>JARQOC010000003.1:528813682-529413682 GCA_033576535.1 Allobates femoralis | reverse complement strand
ACCCTAACATGGTATCAAGAACTACAACTTGCCATTCAAAAACAAGACTTCTCACAGGTTGGAAAAATATGGGTCTTGAAATATGGCACCACAACCCAAACATCAGAGATGTTTGAAGAAATAAAAAAATATACACAGTATATAAAATTGGTGTTGCCATAATCATACTGAACTGTAGAATCATGTTATCAGGTCATTATTAGTGCACAACGAATGTCTTAAAATTGAAAACCAACCAAAATATTTAAACTAAATTATTTACATTTTTTAGGTCTGGGAACTTGCTATCTACCTTATGGAGAGGAGTTTTCTTGCAACCATAAGAAGACAGTTAAGTAGGTAAGGAGATTTAAAGCCACATCCCTCCTCTAGGAAATATGCAAATTTGCACTTCAGTAAGGAAGTGGATGAACTCCAGCTCAACCTTTAGGTAGCTCCTCAAAGTTATAATCGCTTTCTAACAAGCTTTTTAATATGAGTTAGGATTTGTGCCAGATCAGAACCCCAAACTACAGACGCTGCGTTTCAGGGTGACTTTGAGGAGCTACTTAAAGGTGGCGCTGGAGTTCATCCACTTCCTTACTGAAGTTCAAATTTGCATATTTCCTCGAGGAGGGATGTGGCTTTAAATCTCCTTACCTACTTAACTGTCTTCTTATGGTTGCAGGAAAACTCCACTCCATAAGGTAGATAGCAAGTTCCCAGACCTTGTCTTAGCCCACTCACACAGCCAGATCACAATATCCCACACACTACACTGATGAGGGGCAGTTACCCCAAAACGCAGCATCTCTAGTTTGGGGTTCTGATCTGGCACAAATCCCAAGTCATATTAAAATGCTTGTTGGAAAGCGATTATGACTTTGAGGAGCTACTTAAAGGTGGCGCTGGAGTTCATCCACTTCCTTACTGAAGTGCAAATTTTAAACTTTTTAGTACATTATATAGTCATTTGACAAGGCTTATTCAAAACTACTGCTCATCCCATTAAACACTTCTCTACAAAATAAAGACACGCCTGGAAAAATAAAAAATAAACATTTGCCCAGTCATGCACAAATATATCTAAATTACATTGTATATTTGTACACACAAAATGCTTTCCTTAAGTGTCAGAAAAAGGTCTATAAAATAGTAGGGTGACCGAGAGAAGACATTCATTCAGTTACTAAAACTATACGTGTCCAATTATTTCCAAAGTTTCAGCATTTTGCACGTGTCCAAATGAAAAGAAAGACCTGATATGATATGATATATGTCACTAAAGATTGATGATATAATCTAGATCTCAACAAAACGCCAAAAATGGAAAGCTAAGCTACTTCACAATAATTAGAGTTTGCATATTTTACTATTATCCTGGTAGCTTCTAATATCTCATTCTATTAGAATTCTGTATATTATAAAAACTATTCTTTCTCCTTAATAGCTGGGAAAATACAGTTCGTGTTCAAAATGTAAGTGATTGGGTCATCTATATTATCTTCATCTCCATAGAAATATTGCGGACTCACAAGAAGGACTTTTGTAAAGTTACTAAAATATACTTAAAATTTTACTTTAAAAATTAAAGAAATCTGTGACCTGGTTCTATTCAGGATCCAAATAAAGACTTGCTCTTGTTCTACCCTCATCTAGTCAAGTCACAGGAAAACCAGTCATGGGAAAACTATACAAACAGTCCCAAATATTTGAAAACTGCATTGTTAACAAAGTTTTACACTTTACACAAAGAGTAAGGCATTCCTCCTTTCAGTTCCCCTTTTCAATAGTTCAAGGCATGCTAATTAATTGCCATTTTCTAGTGCTATTTTGTTTCTAAGAAAAAAAAACATATATATCTTTCATGGTATAACAAAGAGCACCAAGGATAAGAGGTAGGATTTATAATAAAAAATAATCAGATCTTAAAAGTAGCTTTCTAGCACTATAGCACTAGCTCTTGACCTTGGACCTTTGCTAAAAATGATCTGTATAGTATGCCATTTAAACACTTTTCTTTAAGTTTCAGATTATTATTATGGCATGATTATTATGTACAAAGTACATGTATTAAAATACTTATCGATTTCCATCTTCTTCTATTTCCAGTGCCATTGCAATCCTCTTTTGCAGATTATCACCAAGATTCAGACTGACTCTCAATGCATCCTCTGTGGACTGAAGATCATTATCTGAAAGAAGGTCTAGAGAGACTCACATGAATGCTCTCAAAGACTTATATTATGAAAATAATGTCGGGTCAACACAGAAGACACCGTGTGAGACGGCTAGCCAGAACTGCATAATAAGTGAGTTGGTAAGTTTATTTAATTTATTGTGTACCACCATGCACACAATATTTCTAACTACAAGAGTACTTAAAGAGGACCTGTCATCCCCCTGGTGCTATGCTAACTGAATGCAGCAATGAATGCAGTGTGTCTGCTGCATTCAGGGAAGGGTCCCACATGTCTCTAGCCCCCCTGTAAGTGTTAAAAAGACTTTATAAAGTGTACAGATAAGGAGTCCGGAGATAATGAGTCATTGCTGTTGCTGGTGTCCTCCCCACCTCCCCTCTCTGTGCACCTCCGCTCAGCGATGACACATACAGGAGCTGACAAGTGACGGAGGGGTACACGAGGCTGGAGGCAGGGAGGAGGGCAACGATAAGGAGCTGAACAAGAGGTGCACGATGGCTGAGCGAAAGGACACACAACAGCGATGATCATACTGAGTAAGTCCCTCCGGACTCTTATCTATACACTTTATAAAGTCTTTTTAACAGCTTACAGGGGGGCTAGAAAGATGGGAGACTCCTCCCTGAATGCAGCAGACACGCTGCATTCAGTGCTGCATTTAGTTAGCATAGCACCAGGAGCGTGACAGGTCCTCTTTAATAATAATAATAATAATAGAAATGCTGGAATAACCTTCTTTCACCAGTCTGGATATACATATAGTTGCTTACAGAAAATGTCTTTGGAGAGTGCAGGATTGCCATCAGCCTTTGGGGGATATCATACCCTCATTATAACCAATTCTAAACCAATGCTTTCCTAAAACACATGAAGTTTTCTCAACTTTTTCAGAGATCATTTCATGGAACAAACTGTTTTCCGTTCCATGAAATGATCTCTGAAAAAGTTGAGTCTTTATAAAGTTTTTTTATAATTTACATTCATACTCAGAAATACATAAAAAAATGAACATGACAACGCTGGCATGGAAACACCATCCCCCCTCCATTTGTGGTCCAGATCCTAAAGGTTAGTGTGCAGGCTTGTGTATGGCGGTTCTTAGTAGATGAGGAACATTGCAGTCAGTGGTGTAACTTAATTATTGGAATGCTTTCAATTATTGAAGTCTTTCATGGCATCTGTCTTTCATATCGGCCAAAGGACTTTTTAGACCCCTTTGGCTCCAGGGATTGAGTGCAATTGCAACCCCTACACCTATTGTAGTTACAATCCTAACTGTAGTACTTATGTATTACTTCACCAAAGAGACCAATAATGAAAGTAGGGGATTGCTGCAAGCACATTTTCATCAGAACTGGTAAAGATTGTTGCTACAAAAAATTATTATATTTTAATGAAAATGCTACGGACAAACCCTTGACTATTTGGTAGGCAAAATGTTTCATATAATAAACTTTTCCAAGTTGTGTTTGGCAAAGAAAATCTAATTATTTTTTTCCAGTATTTTTCACACAACAGCATTATAGAAGGTGCCAACTTTCAAAGTTTGGGAGTTTCCTATACCCAAAAGCCATTATAAACTGAACTAAATTGTAACAGATTCCAAACTAAAAAAAAAAAAACAAAAATGCAGGATTATAGGAGGAAAACATTCACATTGCTTATAAAACACTTATTTTCCCCTCATCTTAATGTCTCCTCTTCTGAACAGAAATACATTGCAATCAATTACATTTTATCTGAAGAACAGATAGCTGTGTCAAGAGTTTAACTAGACAGAGTACACAGAATATATGATATATGGCAAGACAAGCCTAAAGTAAAACGTTTTCAAACAGTGTTTGGGGGGACAACACCACTGAAGTGTTTGATGCAAATTTCTGACCAATATAGATTTAAAAAGAAAGCAATATAAAGGATGTACTGATGCCTATATATGAACATATAGTCATTTTGGAAAAATGAGAAATGATGAAGAGCTTTAACCTTGCATTTGCATAAAACAATAAATGTGTCTTATCCTCATTTTGATAGTTTGTACATATAATTTTTAGATTGGTTTCTGTTACCTCCTTTTGCTGTAACAAAGACAAATGATAATTTTTAGATCACCATAAAAAATGTATTTCATGCCAATCAGCTTTATCACTGATTGAGCAATCACTGTACATGTTACACTGGACAATGACTGGGAACTAGAGATGATAGATCTGATCCAATGAGAATCAATTCATGTGCAATCACTGTACATGTTACACTGGACAATGACTGGGAACTAGAGATGATAGATTTGATCCAATGAGAATCAATCATGTGCAATCACTGTACATGTTACACTGGGCAATGACTGGGAACTAGAGATGATTGATTTGATCCAATGAGAATCAATCCATGTGCAATCACTGTACATGTTACACTGGGCAATGACTGGGAACTAGAGATGATTGATTGATCCAATGAGTATCAATTCATGTGCAATCACTGTACATGTTACACTGGACAATGACTGGGAACTAGAGATGATTGATTTGATCCAATGAGAATCAATTCATGTGCAATCACCGTACATGTTACACTGGACAATGACTGGGAACTAGAGATGATAGATCTGATCCAATGAGAATCAATCCATGTGCAATCACTGTACATGTTACACTGGACAATGACTGGGAACTAGAGATGATAGATTTGATCCAATGAGAATCAATTCATGTGCAATCACTGTACATGTTACACTGGACAATGACTGGGAACTAGAGATGATAGATTTGATCCAATGAGAATCAATTCATGTGCAATCACTGTACATGTTACACTGGACAATGACTGGGAACTAGAGATGATAGATCTGATCCAATGAGAATCAATTCATGTGCAATCACCGTACATGTTACACTGGACAATGACTGGGAACTAGAGATGATTGATCTGATCAATGAGAATCATTCATGTGCAATCACTGTACATGTTACATGGACAATGACTGGGAACTAGAGATGAGAATCAATTCATGAAATGTTAAAGTATTGCTGAATTCGAACAACTTGGGATTTCATTTGAACAGATTGCTGTAAAAAGACTGGAATCATTTCAAACATGACCTGACTGAATCAGCCGAAGAGTTCACGTGATGTCTTTCCTGTATATAATAAAATAATTACACTCATTTAAATTTTTGTAATTCCTGTTTTATTACTCTATTTAGGCAACCAATATATTTCACATCTATGCTGTGGGCTGTTGTCGCGCATTTGGAAGCGAAGTACCTTCCTAGCATTTATTGTGACATTGTTATTCTTCGGACAGGAAAATTTTATTTGCTTAACAAAATGTTGGAAAAGTAATTACACATAGGGTGAGTGCACATTATCAGGATTAGCAATGTTTTGGAAGCAGCATGATTTTGCTACGTCCAAAATGCTGAATTATACTGTAGAGTAGAATCACAGTAGATGGGATTTATAGAAATCTCCATCCCTCTGTGCTTTTTAACGCTGCATAAACTGACCTGTGGTGTGCTTCCCAAACTACAGCATGTGAATTTATACTTGCAGAGATGTGCTAGTGTTCTGAGAGTGAGAACATAGCTAAAATATGCTGTCAGTAATCCTGATTGTGGGCACTGACAGCACGTTCTCCCACATAGGACACTAGCGTCTCTGCAAGAGAAATTACGCTACGCCCAGAATGCAGATAATCCTGATCGTGTGCACTCACCTTTAAAGTAAAGTATGAAAGCCCTCAGTGACAGAGTTGCTGCAAAGACAGCAAAGCTGCCTCAGGAAAACTGCCACCATTGTTTTCCTGAAGCGTCTTCACCCGGGAATGTTCAGCGGCTACGCCAGAATCTAATTCATGTATGTGCATATATCCTCACAAGTTAAAAATCTGCGATCACTAGCAGCATCAGCAGCATTGACACCAACCATCTTTACTGTTGTAGTACCAAACAAAGGTCACAAATTGCCTCCTTGACTTTAACAAGCATGCTAGTAATGAAGAAGTTGGTAACATAATGGAATATAGTTCACATTATTGCCATATCAGGTAATGTTTGAATTCTGTCAATGACACCTATATCTATTCTGCCCCTTTGTCCCCTAATATACAACATCCCAGGGAATAGGAAGATATTGTTTGCTTAATAACTCCTTACCGTTGATTTATTACAAGAGATGAACAGTCTTTGTACTTCCATGATATGGGGGCAGAGAGATGTAGGAAATATTCAAATGCTTAGCAATGTTGCTGGCTCTGTAAGCCATGAAGGTAGGGGCACTGACAGTGGTAGTGCCACTCTGAGCCATTGCAAATCTTATTGCTACAGAAGAATAATGCCATCAGAGATGGTGGATGTTGGCCTTGTCGATACCCACCTAACTAAAAAAAGATGCAAGCCTGCATGACAATATATATATTTATTGGGACATAGTTAAATAATACATACAACAATTAAAAAAAAATCACAAGTACAGAGAAGACAAAGGGTCCTTGGAACATAAATTATGATTTTATCATATTATAAATGTTAAGGCCTATAAGTAGATTATGGGTAAATAATACACCACTATGACAAAAAGGACCAAGAAGGACGAAATAGAGCTAAAAAAATTTTTATTTAAATATTTGAGGAACGCTAAGAAAAATTATAAATATATCTTAAACATAAAGTAGTTATGTCTATATAAAAGAAAACAATATCTTAGGGCAGACTACTTTGCAATAATAGGTGGCTATAAACACCTACCCACAAAATGCCAAAATAAAATAAATAATTTCCCCTTGCAAAATATAAATGAATGCAGAAAAGCAAGCATGCCTAATAGAGGCCATATTCTAAGTAACTGTATTAAACTTAGACAATATTATAGGATTCTGAAAGGCACAGTACAACAAAGGATGGAAAAACAATTTTACCCATAAGGAGTATACATAGGCCAAGGTAGAAACCAAGGATCAGGGACCTGCAAACAGCCAACACATGTTTTGGCCCGGTGTGTCCTTGGATAGAAGTGTGCATGCACAGGAGTGCAAGGCAGGAAAGTATATGGATGATGCATAACACGTCACCCATATGAAGCAGAGAAGGACGGTGATTTCAAGCAGAGAGGAGGCGATGGAACAAGATGAATGATGCCGATCTGACCGGAGCTCCCCGCAGCTGAGTATAATAAAAGGTCATTTTCCTGTTATACAGATTGGCTTGGTGACTTATATACAGCTTTCCAGATTGCTATTTATAAGGGCTTACTGGTGTTGACCGCAGTTTATAGCTAAAAAACTTGGTGACAGGTTCACTTTAACTGGGCATATTTTAAATGGACGGAATTGTTCATTCTACAAAAAGGTTTGTCCTTTTAAACCTCTAAATGAATAAATTATTATTATTATTATTATTATTATTATTATATTATTTTAATAACCACTATTTATTTCATTTGGTTTGGACCTTTTCATTTAACAACAGCACAGATTTTACCCACTACTTTACCTAGTTCCTACATTCTTATATAGTGAACGTGAAACATGTTCTTAAATTTCATCACTATGTACAGTGCGGAACACAATAAATTCAAAGGTATTATGAAACATTGCTATATTCTAGCACAGCAAAGCAACATGGAAGTATCCATGTCCCAGTGCATTACAAAATAAGTGTGGCAGCTCTCACTATGATCAGCCACGCTGTTTATTCTGTGATACAATTACATATGCCAGTAAAACCTTCACTTTCAATGCAAAGGTGGAGATATACCAAATAAAAAAACATTACACATGTCAGTCAGACTATGTCATATATTTGATTGAGTGTAGATACAGGGTCAAATACCATATCAGGCCGACTTTACATAAACTGCAAACAAACAAATATAGATTCATATAAACAATCAGTACATGAAACACCTTCTGTCAAGACATTTAAGGCATTGTGCAATTTAACAGGGGATTATGAGTTCAGTTAGAATTAAATTGATAGACCATATTAGTAATCAATTGAAGAATTAAAGAAAAAAAAAAATCTACTACATATACAAATGGAAAAAAACTCTTCAACCCTTCAGGCAAATGGTGTTAATGAGGTTACTGAGATCCTCTAAAAATGTGGAAAAACAAAATCTAAATTATGCATAACTGTATCTATTCTATTGAATCCAATATAAAAATATCTGTGATACTATGTCCTAAAAATAAGAATACTACATTTGTCAATACGAGAATGAAGCAATAAACAAATTTCTGTTCCAAATATTGAGATAGCTCACACATGAACAAGTGAAGGGCCTGCACATAAGAATTGTCAAAGACAATCTGCCAATCATCTCCGCGTCATTGATAAACAAATACTCCCCATTCAAAAATCATTTATATATATATATATATATATAAAAACAAGACACATTTTGAATGGGAAGGGTTTGTATTGGCAAAGATAGATAGATAATAGATAGAAGATAGATAGATAGATAGATTAGATAGATAGATAGATAGATAGATAGATAGAATAGTTGAAGGTTCAATTTAATCTGTATTTTTCATAACTAGCTATAGATACCCAGGGGTAATCATAAAAATATAAAATATTGTTATTTTTTTAAGTATGATTTATGGATGTGATGTACCAAGAGGCTGATTGGCACTCCTCCTTTTAGATTTGAAATAACTTGCACCACTACTCCCACATGTAAGTCATCTGAATAAAGCTTTGCTCCTGGGAGCTGAAACCCAACATGATTGTAACTTTTTAACTAAAAACATCATATAGTGAACATTATTATATGACGGGGTCCTGGAACTACTTATGGTGTGTTTCTACTTTTGTTTCGATTGCCAATCCAAGCACTAGACATCTAAAACAATGCTAGGTTGCAGCAGGTGTAACTAGGTTTTTTATTTTGGCAAAGCAAAATAGAATATTTTTTACAGCTTCCAAGAAGGGAATCCAAATTGTCATATTACCATGATAAACTGTGTTGCCTGCTCAGCAAATCTTCTAGTAAACTGACACTTACTGAATAATGGCCGGCCAGGAGACCTCTTTTTTGCAGAACTGTTTCTGTCCCAGTGTCATTCTAAGGCTAGAACAAGTATCAGGGGCAGTAGAGACTGCAGTATATTTGACATAATGGACCAGATGTTTTTTCTACCACTATGCCAACCTGATGAATATCAGCAATCAGAGCTGTACCAGCTAAACAACCAGGTTCAATCATACCTTTGTTAGGTCCTTTCTCCAGTAATACTCTGTAGCCTAAATCTTTGGACTTTTGGTTCAGTAGATGTAACTAGTAGTAAGAACTGGTCCAGTTCGCTATGAATATACTGTCATATCCAGCCACCAGTTTACTGTCACAGAAGGTATTCAACATGTCTAGTGGCTTTGTCACACCCAAGTGAACCATGTTATCCTCTGCAAGTGTGAAAATTATGGCATCTGTCAAACTGAATCAGACATGGATCAGTGCCAAAATTCATTCACCTAAGGCTAATGCCAATGATTAGATTGGCAATTACATCTGCCTGATTGTCCATTGCCTGCTATACTGTTTGGCTGTCACCAGTACCGATGCCCAACTCTGCTTTTACTCCATGACCAGCATGTCATCTATACTATATAGTATATAGATAGAGCTGGCCTTATACTGTCAAACATTTCCTTGCCTAACCCATTATATTTATATAATATGTGGCTTCTGCCAATAGTGCTGGTTAACCATGTCAGCAACACATTTCCTGACTATCTGCTGTGTCCTGATGCTGCCAGAACCGCCAAGGTTGGCCCTATACTGCCACGCACCTCACTTTGCCTGCCCCATGATATTTTACACTGTGCAGTTGCTGTCACTGCTTTTGCCTTTATATGCCCACACACATCTCCTGAGCTTGTCCTGTGTATTGTATAGTAATATTGTACTGCCACTGAGTCAATAAGCATGAAACTGCTCCCAAATTAGGGAAACTTAGTTCATGGTTTGTTAAAGTCATTTTTCCCTGTGAATACAGCCTACATATTAATAACTCTATATAAAGGGATAATTTTAGTAGAAAGTCATTGGAATTGCAAAGGCATTATACTTAGTAGGAACCATGTAAGGGGTATTGATGTAGGTTTCAGTAGGTGCATAATTGCTATAATCCTACATATCCCTCTACCTGTTTTTAAAAATTGGTTGATATTAGCCTATGTAATCCCTTGAGAATTTTTTGAGGGGGCGTAAAGTGAGGGTGGCCAAATTATCACGTTTGTTATGGATCCTTGTGACTTCTATGTACACTCCTCGTGGACGTCCAAGTCACTCAGGGGAATGGCGTGCATTCAAGTTAACAGCCAAAGAAATAAATATATCAAATCCATATATAAAGTTTATACATTTCTGCTGACACTCACAATAAAGCACAAATCCATTTATAAACACATGGAACCAACATATACAACATGCATGAACAGCTTTACTGCACCCTCTATGTTAGAAAAAAAAACAATTAACTTTGTCAATCTCTTGGAGTCGTCATCCACCGAAAAACGTATTCTTTTTGTCTATAGATTTTCATGATCAAGCATAAACTTGAATGCAATATAAAGATTAAACTGGCAAAATTCCAGGCTCCTGAAAAAGAAGCTAAGCAGGTCATAAAAATGTCTCGCTTACAGAATATATAAATATAACACCGTCTGGGGCTATATGTTACTGCAATGAGTCTTAATATTAATGGAAAACATGTTAGATTGCAATTCAAATCTAATATGATTTTCTCACTGTATGTATAATTTGAAAGAGAAAATTGGTGTCAGAACTATATATATATATTTAAAAATTAAATATACTGTATATAAAATTATGTTATTATTCTTCTTGGAATTTGTATATTGTAGATTCAGACTAAAGGCAGAAAAAATTATGAATTAACACATATGGAAGTAAGGCGTAAAGAAACAAACGTGAAACAAACTACAGTATGTGTTAAAACTCAGTTTCCACAAAGTACCCTAATTTTCCTCTGATGAAATCTTTTCATACTCTTGGAATTCTCTCAAGTAGCTTCATCATTTAGTCACCTGGAATTACCTTTCAAAAGACTTGAAGGTGTTCCCAGTGGTGCTAAGAAGTTGTTGGCTGCTTTGCCTTTATTCTGCGCTCCAACTCACCCCAACCCATCTTAACTGTGGTGAGGTCAGGTGACTGTAGAAATCATGTCATCTGATACAGTGCTCCATCACTCTTCCTCTTGGTCACATGGTCTTTACATAGCCTGGAAATGTGTTTTGGGTCATTGTCCTGTTGCAAGATAAGTGTTAGTCTTCCTGAGTACAAGCCATATTGGGTTTCATGTCATTACAAAATGCTGTATTAGCCATGCTGTTTAAATGTGCCTTGAATTTGGAGTAAATTACGGTATCAACATCATCACCATCATACCTCCCCCTCCATAATATACCGTGGCCACCACATAGGTAGATAGCACTCGTTCACCTCTTCGGTTCCGCAAATAGATATCACGGTTGGGACAAGAAATCTAACATTTTGACTCTACAAGCCACAGTACCTATTTCCATTGAGTGAAGGTTAAGTCCTCTTCTTATTTACATGTCTCAATAGTAGCTTCTTTGCAGCATTTCGACAGCTTCTCACAGTCTTTTTCAGACAGTTGAAATTGAGATATGTTTCTTACTTGATGGTTATCTTTCTTTTATGAGGGCTCTTATTTGAGGTGCTGTTTATTAGTGATTTTTAAGGCTTTAAATACTGATTACTTTATCCTCTTCAGCAGAGGTAATACTTGGTCTTCCTTTCCTGGGGTGATCCTTATGAAAGCAAGGTTTTCATATCAACTGAGGCTTTTCATGACTGATTGAGTATACATTCAGGGTCCTAACAGTTGTTTGTATTAACTGAACTTCATGTTTTAGAGTAATAATGGGCTTGATGAGTAATACACATGATGGCCACAAACATTTTCAGAAGGCTGTTGATTCCACAAAAACTTTGTCCAAGGCATACCTATTCAGTGGAAGACATTGCAGGTGACTACCTAACAAAGCTGCTTTAGGCGGGGTTCACATTTGCAGACCCCTCCGCAGTGTTCTGCAGAGGGGATCCACAATGTGACCGCAGAGGCCGCCAGCTCCTATCTTTATAATGGGAGCGCACGGTGCTGCGCTTGACTGCGCATGACCGTGCGCACCCATTCACTCCCATATGTGATCTGTGCGCAGGCGGATGCCTGCGTACAGATCACACACTCTCGTCCGCACCAAGAATGCAACATGTCGCGTCCCTGGTGCGGACGAGTGTGTGTGATTTGTGCGCAGGTATCCGCCTGCGCACAGATCACATATGGGAGTGAATGGGTGCGCACGGTCATGCGCAGTCAAGCGCAGCACCGTGCGCTCCCATTATAAAGATAGGAGCTGGCGGCCGCTGCGGTCACATTGCGGATCCCCTCTGCAGAACGCTGCGGAGGGGTCCGCAAACATGAACCCAGCCTTAGAGAATGCCAAATGTGTTAAGCTACCATCAGACTAACATGAGAGTACTTTGAAGAATTTTAGTTTTAACACACATTCTGGCAGTCTGGTTTGTTTCACACACTACTTTATTCCTTGTTTCTATATGTGTTGTTTCATGGCTTTTCTACCTTCAGTCTGAATTTACACTGTGCACATACCAATAAGAACAAAGAAACAAGTGTATAACAGATAATTGGCTATAAAAAGGTGTCTGTCAACAAAGAAAATCCTTCCTATTTCATGCTGCTAGCTATGGTAACAAATGGAAAAGAAGGATGTCTTAAGAAAGGTGAAGGCTACAATCAACAAAACATTACTTATCAGTCAGAATAATGTTGCAAAAGTAACATAAAAAAAATTACTTTGATGAAAATGCAACCATCTCACAGAGAAGTCCATGATGATCACGGATGTTAAGGCCTTGTTCACACATACCATCCGTTTTTGCCTTAAATCCGTTTTTGGGAACATTTTGGACTTTTTTTTTTCAAAGTCCAAGAACGCATATGCGTTAACGCATGTGTGCACGCTTTTTACTGCACCCAAAAACGCTGCTTGCAGCGTTTTTGGGGTCCGGTAAAAAACGCATGCGTTTTTTTAACATGGGGCCCTATAGGAAACGCATGTGTTTTTGCATGGCACATATAGGCACCATGCGTTAACGCTGAAAAAATGACTAAGTCCCAAAAGTTCCAAAAAACATCCAGGAACTAATTGGCACCCTTAGAAAAACGGATCAGTTTTTCTAAGGGTTTAAAGAACGGATTGGTATGTGTGAACAAGGCCTAACTCCTAACTAGGAGCATACTCTGATCAGAAGTGACAAGCCAACCACTGAACACACTCATTGCACATTGTATGAAGAGAAGAAGGTGAAAAGACCAGTACTGCCCCTACAAGAGAAGTCACTTGCAGGTTCAGCGCTTGTCTCTGCTTGCTTGTTCTCATTGTGCAATGACTGTGCACACTATTGATGGCGAGCAGGCGCATTGTCTTTGTGCACTGTGTAAAACAATGTAGAGTGATAAGATCCTACTGAACATATGCTGGAATTAATAATCAACTTAGTAGAGCAGAGACTAGTCCAGCCCCGGAAATGGACATTACTTATGATGCTTCATTTCAGGGTGCATTTTAGGATACTCATCAGAGGCAAAGGCTGCAGTCACTGCTGCAGCCTCTGCCCCTGATGAGTATCCCAAAATGCACTGGGGTTCTCAAACAAAGGGTCATCAAAGAGGAAGTTATAAAAAAAAAGCAGTTAGATAGTGCAGTGAGGGGGAATAAATAATTTTTAATAATGTATACTAGAATAAGGACGCAATCATGTCATTAAAAAGAGATTTAGTATTAAAATAAGATTTCATTTCAGACCACTGCTTTAACAGTGATAAAACCGTTAAAATTGTATAAATATATGGACCTAGGAACACAGTAACAATATTATCAAGTCAAACTGGCCACATGATGAAATAATGGCAGCAAAGAAAAATAAAAGTTTTTATTTTGTCACTTCTCCATTCTGTGGAAGAGATATTAGATTGTACATTTTGAGTTACCGTATATACTCGTGTATAAGCCGACCCGTGTATAAGCCGACCCCCCTACTTTTGCCCCCAAAACCTGGGAAAACCTATTGACTCGTGTATAAGCCGAGGGTGGACCCCAGCACAGGTATACAGCCCCCAGCAGTGTGGTATACAGGCCCCCTCAGTGGTATACAGCAGCCTCCCCAGTGGTAGTATACAGCAGCCTCCCCAGTGGTAGTATACAGTAGCCTCCCCAGTGGTATATACAGCAGCCCCAGAGGGGTATACAGCAGCCACAGAGCTGTATACAGCAGCCCCAGAGCTGTATACAGCAGCCCCAGAGCTGTATACAGCAGCCCCAGAGGGGTATACAGTAGCCCCAGAGGGGTATATAGCAGCCCCAGAGGGGTATACAGCAGCCCCAGAGGGGTATACAGCAGCCCCAGAGGGGTATATAGCAGCCCCAGAGGGGTATACAGCAGCCCCAGAGCTGTATACAGCAGCCCCAGAGGGGTATACAGCAGCCCCAGCCCCAGAGGGGTATACAGTAGCCCCAGAGGGGTATATAGCAGCCCCAGAGGGGTATACAGCAGCCCCAGAGGGGTATATAGCAGCCCCAGAGGGGTATATAGCAGCCCCAGAGGGGTATACAGCAGCCCCAGTGGGGTATACAGCAGCCCCAGAGCTGTATACAGCAGCCCCAGAGGGGTATACAGCAGCCCCAGCCCCAGAGGGGTATATAGCAGCCCCAGAGGGGTATATAGCAGCCCCAGAGGGGTATATAGCAGCCCCAGAGGGGTATACAGCAGCCCCAGCCCCAGAGGGGTATATAGCAGCCCCAGAGGGGTATATAGCAGCCCCAGAGGGGTATACAGCAGCCCCAGCGCTGTATACAGCAGCCCCAGAGCTGTATACAGCAGCCCCAGCCCCAGAGGGGTATATAGCAGCCCCAGCCCCAGAGGGGTATATAGCAGCCCCAGAGGGGTGTACAGCAGCCCCAGAGGGGTATACAGCAGCCCCAGAGGGGTATTTAGCAGCCCCAGAGGGGTATACAGCAGCCCCCGCTGTATACAGCAGCCCCCGCTGTATACAGCGGTACCCGGCTGTATACAGCCCTCCCGCCTGGTATACCGGGCCCCCCCTGTGGCCACCTGTAAAGGAAGCGATGATTATACTTATCGGGTCGCCGACGCCGACGCCGCCGCTCTGTCACCGTCCGTCACCGCGCTCCTTCCCGTCTTCATGCTTCCTTCATCGGCGCACAGAAAATGACGTCATTTCCTGTGCGACGGTGAAGGAAGCATGAAGACCAGGAGGAGCGCGGTGACGGACGGTGACAGAGCGGCGGCGTCGGCGTCGGCGACCCGATAAGTATAATCATCGCTTCCTTTACAGGTGGCCACAGGGGGGGCCCGGTATACCACGGGGGGGCTGTATATTTTTTTTTTTTTTATTATTACCGTATATACTCGTGTATAAGCCGAGGGGGGACTTTTCAGCACATTCTTTGTGCTGAAAAACTCGGCTTATACACGAGTATATACGGTATAACTTATAAGGTCAAGGAGGCACTACCAGAATATTTTCTCTGTGGGCGTGAACTTTTGTACCTTTGTATGACTTTAAACATTCATAAGCAGGAGGAAAGGTGAACACACACCTAAATATGCTTAGAGCAGGATTTCTCCTGGGGAATAAGTAGTGACAGACAGCCTGACTATCCTCACTCAAATAAAAGAAGGGAGGGGAACAAGAGGCGCAATAGTGCCCTATCACTATGGCACTGAATGTAGAGGTGGTGAGACAAGGATCCACTCACCTGTGTCAGTTGTGACATCCACAACTGGTTTGAAGGCGTATGGCTGTTAGTTTCCAGATGGGTGCTGCAGGACTTCCACCGTCCACTCAAATGTGGAGACACATCGGATTGCAGGGAAGAAATGGTGTATCACGGTCCGCGCTGCCAAAATCACTCACTCCAAAAGAAATGCACATGAAGATGGAACTTCAAAAGGAACTCTTTTATTAGGTAATAAAAGAGTTCCTTTTGAAGTTCCATCTTCATGTGCATTTCTTTTGGAGTGAGTGATTTTGGCAGCGCGGACCGTGATACACCATTTCTTCCCTGCAATCTGACTATCCTCACTGATCGTTGTAGCTAAAGTGTGGAGGACAACAGAATTGAGTTTGAGTAAAAAAAAATCCTGCTTTCATCTTGCAGCAATCAGTGTGCTGAAGGTGGATATAAATATACCAAAGCGGGCAGTGGTGTAACTTCAGGCCCAGTGGCCCCGATGCGAAAGCTCCAACGGGGCCCCCAATTATTGCAAATCTTTAATAGTATTAAGCCGGCGTCACACGCAGCAACCAAAGCTGCGATATCGGAAGCGATGCGCGGGTGCGCGCTCGCTTCCGACATCGCAGCCTTGTTGTCATACGGCAGGATGTTGCCGGTGACGCCGCAGCGATGCAGGCGGAGCCATCGCTCACTGGGCTGGGATCAGCACAGCGAGCGATACGCAGTAATACTGCGGTATAGGCTGGATCGCAGCCAATATCGCTATTGTGGTGTCAGACGGCGCGATCCAGCCTAATCGCTGGTTGCAGATTGACAGGTTTACGTTCATGCTGGAAAAACCTGTCAACCTGCGACCAGCGATAGATTGCAGTTGCGTCGCGCTGTTACACAGCACGACGCACTTGCGTTATCGTGAGCGACATCGCTGATGCGTCACTTTCCAGCGATGTCGCTCAAAATATTGATGCATGTGACGCTACCTTTAATCTTTTGTATAGCCCAAAGGGACTTATTGGGCCCCCCCTAGGTTGCAGGGCCCGGATGCGATTCCAACCCCTGCACCTGTTGTAGTTACGCCTCTGAAAGCAGGGTGAATTACAAACATTCAAAGCTTTCATCTCAGGGCAGTCAGTACTCCCTTTCCATCCACACTGATTATAGTGAGGTGAAAAGCTGGAAATGTTTGTAATCACAGTCAACTCTGGTATATCCCCCCTCCCACCACACTGACTGCTGTGAGATGAAAGCTGGTGGTGTTGTAAAGACTCAATTTGAATCTCCTGAGGACACATGAAGCATCTACAATGCCTGGCAGTGAAGCATGGTTTTAATTTTTTCAAGGCTAATGATCTTGTACTACTTATCTAAGGGTATCTTGAGGAATAGTAAGCAAGAAAATGTCTGTTGTAAAGGTCTTACTTGACAAGCCAGCGTTCAGTCTCCTCCAATTTCCACTCCCTGGATTCCAAGTCCAAATGTGAGGGCCACTTTACACCCACCAACTTATCTGTCCAACTTCTGACCAACTTGCTGGTTGCAGTGAAATCATGGACACATTGCTCCATTTTGTGACTGTGTACAATGGAACAATGTGTCCATGATTTCACTGCAACCAGCAAGTTGGTCAGAAGTTGGACAGATAAGTTGGTGTGTGTAAAGTGGCCTTCAGTGGTAAATTTGAATCTGCAGAAATGTGTGGAGATTTGGCATTGAGACTTATAGACCACATCTGCTGTTACAGTACAGCAGCCTGAATGTATTCAAGCTCTAGTTTTGTCAAAGCCACAGCTCAGAAATGATTCATTAGAGGTTTGTAAAGAATCTAATAAAAAAATAACAATGGAAGAGCTAAATCTCTGAAAATGCAGAAGATGTTAACTGCAAAGCAGGCATACACACCAAAGCATCGATAAGGTTGCTTTCACAACAGCGTTTTGCGCTGATCGCGGCAGTTGCAGTGAAAAAAACGCAACTGCCGCGATTACCGCATAACGGCCGCACTTGCGGTTCATTTGCGGCAAGCCCCATACAATGTCTATAAGGCTTGCGGCAGGTGCGGCAAGTGTGGTATCGGCACTTGCGGCAGGTGTGGCCGCAAAAAAAACCGCGGCATACCGCGCCGAAACCGCACTTGCCGCACCTGCACCATAGACATTGTATGGGGCTTGCCGCAAGTGTGCCGGATCGCGGCCGTTATGTGGTAATCGCGGCAGTTGCGTTTTTTTTCACCACAACTGCGCGATCAACGAAAAACGCTACTGTGAAAGGACCCTAACATGAGCAGATGAATCAGACAAGTGCAATGTGGGGAAATCGTGCATTGCACTCAGTCCAATGTTATTCAATGAGGCAGAGCAAATCAGCATTTTTTTTCTCATGACAATTTAATTTATCTAACTATTTATGGAGCAAAGCCTTCTTTACAGTAAGAGTTGTCAACATTTTAAATCCCTGTTCACAAAATGTGGTTTAGTAAAGAACAATGACAGAATTGCTAAGACTATTCTTTTTACATGTATAACATAATAATAATAATAGTATTATTATCATTATTATTATTATTAATAAAATTGTCTGTCAAACCAGAATTAGGTTAGTGAAAATCGCAATCACAAACAGTAGTCTTCTTGCCAGTGTGGGGACTGTAAAGATCTTGCACTCTCAATTAATCTTCACTGGGTGGGAAGAGCAAAGGATTAAAAAGAAATTGTCATTAGATTCATGCTGATCATGCCATCTTTAGAGCAGAACCAGGAGAAACACTGAGTATAAAACTGGGAGCATAATCAAACTAGTCAGGTATATATCGATACTTTTCAGCCTGCACCTCATGCAAAGTGGCATTGAATGCTAAGCGACTTGCAGTTACTTCATGACAGTTAGGCCAGGGTCACACAGCCCAGCCGTTTTTGCTTGTGATCCGCTTTTCTTCCAAATCTTTTTTTTTCCCTAAAATCTCAAAAATGCATCCGTTAACGCATGGTGCACTTAGGTGCCCCTGCGTTATTAAAAAAAAACGTCTGTCCGCTTTTCCTGGGCCCTAAAAATACATTGCTTGCAACTTTTGGGGAGTAAAAAAACGCATGCGTTTTTTTTAACATGGGCCCTATGAGAAACGCATGCGTTAAAGCATAATGCGTTTTTGGGGAAAAAAATTACTAAGTTCAAAAAATGGCCAGGTGCTCAGGAGACACTATTGGCACCTAAAAAAAACATATCTGTTTTTTCAGAAGCCACAAAAACGCAGATTCCTCTGTGTGACCTTAGCGTTAGTCAGGGCAGGAGTCAGGTAAGCCACTCTCTTACATTTTTTTTCCATGTCCTTTAGTTCCATGTCTATTGTCCTATGTGATGTTGCAATTCACTTTCACTGCGCCATCCCCCCTCCATCACCCCTCATCCACATAAGCCCCTCTCTCCTTTCCTCTACTTTATTGAGCTCCTATACTCTCTTCAACATACTGAATAATCTCAGACCACCATATTCCAGAGTGTTGCACCAAAAACAAAGTCACAATTACAAAAACTATTTGCCTTTTCTCTGTTTACTGCTGATCATCTCAGGTGATATCTCTCCAAATCCTGGTCCACCCTCCACCAACTTCAACCCCTCCCCCACCACACATAGAAACCATGCTAACCTTATCAACATTACTTGCACATCTTCATCTCCCTCTTTTTATTGCTCTCCCTGGAATCCACCGTCTGGATGAAACAAGCTTCCCTTCATCCACAACTACTTTCTCATTAACTTTCAACCTCCTGGCTCTCACAGAAACCTGGATCCAGGACTCAGACACAGTCACCCCTGCCGCTATTCCTTATGGTGGCTTACATTTCTCTCATCTCCGAGACCTGTAAACAGACATGATGGTGGAGTTGGCTTACTCGTGTCCCCACAATGTACTTTCCAGGTCATCACATCAGCTCCATCACTCTCATTCCCTTCTTTTGAGGTCCACACCATTAGGCTCTTCCGTCCCCTCCCCCTCAGTGGTATAACGCCCCCCAGGGTCACCCACCCAGTTCCTCAGCCATTTCTCCGCGTGGCTGCCGCATTTCATGTCCTCAGAATTACCACCCTTTTTGTGGGAGACTTCAACTTCTCCATAAACAGCCCCATCTCCCATCTGCATCCCAGCTCCTATTTCTAAACACACCTCTTGGCCTCTCACAGCTCTCAACCTCGGAAACACACTAGGATGGCAACACCCTTGATCTGACCTTTGTCCGGCTCTGTTCAACCTCCTCCTTAGATAATTCACCTCTTCCACTCTCTGACCACAACATTCTCTCCTTCACACTCACAAATCCTCGCCCACCCCAGCACACCCTACCTATCACACATTCAGAAATCTTCAGGCCATTAACTATTATACACAGTAAAACAAAAAGAAAAAGAAAAAGGGGCGCTGTGTAGGATCTCTGGACACTGTTAAAAGCACTGCTGATGAAGACAGTCCTTTGCACTGTCGAAACATGTTGTGGAGTTTGCAGGAGGATTATTACTAAAGGTTTGTTAATTTTTGCTTAAATACCATCATACTGTCATACTTAGCGCTCCCTATGAGACTTCTATACTTTTATCTTTCATAACCATTATGCACTCATAGACTCTCTACACTCATCATGGTCCCCAATCTCCTCATTCTTCTGTTGCGATCTGGCAGTAAATCACTTAAATGACTCTCTCAGAAGCTCCATGGACCAAGTTCATGCCCCTCACCCTCAGAGTAATGAACATCCTTGGAGGAAAACCCGCACACCAGAAAACTTCATTCACTATAAATTTATGCTGAGAACTTACAAATCTGCCCTTCACCATGCCAAACAGACCTACTTCACCACCCTGGTCTCCTCACTATCCAAAAAACCCAAAGAAACTCTTTGACACCTTTCACTATCTCCTCAGTCCTACACTACAGGCCCCTATCACTGACCTCTGCGCTGATGATCTGGCTTCTTACTTCACTAAGAAAATAGAAAACATCCATCAGGAAATCAACTCCCAACCTCAAATCACTGTTATCCCTACCTCTCACCACATTTCCTCTGGCTCACTCTCCACATTCGACCCAGTCACAGAAGAAGAAGTCTCCAGGCTCCTCCCCTCCTCTCGTCCCACCACATGCACCGCTGACTCCCTCCCCTCACACCTACTCCAGTCTCTCTCTCCGGTGGTCACCACTCACCTAACCAAAATTTTTAATCTCTCCCTCTCTCCTGGCATATTCCCTTCCTCCTTCAAACACTCTATCATTACTCCATTATTAAAGAAAACTTCTCTTGACCTATCCTGCACAAACAACTACAGACCAGTCTCCAATCTCCCCTTCATCTCTAAACTCCTGGAACGCCTGCTCTACTCCCGCCTCAGCCATTACCTCTCCACTCGCTCTGTTCTAGACCCATTATTGTCTGTTTTCCGCCCCCTACATTCTACAGAAACTGCTCTCACCAAAGTGACCAATGACCTTCTGACTGCAAAACGTAATGGTCCATTCTCTGTTTATTCTTCTTGATCTCTCTGCAGCCTTTGACACTGTTGACCACCACCTCCTACTCTCTATGCTGCATTCCATCGGCATCAAGGACACGGCGTTCTCCTGGTTCTCTTCCTATCTTTCTGACCGCTCTTTCAGTGTATCATTTGCTGGCTCCACTTCCTCCCCACTTCCTCTCACTATTGGGGTTCCTCAGGGTTCAGTCCTTAGACCTCTTCTCTTCTCTCTCTACACGGCCCCGATTGAACAGACCATCAGCAGATTTGGCTTTTAGTACCATTTATGCTGATGAGACACAACTATACACTTCTTCCACTGACCTTACTCCCTCTCTAATAAAGAACACTTATGACTGTCTAACCGCAGTTTCCAATATCATGTCCACTCTCTATCTGAAACTCAACCTTTCCAAAACAGAACTTCTTCTGCTCCCACCCTCCACTAACCTCCCTAAATATGATATCTCTCTCAGTGTGCGGCACCACGATAAAGGGCCCATTCAGCAGGCTCGCTGTCTGGGTGTTATGTTTGACTCTGATCTTTCCTTCACCTCATAT
Source organism: Allobates femoralis (assembly GCA_033576535.1). NCBI lineage: Eukaryota > Metazoa > Chordata > Amphibia > Anura > Aromobatidae > Allobates > Allobates femoralis. Next base: position 529,391,607 of record JARQOC010000003.1, on the reverse strand, counting down.
ATACAATCTATCGCCCGCTCTTGCTGCTTGCACCTGAAGAACATCTCTAGAATTTGCCCCTTTCTCACCTTGGAAACCACAAAAACCCTCACTGTGGCCCTGATTCACTGCCGCCTGGACTATTGTAAGTCTCTCTTAATCAGCCTCCCCCACACTGGACTCTCCCCTCTCCAGTCTATCCTTAATGCAGCAGCTAGGATCACCTATCTAGCTAACTGTTACTCGGACGCTCCTGCTCTATGCCAGTCATTGCACTGGCTGCCTATACACTATAGGATCCAATTCAAACTGGTTGTTCTCACCCACGAAGCTCTTCACAGTGCAGCACCACCCTACCTGTCCACCCTCATCTCTGTCTATCACCCCACCCGTTCTCTTCGCTCTGGAAGTGACTTTAGACTCACTTCTGCATTAATCTGAACCTCTCACTCCCGGCTCCAAGACTTCTCCCAAGTTGCACCAATTCTCTGGAATGCTTTACCCCAAGAAATTAGGTGTATCCACAACTTTCATAGTTTCAGGCAATCGCTAAAAACACATCTTTTTAGGGCAGCCTATCATGATCTCTAGTCAAAGTCATTTAGACATAGCCTATCAGCTCCACCAGTCTCAAGTGGATCACAAATAATGGTTGGTGGCCACTTATAGTACTCATATCTCTTCCCCATCTCCTCAAGTGGACTATACCATCTTTGTAAATCAGCACCTTTACTTTGTGTCACCCCCCACCTCATTGTTAGATTGTAAGCTGTTATGAGCAGAGCTGTCATTATTTTGCTCTATTTATTGTATTATGCTTTGTATTGTATTGTTTTGTGTATTGTATTGTATTTTCTGATAACTGTTTCTTATGATTGTTTAAATATAAACCTCTGAATTGTGAAGCGCTGCAGAATATGTTGGCGCTATAAAAATAAAGATTATTATTATTATGCTGCTCAAATGCTGCTGCATTTCAAAGTAGAAGCATGCTCAGCTGAATTTATACAGCCAAGCTCTAATGACAGTCTCCTTTTAATCTCTTATGAGTGCTTCTCCTACCCAGAAGTGCTAAACTGGCTAAAGCAGTGGGAATCAGTCCACAGATCATCACAGAGCAATGATTTCCAGTGGAGCACAGTTTGTATGGCAAGGTAGAGTCACTTTGTAAGTCTCCCTCTCCTGTAGAGGGTAAGGTTCTATGATAAACAGGGTCCTCTCTCTCATCTGCAGAGTGTATGCTTCTATTGTGAGCACAGTCATCACTCTTCCTTCTGTAGAGTGCAAGCTCTTATGGTTAGATGGGTTCTTTCTCTCACCTGTAGAGTGTAACCTCTTATGACCAGCAGGGTCCTCACTCTCTCTTTCTCTTCCTCTTCTGTATAGTGTAAACTCTTATGGTCAGCTGGGTCCTTCTCTCTCTCATCTGTAGAGTGTAAGCTCCTATGATCATCAAGATACTCTCTGTCTCTCTTCAGTAGAGTGCAAGCTCTTTTGGTCAGCTGGGTCCTTTCTCTTTTGGTCAGCTGGGTCCTGCCTCTTATGATCTGCAGTGTGCTCTCTCCCTTCTCTAGAATGAAAGCTCTTATAGTCAGTTGGGTCCTTTCTCTCACCTGTGGAGTGTAACATCTTATGTTCAGCAGGGTCTGCTCTCTCTTCTGCAGAGTGGAAGCTCTTATGATCAGCTGGGTCCTTTTTCTTTCTCTCTTCTGTAGAGTATAACCTGTTATGATCAGCAAGGTCCTCAATTTCTCTCTATATCCTGTTGAGTGTAACCCCATATGATCAGCAACATCCTCTAACTCTCTTTCTCTTCTGTAGAGTGTAAGCTCTTATGGTCACCAGGTTTCTCTCTTTCCCTCACTCTCTCTCTCTCACCCACATGTATTTTTTGAGAAATTACAAGCTTTCTAGCATTGAGATTCATGTAACTATTCACCACAAATCAAATTTTTGGGGAAAGTTCAGCAAAGATGGTAAATTCGATTTTCAAAAGATCTGTTCATCCCTAATAAATACTTCATGTGGACAGGTATCTCAAAGTTTAACAACTTTTACTGTAAAGAGCTCTTTCTATACATAAACAATGTAATGATGGCTGTCATATCTTTACATTTGCTATAGTATTTAGATACAAGGCCAGTATTACAGAACGAAACAGTCCCTTTCCAAGCTTGTTAAATTAAGTTTTAGGCTGGGGAAGTTGCCAAACTGAATCTTTACCCCAGAAAAACCTAGCTACATATCTGAATTCACAAGTAAAATTTGGAAAATAAACTGCTGCCACATACGTAGGATTAAAAGCTATAATTCACATTTGATAGATACTTAGTAAAGCAGTTATATTATGTGAATGCCAATGTGTTTCATTTTGAATATGAACAAACTACAGCATTCCAGAAGAAACTAGGTGCCAAACTATACATCAGAAAATACAGTGATTTGCGTGTTTTGTCAACAGGTGAAGACAGGCTGGATATGCTTACCGTGGATATAGTCACATAATAGTCAACACTTCAACAACTTAACAGCTATTTAGCGCTAGAACCCAAATAAATGGCATATTCATTAAAGATGATGTCATATGCGCTACAATAACACTAGTGTTTTGTAGCTCAGGTTTATGAGTGCCTGATCAACGCATTTCCCTCTCATTGGAACGTATGTAAATTCTGGTGCTTTTAAAAAATTAGAAGATGCAACAGACCATGGGGACCTGAAGAAACATTCATAAGACACTAATAATAATGGAAAAGAAAGAAAAAAAATATTACTGCGTTACATGCATTTGTGTATATCCTTACTGCAACTCTTTACAGTGGTAAAAAAAAGTGATTTATGTATTATTATTATTATTATTATTATTAATTTATATAGCGCCATTATATTCCATGGCGCTTTACATGTTAAAAAGGGCAGACTAGGACAAGTAACAATACAAGTAACAATAAATGTTGACAATTCAGTTGTACAGAAACAAGAGGGTAGAAATCCTGTCCACAAAGGCTCACAGTCTACGAGGGGCGGGTGCGGATACAGTGGGAGGGGGAAATTCCAGTCATGAGGCGGTGTGGTGGACTGGGTCTTATTGCAGGTGGTAGGCTTGGCGGAACAGGTGGGTCTTCAGGCTTCTTTTGAAGGTTCCCAGGGTAGGAGAATGTCTGATGTGTTGGGGCAGTGAGTTCCAGAGTCTGGGTGAAGCACGGGAGAAATCCTGTATGCGGTTGTGCGAAGAGGAGATGAGGGGGGAGTAGAGGAGAAGCTCTTGGGAGGATCGCAGGTTGCGTGAGGGTAGGTAACGGGAGACCATGTCAGAGATGTATGGAGGGGACTGGTTGTGAATGGCTTTGTATGTCATGGTTAATGTTTTAAACCGGGATCTCTGGGAAGCAGGGAGCCAATGAAGGGCTTGGCAGAGGGGGAGACAGGGGAGTAGCGGGGAGACAGATGGATTAGGCGGGCAGCGGAGTTCAAGATAGATTGGAGGGGTGCAAGGGAGGTATTAGGGAGGCCGGTGAGCAGGAGGTTGCAGTAATCGAGGCGGGAGATGATGAGAGCGTGAATAAGGGTTTTTGCAGTGTCGTGGTCAAGGAAAGTGCGAATCCTATAGATGTTTTTGAGCTGGAGTCGGCAGGAGGTGGCGAGGGCCTGGATGTGGGGCTTGAAGGAGAGGGAAGAGTCAAGGATAACCCCGAGGCACTTGGCTTGGGGGACTGGAGAGAGAGAGCAGTCGTTGACAATGATGGATAGGTCAGGTAGTGAGGGGGAGCATCTTGGGGGGAAGACTATGAACTCGGTTTTGTCCATGTTCAGCTTAAGGAAGCGAGCAGAGAAGAAGGATGAGATGGCGGACAGGCAATGTGGAATTTTGGATAGAAGGGAGGCGATGTCAGGACCAGACAGGTAGATTTGGGTGTCGTCGGCGTAGAGGTGATATTGGAGGCCATGGGACTCAATGAGTTGCCCTAGATTGAGAGTGTAGATTGAGAACAGTAATGGTCCAAGAACCGAGCCCTGGGGGACCCCGACAGATAGGGGGTAGGGCGAGGAGGAGGTGTGGGAGTGGGTGACGCTGAAGGTGCGGTCTGTTAAGTATGAGGAGATCCAAGAGAGGGCAAGGTCCGTGATGCCAAGAGATTCCAGGATCTGTAGTAGAAGGGAGTGGTCAACAGTGTCGAAGGCGGCTGACAGGTCGAGGAGGAGGAGAACAGAGTAGTGACGCTTGCTTTTGGCAGTCAGTAGGTCATTTGTGACTTTGGTCAGGGCTGTTTCAGTGGAGTGGAGGGGTCGGAAGCCAGATTGCAGGTGGTCAAAGAGGGAGCAGGAGGAGAGGTGAGAGGACAGCTCAGAGTGGACATGCTGTTCAAGTAGTTTAGAGGCGAAAGGGAGGAGAGATATAGGGCGGTAGTTGGAGACAGTTGTGGGATCGAGGGAGGGTTTTTTGAGGATGGGTGTGATCAAGGCGTGTTTGAAGGCTGAGGGGAAGGTGCCAGTGGTAAGTGATAGGTTGAAAAGATGAGTTAGGGCTGGGATGATAACGGAGGTGAGGTTGGGAATGAGATGGGATGGGAGCGGGTCCTGGGCACTGGTGGTGAGGTGTGATTTTGACAGGAGGGAGGAGAGCTGGTATTCTGTTATGGGGGGAAGCAGTTGATGGAAGTAGAGAGCAGTATAGGTGAAGGGGAAGGCTGTGGGGACAGTGGGTCAAAGCTGTCTCTGATTCTGTCAATCTTTTCTTTGAAGAAGGAGGCAAAGTCTTCTGCAGAGATAAGGGGAGATGGAGGGGGAGCAGGCGGGCAGAGTAAGGAATGTGTTATTGCATAGAAAGCACACTGCAGCATTTCTACATACAACTCTGGGACAAATGGTCGAGAAGAAAATCTGATATTTAAGAAGAAAATATGTTCTAAGGAGTAGGTGTACAAATACTGTAGCAGTCACAGCCCTGAAACTTGAGGATTGAGGTCTCCATCCCGCCCCCAGAAAAGACCAGTAACATGACTGAACCATGGTACACTTTTTAAATGGAACCTTGGTAAAAGTTTTCTAAAGGAACTTATGCAAATTGTCACTTCAGTGAGGAAGTAGACGAACTCTAGTGCCACCTATTGAAGGTAGCAATCCTAAAAGTTATAATTGACTCTTTAAGTTGTCTTTAAATATGACATATGATCTATGCCAGTTCAGAGCCCCAACCTGCAGATGCTGCATTTCAGGATGATTGCCCCTCATCAGGGCAGTGTACGGGATCTGATCTGGCTGTATGGGAGGCTAAAATGATGTCTGGGGAATAGCTGTTCTCCTTATAGAGATCAATCAGCCTGTCGGCATGAGGATACTTGTAGCCACAATGCTCCTCTGGGAAATATGCAAATTATCACTTCAGTGATGAATTAGATGAACTCTAGTGCCTCCTATTGAAGTTAGCAATCCTAAAAGTCATAATTGACTCTTTAACAAGCCTTTTAATATGATTTAGGATTTGTACCAGATCAGAACCCCAAACTGCAGATGCTGCATTTCAGGGTGATTGCAAATACATCAATGCAGTGTGTGGGAATTCTGATCTGGCTGTATGAGAGGCTAAAATGATGTCTGGGGAATAGCTGTTCTTCTTATGGAGATCAATCTGCCTGCTGACATGAGAATAGACCCCCAATCTGCAGACGCTGCATTTCGGGGTCATTGCCCCTCATCAGTTCAGTGTACGGGATTTGATCTGGCTGTATGAGAGGCTAAGACAAGGTCTGGGGGAATAGCTATTCTCCTTATGGAGATCAATCTGCCTGCTGACATGAGGAGACTTATAGCCACAATGTTCCTCTGGGAAATATGGAAATTGTCACTTCAGTGAGGAAGTAGACAAACTCTAATACCACCAATTGAAGCTACCAATCCTAAAGGAACTTAATAAGAGATTTAGGGTATGTTCACATGCAGCATTTTTGCTAATTTTTTTGATTGAATAATAAAAGTTTTTTTTTTACAGTCCAGACAAAATCTATCATGCACATGCTTGTTTCTTTTTTCCATACTGAATTTGAAAACTGCAGCATATCAACAGTTTTAGTGATTTTGCATAGTTTTTTCTACCATAGAAAGTAATGTGTGCAAAAAATAATTTAATATTAATGCAACAGTTTTGAAGCACTTTTGCAACATATTTGCAGTGATTTTAAAGCATTTTGGGTGAATAAAACTAACTTACTGTAATTAAGCATGTACTATACACAAAGTGCACAAATAATCTGCAATGGGATGACATTGCAAAAAAACAGTGAAAATGCAGCAAAATGAGCTTTTTGAATGCAAGGTTTTTACATCAAAGAAAGCAGGTTTTGGCTTCAAAAATAAACACAGTAAAACTGCTGTGTATGAACATGATCTTAATCTGCCTAAATTATGAGCACTATGAATAAAACACTGGTTGCACTATTGCAGCTTTGCATATTTTACTCTGAAATATTGCAGTGCTTTACAGAAAACATATATACTACTCCAATGCAATTCAACTGATCAGCTGTTAGAGGGGACGCTGCTCGGTGGAACTGCTTAGTTATGGAGAAGCACAGAGTGGCTGCGTCAACTATGTTGGCCATGGCTGTATACTACATGTCCGCCCCTATATGAATCAATAAGGGTCCAATGTTCAGTACCTGGCCGCAGGCACTATTTTATTGACGGAGCTCTGCTGTGCAGCTCTGCAACTGGGTAGTTCCAGCTGGCAGCGGCACCTCGAATAACTGATTAATAGATTAATGATATAATATATGTGGTTATGCCAAATAAAAAAATGGTATCATAAGTATTGTTTAGTCTGTACAAATTGTCCTTTGTTTTTTTTCAGGAGGAAAAAGTTGGAAGGATGAGTCCATTCATTTTGTAAACTGAGAAATGTGCAGGGACAATATTTTGATTGATATCATTATAGACTTCTTAATGTCACCATTGATAGAAGCCAATTACGACAAATGGCCCAATTACAACTTGCTATTGATAACCTGAATGTCACTCTATTTCCAATTGTTGAAATTGTTACTACTCATATCATAGATGTACAGTATATTTAATATAGTTCATTGTAAATGAGCAAACTCATCTAAGGCTGCTTCCACACTGCAGTTTTTTCACTGATCAGTGTCCATCAGATTTGTGTGCCAAAACCCGGAGAGGAACCAGGAAAGGAACTTGCAGAGAAAAACTATAATTGAAAGATTGACACCTGTTCTGGGTTTTGGAGACTCCTGGTTTTGGCACACAAATCTGATGGACACTGATCAGTGAAAAAACTGCAGTGTGGAAGCCAGCCTTAAAGGTGAAAGTTTATAAATTGATTAAAACAAATCTCATAATCACACCCCAGCAAAAGTAGCTATTACCTATATGATCCATTGGCTTAGCTCTGTCTGTAGACATTATATACATCAGTAGTTCCCAAACTCCAGTCCTCACGGCCCTCAACAGATCATGTTTTCAGGATCTGTTGGGGGCCGTGAGGACTGGAGTTTGGGAACTACTGATGTACATTGATAAAGGTGCAAACGTGGAGATTTTGATACACATCTCCCCCTTGTTTTCCTATAATGTATTACATACACTGTCTAAATGAAATTCTTTACAAAATATCTAGCTTGGAAAATCACATATATATTTTTCGGAGTTCTGGGAAATTACACGACTTTGCCTTCTTTATGATAAATGTATGTCCTTAAGCAGGAAATAGTTTAAGTTGCATTATGTGCCCAGTTCCGCTAGTTTCATTTAAGCACGGATTTTCTGAATCCTGGATAAACTCATAGAACTGGAGATTATACTTAATGGAGCATGTTCTGCTGCAGAAAGGAATAATTGCTCCAGAAGAGAATGTTTCTCTCTGATCATATGGTCATTAGAACTGTGGAATGTAAATATGAAGTAAAGAAATAAAGGGAGGAAGTAACTAATAAAAAAAAATAGTCACTACATTGGAATAAGTGATTGCTACAGATGGCGTGTATAGTAAAAATATATCAGCTAAGAAGAGTTAGTCTATCATATACAACTGTAGAACCATTATTAGGCTGGGGTCACACATAAGCCCTTGGTCCGTTTTTGGCTTCATTTTTGGCATTTTTTTTTTCTAAGTCCAAAAACTGATAGAAAAACGGATTGGATGTAATAAACACCCTGTCCGTTTTTTTCTGCACCTAAAAACATTGCTATGTACGTTTTTGAGCCAAACATGGGCCCTATGGAAAAATGGATCCGTTTTTTTTGGGTGCCTTAAAAAAACGGATCCATTTTTTCTTGAATTTTGGTCAAAAAATTACTAAGTCCAAAAACTTTCAGGGGTGCAGGAGGCTCAAAAAGCACCCAAAAAAAAACGGATTGGTGATGGAAATCACTTCCAAAAATGGATTTCTATTTGTGACCCCAGCCTTACCCAAGAAATAAAAATGACTTTGTAAAAACCAAAACAGTGAGTGAAACTGATTGTAAATGACTAAGGGTGCTTTCACAATACGTTCTAGCACCCGTTCACTGGCCCCGTCAGCTTACGTCCGAACTCTGTCGTGAACTATTTATCAGAGTATATGTTCACTGCAGGCATACACCCGAACACAGTCTACTGGACTTTATTCTCTGGACCCAATAGACATGTGATCACTGGGTAAAAGGAAGGACCAAGAGCTGCTCAATCCTTGAAGATCTTCTATGCAGCTAGATATATTTTCACTGTAACTGGGGCCAATATACCAGCCCCTGTTACAGGGGATTCAAAGATAAATTAAGGTACTGAAAACGTTCAAGAGCCAGACTATCAATTTGCCTGTGCGCCACCCCTGAGAAGGATGGTGCTGGCACAGGATTTCCGATGGGGGACAGGTGCTGACAGCAGACAGGGAAAAGAGACTGGAGAGCTGTAAGTACAGGGCCAACCCCCTGGAGTTAAGTTTAATTTGCAAAAAAAATGTATTTGATAAAAATTACACAGACTTGTAAAACAAAGCTATAGGTGTAATCAATATTACTGTGAGTTTAGGGTAAAAAAACCTGCTGATAGGTTTCCTTTAACTAAACTTGTAGGATAAAATTGGTAATATCGCATTTAGCTTTTGTTCTATATTGGTGATCATTTACTACTGGTCAAATGGAAGATCACTCTAGTAGAAAGACAATGGTTAGGAATACTTGACTTTGGTGAAATATCCACTGAGTAGTCTAAAATATTGAAAAAAGAAGTAGAAAAGTACTGGAAACTAGTTAATTTGCACTGTGACATAGGTAGAGCCTGGTTCATCATTTGTAATTTATTTTTGTCTTGTGGTACTAGAATGTCCTTTTTACTAAATTCTTTAAAATGGCACATGCAGTTAATTAATTTAATTATTGCAACTGTTAAGCTCCTTTCACATCAGCGTTTTCGCTGATTGCGGCAGATTTGGCAGATTTACAGCATCTGCCGCAAAACGGTTGCACTTGCTGCACACCTGTGGCAAGCCCCATTCATTCTCTATGGGACTTGCGGCAGGTGCGGCAAGTGGGTTTGCTGTATCGGCACTTGCAGAGAGTAAAAAAAAACGCAGCTAGCAGCATTTTTTTCCCGGGCAGCAAGTTCTGGATCTCGCAAACCACACTTGCCACACCTGACCGCAAGCCCCATAAAGAATGAATGCAAGTGCAACCGTTACAAGGTAGATGTGGCAGATGGTGTAAATCTGCCAGATGCTGATGTGAAAGGGGCCTTATGGTGTTATGGTGCTGAAGATTTGCAAATACTCTACCTAAAACCTTACTCTAACCAGGATTGGAGTGAGATGTGCCAAAATAATGTGACAATTGGTTAAAGTTGCATTTGATAAAGCTGACTAAATAATCTGTCTGAGGAAAGTTGTTGATGAAGAATAAAAGAAAGACTTAAAAATGAAAGACAATTTAAAAGCTTATACAAAACATATAGGCCCCGGTTCATCATTGCCTTTGCGCCTGTTATTTTCAAGTTATATTTTCTTGTATACCTTTTCTCTTGTTAGCAGATAATTCTTTATTGTTGTATGTGCTTATCTGTTTAGTTTCTATTTTCTGCTTTGTGGGAGGAGTTTAGCAACTCCGATGTTTTCAGCTGATCAAATACAACTTTATTAGGGTACGTGCTCACGGTCCGGAGGAGATGCATGTTGGATGCAGCTCCTCCGGACCTGAGTGAAGCCGCGGGTGGCGGGAGGGAGACGCAGCCGACCTGTACTCACCATGTGCGGCGGTGTGGGGCAGATTCTCCCTGCAGTCACCTGATGGGAGCAGCTTCCGACTCCGCAGCATGAAATAAACATGCTGCGGAGGAGCGGAATGCCGGCAACCCGCACCGCAGCTCCAAACACGCTGCAGGTGCATAGAGGGAGATTTCTTTAAATCCCATCCACTATGCTTATACTGTACTATGCAGCATTTTGGACACAGCGGCAAGACGGCTGCGTCCAAAACGCAAAGTATACTCATCGTTTGCACGCACCCTTAAAAAGTGCAAAATTTTAAACAACCTCACTTCAACCCCATCTTCCTGGCATACTTTTGAGCACCATTAAATTTGGCCTAATTTTTGTGTTATTGTGAAATGTGTCACTTTAGTTCTAAAAAGTCACAAAAAAACTGTTCTAGACAGGACAAAAGGAATAGTTTAGACTTTGCACTAAATTCATAAAATATGTGTGCCAAACTGAAAATTTCGGGCAGAAAATTGGATTGAATGCCACAAGACAAAATGGGAGAGTAACAAAAAGACACAAATGATGAATTGGGGCCTTAGCTGCAAATAGAAAGCCATTAAAGAAGAACAGATTATCCAGAAAACTGTAAAAACAGCAATAATTAAATCAGAGCATCAGTATTTATTAAAAGCAACATTCTCTGTATGTTTGCTAATGACAAAGAAGCGATACGATTGGAATATATTTTGCGAGTCGCGCTGCTGTGCACAGACTGACATAGCTGTAAAATGTTTTTCATGCCAACCTGTGCACATTTCTGTACCTGCTACAATAAGCTTTTGTTTACAGGAGACAAATGAGTCTGATATTCTGTATTCAGATTTCTCACATTGCTTAATGGCTGTAGTTGCTATGTTCTATATATATTTACGTACATTTATGCAGAAGAAGGTTTTAGTGATGCCAACTGACTGAGGTCCAAACTTTGCTGCAGAAATCAGAAGTAAATAACCATGTCTCGTATTTAATAGGATACTGTTGCCGTTTGGAAATTGTATTGCATAGCTATTGTATATATCTAAAAAATGGACTGAAATACTGAAATATAGAGCCAGTGACTTAACGTAAAGCTTATGGCCCCCAATGCAAAAGCTTCAAAGGGGCCTAATTATTGCAAGTCTTTAATAATATTGGTCTTTTCAAATAAGCCTAAAAAACATTTGGGCCCCCCCTAGGCTTCAGGGCCCTAGTACGATTGCTACCCCTACACCTATAGTAGTTACCCCCAGTATATAGCCAACATAATTGTACTAGATATTGGATTCACTATAAACCAAACTACAGCTAGGCTCCATTAATGATATGTCTCAACATTCTCAATTCCAATGGACTAAATCTTTGTCTTAGTAAACTTTCCCTCTCAGTTTTTACAGATGAAAATGGTCTCACAAAACTAATAATCCGAGAGGCATTTAATATTTCCATCTATATTAGAATTCCGTTCCAGTATTAATGTTCACAGTAATGTAGTAGCATGGTTAATAAGGTAAAAAAATAGACACAAATTTGTTACATTAAACCTATCTATTATCCTACAGTGTTAAATCAGAGGAGGTGAAAGAGCAACAAATTAGTTGCTTATTGACACATACAGCATATTCACAGAAGTATTGGGACCCTCCTCTTAATCACAGGTTTTTCATTCAGTCTCAAGCTCAAGTCTATAAAATCAAGCTAGTAGTCTTCCAGGTTGCCTTTACAAGCATTTGTAAAAGTATGGGCAATTTTAAGGCTGTCACTAGAATTGTGAAATATCTTCCTTTGTAAATATTCCAAAATAATCTATGAGTGGTAGTACTGAAAATTGGAATCTTCAGGAACCATAATAATTTATTATCGAAGTGATAGATGATGCAGAATGGGGTCATCGAGAGCGTAGACACATAGAGTATAAAGTCGCCAAAGCTCTGATGTGCAATAACCTGCAATCTGTGCACTAGGAGCTTCATGACAGCTGCATTCAAGCCTTACATCTCTAAGAAAAATTACAAGAAACATACCGTATATACTCGTGTATAAGCCGACCCGTGTATAAGCCGACCCCCCTACTTTTGCCCCCAAAATCTGGGAAAAACTATTGACTCGTGTATAAGCCGAGGGTGGACCCCAGCACAGGTATACAGCCCCCAGCAGTGTGGTATATAGGCCCCCCCGATGGTATACAGGCCTCCCCAGTGGTAGTATACAGCCCCCAGCAGTGTGGTATACAGCAGCCTCCCCAGTGGTATATACAGGCCCCAGCAGTGTTACAGCAGCCTTCCCAGGGTATATACAGCAGCAGCCCCAGGGTATATACAGCAGCAGCCCCAGGGTATATACAGCAGCTTTCCCAGGGTGCATACAGCAGCAGCCCCAGGGTATATACAGCAGCAGGCCCAGGGTATATACAGCAGCAGCCCCAGGGTATATACAGCAGCAGCCCCATGGTATATACAGCAGCAGCCCCATGGTATATACAGCAGCAGCCCCAGGGTATATACAGCAGCAGCCCCAGGGTATATACAGCAGCAGCCCCAGGGTATATACAGCAGCAGCCCCATGGTATATACAGCAGCAGCCCCATGGTATATACAGCAGCAGCCCCAGGGTATATACAGCAGCAGCCCCATGGTATATACAGCAGCAGCCCCAGGGTATATACAGCAGCAGCCCCAGGGTATATACAGCAGCAGCCCCAGGGTATATACAGCAGCAGCCCCATGGTATATACAGCAGCAGCCCCAGGGTATATACAGCAGCAGCCCCAGTGGTTAGTATACAGCAGCCCCATGGTACATACAGCTGCAGCCCCAGGGTACATACAGCAGCCCGAGGTATACAGGCCCTCCATCAGTATACAGGCCCCCCCATGGTCCGTAAACCTGTAAAAGAAGATGATTATACTTATCGCTGTCCCGTGCCGTCCCCGCTCTGCTTCGCGATCCTCCATCTGCATCGCAATCCTCCATCTTCATTCACCGGCTTCCGACTTCCTGTGTTCTGCGCCGAATGACGTCATTGTCGGCGCCGAGAGGGAGCCGAAAGATGGAGGAGCGCGATGCAGATGGAGGATCGCGAAGCAGAGCGGGGACGGCACCGGGACAGCGATAAGTATAATCATCTTCCTTTACAGGTTTACGGACCATTGGGGGGGCCTGTATACTGATAAGGGGCCTGTATACCTCTGGGGGGGGGGCGCCCGTATAGTGACTCGCGTATAAGCCGAGGGGTAACTTTTCAGCCCAATTTTTGGGCTGAAAAACTCGGCTTATACGCGAGTATATACGGTACTTTTTCCCCTGACAATCTGTTGGACAAGTCTGGGTATTGTGAATGCTAGAGAATGTTACTTACCTGACCACATTGTGCAACTGTAAATGATGGTGGAGGAGGGATAATGCTAGAGGGCTGTTTTTCAGGGGTTGGCGTATGCCCCTTAGTTCTAGGGTAATCTTAATACTTCAACATACCAATAAAATTTGGACAACTGTATTCTTCCAAGTTTGTGAGAACAGTTTAGGGAAAGATCCTTTTTTCCACCAAGACTGTACCCAGAGCACAAAGACAGATCCAAAAAGACATGTTTGGGAGTGTTTTGTTTAGAAGAAACTGGCAGACACAGAGCCCTGACCTCAACATCATCAAATATCTTGTGGAATGAACTACAACTAAGATTGCGAGCGATAACCTTTCAAATAAAATCATACCTTTCATCACTTTTTGTCTTTCTGCAACTGCTTCAGTTTAGCTCATTTTTATACACAAGACCCCAAATCTATCCATGTTATTTTATGTGTAGTCTGGCTAATGATATATATTGAAGCAAAACAACATTCTTGTCATGGGCGACTATATGAATAATGCATTGTATGATTGTAATTCAATATGCTTTGGCAGATGATTCCTGGCACTCATGGCTAAAGATAAAGACCATGTACAAGGTAGCACAGATTATTTTTGTTTTGCAAAGCTAGGTTTCATTAAATATTTTCTACTGTTTTGCTACTGCAGCAGCAGCCAGCCATATAGCTCAGCCATAAAACAGAATGAAATGTTTATACTGGCAATTGGCCCTCCTGACCCAAGCATGACAGTTGCACAGAAATACATGAAGCTATCGCAGCCAGGTCAGGAGAGCCTCCGGACAGCCTGAGCATTTTCTTCCAAATTATGGCCAAGTTATATAGCCGTCTGACCGCGCATTCTAGTTGAGTGCTCTGCAAAAATGTTACAAATGTTATTAATCTGTCAGAGCAACTAGCAAACTGCTAATCAGGGGTTTGAAAATTAATGAAGAAATGAAGATTGCAGATTAAAACTTACTGTAACTATTGCATATCAAAGGTAGATTCCAAAATATGAAAAAGAAAATTATGCCAAAGGTTTCCTTAGACTTTAAAGGGCTGGTCTAGCACCTAAAATAATGGTGTGATGTTTTGTTTGAGATAAGATTCAAACATGACATCATAGCGGGCAGTCTGCAGTTTCTTACTGGTTACTTGCATCACCGGACTCCTCTGAAGATGTCCTGGATTCTGGGTGATGAATGCTCTGGGTGAGTGAGTGCTGTGTCGGCCACTCTGCTTCTATCTTTTCCATTGCTCTAGCATCTAACAGTAAAAGAAGTTGGCAGGGGGGGGAAATAGAAACAGTCAGTGACACCAGCATCTCCCCACAGCTTCTAGCATTGTCCTCAAACAATTTGTCAGCAAAGGGCAGTGCTAGAGACACTGAGTGACACCAGCTCCGCCCCCTGATGATGATTCATTTGAGGACAGTGCTAGAAGCTGTGGAGAGGCACAGGTGTAACTCACTGCTTCTTTTTCCACTCCCTGATGACATCTTCTTTCACAGAAGCAAGACAGGAGTAGAGTGATGGCACTGCACTTAGTTCTCCCACAGTGTCCAACACCCAGGATACAGGACATCTCAGGAAGGCGATGATGCCAGAAATTAGCAACTGCAGCACCACCACCCCTGATGACATCTTGTTTCAGGAAGGGCAATGGAAGCTGCAAGGAGTGAGTGCAACCCCAGCCTCATGTGATTTCACGCTTGAGGCTCCTCTGAAATGAAAAGTCACAGAACGTGCAGTAAAAGAACACATTTAGGGTTCAGCTAGACATAAATGTAGGGAAGTGTGTAATAAAGCAAATTACAAAAGGGGTTATGGTGTAACGATAGATATTTAGAAAGGACATTTTAACCCCTTAGTGACGGAGCCAATTTCCACCTTAATGACCAGACCGTTTTTTGCAATTCTGACCAGTGTCCCTTTATGAGGTTATATCTCCGGAACGCTTCAACAGATCCTAGCGATTCTGAGATTGTTTTTTCGTGACATATTGGGCTTCATGTTAGTATTAAATTTTGGTCGATAATTTTTGTGTTTATTTGTGAAAATATAAAATAATTGGCAAAAATTTTGAAAATTTGACAATTTTCAAATTTGTAATTTTTATTCTGTTGAACCAGAGCTTTATGTGACACAAAAGAGTTAATAAATAACATTTCCCACATGTCTACTTTACATCAGCAACAATTTTGGAAAAAAAAAATTTTTTGGTTAGGACGTTATAAGGGTTCAAAGTTCATCAGTAATTTTTCATTTTTCCAGCAAAATTTACATAACCTTTTTTTTAGTGACCACATCACATTTGAAGTCTCTTTGAGGGGTGTACATGACAGAAAACACCCAAAAGTGACACCATTCTGAAAACTACACCCCTCAAGCTACTCAAAACTACATTCAAGAAGATTATTAACCCTTCAGGTGCTTCACAGGAACTAAAGCAACGTGGAAACAAAAAATGGCCATTTTAATTTTTCCAACAAAAATGTTCTTTTAGCCTCAATTTTTTCATTTTCACATGGGCAACAGGATAGAATGCATCCTAAAATTTGTTGGCCAATTTCTCCTGAGTACACTGATACCTCATATGTGGTCATAAACCACTGTTTGGGCGCACGGCAGGGCTCAGAAGGGAAGGAGCGCAATTTGACTTTTGGAGCTAATTTACCATTCAAAAAGTGAAATGGCACTCCTTCTCTTCTGAGCCCTACCGTGCGCCCAAACAGTGGTTTATGACCACATATGAGGTATCGGTGTACTCAGGAGAAATTGGCAAACAAATTTTAGGATGCGTTTTATCCTGTGGCTTATGTGAAAATGAAAAAATTGAGGACAAAAGAAAATTTTTGCGAAAAAAAGTACTTTTTCATTTTTACAGATCAATTTGTAAAGCCCCAGAGGGTTCAAAGTGCTCTCTATGCATCTAGATAAGTTCCTTGGGGGGTCTAGTTTCCAAAATGGGGTCACTTGTGGGGGAGCCCCAATGTTTAGGCACACAGGGGCTCTCCATACGCGACATGGTGTCCGCTAACAATTTGAATGGAAAATTAGCCCCAATTGTTAGCGGACACCATGTCACGTATGGAGAGCCTCTGTGTGCCTAAACATTGCAGCTCCCCCACAAGTGACCCCATTTTGGAAACGAGACCTCCCAAGGAACTTATCTAGATTGGTGGTGAGCACTTTGAACCCCCAGGTGCTTCACAAATGAATCCGTAAAAATGAAAAAAGAAAATTTTTGTGGAAAAGAAAGTACTTTTTCATTTTTACGGATCAATTTGTGAAGCACATGGGGGTTCAAAGTGCTCTCTATGCATCTAGATAAGTTCCATGGGGGGTCTGGTTTCCAAAATGGGGTCACTTGTGGGGGAGCTCCAATGTTTAGACACACAGGGGCTCTCCATATGCGACATGGTGTCCGCTAACAATTTGAATGGAAAATTAGCTCCAATTGTTAGCGGACACCATGTCACGTATGGAGAGCCCCTGTGTGCCTAAACATTGCAGCTCCCCCACAAGTGACCCCATTTTGGAAATTAGACCCCCCCAAGAAAGTTATCTAGATTGGTGGTGAGCACTTTGAACCCCAGGTGCTTCACAAATGAATCCGTAAAAATGAAAAAAGAAAATTTTTGTGGAAAAGAAAGTACTTTTTCATTTTTACGGATCAATTTGTGAAGCACCTGGGGGTTTAAAGTGCTCTTTATGCATCTAGATAAGTTCCTTGGGGGGTCTAGTTTCCAAAATGGGGTCACTTGTGGGGGAGCGCTAATGTTTAGACACACAGGGGCTCGCCATACACGACATGGTATCCACTTACAATTCCAATTCATAGTGGACACCATGTCACGTATGGAGAGCCCATATGTGCCTAAACATTGGAGCTCCCCACAAGTGACCTCATTTTGGAAACTAGACACCCCAAGGAACATATCTAGATGCATAGTGAGCACTTTGAACCCCCAGGTGCTTCACAAACTGATCCGTAAAAATGAAAAAGTACTTTTTTTCACAAAAATTTTCTTTTTTTCCTTTTTACAGACTAATTTGTGAAGCACCTGGGGGTTGAAAGTGCTCACTATGCATCTAGATAAGTTCCTTGGGGGTCTAGTTTCCAAACTGTGGTCACTTGTGGGGGAGCTCCAATGTTTAGTCACACAGGGGCTCTCCATATGCGACATGTTGTCCGCTAACAATTTGAATGGAAAATTAGCTCCAATAGTTAGCGGACACCATGTCGCAGCATATGGGGAGCCCCTATGTGCCTACACATTGGTGTTCCCGCACAAGTCTCCCCATTTTGGAAACTAGACACCTCAAGGATTATATCTAGGGGTATAGTGAGCATTTGGAACCTACAGCTACTTCACAGAATTTGATAATGTCATATTGAACATTTTCTTTTTTTCACGCAATTTCCCACTTTTAGAGCATGTGCACAAGACACGGAGACACCGTGTCCTGGTCGTCTCCTCCCCTGCATTTTTTTTTGTATTTCTTTATTAAATTTTAAAAAAAAACGACGTGGGGCTTCGCCATATTTTTGGTCCAGCCAGGTACAGCAGGCAGCTACGGGCTGCCACCAACCCCTTCTGCCTAGTTTTACCTGGCTGGAAACCAAAAATATAGGGAAGTCCCTTTTTTTTAAAATTATTTCATGAAATAATTTTTAAAAAAAATGGCGTGGGCTTCGCCATATTTTTGGGCCAGCCAGGTACAACTAGGCAGCTGGGGGCTGGAATCCTCAGCGCAGGGAGGCCCAAGCTTTCTGGGCCCCCCCCCGCTGCGAATTGCAGCTCGCAGCCGCCCCAGAAAATGGCGCATTCATAGAAGCGCCATTTTCTGGTGCTGTATCCAGCTCTTCCAGCTGCCGTGTAGCGGTGGCAGACTGGGTAATAAGGGGTTAATGCCAGCTTTTTCGCAGCTGGCACTAAGACCGAGATTCATAACGTCTGGCCAATATTAGACCGGACCATTAGGAATCTCTAATTTGTAAAGAAGACACAAGACAGAGAAAAATATTTTTATTAGAAAAGAAACACAAACACTATTTGGACTCCATCTTTATTATTCTTTGACGTCCGACGTAGTCCAGTGGGAAGGTCCGACGTAGTCCAGTGGGAGGTCCCGCGACGATTCTCAGTTTTATAGCATATGGGGCATCCCCCATATGCTATAAAAGCAGGTTTATTGCCAGGAGGATGACAGGTCATGAACTCAGTGAGTTCATGACCTATCAGAATCCTCGGGTCACAAGGGGTTAACTGTGCTCTTCATGGCGGTCTCCACATCAGGTCAACATCAGTGGTGATCTATCAGGATCCTGGGATCCCATAGGGATCCTGGGATCACCACTGATGGTGATCTGATGTGGAGATCACCATGAAGAGCACAGTTAACAAGGGGTTAAGTGTGCTGTTCATGGTGGTCTCCACATCAGATCACCATCAGTGGTGATCTATCAGGATCCTGGGATCCCATAGGGATCCTGGGATCACCACTGATGGTGATCTGATGTGGAGACCACCATGAACAGCACACTTAACCCCTTGTTAACTGTGCTCTTCATGGTGATCTCCACATCAGATCACCATCAGTGGTGATCCCAGGATCCCAGGATCCCTATGGGATCCCAGGATCCTGATAGATCACCACTGATGGTGATCTGATGTGGAGACCACCATGAACAGCACACTTAACCCCTTGTGACCCGAGGATTCTGACAGGTCATGAACTCACTGAGTTCATGACCTGTCATTCCCTGGGCCGCACAGCAGGGGATAACAGCGGCGCACGCGTGCGCGCACACCAGGGTCCGCGCAAAGAAGAGGCGAGCGCCGCAGGAGACAGAAGCAGGAGCCGCCGGCAGGAGAAGCCCCCAGGACCGGAGGACCGCGGGACCGGAATCAGGATCGTTGGTAGGTAAGAGTGGTGAGGGGGGGCTTTACTGGGGCACGGGGGGGCCCTACAAACAGTTTAGAGTCGGCGGGGCCTCTAGGGAAAAGGCACCGGGCACAAGGTATCAGGGGAGGGGGGCGGGGGGTGCCCGGTGCCCGGGGGATGCCCGGAGGCTGGGGGATCCCGGAGGCTGGAGGGATCCCTGCAGGGGACTAGGGAGCACCGGGGGAGGACATTCCCATGCAGCCTGACATGTGTGACATGTCAGGCTGCATGGAGATGCAGGGGAGGCAGCGCACCGCCGCCATTTTTGTTTGGTACGGGAGGGGGGGGTGGATGGAGGTGTGGGGGGCCCGGGGGGGGGCTCGAGGGGTCTTAGGGGCCTTAGGGGTTAATGGATCACTTTGATCCGACATGTGTTTTCATGTCGGATCAAAGTGAAAGCATTTTTTACAGAGCACTTTCACTTTTGTAATGTGATGATCGGTAAACGGTGTTTACCGGTCATCACATTACAGGTGCGGGTACAAAAGGAGCTAATTACTGATCTCTAGGGTGTCAGCTACAATCGGTACGCTGACACCCTAGAGGTATTAGCTCCAGGGGCGGCGCTACAGGGCTTTTTCCTGCCAACGTCTACAGACGTCGGCTAGGCTTTAGTACCCTGTTTTTTCCGACGTCTGTAGACGTAAGGCTGTCATCTAGAGGTTAAGCTTAGTTTCCACCAATATTGATTACATTGTCTTACTTCTGCAAAGAATATCAAAGTATTAGATATTATTATTAATACTGACAGCCTTCAGCTTGATCTCATGCCATGACAACTTGATGAAGATCAAACTTACACCACCATAGGTCCACCAGGGGCTTCTCCACCAATAGCTTTACAGTATCAAGTCATTAGATTTGTTGTCTTCCTCTTCATCTTGTACCTTCTATTCTTCCTACCATAATGTCCTTCTCTAGTTATTTTTCTATTGGCATTATGTATCCAAAGTAGACAAGTCATAACTGGGTGATTCTTGTTGTAAGTGAAATGTTTGGCTTGATTTGTTCCAAAATGTATTTGTTTTGTTTATTTCAGCTGTAAGATGGGAACAGGCAACTGTCAGAAAACTGATCTCCTGTGGGAACTAAAGACCGGCCATGTTCACATCTACAATGCCTGATACATAACGACCACATAACATCCCATCCAAACCGGTCAGCCCAAGGTTTAGCCACTGCACTGTCAATTAATTGCCAATTGACAACTATATTTTAGCATTACTGTGATAGAATTTATTCTGAATAATCTTATTATTTCCATAGCTTTCCCTACTGCTTTTGATCTATACGGAAACAGTTAAATGATAATAACCCTTAACAAACATTCACAGTTTATTTACCTTGGAATTAAACCTGAAGTTCTATATTTACCAATGCTGGTAAAAGTACAATGCATTAATTTGATCTACAGTGCCGCTAATTAATGTACCTAATGTACACTGCATACAGCCAAGACCAGGAACTAAAGTAAACATTGTTTCCCACCTTTTTGGCCGCTGTGAATGAAAAAAGTGCTGCTGCATGTGCTGGAGGCCGGCCAAGAGTGTTTAACAAATTCATTTCTTTCTGTGCCATGACTTGATGTGTAATATTAATCCCTTCAGGAGTGAACAATAGATGAGAGACAGATGAACAGTTGACTTTACATTTTTCTAAGAAATAGACATGTAGACATAATGTGATGAATGACGTTTTATATCACAAATATGACTCATTTAAAGACTTACTCATTCCTTCAGATAACATTATCTGCAGCTTTAATTATCATGTTTTTCTACATTTCCTAGTTCACGAATCATGACTATACAATAAAACTGTTTTAACTTCTGATTTTTTTTTGTATCAGTGCTGGAACTTGGATATTTGCTAATACTTAGATACATTGATTTATAATGTCCAGCACGATCAATGAAATCTACAGATAACAATGAATAATAGATTTTGGAAGCAGGTAATTTGTTGCAGAATAAAGGCTAAATTGACTCATGGTCATTTGCAGTGACCCTAACAACCAAAAACAGAAGGAGAAAAATGATGTGTATATGTTCAACAATTGAGATTTTCATGGTGAGCATAATTGTAGCAGTAAAATTATATTAAAGTGTATGCCTAGAGGAAAATATTAACATATAAGTAATCTGCACATGATGAAAAAAAGGAAACATTTTCAAAACAACTTAATTTAATTGCTATGGAGTATGAGTGCAGATACCTGCACTCAGCCGCCTTGCCACGTTGTCTATGATATGTTATTAAAGTACCACTCCAGCATTTTGTTTTTTTACATGTTCTTTAAATGTAAGACCCCTGCCCCAGTCATATACTCACCTTCCAATAGTTTCATTTGTTACCAACACCACTATGGTCCCGCGGCGCCATCTTGTGCCCTTAACGTTTGACTATCTGGAAGTCAAAAGTTAAATTGCAAAAGCTCAATGGATCTCTATAAGGCTAGAACAAGTCTCCAATAAAAATGTATTGAAAAGTGGCCTCATGTGCTCCATGAAAAACTAGAGAGCGCAGGAAGGTCATTTTTCTCCAAAGCCCAACAGCAACAGCGACAGCGGGTAAAGCCGCCGGAAGGTGAGTATAAAACAGGGGTGGGGACTTACATTTAAAGCCTCACTCAAGTGGTGCAATTTAAAAAAAAAAAACGGTATATGATACCATGATGACTAGAACATAAGTTAATTTGTAAAAGATTTAACTAGATCCCGCTGACTAATAGGGCGTTCAGTCAAGTTTTCTTTTATAATTAGATTATTACTGAAATTAATTAATATTTTAAAGTGAATTTGAAAGACAGTAGTAAGATAGAAAATATTTATTATATGCTATAAATCTAATATCTTTCTGCTTAGCGCTCTTCATCGGAAATTGATTTTAAACCAAAGTCATCATACAAATGCGTTGTCTTCTTTTCTAATTTTAGTTCCGTATTAAAGGTATTCCATTAGTTTGATATTTGTGGCACCATGTACATGGGAGAATGGAAGATGCACTAAGTTAGAGGTGCAATGTTTCTAAAGGGGAACAGAAAAAAACACTATAACCATGAAACTTGGAGACATATGAAGGTATGCAACTTTATGCTGAAGCTTTAATAGTGCCAGGTGTATGGGGCCTAAGGTTCTGTTAACACTAAATGTCATAGGTTTCACAAAAGACAAGATATAATGGATCTGTTGGGGGAAGGAGAAGTTGGAAAATAGAACTATCAATTATATTATTCTGTCTGTGGCATGGAATGGGAACTTGCAAAATTTACAGCCCAATATTTGTATGACAAACCTTATTAAAGGGAACCTGACCTCTACAAATGACCACCCAGCCTGTTTTAACCTGTCCCTGCACCATAGTAATTCATTTGTAACCATCCCTTTCTGTCCCTAAAGCGCTATGTGAAAGTATATAAAAGTAGTTTATTCACCTCTTATTATGTGGCTCTCCCCGCCTCCAGCTGTTAATTATGCACTCCCATATGGGCGTGTTATACAGCAGAGACATTGCTTGTCCTGCAAGGGACGGTACAGGCGATATGACGTGATTTTCGTCATATCGACTGTACCGCCCCCTTGCAGACAAGCATAGTCTCTGCTCTATAGCACGCCCATATGGGCGTGCATAATTAACACGCCGCCGGTGGGGAGAGCCACATAAGCCCGCCTTTTGCGGCTTCTCATATAATGAGAAGCTGCAGAATAAGAGGTGAATAAACTACTTTTATAAACTTTCATATAGTGCTTTAGGGACAGAAAGGGATGGTTACAAATGGATTACTATGGTGCAGGTACAGGTTAAAACAGGCTGGGGGGTCGTTTGTAGAGGTCAGGTTCCCTTTAACGTAAAGTTCTTTTTGAGTAAACTGTGATAAAAAGACAAGGAAAATTCTATGGATCTTTATGAAAGCACCATCAGCACATATCAAGTACATTTATGCCCTATTATTATACTGCTAAAAACAAACTTGAAGACATCTTTTCTTCTTTAGTTTCAGGCGATCTGTCAATTTATTCGATATAAAGGTCCTGTAATGAGCAAGGCCTGCTTTTTTACTTTTAGTTCTCAGTCTGTTAGCAATTTACAAACAGATTATGGGCCGCTGGTCTAGATCATTTTCACACTATTTGTCTGGAGTAAGTATGTAGTTTCAGCAGAATCCTCATATTCTGTCATAAATCAGTAATCAAAATATATGCTCCTTGATGTTCTTCAACATCAAAGTTGCGATAAATGGAACATCATACTATCTTCTCAGTTTTAACAAAGATCAGGAATGGACAAATCCCATTTGTAAGACTTAAAGAATCATGTTTTAGGTAAACCATAAAAGATAAGGCAGCCTGAATTCAAGAACAAATTTGATTAGATAAATTATTTAGTGCAATGTTGTGACAAGTTAGTTAAGTTAGTGAGTAAAGTTGGTAAGTTGCTTACTGTTCAATTGATTAAGTCTATTAAACCTACATATTACAATAGTTAATTATTTCAAAAAGCTATAAAAAATTATAAAAATACTGTGTCCAAATCAAGATTCATATGGCGTAATCTATCCCCCTTTCACAAGATCTATTTTTTGCATAGATACCTATTATATAGTAACTGGAGGCACATAGGTCTGTATTCACCAAAGCTTAAAGTTAGAATTTTGGCATAAAAAGTTTGGAAAAGTCGCAAACTTTTGGCACAACTCAAAACTGGGCAAAAATGTTGTGACTTTGAGTGTTCTCACATTATTTTTGCCTAGCTCCAACAAAATGGGCACAACTATAGAACATTAGGGATTAAACAGCATCATGAACATCAGAGAACACACTAGACAAGTCATGGATAAAGTTGTGTAGAAGAGTAAAGCAGGGTTAGGTTATAATAAAAAAAAATAGCTCTGAACATCTCACAGAACACTGTTTAATCCATCATCCAAAAATGGAAGGAGTTTGGCACACCTGCAAATCTACCATTACATGTCCATCTGCCTAAACTAACATTTCAAGCAGGGAGAGTATTAATTAGAGAAGTAGCCAAAATGCAGAGGAGGAGCAGTCCCACAGTTGAGGTGGGACAATCTGTCCACAAGATAAATATTAGTCATAAATTCTGTGTCTTCTACATGTTTAAATTGCAAAAAACATGTAGAAGACACAGCTAGCTATGAAAATGTGCTCTGGTCAGATGAGATAAAATAGAACTTTTCAAGCTACATGCAAAACACTGTGTGTGGCCAAAAATGAATACTGAATATCACTATCGAAGTATCATTTCCACTGTCAAAAACAGTGGTGGCAGCATCATGCTATAGGGACGGGTAGCTAGTTATAGTTGATGGAAGGAGCTAAATACAGGAAATCCTGGAGGAAAACCTGATATGGTACATTTACACGCGGCCACAGGAAGGTAGGAACAGGCAGGCATCGGACACAATTGTGCCTGTTGCCTTGAAAAGACCACGATGTGGCATCGTGTAATTCAGGACTTTCCTTCCTGTGTCTTCCCTAAAGGAAGGAAAGTCCTGAATTACACGCAGCCACATCGTGGTCTTTTCAGGCATCAGGCACAATTTGTGTCCGATGCCTGCCTGTTCCTACCTTCCTGTGGCCGCGTGTAAATGTACCATTAGAGGCTGCAATTTTAAGACTGGGGCATAGGTTTATCTTCCAGGAAGACAACAACCCTAAACATACTGCAAGAGCTACAAGGGAATGGTTTATATAAAAGCAAATTAAGATGTTTGAATGTGTTTGGCCCGGTTACAGTTTAGATCTAAATCTCATTGAGAATCTGTGACAAGACTTGAAAATTGCTGTTCACTAACGCTTTCCATTCAATCTCACTAAACAAATTAGCCTGCAAAGAGGAATGGGCAAACATTTAATCCTCTAGATTTGCAAATCTGGTAGAGACACACCCCAAAAGATTAGGCAGTAATTGCAGCAATAGATGGTCCAACAAAGTATTGACTTAGGGATGCTGGATGCAAATGCACATCCCAATTTTCATAATTATATTTTTTAAATATCTAGAAAATTATGTATGATTTACACTTCTCAAATACTTGCTTCTTATTGTTTGTAAATCACATAAAAACCCAATAAAATACATTTAATTTTGTGTGTGTAAGGTGTAAAAATGTGGAATGTTCATGGGGGATGAATACTTTTTCAATGCACTATCTGCCACTTCCTTGTTTAAAAGGGTTGTACCAAGTTTAGAGAATCCCAAGAAAGAATAGAGAATAGTTCCATAAAGATCCACAGAATGGAGCTACTGTATGTATGAATGGAGATGAGGTTGAACATGCTCACCTCCGATCCACTAATTCTTAATAGGAATGCCGAAGACCTGCAGAGTACAGTGCTTGGCTGTATATGTCAATCCCATTGAGGATGAATGGACAGGAGGTCTGTATGGTTGACCTCCAGCGCCATTCACCCAAGGTTTTTCAATTTCACCATTCTTGGGATTGGTAGGGGTCTCAGTGTTTGGACACCAAGCAATCATAAAGTTAACTGTGGCATTGGGAACAACTTTAAACCTGGCAAACCTCTTTAAACTTACCATATACCACAAATTAAGACTGTTCAAATCCAAAACTTTCCATTTAATGTGTATAGGAGCAGCCTCACAACCCTCAAACTAGGTGAAAAAGGATTTCATACTTTGCAAAGTGGAAAATGTAATGGTTAAAGTACAACATTAGAAATGAGACTACATCAGCAGTTAAAACTGAGTATGGAATGAGGAAGGATTTTTCACTAAATGGTTAAATTGATCCCTTTGTTTGATTCTCTCTGTATTACTATTACACATTCAGATTTCTGAGAAGGTTGGATTTATCTTAATTTCAAGCTCTATTACCTGTAACCAGATAAGCCTCAGCAACGGTAGAATGTACTTAATTTTCCAGACAAGTGAAAAAGCACTGATACTTAGCAAAAGGCCATGTTTCTATATCCAGTTCATACTTGGCACTGCCATATGTTTTAAGTCTGGTTTTATTTCCAGATTTTGTAAGTACACATAGCACCAGCGCCAATGCATATAGCAAAAATAAGACAATTCATTTAATATTAAATATTTCACTAACAGGAAACACCACTTTGTTTTTACAAGTACATTAAATTTAATTACCAAACAAACAAGCAGTTTATTGTAAGATAAGAGCTTTGGTTAGAAAGGCTTTGGGTGCTTTCACACTGCGATTTTTGAGGATCCGTGGCTGTCCGTTGTAAAACGTACAGCCACAGATCCGATTTGGCCCCCATGTTATCCTATGGGCATGTATTGGATCGGATTTGGCCTAATTGCAATCCGATTTTTGTCCGATTTTTTGCTGTGCCCATTATTGGAGACTGCTCTGATTTTGGGCACTGCAAAAAAATCGGACACAAATCGGATCCGACCCGATCCGCAGACTTTAACATATGGGGCCTATGGAGCACGGGTCCGAGAAAACACAGGATCATTTCTCAGACCCGATTTTAGTATACTGAGCATGCTCAGTACACTAAAACTGCTCTGTGCCATCTAATTTCACTTCCGCAATGAAATTAAGTGAAAGCAAGGGTTAAAAATAAAAAAATCTCTACTTTCACCTGTCCTGCGATCCCCTGATGTGCGGCATCTCCGGTGGCTACAGGACCTGGCATTGTGTCACAACCGATCAGCTGATCGGGTCACATGACCGGTTACCGCAGTAACCGGTCATGTGACCGATGACGCTCATCGGGTAGCCCAGCCAGGTCCTGTAAGCATCCGGAGATAGATTCCGAATTGGGGGATCGCTGGAAAGGTGAGAACAGATTTTTTTTTTATTTTTAACCCCTGCTTTTACTTAAATTTCACTTCCGCAATGTATGGATATACATTGCAGAAGTGAAAGAGTCCTGCACAGCTCTTCCTGTGTCCGGACCTGTGAAAATCACGGACCTAGACACAGAAATAGGTCACCTTCTATGGTGTCTGTTCCCGTCCGTGGGGTCCTGCAAAAAGTAGGATCCCACAGACAGGAAAAATAACGCTATGTGAAACCAGCCTTAGGCTGCTTTTACACTGCATAATTTGTGATCTGTGTCTATTCATTTTAAAACAAATAGCCACATATCAGTTTTGGCCTCCTACATATCCCAACGGGCTAGGATTGGTCCTATATGGCCATCCGTGTGTGTAAGTTTTGTCACTGCTCCGTTTGTGTCAGTTTCTTTCATGCACCTAGAATCGGAGACTGTTGTGATTTTAGGCTGCCTTGAAAATCACTGACACCAATAGACAGACACAGATCCTTAGCTGCCTGTGTCAAATAACATGGATATCTATGGAACACGGATCCATATGGATCCGTAAAAAAAACGGATCCGTGAAATGGATCTGTTTTGCTGTAGTGATCATGCTCAGAAGCAAGGTACAGCTCCTCCCAGCCCTATTTCTGGTAACTGATGACTATTCCATTAAAAAAACAGCCCGTGGACATCAGTTGTCATCCATTTGAACAGATCGGTGCCTGTCCGTGTGGTCCTTGAAATTCAAGGAACTACACGAATGTGAAAATTAAGCAGTGTGAAGTCAGCCTTAGAACTGTTCAGATATAATATCAGCAGTGCCAGATACAGTGCATATTAGATGTATTACTCATCTGCAATAGATACAAGCAGGGCTGATATCAACTCCTGAGAATATTTTGCCTATGGCTGGGTTCAGCTTGCATCTGCCCCAATTCCTGACGGCTCGACTGAAAACTTAGAAGTTTTCAGCAGAAGCGGCCAGCGTTAATGGGAATCCTTGTTTGCCGACGCTGCCCCATAGCAATCCGCAGTGTACCTTGACAGCGGCCGCACACAGAGCTCCTGAACGGCCGCTTTTCTTCAGCGCAAAGGAAAGCGCTGCTGACAGCGTTTCCTGTGCGCTGCTGAAAAACGGACCTCATGCAGCTCTGTGTGCGGCCGCTGTCAAGGTACACTGCGGATTGCTATGGGGCAGCGTCGGCAAACAGGGATTCCCGTTAATGCTGGCCACTTCTATCAGGAATTGGGGCAGATGCAAGTCTGACCCCAGCCAATGACTAGGTCTAATGCCCACTTGATATATCACAGTCCAGAATGCATAACAAAGTTGGCTAGGTCTCCCCAAGGAGTTGTTCTTTGTAAAATGACCACATTCAATGTTTTCTCTATGGGGGGAGACACTGCCACTTTTTCTTTAAAAGGGGCTCAATAGTCACTGTTTAAACATTTCTGTAATGCAACCAGTTGTTGTGGTGAAGTTGTAGCCTAATTTGTTCTTCTCTATTTATAAAGCAGTTTCCATTTATGCAGTGCCTGCATAATTGACCCAACAGTAGTGAATTGGTTGCACCAGTCTGAACTGGCACAGACAATGGTGTAGCATAAAGGGAGCCATGAGGGAGTAAAGTTTCAAAAGCTAAAAAAATAAAATGGAAGAAGCAGAGGTGTCACTGGTGCCAAAGACCTGAGGCACTGCACTTAACAGCAGCTATCTGGCCAAGTTCTCTGGGTCTCTGTTATAGCACCATTTTTCATGGTACCAGTGCCATCATGATGCCAATGCACTTGTGTCCTTTTGTAGACCAGGGAGCAATAGGCTGCCTTCCCCAACATATTCTGTCCTGTAGACTGCAGATTATTGTAGGTTTACAGCAACAAACGCCTCTACTCTATGTGCAGAGGAGAAGAGGGCTTACATTAGGTGAGTATAAATGTTCTCGCACAAAGCTGGCATTCTTAGTTATGGAGGGGGCATTATTACTTTTAAGGGGGCATTAATACTTTCTAACTGGGTGCTTTATTTGTTTTAAGGGGACACTAAGTAGACATTATTACAGGGTTAGTGGGTATCATCCCACACTACATCACTGATCACTTATGAACAGGGTCGTAACTACAACAGGTGCAGGGGTTGCGATCGCTCCCGGGCCCAGAGCCTAGGGGGCCCCAAAAGTCCCTTTGGCCTACAGAAAAAGACTTTTGCTGTTAAAGATTTGTAATAATCGGGGGCCCCGTTGGAGCTTTCTCATCGGGGCCCTTGAGCTTCAAGTTGCTTATGAAGGACTTTAATAATATAAGATTCCATAAGTTTGATAAACTGTATAGCACTATGGGAATTTGGCATTCTATGGAGAGCTAAAAAGGTGAGGTACATAAAAGATCTACACATAAAGGCTCACATAACATGACATTAATGGCAAAACAATGGTGAACATCTTTACTTTTGATTTTTCATAGCTAACTAAAAAAGGCCAGTGAAATATAACGTACATAAAAAAAATACAACAATTAAAATAAAATCTTTTTATATTACTCAAGTAAAATGGGAAGAGACACCAAACAGTACAATTTTCATAAACTGACACATTAAATACTGAATACATGAAAGATATTAGGGACAAATTGAGTGAAGATGTAGGTGGCTAATTACATTCTGCAAGACGTATAACAACATAATGATAGACTGTGATGCTTGAGATCTTAGGAAGATACGGTTACTGTACTTAATCATCTCACATAATACAAATTTCACTGTTTTTTAATAATAGCTTAGCTTCGAATAATGGGTATTTACATTTTTACTTATCTTGAAATATTAGACAATGAAAGATCCACATTTCAGTGTCTTATAGTAGAAGAAGCTCAAATTTCTGATTCAGTCCATAGAGGACCTCATTAAACATCCGTGTTTAAACACCAACATGAAAAAAATGGTACCGGTGTCATCAGTGACTGGCATCAGTGTGTCATCCAGTGTGTTCGTTTTTACCATCAGTGTGTCATCCATCTGTCCAATTTTAACATTAGTATGTCATCTGTATGTCCGATTTTACCATTGAAGCATCACTGTGTCATCTGTGTGTCTGCTTGTACACCATCAGTGCCTGATTTGTGTGTCTGTTTTTACCATCATTGTGTCATCAGTGTGTCATCCATGTGTCTGGTTTTACCATCAGTATGTCATTAGTGTATTATCTGTGTGTTCGTTTTTACCATCAGTGTGTCATTAGTGCTTCATCTGTCTGTCCGTTTTTAAAATCAGTATGTCATCAGTGTGTCATCGGTGTGCTTGTTTTTACCATCAATGTATTCTTAGTGATTCATCCATCTGCCCATTTTTACCATCAGTGTTTCATCCATCTGTCTGTTTTCACCATCAGTATGTCATCAGTGTGTCATCTGTGTGCTTGTTTTTACCATCAGTTTGTCATCAGTGTGTCATCCGTCTGTCCGTTTTCACCATCAGTATGTCATCAGTGTGTCACTCGTGTGCTTGTTTTTACTATCAGTATGTCATGAGTGTTTCATCCGTCTGTCCGTTTTCACCATCAGTATGTCATCAGTGTGTCATCTGTGTGCTTGTTTTTACCATCAATGTATTCTTAGTGATTCATCCATCTGCCCATTTTTACCATCAGTGTTTCATCCATCTGTCTGTTTTCACCATCACTATGTCATCAGTGTGTCATCCGTGTGCTTGTTTTTACCATCAGTTTGTCATCAGTGTGTCATCCGTCTGTCCGTTTTCACCATCAGTATGTCATCAGTGTGTCACTCGTGTGCTTGTTTTTACCATCAGTATGTCATCAGTGTTTCATCCGTCTGTCCGTTTTCACCATCAGTATGTCATCAGTGTGTCACTCGTGTGCTTGTTTTTACCATCAGTATATCATGAGTGTTTCATCCGTCTGTCCGTTTTCACCATCAGTATGTCATCAGTGTGTCATCTGTGTGCTTGTTTTTACCATCAGTATGTCATCAGTGTTTCATCCGTCTGTCCGTTTTCACTATCAGTATGTCATCAGTGTGTCATCTGTGTGCTTGTTTTTACCATCAGTATGTCATCAGTGTTTCATCCGTCTGTCCGTTTTCACCATCAGTATGTCATCAGTGTGTCATCTGTGTGCTTGATTTTACCATCAGTATGTCATCAGTGTTTCATCCATCTGTCCGTTTTCACCATCAGTATGTCATCAGTGTGTCATCTGTGTGCTTGTTTTTACCATCAGTATGTCATCAGTGTTTCATCCGGCTGTCCATTTTCACCATCAGTATGTCATCAGTGTTTCATCCGGCTGTCCATTTTCACCATCAGTATGTCATCAGTGTGTCATCTGTGTGCTTGTTTTTACCATCAGTATGTCATCAGTGTTTCATCCGGCTATCCGTTTTCACCATCAGTATGTCATCAGTGTTTCATCTGTGTGCTTGTTTTTACCATCAGTATGTCATCAGTGTTTCATCCGGCTATCCGTTTTACCATCAGTATGTCATCAGTGTGTCATCTGTGTGCTTGTTTTTACCATCAGTATGTCATCAGTGTTTCATCCAGCTATCCGTTTTCACCATCAGTATGTCATCAGTGTGTCATCCGTGTGCTTGTTTTTACCATCAGTATGTCATCAGTGTTTCATCCGCTATCCGTTTTCACCATCAGTATGTCATCAGTGTGATCATTTTTACCATCAATGTTATCAGCGTTTTTTTAATGGATTGATAAGTATGTACATGACAAAGCTTTTTCTATACTTTACAATTTTAAATACAGACTGCACATGGATAGTGCACTGATGCCATCCATTTGCTGTATGTGTTTTTCACAGACCCATAGGCCAGGTCACATTTGCGGTTGGACCCTGGCCTGCCGGATTCCGGTTTCAACTTAGCAATTTTTCCATCACCGCATAGCGTTACCGCTATGCGGTGCTGGAAAACGCTGCCTTAGTTACCCGCTGTTTACCTGCACGACCTGTCACACAGGCAGCGGCTCGGAGGGCGTTTTTCAGCGCCGCACAGGAAACTGTGTCTGCAACGTTTCCTGTGCGGCGCTGTAAACCGCACTCCGAGCCGCTGCCTGTGTGACAGGTCGTGCAGGTAAACAGCGGGTAACTAAGGGCAGTGTTTTCCAGCACCGCATAGCGGTAACGCTATGCGGTGATGGAAAAATTGCTAAGTTGAAACCGGAATCCGGCAGGCCAGGGTCCAACCGCAAATGTGACCCTGGCCATAGTCTTATATTGCCCTCTGTCATCCACGAGACTAATAAAAAGACATGTCTCCACGTGTTTTATATGGACACAGGGCATATAAAAAAAACACGGACATGTGAAAAGCACCATAGATTATAATCGGTACATGTTGTATCCATCATAAAAAAACTGATCTATGTGAAACGTACGTTTAACATGGACATCTGAATGAGGTCTAAGGCTGTTTTTTGGCACCCTGTTCTGTCCGTTTTGAAAAGGACAGAACAGGATCCTGTTTTGCCTCCAATGCATCTCTATGGTGCCAGATTGGACATATATGACCATCCGTTTTGGTGTATTCAATTCAGAATTTGTTTTGTACTGTTTTCTACCGGCCCCAAAATCAGAGACTGCACCGTTTTTGGGCGCTTCAGACAAAACTGGCCAGATACTAATCCGGTCCGGTCCAGCCCAGTTAACATGGCGGTCTATGGAGCCGGATCCGGGAGAAAACAGGATCGTTTACCGCATCCGGCTTTTGGTACTGAGCATGCTCAGAAGACATCCACAGCTCCTCCAGCCCATTTTCCATTCTGGATCTCTCTCTCTCGACATCGTCTGACATTAGTACTATTTCCTATGGCTGCTGATCTTGCTGCAGCTTTTGCGGGAAAAAAATCCTGTGAAAAACTGAATCCGGAAGCATAATCGCCATCCGTTTCCATCCCTTTCCACACATCCCTACCGGTCCATCTGATCCTGTAAAGTACAGGATACAGACGGACAGACAAAAACTGTGATATGAAGCCAGCCTAATAGATAATCACTGAGACAAAATCGGGTTTTGTTGCTTATTTGTGTTACACAAATTAAATTTTGGTAAATTTTATTTTTAATTCTCTGAACATACTTGTATCATGTCTGTTGAGTTTGGTAATATTAACAGGACATTGAGGAATGTAAATCTGTAAAGACTTTGGTAAACTAACTGTTACCAGGTAACAAGCAAGGACTGGCTCTCTACCATTAAGAATCCTGAAACCCATTGCAAAGTTGAAATCTTAACTGGAAATGTTTTCTGTTGAGCAAGTGTCTAGATTAATTAATAATTAGTTAATATATACTAAGCAAAAATGCCTTGTGGTCACACGAGCAGTTTCCTGGTACTTGAGCCAATGAAGTATGAGGGTCGCCATGGTAACTGGGCTGTGTTTACAGTGACGGGCCTTTGTCTCTGGATAACGGAGCAATGATGTCATTTGTCTAATTATATATTATCCAGTCAACAAACTCTACAAGCTAAAAAGAATAATAATAACACTAAAACACCATAAAAGCAGAACATTGTCAATATTGGACGAAAACCAAGACCGAAGGCATGCTTTACATTTGTAAGAAATTGACATGGAAAACAATTAAACACAAATTAAAACAATCACATGCACATGTCTTTGGTGTGGAGCTTGTTTTACACCCATATTGTTCTTGTTTGTTCTTCTCTTTGCCGGGTAAGTTAAGCATTTCAGGTTATTATTGGCAAAATAAGCAACCTCACTCCGTATTCCCACACAAATAAAGTAAACTTGGAGTTTCCGGAAAAGAATTCCTACTTTCCCATCATTCTGGAGCATTATCTAGGAGGGGCACTTTGCTTGTTGTGTTCGGATGGACAAGAATGGTAAATGCTACATACATAGAGCTTAAAGGGAACCTGGCAATTGATGCATGCTGCCCACACCACGACTGAAAGGTGTCAGCCAGTTATATTTTACCCCTGAAAATCGGACAGTTTTGAGAAAACCAAGGGGTAGATTAGACAAATCTGGGACCGCTCCCAGCCCACTTCTCCGCACAATGCTCTAGTTGATTGATTAGTTTCTTCTATGTGAATACATCGGCAGAGACCTGTCAGTCAAAAAGAATGATGCAGGGAGAGGTTTGTCAATCTATGTTTTCTCTGAAATGTCCAAAGCAGTTCAGAAAAAATCATATATGACTACAATTGTGCATCGAAAGCTCAGATTCATGCTTGGAGAGTATGGCCAGAGTCACACTTGCCTTTGCAATCCAGTTCCCTGGATTCACTTTTTCATCCTGAAAACCTGATCAGGTACCGGACCCATAGACTCCAATGTTAACAATTGTTTGCCAAAGTGCAATCTGTCTACTGGATCCAGTTTTTGAGAAGTCAGGTGTTAATAGGGTCTGCAACATTTGTTGGCCTTTTAGCAAAACCTGATCACTTTTTTTAACATGGGACCCTATGGGAACCTCATCCAGTACCTGATGGTACATAAAGGTACCATCAGGTACCTGATCAGATACCTGATCCAGTAAAAATGCCTCCAAACAGACAAGGGGAAAACTGGATCCAGTAATGCATCCAGTTACTGGATGCAGGCTCCCAAGTGTGACCCTAGACTATGAATTGACTGTACCTGTTGCACATATGTAATTTTGTTTACCTAGAGTGAATGCTGCTGTTCTGTTTGTTCCCTATGTACCCTATATGAAATCTTTTTACCTAAGTCAGTTTGATCTTCACATCTACCCAATACAGAACTTATGAATATGGAGGACTACATGGCAGTAGATTTATTAGTTTTCTAGAGATAATCTCCTGCTAATAAAACTGTGATTTTATCAAAACTACAGAAAGCTGCCCAGTTAGTGATACATAACTGGAATCAATGTCTCTGTCTATATAAAATGGTGCTCACAAATTAATTACAAAAACTGGGTGGCAGATTTCCTTCTAATATATGATGAAAGCATCATCATTCTGCCTACTTCATAATCTTTGTGTTAACCATGCTGTAAAACTATCTAGACATAGGGAAAATATAAGTCGGAAATATTCTACTTGTATATGTTCTACAATTCCTGGAAAAATTTAGATTAGCGATGTGCATTCTTGATTCAGTTTCAAAGTTTAACCCCTTTACGACCTACAATATACAGTACCTATAAGTAAAAAAGACAATATTAGGGTTATTTGGTTGCCAAAACACTGCAATAAAATGCAATAGCAGGCGATCAAAACAGCGCATCTACCCAAAAATGGTATCATTATAAACTACAGCTCAAGATTTAGAAAGTAAGGCTGGGGTCATACTTGGGCTGGGACCCACATTTCCAGGCACCGCTAAAAACGTAGAAAATTCTGCCATAGCACATAGCGTTAACGGCAAGCTCTGCCTGGCGAAGGAGCCACATAGAAACCCGATGTTTACCTTAGTTGCAGCCACACACAGAGCTCCAGGACATACGCTTTAGCTGAGCGCACATGAAACGCTGCCTGCAGATCTTTGCTGTGCGCTGTTGAAAAGCGCCCATCCTGGAGCTCTGTGTGTGGCTGCAACTAAGGTAAACTACGGATTTCTATGGGGCCTCATTGCCAGGCAGCGCTTGCAGTTAGCAATTTCTTGCCGTTAAGATTTTAGCGCTGCCTGGAAACATGGATCCCAGCCCAAATGTAACCCAAGCCTAAGCCATTACACAGCCCCAGATCCTAAAAAATGAGAACACTATGGGTCTCAGCAAATGGCGATAAAAGCACAATTCTTTTTTTTTAATTTTTTTTTTAAACTTCATAATTTTATTTCACCACTTATATATAAATAAAATTATACATGTGTGGCATTTGTGAACTTGTACCAACCAGGGAAATCATACTAACAGGTCAGTTTTACCTTGTAGTGAAAATGGTTAATAAAAATTAAAAACGTGAAATTGTTAATTTTTTTTGCAATTTCATTATACTTGGGATTTATTTCCCATTTCCCAGTAAACTATATAAGTAAAATGAGTAATGTAATATAAAAAAAGCTCTGGCTCTTGGAAGAAGAGGAGGAAAAAATGGAAACTTGCCGGATGGTGAAGGAACTGTAACGGTAGATGAGTAGACCTTTACAAATTTGAATTTGCCAACGTCATTGAATTTTGAAGAACGTCATTGAAATCTGGAGATGGAAAATGACTCCACTGGGAAGCACTGATCTGTAACAGTCCAAGTACTGACCACCACTGTACAAGGTATGATAATCCGTAAGATGTCATAGTGCATTATGGGGAGGTCCAAGAGGCAACGTAAAATAATATTGGCCAACTCCCTGATGCTTCAGCAGCATGAGACATGGTACTTGGCAATTTTTCTTTTATTTGGAACCACAAATCGAATTTCAATATGTTCGAATTTGCATGAATTTCAGAAAATGAACTCAAGCTCAATCCTCTGCAGATCAATCCACTTAGGGCCGCTTTACACACACCAACTTATCTGTCCAACTTCTGAACAACTTACTGGTTGCAGTGAAATCATGGACACATTGTTACATTGTACACAGCCACAAAATAGAACAATGTGTCCATGATTTCACTGCAACCAGAGATCTGTTCCGAAGTTGGACACAGAAGTTGGTTGTGTAAAGCGGCCCTTATGTTTAGCAATAGCAAATCTGCACAAGGATTCGTTCCTACCTGACGCATTGTTTTTTTTGCTTACCTTCCCTTCATAAACAGGGAAATGGTATAATGCATAGTATATTCTGCTGGTGTTCCTTACTGGATAGGACTGATATTATTAAGTTATCCTTTTCTATTATGCCTCGGGCATTTTGACTAAAATGTTAGACAAGTCAAGAAATACAGCCCCTTCACTATTTCTTTCTCTTTGTAAAGATGAGTGACTTGAAGTTTCCAGAATTTCCTAAATTCTTCTCCGGTGGGATTATCTTGGCCATGAAGCACACATTGGCTGCTTGACTTATTTCCTAAGGCATTTTTACATTTCTAGCTATGCTGTTGTATTTGATAAAAGAGCAAAACAATCTGGGCTACATCAAATCCTGATGTCTGAATGTTCCTTAAGAGTTTACAATTGCTTTATTCTGTGGAGCTCATTGTTTATGACACAGCCATGTAGGCTATGCAAGCTGAAGATGTTACGAAACATAACTTTATTTTATTACAAATACTTATGATTATATAGTCCTATAAATCTGTAACAAATAAAATTCACAAAACTCTGTAATATATACTATTAGCTAATAATGTCTTTTTTTCTTTCTTGCAGTCTATATAAATTTAATTCCTTCACGACCGATGACTTAAGGGTACGTCATAGGTCGGCTCCCTACCTTTGATATGAGTTCTGGCGGTGAGTTCACATCATTTACCCAACATCTCAGCTGATCTCAGCAGCTGAGATGTCAGGCTTACAGCACCAATTGGATCCGCGATCCGATCGGTGCTGTTAACCCCTTTGGATAGCGCTGTAATTCACTGACAGCATGATCCAAAGGCGAAAGCAGGGACAGCGCTGTTCTCCTTCAGCATCGGAGATCCCATGATAAGATCGTCATAGCATCACTGCAGGACCTCGGGCTATCACAGATCACTTTTTGTGAGTGGTTGGCAAGTGTTGCCAATCATCTACAGTGATCATTTGAGCCATGTCCGATTTGCTGCAGCTTATCGAGACAAGGCACAAGTGGTCGGACTGTGCCGCACTGTGGCGCCCTATGGGGCAGTGTAAAAAAAAGAATTACCGTATATACTCGTGTATAAGCCGACTTTTTCAGCCCAAAAATTGGGCTGAAAAGTCCCCCCTCGGCTTATACACGAGTATATACATGTGTGTGCTGAGTGTGACGGGGACGGGGGCTCTGACTGGGGGCAGGAGGAGGCAGGAGGGGGCTGCAGTGACACCGCGCGGTCACGTGGGCCCGCCTCATTGATATGCACGCATCCCCCTGTCCATCCCCGGCAAGGGGATGCAGTGCATATTGCCGGACACAGCCCCTGGCGGCCCCCGGCAGTGGTATGCATCCCAAAACCCCCGCCTAGTACCGGGCCCCCATGCTGCGGCACAGCATACAGTAGTTCATACACTACCATCTCTCCCTGCAGCGCGCGGCTCCTCCATGTCCCAGCCGGCATCTTCCTGTAGTGTCATGTGACTGGCGCGTCACATGACACTACAGCAACAAGCCGGGCGGGAGATGGAGGAAGCGCGCGCTGCAGGAGATGGTAATGTATGAGCTACTGTATGCTGTGCCGCAGCATGGGGGCCCGGTACTAGGCGGGGGGGCTGTATACCACTGCCGGGGGCCCTGTATATCACACTGCTGGGGGCTGCAGTATACACCTGTGCTGGGGGCTGCTGTATAAACCCCCGGGGGCCTGCTGTATAAACCCCGGGGGCCTGCTGATACCCCGGGGGCCTGCTGATACCCCTGGGGGCCTGCTGATACCCCTGGGGC
The DNA here is from genome assembly GCA_033576535.1 of Allobates femoralis. NCBI lineage: Eukaryota > Metazoa > Chordata > Amphibia > Anura > Aromobatidae > Allobates > Allobates femoralis. The sequence continues at coordinate 529,352,877 of JARQOC010000003.1, read as the reverse complement.
CTGCTGATACCCCCGGGGGCCTGCTGATACCCCCGGAGGCCTGCTGATACCCCGGGGGCCTGCTGATACCCCTGGGGGCCTGCTGATACCCCTGGGGCCTGCTGAATACCCCTGGGGGCCTGCTGTATACCCCTGGGGGCCTGCTGATACCCCTGGGGGCCTGCTGATACCCATGGGGCCTGCTGTATACCCATGGGGGCTGCTGTATACCCCTGGGGGCCTGTTGATACCCCTGGGGCCTGCTGAATACCCCTGGGGGCCTGCTGAATACCCCTGGGGGCCTGCTTATACCCTGGGGGCCTGCTTATACGCCTGGGGGCCTGCTGTATACCACTGGGGGCTGCTGTATACCATACTACTGGGGCCTGTATACCACACTGCTGGGGGCTGTATACCTCACTGCTGGGGGTTGTATACCTGTGCTGGAGTCCACCTCGGCTTATACGCGAGTCAATAAGTTTTCCCAGTTTTTGGGGGCAAAAGTAGGGGGGTCGGCTTATACACGGGTCGGCTTATACACGAGTATATACGGTAATTAAAAAATAAAGTTTTTAAAAATCTGAAAAAAAAACACAATAGTTCAAATCACCCCCTTTTGCCCCATTCCAAATAAAAGTATTAAAAAAAAAAACAAATACACATATTTGGTATCAGCGCATTCAGAAATGACAGATCTATCAACATATAAAATCAATTAATCAGAGCTGTAAACTGCGTAACAATAAAAAAGGTCCAAATGCCAAAATTATATTTTTTTTCGTCGCTGCAACACTGTATTAAAATGCAGTAACGGGCGAACAAAAGTGTACATCTGCCCAAAATTGCTATCATTAGAAACGTCAGCTCAAGCTGCAAAAAATAAGCCATCACACAGATCAAGATCCTGAAAAATGAGAACGCTCTGAGTTGCACAACATGGCGCAAAAAAGTGCAATTCTTTTTTTTTTTTCAAACATCTGAATTTTTTTTCACCACTCAGATACCAGTAAAAGTATACATGTTTGGTATCTACGAACTCGTACCAACTAGGGATGAGCGAGTTTACTCGTTACTATTCGCTACTTGCAGAATAGTACGGGTATTCGGGAGACTCGATACTTGCGAGTTTTACTTCTATTTCTCACGAGTCCAATGTAAGTCAATGGGATATGTTAGTACTCATTACGAGTAGCAAGTCCAATGTAAGTCAGTGGGGAATTGCGAGTGATTGTCTGCTGGACCCAAAAAAAGCGGTCTAGAGGCTGAGGAAAAGGCTTAAACAGGTGCATCATTGTTTAAAAAACGGCGGCAACAAGCCCGGCTTTTAAACGGTCTCTCAGCTGATGCATGGTCCCCTATCACCTCCCCGCCCGCTCCTCTTCCTCCAACTCCTGCCTGCTCCTATTCCTGGAAGCGAGCTGCAGGCTATTTCAAATGAACAGCTGATACATCAGCTGTTCATTTGAAATAGCCAGCAGGAAAGCCGGCAGTGAAGTCTTGTCACCGCCAGCTTTACCGCTGGCTATTTGAAACGAACAGAATCAACTGATCGTTTGAAAATGCCAGCAGTGACAAGAGTCTTGTCACCACCAGCTTTCCCGCTGGCTATTTCAAACAATCAGCTGATCAGCATCAGCAGATTGTTTGAAATAGCTGGCTTCAGCTGATTCAGGTCCTTGAGCCTGATATTGATCATCTGATCGGTTTGCTATCTGGCAAACAGATCAGATGATATTGCATCCGGATTGGACGCCGTGGGATCCTCAAACCTGGACTATGCTGGATGTGTGTGCTCTTTTCTTAAATAAAGATAAAGTCACTAATTGTGTTGCGTTTTATTTCTGATAAAAAAATTCTATGTGTTGTGTTTTTTATTTATCTGATTACTAGAAATTCATGATGGTCATGTCTAATATTGGCGTAACCCCATGAATTTGGGCTTAAGGCCAACTGATAGTACAAAACTGACACTAACCCAATTATTATCCAGAGAGCCACCAGGCACCAGGGCCGCTGGAAGAGTCGGATACACCGCCAGAAGATGGCGCTTCCATGAACACGCCATTTTCTGGGGCGGCTGCGGACTGCAATTCGCAGAGGGGAGGGGGGGCCCAGAAAGCTAGGTCCACCCTGCGCTGCGGATTCCAGCCCCAGCTGCCTAGTTGTACCTGGCTGGACACCAAAATAGGGTGAAGCCCATGTCTTTTTTTTTAATTATTTCATGAAATTCATGAAATAATTTAAAGGCATCGCTATATTTCTGGTTCCCAGCTGGGTACAAATAGGCAGGTGGGGGTTGGGGGCAGCCCGTACGTTCTTGCTGTACTTGGCTGGCATGCAAAAATATAGTGAAGCCCATGTAAAATGTATATCTATAAATAAAAGCACAAACACATTTAGGGACTGCATGTTTATTATCCCCTCAACCCTCATCTCTGTGCTGAACAGTCTCAGCTATGCTTCATCAGAGACCAAGGTGATAAACAAAGCTTCTATCCCTGTGGTCGCTGAAGGAGAGCCCGGAGCGCTGTGGCATTGTAAGGGGGGTAACTCAGGTCAACTGAGGACGGCTCAGGTGGCACAACCTGAGCTGTCCTCAGGTGATCTGAATTACCCCCCTTACGATATCTCTGCGCTACAGGCTGTCCTTCAGGAACCAAGGGGATAGAAGCTTTGTTTGTCCCCTTGGTCTCTGATGAAGCAGAGCTGAGACTGTTCAGCACAGAGATGAGGAGTTAATAAAGATGCAGTCCTTTAATGTATGTTTTTTTTTTTAAATGAAGTATTAAAAAAAATTTACGTGGGCTTTGCCATATTTTTGTATGCCAGCCAGGTACAACAGGCAGGTGCAGGCTGCCCCCAACCCACAGCTGCCTAGTTGTACCCGACTTGGAACCAAAAATATAGGGAAGCTCTATTTTTTTAATTATTTCATGAATTTCATGAAATAATTTAAAAAAAAAACTACGTGGGGCTGCACCCTATTTTTGTGTCCAGCCAAGGTACAACTAGGCAACTGGGGCTGGAATCCGCTGCATAGGGTGACCCAAGCTTTCTGGGTCTCCCCGCTGCGAATTGTAGTTCGCAGCTGCCCCAGAAAATGGCACGTTCATAGAAGCGCCATCTTCTGGCGTTATATCTGACTCTTCCAGCAGCCCTGGTGCCGGGTGGCACGCTGGGTAATGATGGGGTTAGGGCCAGCTTTGTATTATCAGTTGGCCCTAAGCCCGAAATTCAAGGGGTCATGCCAATATTAGACATGACCACCATGAATTTCTAGTAATCAGATAAATAAAAAACACAACACAGAGAATTTTTTATTAGAAATCAAACGCAACACAATTAGCGACTCCATCTTTATTAAAGAAAAGAGCACACACATCCAGCATAGTCCAGGTTTGAGGATCCTACGGCGTCCAATCCGGATGCAATATCATCTGATCTGTTTGCCAGATAGCAAACCGATCAGATGATCAATATCAGGCTCAAGGACCTGAATCAGCTGAAGCCAGCTATTTCAAACAATCTGCTGATGCTGATCAGCTGGTTGTTTGAAATGGCAAACGGGAAAGCCGGCAGTGACAAGACTTCGCTGCTGGCTTTCCCGACAGCTATTTCAAACGAACAGCTGATGATGATCAGCTGATCGTTTGAAATAGCCGGCAGGTAAGCCAATGGTGAAAAGACTTCACTGCCGGCTTCCGTGGCCGCTATTTCAAGAAAACAGCTGATGCTGATTGTTTGAAATAGCCGGGAGGAAAGCCAGTGGTGACAAGACTTCACCACCGGCTTTCTCGGCCGCTATTTCAAATGGACAGCTGATGCTGATCAACTGATCGTTTGAAATAGCTGGCAGGAAAGCCGGCGGGGACAAGACTTCGTCGCTTTCCCGACGGCTATTTCCAATGAACAGCTGATGTATCAGCTGTTCATTTGAAATAGCCTGCGGCTCGCTTGCAGAAATAGTAGTGGGCAGGAGCTGGAGGAAGAGGAGCGTGCAGGGAGGCGGCAGGGAGCATGCATCAGCTGAGTGATTGTTTAAAAGCTGGCGGCTTTTTACCAAAGGCTTTAAAACAATTATACACCAGTTTCAGCCTTTTCCTCAGCCCCCAGACAGCTTTTTTGGGTCCTGCAGATAATTACTCGCATTTCCCCACTGATTTGCATTGGACTTGCTACTCATAATGAGTACCGAGTAGTAGGACCTACTCGTTACGATTATAGGAAGTCTGACTATTTCACTACTCGCTCATCCCTAGTATTAACCCGAGGCATCATATTGTCATGTCAGTGACTCAAAACAAACGTGTAAATGTACTTTGTTTACAATTTCACGGCAACTGGAATTTTTTTCATATTTCCCATACACTATATGGTAAAATAAATGATTGTATTTGAAAGTACAACCCGTCTCGCAAAAACAAAGCCTTCATATGTCTATATTGACAGAAAAATAAAAGAGTTATGGCTCTTGGAAGCAGATTGCATATGGATGGCATATTTATCGCATAAGGATGCTAGGCGAGGAAAAAATTGGACACTCACATAGCACTCACATGACATATGGAATACCAAAAGGATTTCACTCATCCAACTTTCCTGGATGAAAATCAGAGTGATTTTTTGTACACAGATATGAGTGAATCCTAAGAAAAGTCCTAGGTGAAAATGAATTTTATTTCTCTTGGGAGTCGCCGGCTTTGAGTCATGTAGTCTCTAAAAAGCTTGCATGACTGAAACTCGGTGACTTCCCGTGCCAGTGTGCGTGATCATTGTAGCTAGCATCTATCCTATTGCATTTGAATTACGATTACACATTTGTTTTGTATATTTTTAATGTGCTAGAAAGCAACAGCAAAGCAAATCAGAAATCAGTGTCAGCCTAGGGTCACACATAAGCCCTGGATCCGTTATTGGCATCAGTTTTTCCACTTTTGTGTTGTAAGTTCAAAAACTGATGCCAAAAACGGATGCTGCACTCAAGTATGACTCCAATGGTGTCAGTTTTTTTACAGGACCCAAAAAACGTTGCAAGCAACGTTTTTGGGTGCAATAAAAAAACTGATCCGTTTTTTTAACATGAGGCTGTATGGGAAAACTGATCCGTTTTTTAGAGCATTTTTATGGCACAAAAAAACGGATCAGTTATTGAAAACAAGGGAAAAAACTGATGGCCTTGTGTGACCCTAGCCTCAGAGATAGTAAGTTAGCGTATCAGAAATGACTGTACTAAATGTTTTTTTATTTCTCGTGTAATCCTTTTTCTGAAGGGAGAACACTAGTTGTTTTTTCATACAAAAAAAGCATAATATATAAAGCAAACATACTTGGCAATACCTGGTCATCTGGTCATAATAGTAATGTATTGCAGTGTACTGCAGTGCTAGTGGGAGGAATTAGGATGTCTGTACTTGTTGGATACATTTTTATAGTGCTGGGCCGCCTGACTGACCTGAATAATGTGCTACAAAAAAAAAAAAAATTGACCAGCAACCTCCAAGCAGGATGAAGCAGTGTGAAAAGGTGCAAGCTGCTGTGACTGCATTACACAAAATACAAAGAATACAGCAGCACACTCAAGTTCTCCAAAATACATACAAAGGTGTCAAATTGAAATTACCTTCGTGCTAAATAGAACACAATCACAAAATGGACACACTTCTTTGGAAAAACCCCAAACATTTGTATCAGATGTGTCTTTTCTGGGCCAAAATCCAACATTAAAGAGCAATAGGATTCAATGATATTTAAAACAGTCCTAGACTGGTAAAAAGAGTGCTTTGTCAACAAAGGAATACTGTGGATAAAAAAGTGCAACAGGGTCTTTGGGCGGCATGGTGGCTCAAGTGGTTAGCACTGCAGCCTTTGCAGCACTGGGGTCCTGAGGTCCTGGGTTCTGGGTTCAATGGACACCAAGGACAACATCTGCAAGGAGTTTGTATGTTCTCCCTGTGTTTGGGTGGGTTTCCTCCCACATTGTAAAGACATACTGATAGCATATTTAGATTGTGAGCTCCAAGAGAGACAGCATTACTGATGTATGTAAAGTGCTATGGAATTAATAGCGCTATATAAATGAATAAATATTATTACACAAATTTTAAGCAGGTACAAAAAAGAGCTGGTTGCTCATGTAGTGAGGTCATGTTAGTAAGGCTGCCTTCACACTTGCAGATGGATCTGCAGCGTTTTGCAGATGCATCTGCAAGTGTGAGCATGCTGACCGCGGCCCCTATGTTTATAATAGGGCGCACGCGGTGTGAAAGCTCTCATTCACTCCTATATGTGTACTGTCAGCAGGCGTATGCCTGCTTACAGATCACACTCTCCCGCCCGCAGCATGGACGCTACATCTCGCGTCCACAGTGCGGACGGGAGTGTGTGATCTGTCAGCAGGCATACGCCTGCTGACAGTACACATATAGGAGTGAATGAGAGCTTTCACACCGCGTGCGCCCTATTATAAACATAGGGGCCGCGGTCAGCATGCTCACACTTGCAGATGCATCTGCAAAACGCTGCAGATCCATCTGCAAGTGTGAAGCCAGCCTTATAACTAGTATTAAATGTATAAACAGCTGATGCATGGTCCATCAGCCACAAGGCTAAAGGTACCGTCACACGCGGCAATTTTGCTAGCAATTTCACTGGCTATTTGCTGGTTGCAGTGAAATCATGGACAAATTGTTCTATTTTGTTGTCGTGTACAAATGGAACAATGTGTCCATGATTTCACTGCAACCAGCAAATTGCCAGTGAAATTGCCTAGCAATATTGCCGCGTGTGACGGTACCTTAAAGGCAATAAACTGGTTCCAGGAAAAAAACATGGATAAATCTGCACTGCTGTAGACAAGAGATTCCAAGTTGTAGATTGTCAAAGGGTGGTTTCTCTCTCAAAATATTGATGGCTTTTTCGGAGGAATAAGGGTAGGGTCACATTGAAAACAAGAATTGCATCACTGCATCCGGATCCGGATGCGGTGAACGCAATGCCGGGCACACACATTTTTGTTAAAAAATGTGTGCAGAATACCGCACTGCGGTAACCGGATGGCTCAGGATGTGTAATCCTGAGCCATCCGGTAACTGCATAGTTTGCGGATCCCGGCTATTGCCGGGATCAGCAAACTGTCCTCTGCCTATTCAAGAGTTAAATTTAGTAAGTAAAGGACTGTTTGAGGTCTGTAGGGGGGCTAAGACCCCCCTACAGACCAGCCGCCCACTCCGGTGGGCTTCTACTACAATTTCCTATGGCACGGGCTCATCCGAGCCCCGTGCATGTCTCCAAACCTCCCGCCCCCTCGTATCACTATACAGGGGTGCCTGCACCCCTCTTGTATAGCGATTCCTGCATGTGGCCCTAAAGTTTGAATACAGAACACATGTAAGCTCATACTTACATGTTATCGTCGGCAGTGTAGTGTGTAATCCCTGGGCGGGGCTGTTTGCTGCAGCCTCCGCCACCTCATTCCTTATGGCCGCCCCCTCTGTGCCTCATCCAGTGATTAGAGGGCGGCCGCATCATGAAAGGGGCGGGGCTAAATATGTGACGCGGTTAGCCCCGCCCCTTTCATGACGCGGCCGCCCTCACATCACTGGATGAGGCACAGAGGGGGCGGCCATAAGGAATGAGGGGGCGGAGGCTGCAGCAAACAGCCCCGCCCAGGGATTTCACACTACACTGCCGACGATAACATGTAAGTATGAGCTTACATGTGTTCTGTATTCAAACTTTAGGGCCACATGCAGGAATCGCTATACAAGAGGGGTGCAGGCACCCCTGTATAGTGATACGGGGGGGCGGGAGGTTTGGAGACATGCACGGGGCTCGGATGAGCCCGTGCCATAGGAAATTGTAGTAGAAGCCCACCGGAGTGGGCGGCTGGTCTGTAGGGGGGGTCTTAGCCCCCCCTACAGACCTAAAACAGTCCTTTACTTACTAAATTTAACTCTTGAATAGGCAGAGGACAGTTTGCTGATCCCGGCAATAGCCGGGATCCGCAAACTATGCAGTTACCGGATGGCTCAGGATTACACATCCTGAGCCATCCGGTTACCGCAGTGTGGTTCCCAGAAACGCTGCGAAAACTGCTGCCTGCATGATTTTAAACGCAGGCAGCAGTGCCGGATACGGCCACCGGATGGCTTGTGAAGCCATCCGGTGTTTTGCATAGGCTCCTATGAGGAGCGTTTCCTGGTCCGGTTTGGAGCTTTTTGAAAGCTCCAAACCGGATCAGGATTTATAAAAAAAAACGCAGATGTGACCCTAGCCTAAGTGGGGTTTCCCTTTGAAACAAAACTAGCACCACCTGACAAAATGAAGCAAGTGTAGACAGGTTGAAGCTATTGTGACATATTATGTGCATATCAAAGACTTAATTAAAAAGTTGTGCAAAATGTTTGGTGAAAGAAAAAATGCCAATGGATGAGATAGTGTAAAAAAAAAAAAAACAGCTAAGAATATAGAAGCTGCTACCAGCTACTGGACCACCACCTCTACTGGCATCGTAGTTCTACTAAATTTAAGTCTCAGTGGTCCTTCCTTGTCTCCAACAAGAGTATTAGTTGAGAAGAAATGGAGGGTGTTGCAGAATATATAGCACATCACTTGTCTCAGTTACAGAAGGATGATGTTAAATCTGACAGTGACACCATCAGTTTCAGTTTGTGTGTTCTGACCAGAATGGCATGCCTGGTCACAAAAATGACTAAGAAGGCGAAAAAAACATGAAAAGATTGTCAATGCATTGATCAACGGAGAAACTCAGATGTAGCTCGACCTCAGTGTTTGTATCAGAGAACATGATTTGTATATGGGAAGGATATTAGTAAAAAGACACATAAAATTGTCTCTGAATGCATGGTACAGCTCTGATATCACACCGGGAAGAGGCCAACAACTGGAGAAAATTCTTACAACTAAAAATAAATAAATTTGTGCCTTTACACAACCATGCAAGGAAAATAAAAATACCCAAATATATACCGTAGTTACTACTTAAGCTGAATGCACATTTGTCTATGATTCATTTTGGCATGAGTGATATGTGTAAATATTATTCTCTTTAGCATATAATATGTATCACCATTAAGACTGTACTAAAGCCGGCGTCACACACGTCAATGTCGTTAGCGATCTGATCGCTGGTGACATTGACGGCTGATCGCTGGTGAGCTGTCACACAGGCAGACTCACCAGCAATCAGTGGACCAGCGACATCGTGGAAATGATTTAAATATTGTTTTCATGATGTCTGCAGGCTGGTATTCATGGTAAACTGCGGGAAACTAGGCAGCGTGCGCTGCCTAGATACCCGATGTATACCTTGGTTACCAGCCTTCTCCGCTCACCGGCTGGTATCCAAGGTACACAGCGGGTAACTAGGGTCCCTAATTACTCGCTGTGTACCTTGGATACCAGCCGGTGAGCGGAGAAGACTGGTAACCAAGGTATACATCGGGTATCTAGGCAGCATGCGCTGCCTAGTTACCCGCAGTTTACCATGGAAACCAGCTCCCAGCGCTTGCTGAGAGGCTCTGGGAGCTGGCTGATCGCGTCTCCCGGTGTCACACGCAGCGATGCTGCTTGTACACCGGGCGACCATCGCCAGGTTTTCAGTCCAGTCCGAAAACCTGGCGACCATCAACCAGAGATTTATCGCTGTTTGATTTACCATGTCACACGCGTCAATATCGCTGCAACATCACGTGCACCAGCGATATTGACTGCGATATTGATGCGTGTGATGGCCCCTTAAGACTACATTCTATGGGAACCACTGTTCTCTTTATTTGTTCTCAACTAAACTCTAGCTGGCGAGCAGCTATAAAACTAATTTCTCTTTTCTTCTTAGAATTTAGCAAAGAAGCAAAGATGGAAACTTTAATGTGCCCATGTGCAAAAAAAATTCCCCACTGGTAACCACAAGAATGTTTGAGAAAGGGAGAAAAATAATTAAATTACATACAATTAAATAAAATAAAATCTGATATTTTAAAGAATAATTTTTGCTATTACTGGAAAACAAGTTTTCATCAAAAAAATATAGTGAAATTTCCTTGACACATCAAAGACAATTAAATGAATGATGACTTAATAATTTTCTTTACTGTGAAGTAAAAATACAACAAAACACTGGTGATATGGTGAAACAGACATCATTCCAAAAAGACTATGGTACTAACCTTTCACACAGTTTGTTGGAAAGGGAGAGCCAAATTCCTGCTGCTTTGGCTTAGATGAAGAAGATGGTTGTAGGTTAGGAGGTTGAGGCACTTGAAAAATAGGTTTCCCATTTGTAATAACTTGTCTCCTTGGACTTAAAGCCGGTAAGTGGATTGTGTTCTCACTACTCTGAGGTGCTACTCCACCTCCTAGAGGCATCTTTAAATATAAGTTCCCATTAGCTGGACTCGGTGTGGCACTATTAGAAGATGGACATGGAGTTCCTGTATGAACTCTAATAGGAGGAATCTGCTGTCCACTAACCATCCCAGGTCCTTGTGGGGTGCCATTTGCTCTATGGTTCATATTGCAAGTCCTTCCATTCATTGTGCTTGAGCTCAAATTCTAATTTTTATGATGAAGGAGAGACTTCCAAATCATCGCAGATGTTCTCCTTGGCATTGAATATAAACATATGTCTGGAGAGAAAAAGGAAACAGAAGATTTTACCAATTTTTTTCTAAATGCACAGAAATTCCTTCAGGAACCTATAGGAGTATCAAAGGTTGCGTTTTCTGCCCTAGCTCTATCACTAATTACCCTGAACAAGGAAAACAGACTTATTGTTTTTCCCAGGGCAGCCAGTAGCCCACCAGGATTTTGTCAGGTCTGCCCCTGAAAAACTTAGGGTAAATTTCCCGTTAAAGTGGATGTGTCAAAAGATTTCACACTTCAAACTGCATAAATTACTAAATAGATCATTGAAACCGGATGAGGCCAGTGTATTTTCTTTGGGTTAAGTGCCCATGATTAGGACTCGCTATGTTCAGGATGCCATGTGTTTTCTCTTGCAGAGTGTTCTCTGTAGCTTACGTGCCCAGGATCAATCATCTGGGCGCAGTAGATTTTCATTGTGCACTCCGACCGAGAACACTCACGTTTCCCCAAGAATAAATTGACACATTGCGGCTCATGAAGAAGCACCGCTGTGGAAAAAAGAAGCACAGTGGGCAAGACACTCTTAAAAATACCATCCACTGTGCTTTTACTGAAGAATGCAGCATTTTGGACGCAGTGAAAATATGCATCTAAAACGCTGCTAATCCTGATATTGGACACTCACCCTAATAGTCCACTTCAAAATGGTTGTATAATTCTGGTTATAAAGTAAATTTGCACTTCACTAAGGAAGTTGAGAAACTCCCGTTCCACATTTAAGCATCTTCCTCAAAGTCATAATCGCTTTCCTACAAGCTTTTAATATAACTAAGGGATTTGTGCCAGATCAGAACCCCAAACTACAGACGCTGCGTTTCGGGGTATCTGCCCCTCATCAGTGTAGTGTGTGGTATATTCTGATCTGGCATGAGTGAGTGGGCAAAGACAAGGTCTGGGAACTTGCTATCAACCTTATGGAGACAGCGAAGTAGGTGAGGAGATTGTAAGCCACTTCCCTCCTCTCAAATATATGCAAATTTGCACTTCACTAAGGAAGTTGAGAAACTCCCGTTCCACATTTAAGCAGCTTCCTCAAAGTCATAATCGCTTTCCTACAAGCTTTTAATATAACTAAGGGATTTGTGCCAGATCAGAACCCCAAACTACAGACGCTGCGTTTCGGGGTACCTGCCCCTCATCAGTGTAGTGTGTGGTATATTCTGATCTGGCATGAGTGAGTGGGCAAAGACAAGGTCTGGGAACTTGCTATCAACCTTATGGAGACAGCGAAGTAGGTGAGGAGATTGTAAGCCACTTCCCTCCTCTCAAATATATGCAAATTTACACTTCACTAAGGAAGTTGAGAAACTCCCGTTCCACATTTAAGCAGCTTCCTCAAAGTCATAATCGCTTTCCTACAAGCTTTTAATATAACTAAGGGATTTGTGCCAGATCAGAACCCCAAACTACAGACGCTGCGTTTCGGGGTACCTGCCCCTCATCAGTGTAGTGTGTGGTATATTCTGTGCAAATTTGCATATATTTGAGAGGAGGGAAGTGGCTTACAATCTCCTCACCTACTTCGCTGTCTCCATAAGGTTGATAGCAAGTTCCCAGACCTTGTCTTTGCCCACTCACTCATGCCAGATCAGAATATACCACACACTACACTGATGAGGGGCAGGTACCCCGAAACGCAGCGCCTGTAGTTTGGGGTTCTGATATGGCACAAATCCCTTAGTTATATTAAAAGCTTGTAGGAAAGCGATTATGACTTTGAGGAAGCTGCTTAAATGTGGAACGGGAGTTTCTCAACTTCCTTAGTGAAGTGCAAATTTGCATATATTTGAGAGGAGGGAAGTGGCTTACAATCTCCTCACCTACTTCGCTGTCTCCATAAGGTTGATAGCAAGTTCCCAGACCTTGTCTTTGCCCACTCACTCATGCCAGATCAGAATATACCACACACTACACTGATGAGGGGCAGGTACCCCGAAACGCAGCGTCTGTAGTTTGGGGTTCTGATCTGGCACAAATCCCTTAGTTATATTAAAAGCTTGTAGGAAAGCGATTATGACTTTGAGGAAGCTGCTTAAATGTGGAACGGGAGTTTCTCAACTTCCTTAGTGAAGTGCAAATTTGCATATATTTGAGAGGAGGGAAGTGGCTTACAATCTCCTCACCTACTTCGCTGTCTCCATAAGGTTGATAGCAAGTTCCCAGACCCGGTTATAAAGTAAGCATTTCATGAATCCAGGTAAAGAGTTAGGTCATGAGTCAAAGTGTCTGTGCCCCAACCTAACTATTACAGCTAGGATTAAACAGTATGAAATCCCAACACTGCTGCGGAGGAACACATATAAATTGTCAGGCTAGTAGGTTGAGATTAAAGAAGTTGCCACTACTATGACAACCCCTTCTTATATTCTATATTCTTCAATGTAAAATAAGAACACTATATACTCACCTCCTGTACTGGCACCATCACAACAATGTTGACACTGATTCCCCCGAGTTATTCCATGTGAGCCGTGCAGCCTATTAGTTGTCCAAAATGGGCTGGTGGTCTCTCACTTCCTTTTACACAACCAAAGTAAGTGAGAGCCAAGGAGTCAATAGTGGTTGCTAAATGATTGCAGAGCTCATGTGGCATGCCATTGTCATGCAAGCCTCAGGATAGCCAGGTCCTACATCACTGACAAAGTAATTGTACAGGAAATGAGTACCGGAATATGGTGCTCTTATTTTACATTGAGGAATACAATATTTAACAAGAGGTTGTCCATTTAGTGGACAACCCATAAAACTTTCTACTTTCACAGCACATTTTACCACTGAACTGACTTGAATTTTCATTAGTTCTAATAGATATATATAATAATCTATGTAGTTTGGTGAAATCTAGTGATAGATCTACTTTAGTTAAAATATTGTCAACTGTAAGTCTTGGAAATGTAGCATCTGTTAAGCAAGATAATGCACAAACAGCTAGTGATTAATCAATAACTTATCTATCAAGCAACATTATGTGAAAATGTTCTTAGTATGGCCTACAGTAATTGAACTTTTCAATATACCAGTACAGCACACATCACTGAAGTACTACAATATAAACAGTAGGTACAGCATGAATACAATAAAAAATTTACAGTATATAAATACTCTTTCAAAACGGAAGCATTTTCATTAAACAAGGAATGTAAGACTTCTGGAAAAACATGCCATGCATAGCTTTCCTTTCCTAGCTTACTCGTATTGACCTGTTGCATTACAATGTCTTCAATGTTACCTATTGCAAGTAATTTATGAAATGCCAATGACATGCATGGCTATTAAAAAAATTATGTGCCACATTTTACGCAGATAAGAATTAAAATCATAATTCAGATTTACAGCAAAGAGACTCAATTATAGTCTGGAATGTCTGGTATCAAGGCATATCCCTGCAATTTTGTGCAACTATTATTAAACCCAACCTGTTAATGTGTTCTTCTAGCCTCACAAATGTAAAGAACAATGCATTCTACCAGGGACTCACTAGAGAAAACAGGATCTGACTATTTATGCCTCTACATATTACAGTATAAGTGCCTCTGCTGTCATTAGCTCCAGTGATTAGATGATCATCCAGAGACTAGACTGAGCTAAACGCTTGTCACCTATCTGGGCATATTTCCCTGGAAATAAGGTTTCTTTGGAAACTTCAATTAAAGGGAACCTATCACCTAGAATTACCCCCCAGCCTATCAATACCTGTCCCTGCATCTTCCTATTAGTTTGTAGCTATCCGTCTCTGTCCTAAATCTGTCTGGGGAAAGTAATACTTTGTTTTTTGCACTTACTATAATGAGGCTGCGGCTCCCCTCAATAGCCGCACTGGGCGTCCTCTCTGGGTCATTTTTGCTGCCTCCCTCACTCTTTTTCACTCCCCGATGGGCATGAAACTGCATTTTGATGAGCTTGCCTAGGAGCCATGGGAGGACTTGCCGGTATGACGCAAATCGCATAATTTCTGGCACTGCTGACATCGATACACACTTTGGGTGTATCGACAGACCTCAAGTGCCGCATTGCGCATGCACGAGGTGTACATTACTACAGTGTCAAATGTGAGGTGTACCAACTACAGCGTCACTGACATCAAAGAGCCACAGCTCGCGTTTGATGCTGTAGTAATGTACACTTTGCGCATGCGCAATACGCCGCTTGCTGCGGTATGCATCCGGTTGCCATAGCAATCCATAACTAGGCTGACGGATCCTGCAGGCTAGGGGCAGAAGTAAGTCTATCCCTAGCCTAAGGGCAATGGTACCAAATACTAATGAAATGTATGTAAACTTTTGACTTTGCAGAAAGTAATAAAAATGCCTTAAAACATTCTCTGTCTCATATTCTGGCAGTTGGCAAATAATAATTATGGTAATGCTAATTGACCTAAAACGTGAAAGGTTTATTCTGAAAGGTTTCATGTCAGATAGTGAAAAAACATGCATATGTATTTTTTTTATATAGTGTATGATGTAAATACTTAAGCCCCCAAAAAATTGAGAAAAGTATTCTAGGACTGACCGTTATTGGCTAACCAAAAAATTATATTTCTAAGCTTTCAAACACCGATTTCTCTAGCTAACATGGTACCACAATATTATTTTGTATTGTACATAGTGTACGTAAACGTATGGCTTCAACTGTAGATGTTCGAAGCCTTGTTCATTACTGGAAATATTTGCGTTGCTTTACAAAAAAAATAAAAATAGGTATAAAAAGAACACATAGGAAATGAAGTAAAATTCCAGCAAAAGGATCCTTTAAAAAACACTTTTATTTGACATAAAATCTATGTAGAAACATTCCTTCCACCATCATAAAAAAAATATGCTTTTCAGACACTGTCCTTAGTCATTGCCATATCATTATATGGCATTAACTAAGGACTGTATATAAAATATGTACATTTAATTTATGGTGATGGAAAAATTTGTATTCTCCATGGATTTTAATATGTCACAATAAAAGTGCTTTTAAAATAATCCTTCTGTTGGAATTTCGCTTTTTTTCTGGATCTTGCAGTACTACAAGTATTCTTATCCTGCAGATGAAGCTGGTTTCATACCACATTTTGATCCGATCCGGGGCTACCATTGTGGAACAGACAGCCCCAGATCAGATCAGCACACAGAACCGGAGGGTTAATATGCCCTCCGGTCCGGAGAGCAGCCGCACGCAGCTGAAGCTGCTGATGAATCAGGACCACGGCTCGCACGGAGCTAGCCGCAGTCATGAAACAACAGCGCCGTGCGGCCGCAGGTGTCCGGTTCCCGGATCCTCCCTGACCAGGTCAATCTGGCCCCATAGGCTCCCATGTTAGGGAGCGCCGGATTGCCCCGGATCAAGGAGGATCCAGGAGAATCTGGGAGGATCCGGTTTGGGAGATTTTTCTCCCTGGACACAAAAATCGCGCATGCAGCATTTTTGTGTCCAGGTGAAAAATCCGAGTCCTCCCGGATTCACCCAGACACATGGAAACCGGATGGCAGATAGCTGCCATCCGGCTCCATCCGGGCCCATAGCCACACTATTAGGCAGAAATGTGATCCGGGCCTAAACGGTTCTCAATGGATCGCGCCGGATCAAAAAAAACATGATGTGAAACCAGCCTGAGCTGACCTTCGACGTTTATTCAAAAACCATGCTTCAAAAACAAATTTTGAGCATATAAATTATTGTCAATCATTCAGATCTTGTAAGCTAGAGTACAGAAGGTTTACAAAAATCATTCCCTTTCTGGAAGACCCAATAATAATTTCACTGGTCATCATTTAATACCTTAATTTTCCTATGGGAGCACTGAGAGTGAATTGGACATTCACTGTTTGGATCCTCTGCAGGATAGAGGTGATTATTAGTAGTACCAGCATCTTCTGATCAGACTATTAAAAAACAACGGTTGTCTAAAGATGACAGTCCCTTATGGCCACTTTACACACACCAACTTATCTGTCCAACTTCTGAACAACTTACTGGTTGCAGTGAAATCATGGACCCATTGCTCCATTTGTACACAGCCACAAAATAGAACAATGTGTCCATGATTTCACTGCAACCAGTAAGTTGGTCAGAATTTGGACAGATAAGTTGGTGTGTGTAAAGTGGCCCTTAAACTCACATCAATTATGAACATTACCATATAATTAGTATCATATTGTGGTACTGCCAATAAAGAAATTGACTCTAGTTCTGGGGATACAAGACATATCTTTATTGTATGTTACACACTTCTAATGTTTTGTTACTACATGATCACCATGACATACACAAGATTGACATGTCTTCATCAAGGATAATGCACCATAATCTTGCTAACACTGAACTATGACAGCTGCACTAAACAATTATTGCCTGACTGCAACCCAAGAAAACTCACCTTAGGAATATTTATGTTATTAAACATGACTTCATCTATTCCAACAAACCATGTCAATTAATGCTGTGTATGTTGAAGCTGAACATCTGGCATTAAGGTGTGCTAAGATCCTAAATAAACCTCAGAAATCTCAGCAAAGAGTTCACTAGAAATTGCCAACTTTATCATCCCATTTACTTGGCTCTAACAACTTAGACAGTGCCAAGTGTCACTAAGCATGGCAACACTGAGAAGTCAAGGAGAAAGTTGCAGACTCCAAAATATAGTCCAATATGGCAGGAGGATGCCCCATTTGTTGCCATTTATCTATGCATAGTAGAAAAAACAAAGAAAAATGCAACTGCTGCTCAGAATGCTAAGGGGTATTCCCATCTACAAGATCCTATCCCAATAGGAAGTAGGTGTAATAGTAATAATAATAATAGCAAATACCTCCAATTACAAATGTAGTATAGTTCTCCTGATAAACTATGTATCTGTCACTATATGAGTTGTCATAACCATGGATACCTAAGCTGCAAAGGCCTGCACATGAGGTAAGAGACATGACTATATCAGGAGAATTATACTACATTTCTAATTAGAGGGGTTTGCTAATATAATTATTACACCTACTACATATTTGACTAGGAACTTGAAGATGGGAATACCCATTTAAAGAGAGACATTATTCCTGATCATTATATAACTTGTCTTCTGAATTTGGCAGTTTACGCTCTGCAGTCTCTAAACAATATACTCAGTTGTCCTTAAACTTCTGATAAAGTGGACTCTAGCTGTGCTACAGACACTATTGAACAATGGGACAAGATCCTGAACACTCTCTCTATCTCCCTCTATCTATACCATACTAGAGATAGAGAAATACAAGAAAAATCAACAGTATATCTCTTTTTTTCTATTCTTCCTTCCTTTCCTCCTTTCTTTTTCTTTTCCTTCTTTCTTTCTGTTCTCTATGCAGATGCTCTCTTACCTTACTCCCAGAACCTTCTCTATTTACTTCTATGGTCAGCATCTATTAGCTCAGTAAGGTCCTTTTCACATAGGCATTTTTGCCCGGATCCGGCAGATCCAGACAAAAAAATGCATCTGCCGCAAGTGCAGCCTTACGGCCACACTTGCGGCACACTTCCAGCAAGCCCCATGCATTGTCTGTGGGGCTTGCGGTAAGTGCGGCAGGTACGGCAAGTGCAGTTGCCGCAATTGTGGCCGGAAATATACCCGCAATCAGCAGCGGTTTTTTTCACGGCCGCAACTGCAGCATCTGCCACATCCGCCCTCGCCGCACCTGCCACACTTACCGTAAGCCCTACAGACAATGCATGGGGCTTGCCGCAAGTGTGCCGCAAGTGCAGCCGTTAGGCGGCAGATACGGTAAATGTGCCGGATCTGCCGCAATTTAAAAAAACGCTAGTGTGAAAGGAGCCTTACTCAAATTTTAAGCAGGTACAAAAAAGAGCTAGTTGCTCACATTGTAAGGTCATGTGACTTACAACCAGTATTAAATTTATAAACAGCTGATGCATGGTGCATGAGCCACAAGCCTAAAGGTAATAAACTGGTTACAGCAAAAAACACGTGGATAAATCTGCACTACTGTAGACAAGAGATTCCAAGTTGTAGATTGTCAAAAGGTGCTTTCTTTCTCAAAATTTTGATGGCTTTTTCTGAGGAATAAGTGGGGTTTCCTTTTGAAACAAAATTAGCACCACCTGACAAAATGAAGCGAGTGTAGACAGGTTAAAGCTATTGTGACATATTATGTGCAAATCAAAGACTTAATTAAAAAGTTGTACAAAATGTTTGGTGAAAGAAAAAATGCCAATGAAAGAGGTAGTATACCATACATAGAAAAAAAAAAAAAAACAGCTAAGAATATGTAAGCAGAAGGACCACCACCTCCACTGGCAATGTCTGTTGTCAAAGGTCAGGGTACTCAGGTCTCAGGCAGTCGGGTGCAGGGATGTCACGGGTGGTCCATGCCCGAGACTGTGCCCTTGATGCAGACAATGAAAAGGGAAACAATAATAAAATAAAGTTGTTCATGACGCCACCTTGTGGGTCCGGTGATGACACCGGCGCTGCTGGAACCTCCAGGGGATGGGCGGCAGTAAGATGTCGTGGCCCTCTACAGGAAGGGTGATGTCCCCGGGGTGTTGGAAGTAGCAATGATGAAATAGGGCAGCGTAGTCACTGTGGAGCAACTCAGGTTAGTCTCAGTTCATTAGGAAGAAACACCGACTCGTTGCTCGCTCTGAATGGGTACTTTTACTCTTGTAATCTGCAGGTTTACAGGGTAATGCAGTTTTTTCAACCGGGTAGTGGATCGGTTGGTCCTGGTAGCGAGCAGTGTCCCTCTGAAGCTCTGCTGGTGTTCCTTCTCTATCACATTCTCTGTCCTGCTGTGCTGCCCTGCACAATCCCACTTGTTGGACCAGGCCCGTCGGGTGATATGGGAACCCTCTATCTCTCCAGAGGTGAAGGCAACCCAGTCTAGTGCTTCTGGTGGAGACTGTGCTTGGTGTAGGGCGGTTGGATCGTGCTCCTATGAAGCTTGTGACCACGCCGGTGAATTTGCGGTCCAAAGATCTACCTCTGATCCACGTCGGAGTCGGTACTCCGCTTCCGACTGGGCCAGGGTATTAGGTTACCCTACTTCTCTGCCCCTTTCTCTTCTGGGTCACTAGGTTGAGGTGCCCTTCCCATTAGCTTCTCTCTCTATTCTGTAACTCTGCAGCTCTGCAATTCACTTCTGCTTCATGCTTTCTTCACTCTGCTGCACTGCTCTTTGCAGCTCCCTTCTTAAAGGGAACCAACCACCTCAGATGACGACTATAAGCACTTAATACATGTCCCTGCACCATACCGAGACCGTTCCACCTATACTTTTGTTAAGAATATTGATTTTTGCAAACCGAAATATACACTTTGTAAAAATACTGGCCTGGCGACTTCTGGACGTCTCCCTCGGGCTCAGCTACTAGTGGGCTGTGTCTTCTAAAGCATTACTGGCTTTTCTACTCCTCCCTCTTACTTTGCAGGACGTCACTGAAGGGTGTGATATTATCCTTCAGTGGGCGGGCACGCAAGGCTGCTCCCGTACCCGCACGTCATCGGAGGCAGACAGAGTCACGTGCACTCGCATCGTCACTTCCTGTCGGCTCCGTGCAGTGACGCGCAGCTGAGGGATACCGTATGAGCAAAACACATTGCGGCGAGCGGACGTGGTATCAGCTTAATGAAAGTAGCTGAGCCCGAGGGAGATGCCCAGAAGTCGCCAGGCCAGTATTTTTACAAAGTGTATATTTCGGTTTGCAAAAATCAATATTCTTAACAAAAGTATAGGTGGAAACGTGGGTCCAAAACCAAGTTTGACCCTAGCCTAACTCAGCATTTCCATCCACTTATTGCCGCCGCCAGCATCCACAACAGCTGGCATGTTGATAACCTACAGGCCACCAATGTTAAAGTAGTGGACAACCTCTTTAATTCACTAAGGCGGCCTTCACACTGCATAATTTTCACATCTGTGTGGTTCCTTGAATTTCAAGGACCACATGGACAGGTACTGATCTGTTCAAACTGATGACAACTGATGCCCAGAACTCTTTTTCAATGAATCGGTCATCAGTTATCAGAGTTAGGGGTAGGAGGAGCTGTCCCTTGCTGCTGAGCATGCTCAGTACAGCAAAACAAATCAGTTTCACGGATTCGTTTTTTTCACGGATCTGTATGGATTTGCGCTCCATAGACATCCATGTTATTTGACAAGGACAGCTACAGATCTGTCTCTGTCCGTTGGTGTCTGTGAATTTTAAGGCAGCCCAAAATCAAAGCAGTCTCTGATTCTTCATGCATGGAAAAAACTGACACAAACAGATCAGTGACAAAACTGACAAACACGGATTGCTACTTAGGAGCAATCCTTACCCATAGCGATTTATGGGAGGCCAAAAGTGACCCGTGGCTACCCGTTTTAAAATTGATAGACACGGATCAGAAATTATGTAGTGTGAAGGCAGCCTTAGGCTAGGGCAGTGATGGCGAACTCCAGGCCTCGAGTGCCACCAACAGTGCAGGTTTTCAGGATTTCCTCTGCATTGCACAGAGGTTGGAATCATCACCAGTGCAGATGATCACATTAACACCTGTGCAATATAAGGAAATCCTGAAAACCTGCACTGTTGGTGGCACTCGAGGCCTGGAGTTCGCCATCACTGGGCTAGGGTCACAATTCCGTTTTGAAAGTTGCGCCCGGTTGCGATTTCAGAGCACTGCTCGAAAACCAGGCGCAACTATGATGGTGATTTTCCCTGCTTTTGGCATGTGAAGCGGCGACGGGAGGCTACTGGATGTTTCCCTCAGTTTGTGTGGCAACTTCCGGGGAGACACGCTCCGTTGGGTTGACGGCGCAATTGCGGAGTGTACAAGCGCTTTTGGCATTCGGAGGCAACCATGAAAAACGTGCATGCGCCCGTTCGGTTGCCTCCGATCGCCGCCAAAAGTTGCGGCGTGTAAAGGTACCCTTTGGTAACTCTACTGGTCTTCTTCACACCCATTTTGACCATTACTTGAGCTTTTCATCAGTGTTCAATATAGCAAAAATTTGCTGGTAGAAATCAGATTGCCTCTTCATCTGACAGAATGAGTTTTTCACTTTGGTAAAATGATTCTTTCTTAACTTTTTTAGAACAGATCTGGGAAAGGCGTGTGTGACATGCACATATTGTATCTTTCTGACAGTTTCATATAATATCTACCAACGCAAAATCTCTGGATATCAAGGTGTTTTCCAACACTTAACGTTGCCTTATGTTATTTAATCTGGATTAGATCTATCACATTTTTTTCTTGTTAAACCAGTACAGTAAAGTACGGTACTTCAGTACAATGATTAACCGCCATCATGTCTTTCTTTTTTTTGGGCCACATGCATGTTTTGTTTTTGTTTATCTAGATAAAACACAAGTGAAGTTCTTTAGGGGAAAAAAAAGTGTTTATGTTTTGTATCTTTTGACATGAGTGAAATCTGTTTACATCAATTAAAGAGCTGTACAAGGAAAAATAAACAGTTAAATATGTCCATTAGAAGACAAAAACAGCTGGTACTTCAGCTACGTCGTCATTCTTGTTTGTTTGATTTTCAGCAGAATGCATATTGAAATCAGATAATTACAGATAATTCACTTCATTTGAAACACAATTGTTTGTTTTTAGAAAAAGAAAACATATTTAATCAATGAAAAGACAGGGATTAACCAGATTCAGGTTTCCAACCCATGATGTCATGTATTTTAAAGAAATAAAACAAAAATTCTGCATTGTTTTTAGATAAGCAGAATGTTTCATAGATGCAGAATAAAATCTCCTGGAATCAGACTAGTTTGTCACACAGGCCACTAGTTAACTAAGGTTCAACTGAGTTGTAAAACTGATACCGAGCCCCACTTTATTATACAGTCACAATTCAGACTTGGGGTTGCTTATTCTGGGAAACTGGTTATGTGGGTGCTTTGAAGATTAAGGCATTTTTTTTTACATGGGAGTCTATGGGAAACGCATGCGTTAACACATGGTACATGTATGTACCATGCGTTAATGCATGCGTCAAAAATGCAAACACAGTGTCATGTGAATGCAAAAAAAGCATACTTTAACGCATCCATCAAATGGATGCAACCTCCCAAATGTGACCCTAGCCTAAGGCTACGTTCACACAGGGTGTTTTATGCTTTTTTTGGTGTGTTTTTGCATTGGCTTTATGAAAATCTATGCTAATCAAAACCTGCGTTTTTCATTCCCAAAAAAACTATGCGATTCAGGAAAAGCCATGCACACACATTGGTTTTATTTCCTGACTAAGGGCTCGGACACACTCTCCTACTTACATCCGAGTTTGACATTCGAGTCTCAGGACAGGCTGGAGCAGTGACCCTGAACGGCCTCTCCCTATCTGGACGGGGCTGTCGGCTGCTTGTTTTTTTAGTGCAGCTCCAGACTTCCGTCCAGAGAGGGAGAGGCCGTTCAGGGTCACTGCTCCAGCCCTTTCTGAGACTCGTCTGTCAAACTCGGATGAGTATGCCGAGCCCTAAAACTGAAACCTGACAGCTCCGGACCGGATTTTGGACCCATAGTATGCTATGGGGCGGATGGAGCCGGATGGCAGCTATCTGCCATAAGGCTTCCATCTGTCCAGGAGGATTCGGATTTTTGTCCTGCACACAAAAATGCTGCATGCAGCATTTTTGTGTCCAGAGAAAAAAAGCTGATCTTCCCGGATGCTCCCGGATCCTTTCCCGATCGATGGCGCTGGATCGCACCGGAGTTGACACCCGGCAGGCAGATGGCGGGTGCTGAAGCTCAGCGCCGCTCAGCGCTGAACTTCAGATTATGGAATTGTCCCCTGATGACAATTCTGGATCGCGGCTTGCGGGGATCTTGAGTTATCACAGCTGCAGCTGCAAATGAGCCATCCGTCTGCACACTGAACCTGAGGGCATAATTGTCCTCTCCGGTTCTGTGTCCAGATCGGGTCCAGGGCTGTCAAGTTCACCCCTGACAGCCCCAGATCGGATCTGGCCGTGGTGTGAAGCCGGCGATAGTCACAGTTTTGAGCTATTGACCATCCGTTCAGTGAAATAATCACACAGTATGACTGTATAAAATGTAAATTTACTGTTCTAATAATCCTTATTACCGTACTCCATGTTTATCTCAATCTATGTCAGGGATATGTATACATGCTGCTGAAAAAAAAAAACACTGCAATTATACAAATCTGCACTTAAATACATGCAAATTATGACATCTATGACAAAAATCCACAACATGTAAATGCTGTACATTTTTATGAGTTTTTTTAAAAGCTTATTTTTAAAGAGTATTTTTAGACTAGGTTATTGGGTATACAATGCTAAGGACCCCACAATCAGCAGAACCCTATGATGATGGTTGGAACAACTTAATCCCTTTCAAAAGAATCTGTCCCTAACTTTTTGCTACTCCATCTGAGAAGGTATATTGTAGAGGCAGAGATCCTAATTTTAACAATGTATCTAGTACATATCTAGCAGTTCTCTGAATGTTGAGCATTATATACCCCTTCCAGTACCACTAGAAGCTTTCTAGCTACGCACAGTGTACACAGTGGACAGTATGCACAATTTACACAGAAAGCTGCCAATCAGCAGGGTTATATAGGATTAGCTGAAAGCTGGTTTACTAGTGTGGCACCTCTGTAGTCTGGTCGCCACTAGAAGTTGCAGCAATTGGGATTGGTGAGTCAAGACACGCAAACACACACCCAACACACTCCGATCCCAAGGCTAGGGACTCTATTACCATCAACGGCATGGTGGGAGAAGACAAGTGGAGGGTGGGAAAGTTGGACAGGAAATGGTCAGGGGAGAAAAAAAAAACAGAAAACACCACAGGAAGTTAGTTAGTTGAGTAGTTCAGTTCAGTCAGTCAGTTAGCCAGTTAGAGCCAAGTCAGTTGAGTAGGAGAGAACACCATCATAACAAGAGACTAAAAGGACACGGACCCGGCAGCCTGCACCACCATGAGGCTGTTCCGGGTCCCGGGCTACAGACCGTAGAGAGACATAAAGAGTCCTAGGGGCACAGGTAGTGAGCAATCCACCTGTGCACCCGAATTAGGGGAAAACTGAAGGACTGAGCAGAAACCAGGGTGCCGGCTCTGAAGTGGCCAGGAAGCTCCACGCTTCAACCACAATACCGGCGGGTGGTGGGGTCTTTATGTCCCGTGACCAAACCCTGGTGCAGCGAAGAGAAGGCCGCCATACTAGAACCAGGCAGGTCGCCCAACAAAGGCTCGTGGCCGCTGGATCGTAGCTTTGCGTGCAGAAGTGAAGGAAAGAGAAGCCCATAAAAAGGAACACTTGGTGACTTGGACGAGCAATCCTGGCTGCTAAAGGACTACCGAAGCCGTCACTGCACTGTCTTGTAACTTGAACACCTGCCGAGAAAGCTAAGTAAACCGGGTTGAAGCTCAACGCTGTGTGAGACTGTTATTTTTGCGCCTGAGGAGAGGTAGAATTGCTGAGTTGGCAGCAGGAGCCTGCCTGTAAATGTCCCTGAACTCTGCCTGCAGCTTGCTCAGCCCAGCTGGCTTCCCATCCCCCACATCACCTCCACAGACTATACGGCTGTCCTGGGGACCCGCTCTTCCTGTGGAGAGCTAAACCATCCTCGCTGCTACTCCCATCATCCCCAGAGGTCCTGACTGCAGCAGCGGCTATAGCAGCCGCATTCCACGGGTGGCATCACGACAAAAACTCTTTTATGTTATTTTTATATTTTTCTTTTATCCCTTTTTCAATACTCCTTATTAACTGATCGCCCCATGAGGGGATCACGGACCGGGTCACGCCACCGTGACATCCCTCAGCCCAGACGACGATGAGAGGGCCCGATTCAGAGTACCCCATGGTCCCCGCCAGGGGTGAGTCGCTAGACCTCTAATGATAATCTCCTGCTGATAAAACAGTGATTTTGTAAACACAACAGCAAGTGGCCCAGTAAATGACACAACGCTAGAATCATGGTCTCTGTATCTACATTATGCTGCTCTCAGATTAGGTGGCTGGTTGCAGATTTCCTTTAATGTTGATCCAGGTACAGCAGTACTTCTGAACGTGTTGCAGTTCATGGGATTCAGACACTATTTGTCGGATCCAAGGGTCCAGCATCTACACTGATAGTCCATGGCTGGCAAATGTGAGAACTGCAAACCACTTTATACCTGCCAGCAACCCAGTACATCTCCTGATTAGTAGACTTCTCACAACATCATGCATGCATTACACTGTTAATATGATGCTGTATGAGGCCTATTAATCAGGAGAGATGCCAGGGATGCTTGCATGAAGGCTTTCAGAGCTAAGGTCCACTGGTTAGAGCAAGGGTCTCAAACTCGGCTGGGTTGGTGGGCCGCACATAAAAAAAATTGATATCGGGGGGTCGCATTGCTTGTAGGACTAAGTGACAGTTTTAGTAATACCAGATTTTTTTGCTCAATGTAGTAATGTCCAAATCCTGACCCCTTTCTTGTAGTAATGTCCCCATCTTGGTCCCTTTCTTGTTGTAATGTCCCCATACTGGTCCCCATCCTGGTCCCCCTCTTGTACTAATATCCCAACCTGATCCCCTTCTGTAGTAATGTCCCCCATGCTGGTCCCTTTTTGTAATGATGACCGACATGCTGATTCCCTTTAGTAGTGATGTCACCATCTTGTCCCCCATGCTGGTCCCTTTTTGCAGTAATGTCCCCCATGCTGGTCCCCTTTTGTAATAATGTCCTCCATGCTGGTGCCCTTTTGTAGTGATGTCCCCATCCTGGCCCTCATAGTGTAGTAATGTCCATATTCTGGCCCCCATATTGCAGTAATGTCCCCATCCTGGTCCCCTTTTGTAGTGATGTCCCCATCCTGGCCCCCATAGTGTAGTAATGTCCTCCATGCTGATCCCTTTTGTAGTGATGTCACCATCCTCATCCCCACAGTGCAATAATGTCCCCCATGCTGGACCCCTTTTTTAGTGGTGTCCCAACCTGGTCTGCCTTCTTTTTACACACACACAAACATATTCACTCACAATCACACCCACTCACACATTAACTCACCCACTGACACTCACACATTAACTCACCCACTCACACATTAACACACACACTCACACATTAACACACACACACTCACTCACACTAACTCACACGCACATTAAATCACACACACATTAACTCACACACATTAACTCACACACACACGTTAATTCACACACACATTAACTCACACACACACACTAACTCACACACATTAATTCACACACACATTAACTCACAGGCACATTAACTCACACGCACATTAACTCACATTCTCACGTTCACTCACTCACACTCACTCATGTGGAACAAAAGGGGGGGAAAGCACAACCGATGAGCGGTACCTGGTGGTCTAGTGGGGGAGTCAATAACAGATGTGGGGTGTTCGCAACTCACCTTTGGAGGTTGTGCAACCTTGCACAACCTCGGCGTATAGCAGTGGATGGCTCCGGAGTCAGCTGCCAGGGTTTCCTCCACGAGCAGCTCCTTCTTCGGTGAGGTGACTTGAGCAAGCTGAACGTCACTGACTCTGTGATGTTCTTGGCTACATCACCGCAGGTCCTTTGGATTCTGTTAGCGGTGACTCTGGTTCACAGCTGCTCCTGCTGCAACCCTTGGATGAGGATATAATATTTGTACAGACGTGTGTGATTATAACAGAAGCGCTAGAGCACAGGAGGACACGTTTAATTATCTTTAATGTACCACAACTCATTTCCGCGGCGGTCCGCCGTCTTCATCACGTAAATCCACCTGATGCCGGACTGCCGTATTAACGCGTTGTGGTGTATTAAAGGTAATTAAACGTGTGCCTCTTGTGCTCTAGCGCTTCTGTTATAATCACACACTTCTGTACAAACTCACACTCTCTCAGACACTCACAGACACTTAGACACTTACACTCACAGACACTCACAATCACACTTACACTCACAGCACTCAGTCACAGCTACTCACAGTCACAGGCACTCACAGTCACAGACGGTCACAGGCACTCACTCTCACATGCACTCACTGTCACACGCACTCACTGTCACACGCACTGCCACTCACAGGCACTGCCACTCACAGACATTCACAGGCACTCACACTCACAAACTCACACTCACAGGCAGTCATAGGCACTCACTCTCACACGCACTCACTGTCACAAGCACTCACTGTCACATGCACTCACTGTCACGGGCACTCACACTCACAGACACTCACAGGCACTGACACTCACAGACACTCACAGACACTCACAGGCACTTACACTCACAGACACTCACAGGCACTCACACTCACAGGCACTCACACTCACAGACACTCACAGACACACACACTCACAGACACTCACAGACACACACACTCACAGACACTCACACTCACAGGCACTTGCACTCACAAGCACTCGCACTCACAGGCACTCGCACTCACAGGCACTCACACTCACAGGCACTCACAGACACTCACACATTAACACACACTCTTTTGTTATCCTAACCATGCTGGTGGCGGTCCAGTGCATGGGGCCGCCGCGGTCTCCGCTATAATATTACTTCGGGCCGCTTCACTCTGCCGCTCGTTCTGCCACTCTGCCAGTTCAATGCAAGCCGCTGTCAGCCAATGAGAGGCCCGCAGGTGACGTCGGTGTGTGACGTCACCTGCGGGCCTCTCATTGGCTGACGGCTTGCATTGAACTTACAGAGCGGCAGAGCAAAGCGACTAGAAGTAATATTATAGCGGAGACCGCGGCAGCCCCATGCACAGGACTTCCGCCAGCATGGTTAATAGTCCATGGTGATGGGGGCCGCACAGGGAAGCCACAGGGGCCGCATGCGGCCAGCTGGCCGCGTGTTTGAGACCCCTGGGTTAGAGGCTACTCATGATGCTGCTGGACCAGGGTATGCAAATCCTTTGCATCAGTCATCCATTGAACATACAATGATGTGAATTCCTGGAGCCCCTTTTATTTTACAGCATGTTGCAACATCAACTTTTTAGGGCTTTTTTTGCTTGTCTATACTTTAATACTGATCTTTCCTTCTATATTATGTATTATCATATATGCCTTTTATTTTCTACAACCACTAAAAGTTGTAAACATCTTCCAGATGATATAAAGTATTTGGTAAAAGGTAGAAAAGTGCCACTAAAAGCAATGCTGAAAATTCCAGCAATACATGTACAGACAGATAAATTGGCCGTGAATAGAAAACTCTTTATGGGGTTTTAATTAAAAAGGTCTGTTCATAACAACATTTTTATCTAATGTTGGCTCATGTCATTTTATTTATGTAACATTCTGTTTAATCCTACGAAAGAGGTCATACAAATGTTAGATACACATAATGCTATCCGAGACATTAACAGTTGTGTGAAGGAACAATTTTACAGTTTATCTCCTGGAATGATGGCTGCCAAATGCCAATACAATGCCGGACATAATGGAAATATTCTTTTTCACCATTTGCAGCTAATTGTATTCAGTAGCCACTGGCGATGACATAATGGGCTTTTAAGTGTAGTTTAGGTCTCGCTTTCATCAATATGTCAATAAATGACAAAGGACCCAAGATTAGAGGTTTATGCTAACAGAATGATTTTTCTTAACGGTACTGAGGTTTAATGAAATCCTTTGTAATTATACAAACATGCTTCCAGTTGCTTGCATTTACTTTAAACAAAAATAGCTAAAATAATAAAAAAAAAAACACATTTAGCAATGTATAACATGAAATCATGCAAAACCCAGAGGATTTGTTCACATGAAATAATCAATCTGGGGAGCATAAAAAAAGATAAATAGTCCAGTTAAAGGACCCATTTATTTTTTAGCACTACACATGCCCAAAAAAGCTGAGGAGTTTGGACATACTGCTAGTAAAATTGGATCCATTTCATATAATCACAGAAAAGTAGAGTTAGGAGGGACCTCCTAGTCATGTGGTCCAAGCAGGATTTGCTAAATCATCCCAGACAGATGTCTGTCCAGCCTTTATTTGAAGACTTCCATTGAAGAGGAACTCACCACCTTTCATGGCCTGTTCCACTCATTGATTACCTTCACTGCCAAAAAGTTTTTTCTCCGGAAAATAATGTGATATAGTAAGCGCTAAGGTACACACAAGGACTCGGCTCATAGATGTATTACCTCTCAGCTTTAATCATCAAATGGATCCCTTTAGCCACAACGCGTTTCAACGCCAATTGCGTCTTTTTCAAGTGAATCACTTGAAAAAGACGCAATTGGCATTGAAACACGTTGTGGCTAAAGGGATCCATTTGATGATTAAAGCTGAGAGGTAATACATCTATGAGCCGAGTCCTTGTGTGTACCTTAGCGCTTACTATATCACATTATTTTCCGGAGCTGCAAACGTTTTCTTCCCCGTCGGGAAGCGTGATAGACAGCAGCTTTGGTTCACAGGACCTGGCAGACTTCATTCCACCACTCCCCTGAAGTAGTCACGTGCATTGAGAGACACGGAGGGTACGTGCAGCTTCCACCCCGCCGCTTACAGCTCAATAAAGAGAGCCAGCAGAGAAGGTCATTAATCCAGTTGTGCGGAGAGGCACAACATTAGAAGGTGAGCGGAGGGGATAAAAGACCGACCCCATTAATTATTTGAAAGCAGTCCGGCGCAAACTATTTTGTTTTTGTAAAAAGTTTTTTCTAACATCTAATCTGTGTCTCCTTACATTCAGTTTCATCCCATTGCATCTAATATTTCATGGTGCCCTTGAGATATTTGTAGACAGTTATTTAGTCACCTCTAAGTCTTCTTTTTTGCAAGGTAAACATTCCCAAATCTTGTAACCATTCCTCATAAGACAAGGTTTGCAGACCGGTCACCATTCTGGTCACTCTTTTCTGAACTTGCTCCAGTTTGTTGATGAATTTTTTAATATTTGGTACCCAGAACTGGACACAGTATTCCAGATAAGGTCTGACCAAAGTGGAGCAGAGGACGATAATTACTTCACATAATCTAGACTGTAGGCTTCTGTTAATACACCCAAGAACTGTGGTTTGCCTTTTTTGCTGCTGCATCACATTATTGACTCACGTTCAGTCTGTGATCTACTAATATTTCCAGCATAACAATGTAAACAGTTATATAACGGAAAGCAAAGTCTACTTTTTATAAAATGATGTATCAGTTTGTATTAATTTCTTTAGTTGAAGAAGCACACCCATCTATTTTTTTTAAATTAAATGTGTGTATATGGGTGCTAGAGGGGAGGAACCAGATGTTGCTGAGTGGTCAGCTGGGATATGTAGTTCCACAGGTAGCAGATGGTAATGTCACAGTAGCTGAAGTGGGTTGCTGGACCCCTAAACACTTCACTCGTGTCTACAACAATTGTCAAAGTGAGAGGTTGCAGTTGTAGAGAAGGCATTAGACCCCCGGGGATGCTCCTGTAGGGGTGATATCTGGGTGCAGGTGTTGTATATGACCCCCAGGGGTGCTCTTGTAGTGGCAATGTCTGGGTACAGGTGTTGTAGATGACCCCCGAGGGCACTCCTGTAGTGATGATGGCCGGTTGCAGGTGTTGTAGCGCCCGTGATGTTTGTGCAATTGTAGGCAGCCAGACACCCAGGTGAACTTGAAAACAAAACACTTTACTTCAGGGAATAATAGTATACAGTCTGTCAGAGGCAAAGTGTCTGTGGTTCACAGTATAGGGTACAGTTGATATTTACATATGAACCAAGCAAATTGAGGGCTCCTTTGGCCATCTGGAGACAGTGCTCTTCATTTGCTATTGGAGGTAATATTATACACAGTGCAGATAGTTCTATGCTGATGGAGGGACCTTCACGGCTCAGCTCCCCGTTGTGACACACCAGTGGTATGGAGCTAATCATGATTTTGGTGCTACCGTTCCCTATTGCAGGAGGTAGGGCAGACAAAGTTTGTGGTATGGAAGTCATGTTGCACTGGTTCTCACTGGAAGCCAATATAAACCAGCCTGCAGGATAGCAGCTGTTCAACCTTATCACTCCTGGCTTCACTCCTGTGTGGAGGCAATTAAATAGAGAAAATGATGTCCCCTTAGCATTGACTGGGATAGGAATTCTGGGAGCAGTAGAGCTTCTTCCCTCTCTCCTGACTAGACTGACTAGAAACCTCTTTGAACCAGTTCCAGGAAGTGTGAGAGGTAGAGTCTCCTCCCACCATTTCTATGTGTGAGGCCTGAGGTAAAGGCTCCTCCCACCATTCCTATGTGTGAAAGGGCTGAGATAGCGGCTCCTCCCACTGTTGCTGTGTGAGAGGCCTAAGGTAGAGGCTCCTCCCATCATTGCTATGTGTGAGAGGCCTGAGGTAGAGGCTCCTACCACCATTGCTATGTGTGAGAGGCCTGAGGTAGAGGCTCTTTCCACCATTGCTATGTGTGAGAGACCTGAGGTAGAGGCTCCTCCCACTGTTACTATGTGTGAAAGGCCTGAGATAGAGGCTCCTCCCACCATTACTATGGAGCGTCAGAACATGGATCCATAGGCTTTCAATGTAAAAGAGATGTCCAGCTCAGGCATAGATAATAAAATTAGCCTGCAGAGAACAGCAGTAGGAGAGTATATTAAATGGAAGTTGTCACCTGGAATTAAGACCCTGACCTATCACTGACTGTCCCTACACCTTCCTTAGGGCTCCCCAACCATCCATCTCTGTTGTAAATATGACCTGTAAATAGTTAGAAAAATCACTTTGAACTTACTGGCGGTCGCTCTCTCAGAAGACTGGAAAGGTGGCTCCAGGCTCCATGGTCCCCTCCTCGCTGCTTCAGCGCACACCCCTGCTGAGCGTCATTATTCTGAATTGATTTCCTCCTTTTATTGAATCTCCCGCCCTCTTTTCCAGCTATAGTACACCGGCCAGTACGTCACATCCGGTCCGGTGCATTATGGGCCCGATCACGTGATCGGCCCTGGTGCATTATGGGCCCGATCACGTGATCTACCTGGCTTCAATATGCGCATTGCGGACAGCGTTTTCCTGTGTGCTGCTATAAAGCGCACTCCCTGTGTGGTCGCTGCTAATGTATACAAAGGGTTTCTATGGGGCAGCGTTCTCTGGCAGCGCATAGCGTTAATGCTATGCGCTGCAGGGAAAATTTCTAAGTTTTTAGCGCTTGCGTCAGTCGTAAGGGCTGACGCAAGTGTGACCCTAGCCTTAGATGTGAAAAGGGCCTCAACCTATGACTTTCTATCAATCCACAATATATTTGGAATATACACACATTTTATTGTGCACAGTATCAACTCAATGTAAAACAAGGTCCAAAACTACAAAATCATTTGGAAAATAAACCTCTACCCCATGCCTCTTTAGGGTATGGACACACTGGCGTGAAAAACGGACGAGTGCAATGCGAGAAAATCTCACATTACACTCGGACCAATGTTACAGAATGAGTCAGAACAGATTAAGGTGTGTCGTCAGCTTTTTCTCATCCAGAATCTGCGACAGAATGGGATCCTCATGCGAGAGTGGCCAATGCAAGTCAATGGGTCTGAGAAAATCACGGACAGCACACTGACCATCCTAGAGGCATTCATTTTTTTAACTGATACATTATCATTCTGTAGCTGAGACAACTGTAAAATGTTCCTGTAAATGATTATATAGTAAATAGCTGCTGAGAAAAAAAATGCATTGCACATGGATGTCACATGTACACCACTTGAATGTTATCTGAGAAAAAAATCACACACTTGCATAAGAGTTGCATGCCATACGAATCCAAAAACGGATGACACTTGTATGACTCTCCTGGATGAGAAACAGACCAATTATTTTCATGTCAGTGTGTCCCTACCCTTAATAATAAAAACAGAATATGGCTAGGGTCACATTTCCGTTTTTGTAACTAAATCCTGATCCGGTTTTGAGCTTTAAAAAAGCTCAAAACCGGACCAGGAAACGCTCCTCATAGGAGCCTATGCAAAACACCGGATGGCTTCACAAGCCATCCGGTGGCCGGATCCGGCACTGCTGCCTGCGTTTAAAATCATGCAGGCAGCAGTTTTCGCAGCGTTTGCCGGGACCGCACTGCGGTCACCGGATGGCTCAGGATGTGTAATCCTGAGCCATCCGGTAACTGCAGAGTTTGCGGATCCCGGCTATTGGCGGGATCCGCAACCTTAATAAAGAGTTAAATTGTTGATCTCAATGACTGTTTAAGGTCTGTAGGGGGCTTAGACCCCCCTACAGACCGGCCGACCACTTATACAGTGTTCTTGTACAATTTCACAATGGGCACGGGCTCTTCGGAGCAAAGTGCCCCCCCCCCCCCCGTATCACTATACAGGGGTGCATACACCCCTGTATTACAATGATGCATTAATGATGTGTAGTCCAAAAAGGATTTTATCACTCGCAATGTAAGTTTATACTTACAGCATGTAAGTTGTAGGCAGAGTCCAGCGAAATCCATAGGCGGGGCTGTGTGCAGCAGCCTCCGCCCGCTTCATGTTGATGGCCGCCCCCTCTGGCCGTAATCCACTGTTGTGAGGGCGGATACGTCGTTAAAGGGGCGTGGCTAACTATGTGCCGAGGTTAGCCACGCCCCTTTAACGACGTATCCGCCCTCACAACAGTGGATTACGGCCAGAGGGGGCGGCCATCAACATGAAGCGGGCGGAGGCTGCTGCACACAGCCCCGCCTATGGATTTCGCTGGACTCTGCCTACAACTTACATGCTGTAAGTATAAACTTACATTGCGAGTGATAAAATCCTTTTTGGACTACACATCATTAATGCATCATTGTAATACAGGGGTGTATGCACCCCTGTATAGTGATACGGGGGGGGGGGGGGCACTTTGCTCCGAAGAGCCCGTGCCCATTGTGAAATTGTACAAGAACACTGTATAAGTGGTCGGCCGGTCTGTAGGGGGGTCTAAGCCCCCCTACAGACCTTAAACAGTCATTGAGATCAACAATTTAACTCTTTATTAAGGTTGCGGATCCCGCCAATAGCCGGGATCCGCAAACTCTGCAGTTACCGGATGGCTCAGGATTACACATCCTGAGCCATCCGGTGACCGCAGTGCGGTCCCGGCAAACGCTGCGAAAACTGCTGCCTGCATGATTTTAAACGCAGGCAGCAGTGCCGGATCCGGCCACCGGATGGCTTGTGAAGCCATCCGGTGTTTTGCATAGGCTCCTATGAGGAGCGTTTCCTGGTCCGGTTTTGAGCTTTTTTAAAGCTCAAAACCGGATCAGGATTTTAAACAAAAAACGCCGATGTGACCCTGGCCATTGTCAATCTTTTTATGATCACAAGGCCCATGGGTCTAGCCAGTTGAAAACAAACTGAGGCTGGGGTCACAGTAGCATTTTTCACATGCGTTTTTGGAGACCTGCGTTTTCAAAAACGCATGTAAAAAACGCACCCATAGGCCCCCATGTTAAAAAACGCATGCCCTAATAGCCAAAAAGCATGTGTGACTGTCCCATGCGTTTTTGGAGCATATCCAAAAACGCATGCGTTTTTTAATAAGGGGCCTTATGGAAAACGCATGCAAAAACGCATGTACAATTAGTGCCATTCAAAAACGCATGCGTTTCCCATAGGAGCCCATGTTAAAAAAACGCATGCGTTTCAGAAAAAGCATGCGTTTTTTTAACATGGGCTCCTATGGGAAACGCATGCGTTTTTGCATGGCACTAAAAGTTACTAATGTACCATGCGTTTTTGCATGCGTTTTCCATAGAGGCTCATGTTATAAAAACGCATGCGTTTTTCAAAACGCACAAAAAAATACTACAAGCACTATTTTTAGGTGCAGATTAAAAAACGCAGCCAAAAACGCAGGCAGCCATCACACACCTTAAAAAACTCATGCTGACATGAAAAAACACATGAGTTTTGTTAAATCACTAAAAAAAACGCATGGCAACTGTGACCCCAGCCTTAGGCTGTGGTCACAGTACCATTTTTCACATGCATTTTTGGAGACCTGCGTTTTCAAAAACGCATGTAAAAAACGCACCCATAGGCCCCCATGTTAAAAAACGCATGCCCTAATAGCCAAAAAGCATGTGTGACTGTCCCATGCGTTTTTGGAGCATATCCAAAAACGCATGCGTTTTTGTAGAAAACGCATGCGTTTTTATAATATGGGTTCCTATGGGAAACGCATGCAAAAACGCATGTACTGTTAGTACCTTTTAGTGCCATTCAAAAACGCATGCGTTTCCGGAAACGCATGCGTTTTTTTAACATGGGCTCCTATGGGAAACGCATGCGTTTTTGAATGGCACTAAAAGGTACTAACTGTACATGCGTTTTTGCATGCGTTTCCCATAGGAACCCATGTTATAAAAACGCATGCGTTTTCTACAAAAACGCATGCGTTTTTCAAAACGCTCAAAAAAATACTACAAGCACTATTTTTAGGTGCAGATTCAAAAACGCACCCAAAAACGCAGGGAGCCATCACACAGCTTACAAAACTCATGCTGACATGAAAAAAAGCATGAGTTTTGTTAAATCACTTAAAAAAACGCATGGCAACTGTGACCACAGCCTTACATATGAGTTTGGCCAGAAGACATGGCATAGGGAAATACAGCATTCACCTTTCTTAACTCACAAACTTTGCTGAATAATGACGATCACCTAGGTTTATTGGAAACTCCATGCTCCTGACATAGAGGTCACACAATAAGGCTGGGGTCACGCTTGCAGCAGAATTTTTAAATCCTGATCCGGTTTTGTGCTTTTTTACAGCTCAAAACCGAATCAGGAAGCGCTCCCCATAGGAGCCCATTATGTTAACCAGATTGCTCTACATGCAATCGGGTTACCGCATCCGGATCTGCAGCCTGCGGTAAAAATCATGCAAGCTGCAGTTTTTGGAGTGGTTTGCAAACTGCAATGCGGTAACCGGATTGCTCATGATGTGTAATCCGGAGTAAACCATTTACCGTATACTTTATTCATCCCTGCTACTGCAGGGATGAACAAAGTGTTAAATGTTATTACAACATTAAATATTAACAGTAGCTGTGGGCAACATGTCTCTAGGGGGTGCCCACCCTCCCTAGAGACATGCTGTCCACTTCTGTGGGCATGTGAGGAGTTAATGCGGCAGTTATACTATTGCCGGCTTTTGTCGGCTTTGTACAAATTTCTGAATGAAGCCGCGACTCCTCAC
This sequence comes from Allobates femoralis, assembly GCA_033576535.1. Classification (NCBI taxonomy): domain Eukaryota; kingdom Metazoa; phylum Chordata; class Amphibia; order Anura; family Aromobatidae; genus Allobates; species Allobates femoralis. The sequence goes on along the minus strand of JARQOC010000003.1, from coordinate 529,316,094 downwards.
AGTAGAGGAGACACTGTACGGAATGTACGTATAGTATCAGCCGCTGTCCTTGGTCCTGTTAAGCATTAACATTAGGTCTATGGGCAGCGCACCTCCATAGACTTAGGGTACCTTTACACGCCGCTACTGGCGGGTGGATACAACCAGCTACAGGCTACAAATGTAGCTTGTAGCGGCAAAATACCCCGTAGTAGCGGCGTGTAAAGACGGTAGGAGGCACTCGGCAACAGATACATCTGTTTCCGAGCACTGCATGGAAACAGGTGGCTACACAGGCGATTGTAGCGAGCTGTATCGGCGTGTAAAGATACAACAGAAGGGATGTGTCGACACCAGGCAATGTACCTGGTATGTAGCTGGGGCGTGACACAGGCTCCGGGATACCGCCCCCCTTCAGCGATCATTGGTGGAAGCTCCTGCGTTACGATTGGTAGTCGCTGCATAGGGAGGCATATTTAAGGAGCTGACCAGTCACACTACACAATTGCTCGAGCGTCATGTATTAAACAGCCTCCTGCGATGCCTGGACAATCATGGGTTCCTTGCTTTGTCCTATCAGCGTACGGACGTCTCGTAATCCACAATTGTGGCAAGCCTATGTGCTGTCCCTGCTGCACCAGGTCCGCCCATATTAGCTGGTTGTAGCGGTGTGTAAATGAGGTAAGATGAGCTACAGAAGATGACTTGAGACACCCGGCGGTGTATCCAGAGATAGATGTAACGTAGCGTAGCGCACCTTGTGGCGGCGTGTAAACATGGTGCGTTTACCGTTTGTAACCGTTTGTGCGTGCTCGTGCACGTGAAGTAGCTGGTTGTATCCACCCGCCAGTAGCGGCGTGTAAAGGTACCCTTAGGGTACCTTTACACGTGGCTACATTTCTAGGGTGGCTACAGGTAACTTACTGGTTGCAGTGAAATCATGGAGAGATCATTCCATTTGTACACAGCAACAAGATAGAACCTTGTCTCCATGATTTCACTGCAACCAGTAAGTTACCTGTAGCCACCCTAGAAATGTAGCCGCGTGTAAAGGTACCCTTAATGTTAATGCTTCCAGGACCCTGGACAGCGGCTGATACTATACGTACATTGCGTACAGTATCTCCTCTACTGTGAGAAACCACGGCTTCGGGAATATGTAAAAGCCGATAATACTGTGCATGCCTCATTAACCCCTCACGTGCTCACGTGAGTGGACAGCTTGTCTCTAGGGAGGGTGGGCACCCCCTACAGACATGTTGCCCACATCTACTATAAATATTTAATGATTTAATAACATTTAACACTTTGTTCATCCCTGCGGCAGATTGCTCCAGATTACACATCATGAGCAATCCGGTTACCACATTGCGGTTTCCAGAACACATTCTAGCAAAAAAATGTGTCTGAAGGCAATTGCGTTTACCACATCCAGATCTGGATGCGGTCAACGCAATTGCACTTCCAAGTGTGACCCCAGCCTATGGCTAGGGTCACATCTGAAGCAGGGCTGTGCAGATCCTGATCCGGATTTGAGCAGTAAAAATGCTCAAAACAAGATCAGGAACCGCAGCCCATAGGAACCCATTATAACAACCAGATTGCACTACACGCAATCCGGATATCACATCCGGAATGCAGCCTGCGTGAAAAATCATGCAGGCTGCAGTTTTCAAAGCGGTATCCCTGCCGCAGCAGATTTGTTATAATGGGTGCCCATGCGGCTGCCACAAGGCATATGTGAATGCCTGCAGCAGCCGGCGGCAATCCGGTTACCGATTGCAGTTTACAGCACACATTTTTCAACAAAAATGTGTGTGAAGGCAATTGTGGTTACCACATCCGGATTTGGATGTGGTCACCGCAATTGCCTTTCAAAGTGTGACCCCAGCGAAAGTAGACAGCTGTCAATTTGATTTTTTTTCCATTTCATACTTAGTCACATGGAGAAAACGTCCATTCATTAACAAGGTCATTTTCTGTAGGTTTTGGAAAGAATCTGCAGTATTTGCAAAGGTAGTTTTACCAGATTTTATATATACCGTATATACTCGCTTATAAGCCGAGTTTTTCAGCCCAAAAATTGGGCTGAAAAGTCTCCCCTTGGCTTATACGCGAGTATATACGGGACCTCCTCACTGTTTGGCGCCCCCACCTCAGGATAGCCCCCCCGCATGCAGCGCTGCGCATATACATTACCAGCCTATCAGCTGTCACCCTCCGGTGGTGGATCGCGGCTCCCGGCTCCGGCTTCCATCTTCATCTGTGTCTTCCTGCATGTCACATGACCGGCCGGCGTCGCGATGACGTCATCGCGATGAGCCCCGGCCACAAAGCAGGAAGACAGAGATGAAGATGGAAGCCGGAGCCGGGAGCCGCGATCTGCCACCGGAGGGTGACAGCTGATAGGCTGGTAATGTATATGCGCAGCGCTGCATGCGGGGGGGGGCCATCCTGAGGTGGGGGCGCCAAACAGTGAGGGGGGCCAGTGTACTACCCCTGGGGCTGCTGTGTACACCCCTGGGGCTGCTGTATATACCCCTGGGGCTGCTGTGTACTACCCCTGGGGCTGCTGTGTACTACCCCTGGGGCTGCTGTGTACTACCCCTGGGGCTGCTGTGTATACCTCTGGGGCGGCTGCTGTAATAATGCTGGGGTCTGTATATACCACTGGGAAGGCTGCTGTATACCACTGGGGCTGTATATACCTCTGGGGCTGCTGTATACTACCCCTGGGGCTGCTGTATACTACCCCTGGGGCTGCTGTATACTACCCCTGGGGCTTCTGTGTACCCCTGGGGCTGCTGTGTACCCCTGGGGCTGCTGTGTATACCCCTGGGGCTGCTGTGTATACCCCTGGGGCTGCTGTGTACACCCCTGGGGCTGCTGTGTATACCCCTGGGGCTGCTGTGTATACCCCTGGGGCTGCTGTATATACCTCTGGGGCTGCTGTGTACTACCTAAGGGCTGCTGTATACCACTGGGGCTGCTGTATATACTGCTGGGGCCTGCATACCACTGGGAAGGCTGCTGTATACTACCACTGGGGGGGCCTATATACCACACTGCTGGGGGCTGTATACCTGTGCTGGGGTCCACCCTCGGCTTATACACGAGTCAATAGGTTTTCCCAGGTTTTGGGGGCAAAAGTAGGGGGGTCGACTTATACACGGGTCGGCTTATACACGAGTATATACGGTATATATTTTTTTACATTTTTTTGGCTGGGATGTTGCTCAATAAACACACTGGAGATTTATTAGTAGTGAACGTTTTAGGAATTCATTGACCAGTAACAATGGTGCTAACCTCAGTAAATTTATCTTGACTGTAAAATGGTAAAATATGTTGTATATCAAAAAATTCAAGAAAAAAGGCGGCACTCAACATTAGTAGATCTTTTGCTATATTGCATCGGTGTGGGGAGGGGGTGCAGAGGGCACGGACGACAGCACGCCGTTTCGGAGGCTCAGCTCCTTTGACTCGCTTTTTGATCTGTTTTTTGCAGTGCACTGCAGAAAACGGATCACTCAAATGAATCAGTCAAAAAAACACAGCACCCAAAAACGCAGCAGAAAACGGATGCTTTTTTTGGGGGCGTTTTTTTGTCAGCTACTGTTTTGCAGCTCAAAACAGAGCAAAATGAAAAAAAATGCACAGTCTGAATGTAGCCTTAAAGGGGATAAGTAGAAAAAACTACAGTGTGTTCTTTCATTCTACCATTGGTGCAACGTTTCGACCTGCTGTAGGTCTTCTTCAAGCATGCTTGAATCAGTAGGTTGAAATATTGCACCTATGACAGAATAGAAGACTTTGGATTTTTTTCACCTATGCCTGGACACTGCAGCATTTGTTTACTTATATGATTATCTCCTTGGACTGCTGACTTGCGTCTGTTTGGGGGCTGATTGCCCCTCCAATAGGTTCTGCAAAGTGCTGCCTGCCTTTCTCGTTATGACCTTTAAAGGGGATGTGAATGCAACTTCAAATGGAAACTACTAAGTCTTGTCTGGCCAGATGTTTTTCCTGTATTACTTCTGACAGTGAAATGTACTATTACATTTCACCAAAACAATACAATTACTCTCCCTTTATTATATGGATAGTCTAAATCCTGCAGAGTGGGAGCTGTTGTTACAGAACACAATCATTTTGGCTCACAGAAGAAAGTCCTAAGTGTGGGACAACCCTCTATGATATCTTAGTATGGACAAATGATGTCTTCATGTGAAAACCCTTTTAATAAATTTTACACATTTTACAATACCCCTGTAAATTTCTATATTATTATCCCCAGTCTTAAGGTACCATTATTTACACACAGAGATATATTGCTCGCAACTCACTGGTTGCAGTGAAATCATGGACACATTGTTCCATTTGTACACGGCAACAAAATGGAACAATGTGTCTATGATTTCACTGCAACCAGTGAGTTGCGAGCAATATATCTCTGTGTATAACGGTACCTTAAGACTCTCATCTAGCCAAATTAGATCTCAGGGTACCGTTGGGGTACCTTTACACACCACAACTACGGTGTAGCAACTGAGAGGCAATCCAGAGTTCCGTCACCGTTGCCCTGAAATTGCTACAAAATTGCAGCGTGTAATTGTGGAACGCGATGGTGATTTTTAACCTTCGTCCGGCTGAGTTGGTACAATTGTAACTATTCCGTTTTTAAAATTGCAATAACTTTTTTTCGAAAAGCCGTAGAGGGCTGAAATTTCGTGACATCTCTGCGGTTTTGGTCCAGAATATATTGGCCAAATTTCAATAATAATATATGAAGGTACAATTGTACCTCTGCAGCCTGTTAACGTTGTAAAATTATGCAGCCTGACGAAGGTTAAAGTTGCTCCCGGTTGCGGTTTCAGAGCATTGTTCAAAAACCAGACGCAACCCTGAAGGTGAATTGCCCTGGTTTTGGCATGTGAACGGGCGATAGGGATGGAATCTGCGATTTCCACAGCGTGCTGGATACCGCGCCCCATCAGCAATGATTGGTGGGGGCTACTGTGTGTCCATTGGCTGTCCCTTCACAGGGCGCCATATTTGAAGAGCTGTCCATTCACACTACACAATTGCAATGGCGTCATGTATTAGCCAGCCTTCCTGCGCAGGCTGGCCAATCATGACGCTCTTGCGTTGTCTAATCAGCGTGTTTGGGGAGTGGAATACACAAGTCTGTCACGCCTCTGTTCTTGCGGCGCTGCACAGGTATACCACATTCCATTAGTGATTGCGGCGTGTGAAGCGGCATCGGGAGGCAACCGGATGTTTCCCGCAGGTTCTGTGGCAACTTCCGGGGAGCCAAATTCCCTTAGGTTGAGGGCGCAATTGCGGCGTGTACATGCGGCATCGGAGTTCGGTAGCAACCGTCAAAAATGTGCACGCGCACATTCGGTTGCCTCTGATCGCCGGTGATAGTTGCGGCGTGTAAAAGTACCATTACACGTCGCAATATTGCAATGCAACATCGACAAAACGTCACGTGGTGTGGTCGTTGCAGTTGATATCGTTGGTGCGTTGTGTGGTGTAACAGGGCAATGCGACCGGAAAAAATCGCAGGTATGATATTGCAAGAAGATTGTGCAATCCCTTCAACCGTACAATATTGTATATGCGATCTGGCATGATCGTGCTGTGTGACGGCGCAACTACGATCTTGTTTGCAACTTCACCCTATTCACTACAATGTTAATGCTCGGTCCCTGGGTTGCTCATACAAAGCACACAAAAGTTGAGGACTACAGCCTAGTTGCGTTGCCTGCCGATATCTCCCTTTGTGACATCTCCTATGCGATCTTGGACAAGTGTCAAAAACGTGTGCGCTCCCGTGAAATTGTATGCGATATCAGAACGATATTGCGACGTGTAACGGTACCCTCATGCTTAGCACTGCTGAGGAGCAGACACCCTGAAACACTGTGTCTGCAAACAGAGTCTGGCATATATACTTGATTATATAACAAAGCTCATTAAATGGTCCATACTGACTTGTAATATTGCTACTTCCAATAGTAGGCGCTGGAGTTCTTGTCCTGTTCCTGTTTAAGAGGAAATCTGCATATTTATTTCTTAGAAAACAATGCAAGGCATTTAAGTCTCGTTATTCTGTAATGCCAGACTTGTCGCTCACTATAAGGAAAAATGTTATTCCTTATATCACCAGTCTTAGGGGTACTTCACACACAGCGATATCGCTGCAACGTCACAGGTTTTGCAGCAGTGACCTCGCCAGCGATGTCGTTGCGTGTGACATGCCGCAGTGACCAGCGATGAGCTCGCTGATCGCTACGGAATGACAAGTACCATTTTTTGGTCGTCGGTCTCATGCTGGGCAGCTGGTTACCAGCGTTCTCCCGCTTACAGGCTAGGCTAGGGCCTGTCATAATACAGTAGCGGGAACTCAACATCGTGGAAAAGAATAGTTTATATTCTTTTCCACGATTTCGAGGTCGTTACACGGGTTGCTGATCGCTGAGGAGATCTGTCTGTTTGACAGCTCATCAGCGACCACACAGCAATGTTCCAGCGATCCCAGCCAGGTCGGATCGTTGGCAGGATCGCTGGAACATCGCTACGTGTAACGGGGCCCTTAGCCTCCCATCTAGCCAAATCAGATCTCATACTTTGCACTGACGAGGAGCAATACCCTGAAAAACTGTGTCTGCAAATTTAGTTTCTGGTTTGGCTTATCCCCTTGGTCATATAACAGGCTTGTTAAAGGGTCAATTTTTACTTGTACAATTGCTACTTACAATAGGTTGCACTACAGTTCTAGTTTTGTTCCTCTTTATGAGACAATTAGCATATTTAATTTCCCAGAGGAGCAAGACGTTTAAGTACCGTATATCAATTATTTATATTTCCCATTACTTTTAAATACTGGGAAAAGAAATACAGTGTTAAAAAACCCCATTGTGTGCCAAACCACCTTTATGAATATTTCAATGCATAAAGGATTTATTAAAGCTTTAGCTTAGCAATCATTAATGAGATGTGGTTTCATTTACATCAGTTTACATAATATCACCTTGTATACATATATCGTCTTTATAATATAATATTAGAAGCGGGTAATTAGCAGAAAATACTTAATCTTTTTTAACAATAACATTAAAATGAGTTCAGCAAACAAAAGCGCACTGACAGAGCGTGGCTCCGTGTCGGCACACAGGTAAATTGCCCTGTTCTGTTAGTTAAATGCATTTGTTTATTCAGTATTTAATTGTTTTATTAAGGCACTTTCCTGCGGAGTATTTGCAGTCGTTAGTCATGCATTCAATACTTGCTGCTCAATTTGTATTAAGCGACAAAGCGTAGATCTTTGTATTAAATATGCGGTGGAGAAGGTGAAAGAATCTAGTTTTTTTTTGAACACTTGTTGAAGGCTGAAGAAGAGCGAATGTGCCAACATGGCCTCAGAAATCCCTGTGACTGTCCTTTACATCTGAATAGAGTCTTCAAAAATGAACAAGGTCATTCAGATATATAATATGAGTTATCATCTTCGGCTACACATTTGCCATATGTACACTTTCACTCGGAGGTAATACAGCCACATGTGATAGCTGCAGCACAAAACACTCTGGAGATACTGGGCTGAACATAGATAAACTAAAGATCTTAGGGTACCTTTACACGCCGCTACAGAAGGTTGGAAACAACCGGGCTTCGGAGACAAATGTATCTTGCACCGTCAAAACAATCCGAGGTAGCGGCATGTAAACTAGGTTGTTGCCACCCGTCACTTGCGGCACCTGTTTCAGAGCAGTGCTCTAAAACAGGTTGGTTTCAACCCGATGGTAGTGGTGTCTAAATAAGGTAGGGTAAGGTTTTTTCATCACCTAGCTAACTCCCTGGGGCGTGACACAGCCTCCGGGAAACCGCCCCCCTTCTGCGATCATTGGTGGAAGTTCCTGCGTTACGAATGGTTGTCGCTGAATAGGGCGGCATATTTAAGGAGATGACCAGTCACACTACACAATTGGAATAGCGTGATGTATTAGCCAGCCTTCCTGCGCTGGCTGGCCAATCATGATGCTATTGCATTGTCCAATCATCGTACGAGTGTCTCGTAATCCACAATTCTGGCACGCCTATGTGTTGTCACTGCTGCCCCAGGTCCTCCCATATTACCTTCTGTAGTGGTGTGTAAATGAGGGACGGTGCTCTACAGAAGATAACTTGTGGCACCCGGCGGTGCCTCCAGAGATAGATTAAACCTTCTGTAGAGCACTTTGTAGCGGCGTGTAAGGGCGGTATCAGGTACCGTTTGCAACCGTTGGAACGTGCTCGTGGGACACCCGGTTGTTTCCAACCTTCTGTAGCGGCGCGTAAAGGTACCATTATGGTGATCGAAATTTGGTGAGTCTGGGTCATGTAGCCATAATACAGATGCTAAAATGTATTGCAAATAATTTATCAATATTTTGTTTAAATCCCTTGGGCATGACATAACTATGTAAGGCTAGGGTTACACTTGCATGCGTTTTTTAAGGTTGTTTTTGACAGCCTGCGTTTTTGGGCTGCGTTTTTGTTGTTAGGTCAGGAGTAGCCTTAAAAAACGCAAGCAAAAACGCATGCGAAAACGCATGATACCATTTAGTGCCATGCGGATTCGCATGCGTTTCCCATAGGGCCCCATGTTACCAAAAACGCATGCGTTTTTGAAAAAGCACCAAACAATGCATCATGATGCATTTTTTGGTGCTAAGCCAAAAACGCATCCAAAAAAACGCATGGCACTTTAGACATGCGTTTTTGGCATTGGGGCATGCGTTTTTTGCATGGGGGCCTATGGATGCGTTTTTGACAAAAGACAGGTGTGAAAAATGAATGGAAAAAATGCAAGTGTGACCCTAGCCTAAAGGGGGTGTCACACGCGTCAATATCGCCTGCACGATATCGGCTGCACGTGACGTTGCAGCGATATTGACGCGTGTGACATACTGCATCAACCAGCGATAAATCGCTGGTTGATGATCGCCAGGTTTCAGAACCAGCTCAGAAACCTGGCGATTGTCGCCCGGTGGACACGCAGCATCGCTGCGTGTGACACCGGGACTAGCGATATTCCAGCTCCCAGCGCCTGTCACAAGCCTTGGACCTTGGAGACCAGCCTGCTCCCGCTTCCAGCAGGCTGGCAGCGGGAGCAGGACATCGTGGAAACGATATTTAAATCGTTTCCATGATGTCACTGGTCAATTGATCGCTGGTGAGTCTGTCTGTGTGACAGCTCACCAGCAATCAGCCGTCAATGTCGTCAGCGATCATCTCGCTGACGACATTGACGCGTGTGACACCCCCTTTAGATGGGACTTCCTTCATAAAGATTAACTAAACTTTCTTTAAAAAAAAAATAACAATTTTGTCCAGCACAGAAAGTTATGAGACTTTGCAAAGCACTACAATAGAGATTTTGTCTTAGCTCCAGTAGAAATTGCATATATGGTAAGTGGTTTGCAAACCCGAGTTTTCTCCAGAGTAATTGCCTGCCTGATATCAGAATGTACTTACAGTGCCTACAAGTAGTATTCAACCCCCTGCAGATTTAGCTGGTTTGATAAGATGCCAATAAATTAGAGCCTTCAAACTGCAAACGAGAGTAGGATTTATTAACAGAAGCATAAATCTTACAAACCAAGAAGTTATGTTGCTCAGTTGAATTTTAATAAATTTTAAACATAAAAGTGTGGGTCAATTATTTTTCAACCCCTATGTTTAATATTTTGTGGAATAACCCTTGTTTGCAATTACAGCTAATAATCGTCTTTTATAAGACCTGATCAGGCCGGCACAGGTCTCTGGAGTTATCTTGGCCCACTCCTCCATTCAGATCTTCTCCAAGTTATCTAGGTTCTTTGGGTGTCTCATGTGGACTTTAATCTTGAGTTCCTTCCACAAGTTTTCAATTGGGTTAAGGTCAGGAGACTAACTAGGCCACTCCAACACCTTGATTTTTTCCCTCTTGAACCAGGCCATGGTTTTCTTGGCTGTGTGCTTTGGGCCGTTGTCTTGTTGGAAGATGAAATTACGACCCATCTTAAGATCCTTGATGGAGGAGCAGAGGTTCTTGGCCAAAATCTCCAGGTAGGCCGTGCTATCCATCTTCCCATGCATGCGGACCAGATGGCCAGGCCCCTTGGCTGAGAAACAGCCCCACAGCATGATGCTGCCACCACCATGCTTGACTGTAGAGATGGTATTCTTGGGGTCGTATGCAGTGCCATCCAGTCTCCAAACGTCACGTGTGTGGTTGGCACCAAAGATCTCGATCTTGGTCTCATCAGACCATAGAACCTTGATACTTAATACTTTAGGGGGACCAAACAGAATTCTGGTGGTTTGAGGGGTTGAATAATAAATGACCCTCTGAATTAACTTTTAACGCTTTAAAAAAAAAAACAATTTTTGTGGCACTGCATTTCCCACTTCCAGGCTGATCTACAGTCCAAATGTCACAGTGTCAACCAGCTAAATCTGCAGGGGGTTGAGTACTACTTGTAGGCACTGTATATGGAGTACACATGATAAAAATGGAAGGGTCATCCCCTGTGTCATCTTCTGAGTGTTTTACTTAGGGTGGAAACACACGATGAGAGACACATGAGAGATACCTCAGCCAGTACGGTCCCTGACTCTATGACCGGTAGTGCGCCAACTGCTTGTGTTTCTATGCAGCTGATGTGCTCCCATCCAGAGAGATGTCGGGAGTGCCGGGTGAGTCATGCAAGACTCATGCAAGTATCCCGCATGTGTCTCGCATTGTGTGTTTTCACTCTTATAAAATCAATCCCCTTCAGTAGTCATGGCCTCTGTGGCCATACTTCTGATATCATGCAGCCAATCATTGAGCTTCATAGTCTATGCCTCTGCAATGGATCGGTAGGCAATATGACTAGTGGATTTTGTTTTTGTTTTTTTTTTGTTTTCTTTTATTTGTTTTGTCTTTTTTTATAACAGTTGTTGGTAATTCTATTTCTTAAAAGGTTGGAATAAAAAAAACATCTGAAATATTTAGTTTGTCTTAAATTGTTACTTGTGCAAAAAAAGATATACCGTAATGTGAGGAATAGATTATTATTACTATATTCTATATGGCTAAATTCATTGAGCCACCATAGTTGGATCAGCAATTTCAGTGACACCAATCTAATGGTTTTATAAAATTAAGCATACCATCGTCCAATAGACCGCTAAGACGCACAGGCCAAAATGGAAGCAACAAGCCACAAAAGCTCATAGAAATAGTCCAGAATACCACAGAAAGATACTAGATGAATGTGTAATGTCAATATGGGTGGCATGATTAGTATCAGGATATAGAAGTATATTTGTCTGTCATGCCTTGGGATGTCCTTTTTGAAACAATACTATTGCTGATATCTACATACTAATTTAAAGTAAACAAATCAAGGTCTTTTAAAAAGCACACCCATTAATCTTTTTTCTTTCATGCTATCTGTTCATATGTGTACTAGATGGAGACCCGATGCTATTGCATCGGGAGGCTTCCCCGCGTACACCCTCTGGCTCTGCCAGGGACGTAACTACAATAAGTAGGCCCTGCAGCCTAGGGAGGACCCAAAAGTCCCATTGGCCCATAGAAAAAGACTAATATTATTAAAGGTTTGCAATAATTGGGGGCCTCATTGAAGCTTTCGCATCAGGGCCCCTGGGCCTGAAGTTACGCCACTGGCCTCCGCTCACACCCTCAGCCTCTCCCTGCACCCTCAGGCTCTCCCCACACCCTCAGCATTAGCTCCACCCCCCTACAGTGTTACCGCAGGCCACTCTCAGGTCGGCAGGGACCTGTGCGACATCATAGGGTCAGGTGATGCGCAGGTCACATGACCCTACCGGCATCCCGAGAGTGGCCAGCAGTAACACTGTGCGGGGGGGAGTTGATGTGTTGGGAGGCTGATGGTGCGGAAAGAGGCTGATGGTGCGGGGGGGGGAAGTCTGCCTGGAGTCATATTAAGAGACCCATAAGTTGGGTCATCCAATATGGCATCCAGCGTATCGATGCGGTGGATCGTGGGATAGCATTAGAACCCAACGGAAGCGGAAGCCACTAGGCTATTACGTAAGTAGATGTAGTATAGCATCTGTATGTGTTACTCAATAATCAATGACTGCTCTTTATGGGATTCAGCACTGCTCTACTCCTCTTCACAGTGATGTCACCACAATTTGGTCTGCTCCTCTTTGCAGTGACATCACAGCAATTCTGATTATCTGGCTCAATCTATGCTCTATGCACAAGCCGAATGTCTTTTTTTACAATTTAAGTCTATGGAGCCTCATTCTGGTTCTCCCTAGACTTAAAATGTAGAAGGTAACTATGGGTTACACAGAGTGCAATGTGATTGAGAGAGTCTGCAGAGTGGTGACATCACTAAGAAGGAAAACGAAAGAGAACGACTCTGGATCCCAGAGAGAGCAGCAGTAGAGTATATTAACCAGATACAGACATTATACTACATACACATATACTCCTATAAGATAAAACGTCTAATGGGAGTGCTTCTTTAATGGTTTTTGAAGACCTCACGTCTACCCCACAGGATGGTTACCAAAAAATTGGACAGCACTCCATCTTGCACATCATGCCTTTCTTTATTGGCCCATATGTACTGAACGTTTCGGTTCCTCAAGAACCTTCTTCCAGCAGTGTCTGGTGAATATGAGGGCTAAGTGGCAGAATTGACCATTTAAATTTAAAAGCCCAATTTGAGTTGATCACACAGGCTATAAAGGGTTACACTATTTTCAGAGAATGCGTTAGATATAATAGTCCTAACTATACTTTTGGCCATTGTACTATGCAAGTCTGACACTGGAGCCCAGGCAATGGTACATTCCCTAAGGCCGATTTCATGTAAATTTTGCTGTCAGGTAGAATTTCCCCCTCTCTCCATAAACAAAAGTGCTTGTGTAATGCAGCTCTGTTCTCTATAGACGCAAAGGAAACACAGCAAGAATACACCGAAATGATAGAAGTGAGTCGATAATTTGTGCTCCTGTCAAATCTGATAAAATGACTGGTGTGAAGGTTACACCACAGCCCTATAATTGACAAGACAAATGGCATTACACAAATATTTCTAACAAAATGCCAGGACTGAGTGTCCGGACAGTAATATGGCAGTTCCTACAGCTCCGAGGAGACTGTCAGCTACATGAGTAACTGAGACGTAAAGTGACCACAATTACTTTAGCTCGCAATCCCTGTGAGAGTAGGGATTCATGCTTTCCAAACCATGCTGGAAATAGCTCAAAAAGTCCATGTCATTTCTGGGACTGCAGAACAAGTACAGCACAAAGTCTCCTGAAAGACCAGCCATCTGGCACCAATAACAACTTGGTCAAATTTTCATGGATTACTGACAAACAAATACATCTTGTGGATTGGGTTCTTAAGTAATTAAACTGTGGTACACATGCAAATACAACCTTCCAAGATTACCCTAATGGACCGTACCCGATCACTGGTTGGCACATACTGGGAACGTCTTATATCGGACACCCTGGTATGTGACTCGTAAGGTACAAAGAAGCATATTATACTTTGATCAAGCTATGAAGATAGATCATGGGCAAATAAGTGGATAGATAGATAGATAGATAGATAGATAGATAGATAGATAGATAGATAGATCGATAGATATAGATAGATAGATAGATAGATAGATAGATAGATAGATAGATAGATAGATGTGCTTAATAAAGGCTGACCACAGCCAGAACATCACACCACATGGGCTAATAAGGTCCACACTTTTTTGTTTTATTTGGAGTGCTGCCTGTTTTCTTTTTTCTATATTAACTTGCTTGGACCCAGCGGTATTAAGGCTTTGCATCTACATTTTTTTACAAGATTGTGCTATTCCTTTTTTTCTATTGTTTTAGATAGATAGGTAGATAGATGGATATGATAGAAAAATAGATACAGATGATAGAAAAATAGATAATAGATCTAAACATTGCCCTTCTGTAAGCAAAACAAAAACCTACACAGAATATCACCTCCAATATGTCCTGGATTACTCGCAGGGGCATAAGTACAATAGATGCAGTGGTTGCAATCACACCACTGCCAAGGAACCTAGGGGGCCCAAAAAGACCCTTTAGCCTATAGGAAAAGACCACTGTTATTAAAGATTTGCAATAATTGGAGGCCCCGTTGAAGATTTACATTAGGGCCCATGAGCTTCAAGTTATGCCATTGATCACTAGATATAGTAAAGGTATATATGAGCCCATGATATTGATGGTAGACCACTCACTGAGATATTACCATACAATGTGCCAACCAATAAAACAGAAGAAGTATGAACCTTACTTTTTGAGTGCTGTCCGTTCTTGGGGTAGTTGTATTCTATAGCAGTTGAGCACTGCATAGGACCTTGCACCATTGTTTTACCTGTTAGCTCAGTGCTGCTCTTGAATCTTTATCATATAAATACATATATATATATATATATATATACATATATATATGTGTCCAGATATATACATAGATACATACACAGGAAGATAGATGGAAGATACATAGGCGGGCGTCACACGCTACGACATGTATAAAGATATTGCTGAAATGTGCCTGATTTGGCATCGCTCCTACGACGTCGTTGCGTGTGACAGCATGATGTGACTGCCGATAAATGGTCAGATCGTTATATACAGATATGGGAACCGGACCCCACATCAGACGATGTCGAACATCCAATCTGCTGCATCGTTTTGTGTGACACCGTGATAATGATCTCCTGACCGATTATGCATATTCACATCATTGACAAGCATCAGTCGCTGGTTGTGTGAACGATACTTGCACGTAACATCGCTGCTGTGTCCTGAACGTTATCTATACATGTGACACCTCATTAACAATATTGTCCACGAGCGCACACCACTGACATCGTTATTGAGTTCCCACACAAAATCGTAGTGTGTGATGCCCGCCATAGATAGATAGATAGATAGATAGATAGATAGATGCTCTGTGCTTGATAAAGGCTGACCACAGCCAGAACTTTGCACCACATGGGCTAGATGGGCTAGATGGATGTATTGTTAAGAAATATTTAGATCTACAAATGTACATATTTATCATGTTGGTAAGGTATATAACACCAGAATTATTTGAGGGTAAATCTTGTTAAAAGATACCCCTAAAAATAAAGTCCCATTTATTATAGTATTAACTTCAATTATTTCCTAGACACATACCTCATATAAAGAAAACTAGTAACAAATTCATAACTTTTTTCTAGACATGACGGGGATGTTTTTAGAGCTATTTTATCTGCTTCTGTTGGTTTTCTTTATAATGTAAAACAGTTGATGCCAAATAGGGACACTTCATACATGGTATATTAAAAGAAAGCAACAGGTAAGGGTGGTAGCAAAACTTGTAGTGCTAATATTATTCCAATAAAGATTACAACCTTCATAAAAACAGAAATATAATGTAATGTAAAATGTAAAGTATTTCACAATTTAATTTTTGTGACAGCAAAGTACTACTATAGAGTTCGGGGTAAAATCACAAATGAGAGTATGGTCAGGATATCATAGGTATCCTATATATATATTTATATACACATATATGTATATACAAATATGCTATTTCTCTTTTTTTTTCTCTTTTTTTTTTCTCTTTTATATACAAATATATATATATATACGTTTACATGTACATGTACCTATGAAGTAAGTATATAAATATATATATTTATATATATATGTGTGTGTGTGTTTGTGCATGCATGAGCATGTGTATATGTGTGATTTTAGATTTGTCATGTATGTATATATATACATAAGTATATAGTGTATAATATATATATTACAAGCAGAACTTAATGGGAATGAGTATCACATAATACGTGTTATTATAGGCAGTTTTACCCACTGAAAATGTCCAAAACATCAGTCTCCTAATGCTTACATTTCCAATCCTTTTCTGTTCCTTTTTTGCTATATCATAAGGTTTATTTATTAGACTCATTTGCACATTTACTGTATATCAGTTATTCTGCCACTGTTCCACTATTTCCTCATAGGTGTCTGTATTTGTAAGGCTACTTTCACATAACGATTTTTGTAAAATCCGATGCTGTCCGATATAAATCGGACAGCATCGGATTCCTCTGATGCCTGGAATCGGGTGCCAAATAGGCATCCGATTCCGACAGAAAATAGGATGCCTGCCCTCCTGTCAGATCGCTCCCTGAGAGCTGTCAGTCTCTCCCCCGGTCCTCTTCTTTATCCCCTGTGTCTCCCCTCTTGGCCCCCGGTCCTCTCATCCCCTGTGTCTCCCCTCTTGGCACCCGGTCCTCCCCTCTTGGCCCCCGGTCCTGTGTCTCCCCTCTTGGCCCCCGGTCCTCTCATCCCCTGTGTCTCCCCTCTTGGCACCCGGTCCTCCCCTCTTGGCCCCCGGTCCTGTGTCTCCCCTCTTGGCCCCCGGTCCTCTCATCCCCTGTGTCTCCCCTCTTGGCTCCCGGTCCTCCCCTCTTGGCCCCCGGTCCTGTGTCTCCCCTCTTGGCCCCCGGTCCTCTCATCCCCTGTGTCTCCCCTCTTGGCTCCCGGTCCTCCCCTCTTGGCTCCCGGTCCTCCCCTCTTGGCCCCCGGTCCTCCTATGAGTGCATCCCCAGTCCTTCAATGTGCTGCCCCCATGTGTCCTCCGGCCCCCCATGTGTCCCCCTCCTCTCCTCCTCTCCTCTTGTCCTCCTCCTCCTCTCCTTTCTCACCTGTCCACGATCCTGCACGGTCCCGCGCGTCTCCAGGTATCTTGCTGTTCTGTGCAGCCAGGACCTCTCGTGATGTCACAATCACATGACTGCCGGCTATTGGTTCCTGGCAGTCATGTGATTGTGACATCACGCCAGGTCTTATCAGCACAGACGGCAAGATACCTAGAGACACCGGAGACGCCGGGAGACGACGTGGGCCTCGTGGACAGGTGAGCATAGTTTTTTTTTTTTTTTTATTAACCCCTTAATTTACTTTTAGGAGCTATTTTAGTGTACTGAGCATGCTCAGTACACTAAAATCGGTCCGAGGAGACATCACATGTTTTCTCGGACCCTGCTCCATAGGGCCCCATGCTAAATTGATCGGGTCGGATCGGATGTGCACTAAATGCCATCCGATCTGGTCCGATCCGAATCTGTCAGATTTAATTTTCGGTGCAAAAATCGGAGCAAGCTCCGATTTTTGCACCGATAAAAAAATCGGACAGATTCGGATCGGACCAGATCGGATGACATTTAGTGCACATCCGATTCGGTCCGATCCCCATAGGGTTGCATGGGGTCCGAAAATCGGTCCGATGCTGTCCGATTTTTTTCGGACAGCATCGGAAATGCAAAAATCGTAGTGTGAAAGCAGCCTAAGATCTCCCAATACGCAATGCTATGTATGGATACCCACAGTACAGTATATACCTAGTCAGGTTGTTCTTACACATGCCTCACACTTTCTAAACTTTTAATCAATGGGTGACAATACTTAGACATTTTCTCAAATAGAATTGATTTTCAGGAGACATTTTATCCCAACTACAGAAAAAATGATACTAAGATAGGCCTTGTTCACACATACCATGCGTTTTTGCCTTAAATCCGCTTTTGGGATCATTTTAGGCTTTTTTTTTCTAAGTCCACAAACGCATATGCGTTTAACACATGGTGCACTTAAGTGTAGCTGCGTTTTTTAACAACACATGAGTTTTTGTTCAGCATCCCAAAAAACACTGCATGCAGCGTTTTTTGGGTGCTGTAAAAAAACGCATGCTTTTTTTAACATGCGGCCCTATGGGAGATGCATGCGTTAACGCATATGCGTTTTTAATGAAAAAATGACTAAGTCCAAAAACTTGCCAAAAACGTTCAGAACCTCAGGGGACACTATTGGCACGCTTAGAAAAATGGATCCGTTTTTCTAAGGGCAAAAAAAACGGATTGGTATGTGTGAGCAAGGCCATAGATGTATTATTTATACATTTAGCTCTTGTGCCATTTAATGCAGCACTGGGCACATATATACATAGACATACAGATAGGTGAATAAATCAATCAATGGATGCTTATATGCAATCAAATATGGATAGATACCTATAGATATATTGATAGATAGCAAAAGAGAGATGAATAGGTAGGTAGATGGATATGTGACTGATACATAAATATATATTTACATATAGATACTTATAGTTATATAAACAGATATAGATATTTAGAGAGATAGATAGATAGATCAGATATAGATATTTAGATAAATAGGTAGATAGATAATAGATAGATAGATAGATAGATAGATAGATAGATAGATAGATAGATGATAGATAGATAGATAGATAGATAGATGATAGATAGATAGATAGATAGATAGATAGATAAATAGATAGATAGATGATAGATAGATAGATAGATAGATGATAGATAGATAGATAGATAGATAGATAGATAGATAATAGATAGATAGATAGATAGATAGATAGATAGATGATAGATAGATAGATAGATAGATGATAGATAGATAGATAGATAGATGATAGATAGATAGATAGATAATAGATAGATAGATAGATGATAGATAGATAGATAGATGATAGATAGATAGATAGATAGATAGATAGATAGAATAGATAGATAGATAGATAGATGATAGATAGATAGATAGATAGATAGATGATAGATAGATAGATAGATAGATAGATAGATAGATAGATATGATAGATAGATAGATAGATAGATAGATGATAGATAGATAGATGATAGATAATACTTACAGAGCTATAAATGGATTTAGATTTACACAGAAAGCTAAGTAGATGACAAATAGATAGTAGATGACAGATATATAGTAGATGACAAATAGATAGTAGATGACAGATAGATGGTAGATGGCAGACATTCAGATATATAGTAGATGACAGACAGATAGCTAGTAGATGACAGAAAGATAGACAGATAGATAAATAGATAAATAGTCATATATAGATACTAGATACATAAACATTAGATAGCTCGTAGATGACAGACAGACATCCTATGCAGTGCTGATACAGTATATCACTTTAGGTCTGGACAGTGACTGTCACTTACCAAGTAAGGAGATTCCTATGATCGGATCCAAAGTGCATTTTCCTCCGCAGACTCAGATGTGTTTTCCCATGGGAGCAGCACTAATAAGCCCCCAGTTGTCAGCCCCCTCGGTGTGTGCTCCAGGGAGCCCCCTGCTCTGCTCAGCCCCTCCATCTAGTAAGTGTCCGGCATAGTGGGCTGGGTGCCCTGTGTGCCCTGTGTCCTGTGTGTCCTGTGCCCTGTGTGTCCTGTGTGTCCTGTGCCCTGTGTGCCCTGTGTCCTGTGCCCTGTGTCCTGTGCCCTGTGTCCTGTGCCCTGTGTCCTGTGTGTCCTGTGTGTCCTGTGTCCTGTGCCCTGTGTCCTGTGTGTCCTGTGCCCTGTGTGTCCTGTGTGTCCTGTGCCCTGTGTGCCCTGCGTGTCCTGTGCTCGGAGCTGCTGCTGCTGTGCTCGGGGCACTGAGACCAATGAGATTAGGGGTAGAGCAGGCAGCCGGCTGTGAGCAGTGCAGAGGGGCGGAGGAAGGTGAGTGTCAGGTCCTCCTGTCAGTCTGGGCTCTGCTCCCTTCTTATTCATCCACTCTCTTCAGGGCTGAAGTGTTTCTTTTGCAGGCAGTTTGTTATTTGCAGATTGTTTACTTTTGTGTTCTCTTAGGAGTGTAAAAATGAGCAAAATACAATGTAGTAGTGAGGTGCCCTAAGGTAAGACAGCTAGAAAACATAACTGTCACAACGTGGGCCCCCGGGGCCCTACACAGCTTGTGCACAGAGGTCCCCTGAGGTGGGTTCACAGGACAGTGTAAAAAATTGGTTTGATTCTCATCTAGAAAAGTGGGATGACTTTTTTCTTACTTGTCAGCTGAGTTGGTTGACAGGGTAGGGGGGGTACTGGGATACCGGGACAGGGTGTTCCCTTCCGTGGGGATCACGGCTGGTCGGTTCCCGATTCCGTGCCCTGAACTCTCAGTGGCAAGGTGGGGGTGATGATGATGGGGATTTGTAATGTGACGCTACCTGTGGTACCTGGTAAAAGGGATACCAGCGCTGCGGCCGGCCGCTGAGGTGATGGACGTGCAGCTCAGAGTAGTACAGCTCCCCACAGGTGGAGCTTTACCTCAGGGCAGCGGGGTGGATGAGGGGGGGGTAGTAGTCCTCACCTCGATGATGCTGTAGAGACCCTCCAAGCGGCGGATGAAAGGAGAAATTACACCAATTCAGCTCAAACAGTTCTTTACTTGCACCAGGTGGAAAAGGTACATGGTACAGTCTGGTTTAATGGGGATTGTAGCCACAGAATGTGGAGGCTTTTCCAGAGTCTGTCAGAGGTGTCTTTCTAATGGCGCTCTTGGACCTTTTCCCTTCTGTGCCCTGATGGCCTTCTGTTCTCCCACTCGTGAGTCTAGTCTCTAGTCCTCGGGGTCTGTTGCCTAAAGACTCGGTACTTTTAAGGCGTCGTGAACCCAGCTGCGGGACTGATGTTGGACTGCTTGATGGGATAGGGATAGACCGTTAACTAACCGCCTCCGTTCCGGTGTACCCGTCGTGACCTGGGTCTCCAGCTGGCTCCAACCAGTCCTGGAGTGACTCCCCACCTCTGTCCGGGTCACCCATCTCCCAAGAGGTGCACTCCTGTCATGGTCGCAGGGTCCCCTGTGTCCGTCTTCTTTGCTGTATTACACCGTCTGCCTGACTTGTGTGTAACTGTCACTCCTCATCTCCCGCTCATCTCGGCTCCACCTCCTGGGACGTACTGAATATATGGTTCCCTGTACTAAGGTGGCCTACTGTATGGGTGTTGGGGTGCAGACTCTGTAGGGTCCTCCATAATCACGGCTACCGAGGCACTACACCTTCTGTTTGGGGTGCAGTACCTCCCTGTGGCACATTGCCATAGGGGCGCTATATCAGCCATGTGTGATCCATTTTTCCCTCCATGGATACTTGTCATGTACAGTTTCCTATGTTTTTTCTGCAAAAAATGAGTTTTTTGGAGAATAATATACCTGTCAGCAATCGTACAGCCAAGCTCCAATTCATGCCGCCCGCTCCAGCGAGAATCACCTGGCAGGTTACCTTCAAATGACTTTGGACCACTGATCTCACACTGCATTTGTGCAGCCCCAGGGTCTGGTTGCCACAATATTAAGCTTGGAAGCAAGGAAAGGTACCCACCTCAGGTAACACACACACACACAACACCAGAAGGGGGAGCTCTAAACCCGAGTTGAGGGCAGGTCCCTTATAAATTCTGGTCTGGGGGCGGGATTAGGCAGTTCAGTTCCGAGGAGGACTGTAGAAGACATCCTGCAGACAGGAACCGTGCTAGGCTCCTTCTAGGACACTAACTAGCCAGTGTGAGGGACTCGTAGCTGACGGTCTGAGGAAGTGGAGGAGTAGGTGTGGGGAGTGGATCAAAGCCAGCTCGCCCCAGCACCGAGCGCAGAACGGACACCGGAGTCCAAGGTCGCAAGGGACTTTATGCCCAGCAACCAACACTGGAGGGTGGGTGATTCCAAGTTGCTCGCCCATCAAAAAGGCCAGGAGACACAGCCACATCAAAGAGCAAAGGGAGACGCAGTAAAAGGAGAATAACACAAAAAGGGCTCAAACCACCTGTCACATGGCCAAGACAGAGAAAGAGAGGAGAGGGTTACAGCACAGCTTCAAACAGCCAGGTCCCACAGTGAACAGCGCAGCAGGGAGGCCTCAGAACTTGTGAACTGTGCCCTGGATGAACTTGCTACTTACTACAGTAAAGGTAAAGAAGACTGGTACCCCTGTTATTTCATACATTTACCTTGTACCACCAATGAATCCATCACCTCCACAGACCATATGGTTGTCCTGGGGACTCGCTCTTCCCATGGAGAGCTGAACCATCCTCGCTGCTACTCCCATCATTCCCAGAGGTCCCGACTGCAGCATCGGCTATACCAGCCGCATTCCACGGGTGGCATCATGGCAAAAACTCTTTTATGTTATTTTTATATTTTTCCTTTATCCCTTTTTCAATATCCCCTTTTTAACTGATCGCCCCATGAGGGGATCAAGGACCGGGTCACGCCACCGTGACATCCCTCAGCCCAGACGACGATGAGAGGGCCTGGTTCCGAGTACCACACGGTCCCCGCCCGAGGCGAGTCCCTAGACTTCTAATGATAAGCTTCTGCTGATAAAACAGTGATTTTGTAAACACAACAGCAAGTGGCCCAGTAAATGACGCAACGCTAGAATCATTGTCTCTGTATCTACGTTATGCTGCTCTCAGATTAGGTGGCTAAAACCTGGTTGCAGATTTCCTTTAATGTTGATCCAGGTACAGCAATACTTCTGAACGTGTCTGTGCGTATCACTGAAGCTTATCCTAATTCACTATAATGGGGTAGAGCTGTATCTACAGTACAAAATCATTTTTTAAAAAAGCTAAAGGAACCCAGGATGCATCTCACCTTGTAGTGTTGCAGCTCATGGGATCAGACACTATTTGCAGGATCCGGGGGTCCAGCAGCTACACTGATAGCCCATGGCTACCAAATGTGAGAATTGCAAACCTCTTTATACCTGCCAACAACCCAGCACATCTAATTACCGTATATACTCGTGTATAAGCCGACCCGTGTATAAGCCGACCCCCCTACTTTGGCCCCCAAAATCTGGGAAAAACTATTGACTCGTGTATAAGCCGAGGGTGGACCCCAGCACAGGTATACAGCCCTCAGCAGTGTGGTATACAGCAGCCCCTGAGGTATACAGCAGCAGCCCCAGTGGTATATACAGCAGCAGCCCCAGTAGTTAGTATACAGCAGCCCCAGAGGTATATACAGCAGCCCCAGTGGTAGTATACAGCAGCCCCAGAGGTATATACAGCAGCAGCCTCAGTGGTATAAACAGCAGCATCCCCAGGGTATATACAGCAGCAGCCCCAGGGTATATACAGCAGCAGCCCCATGGTATACACAGCAGCATCAGCCCCATGGTATACACAGCAGCAGCCCCATGTTATACAGCAGCAGCCCCATTTTATATACAGCAGCAGCCCCATTTTATATACAGCAGCCCCATGTTATACAGCAGCAGCCCCATTTTATATACAGCAGCAGCCCCATGTTATACAGCAGCAGCCCCATGTTATACAGCAGCAGCCCCATTTTATATACAGCAGCCCCATGTTATACAGCAGCAGCCCCATGTTATACAGCAGCAGCCCCATTTTATATACAGCAGCAGCCCCATGTTATACAGCAGCAGCCCCATGTTATACAGCAGCAGCCCCATTTTATATACAGCAGCCCCATGTTATACAGCAGCAGCCCCATGTTATACAGCAGCAGCCCCATTTTATATACAGCAGCCCCATGTTATACAGCAGCCCCATGTTATATGCAGCAGCAGCCCGAGGTATACAGCAGCAGCCCCATGTTATACAGCAGCAGCCCCATTTTATATACAGCAGCCCCATGTTATACAGCAGCAGCCCCATGTTATACAGCAGCAGCCCCATTTTATATACAGCAGCCCCATGTTATACAGCAGCAGCCCCATGTTATACAGCAGCAGCCCCATTTTATATACAGCAGCCCCATGTTATACAGCAGCCCCATGTTATATGCAGCAGCAGCCCGAGGTATACAGCCCCCCCCCCCCAGAGGTATACAGGCCCCCCCGTGCTCCTTAAACCTGTAAAGGAAGATGATTATACTTATCGCTGTCCGGCTGCCGTCC
Organism: Allobates femoralis; assembly: GCA_033576535.1. Taxonomy (NCBI): domain Eukaryota; kingdom Metazoa; phylum Chordata; class Amphibia; order Anura; family Aromobatidae; genus Allobates; species Allobates femoralis. Next base: position 529,292,294 of record JARQOC010000003.1, on the reverse strand, counting down.
CCGCTCTCCATCGCGCTCCTCCATCTGCATCGCGCTCCTCCATCTGCATCGCGCTCCTCCATCTTCCGGCTTCCGACTTCCTGTGTTCTGCGCCGACAATGACGTCATTGTCGGTGCCGACAGGAAGCCGGAAGATGGAGGAGCGCGATGCAGATGGAGGAGCGCGATGCAGATGGAGGAGCGCGATGGAGAGCGGGGACGGCAGCCGGACAGCGATAAGTATAATCATCTTCCTTTACAGGTTTAAGGAGCACGGGGGGGCCTGTATACCTCTGGGGGGGGGGGGGCGCCCGTATAGTGACTCGCGTATAAGCCGAGGGGGTAACTTTTCAGCCCAATTTTTGGGCTGAAAAACTCGGCTTATACGCGAGTATATACGGTAGTAGACTTCTCACAACACCATGCATATATCACACTGTTAATATGATGCTGTATCAGGCCTAATAATCAGGAGAGACGCCAGGGATGCTCGCATGAAGGCTTGCAAAGCTCTGGTCCACTGGTTAGAGGCTACTCATGATGCTGCTGCACCAGGGTCCTGCAAATCCTTTGCATCAGTCATCCATTCCCGTGGAGAACTCAACCATCCTCGCTGCTACTCCCATCATTCCCAGAGGTCCCGACTGCAGCAGCGGCTATACCGGCTGCATTCCACAGTTGGCGTCACAACAAACTCTCTTTTATTTTTATATTTTTCTTTTATCTGTTTTTCAACTTCCTCTTTTTAACTAATCACCTGACGAGGGGATCACAGACCGGGTCACGCCACCGTGACATACCACAGCCCAGACAACAAGAGGACCCGATTCCGAGTACCCCACGGTCCCCGCCCGGGGCGAGTCAGCTTTCTGGTGTTACGAACAGGATCTACCGACCCCGCATCACCGGGTCTTGTGTGCCTAAGATTGTATTGAACTGTGAACAATCGCCAGTTTTAATTTTTTTTGGCCCGCGCAGAGCCCAGGAAAGCGAGGGAGTGGGGCCAAAGAAAGGGCGCGAACGCAGACCAATGTCCCACACTCTGACGTTAGCCCAAGCGACACCAGATACCCTGCGCCTGAAGGCCTTTGCAGAAAGGCCCCCACCAAAAACCAGAGATTTATACCGTCCAAAAGCCAGGGGAGGTCTGCGGTTCACCAAGGGGGAGAATGATGTCTGTCCCAGTCGAGGAGCGACCCGCAGCACCCGGCAATGCCGACGGCGGGAAAGAGGCCTCGGCACCTCTGCCCACTGCCATCTTGACGTTCACTATGCCTTACCTCCCAGGTGGAGTCATGGCTCACGCAACACTCAGGGGAGCCCAACGCCATCAGTGATTTCCGCGAGCGGATGAAAAGTGTATTCGGAGTATACTCCATGACGGAAGAACAGCGAGTGGCTATGTTAATGGAGCAGCTGACCGTTGAGGCCCGGTGCGAGGCAAAGGCCTGGTCCGCCAATGACAAAAAAACTGTGAAACAAGTTTTTGCTAAATTAAAAGTGGCCTTCGAGACAAGGACAGCCGCTGAGCTAAAGCTCTGGTTCTTCGGGTATAAACAAGGGGTGCAGGACAGTGTACACAGCTATGTTTTGACTTTGCAAGAGGCGCTGAGGGCCATGAAGCAGGCCGACTCTAAGAGTGCGATAAATTATTGTTGACCAATCGATTCATTCAGGGCATGCGGGACCAGACCAATAAGGTCCAGCTGCGAGCCCTGGCCATGCAGCACCCAGGAATACACTTTACAGACTTTAAGGATGGGGCCTTACAATTGCTGAGAGATACTACTGTCAGCGGCCCTGCGCCCTCACAGCGGCTGGCCTTAACCTATCATCTGGAGGTGGCGCTTTCTCCCCTAGCCTCAGCGGGGGCCAGTGCACAGACTTTAGAGCCCCTCACTCCCGAGGCCATGTGCCTCCAGTTGTAGCAGCTGGCCCAAGGGATGAAGACCTGGCCAAAGCCGTGAAAGCTATCCAAGGAATCGGATCACCAGAGGGAATCAGCTAAGCCTCTAGCCCGAATGACGTCCCGTGGATGCGCCAGAGGAGGTACCCCACCAGCCGAGGATGACCCATTGACTGCTACGACGCTACAGGATAACCCATCTGTCACTGCGGCAATGAGGCAGGACACGTAGCAAGATCCTGTTCTTTAAACAAGAAATCCCTGCGGCAGAGGGCCAAACCTGGAATAGATCCGGCCAGCCCGCCGCACTGGCACAACAGGTATGTGGGAGGACGACCGGTCCTGCCTGTCGTGCTGGATGGGATCACCATAAATGCTCTACTGGACACTGGGTCACAGGTGACAACAATACCCTATATCTTTTATAAGTGCTATTGAGCAGACTCTGATATTGCCAGCTGCCCATATATGCGAGCAATGGACAACCCGTGTCACAAGTGGGATTTAAAGAAGTAACTACTAAAGTGGGGTGGGTAGAGCTACGTAAACAGGGTATGGTGAGAGTAGATGTTGATTGACGAGCCAGTACACCAATGTTGACAATAGGTACAAATTAGAGTTGAGTGAGTAGTCAAATACTCAGACTCACTATATTTGTGCCGAGTACATCGTAATACTTGGGTATTCAGTGTGAGTAGCGAGTTCAATGGGTGCAAGATTGCCGTAAGAGTGAGTTATGATGGAGGAGATATTTTGACTGGTCATTAATATGTAAGTGGTGTAAAGAGAGCGATCTGCTCTAGGGGCTGTGTGATTTTTAACGCAGAAAGAAGCCACCCATCATCATCATCATTACAGGGGCTTCACAATTCTAAAGCTTGGGCTACTGGCATTGTTGTTCCACTGCCACTACACAATGTGCATATAAGAAACAAAAACAGAGGGGCGCAGATGAGAAGCACCTGAGACATTAAATTGGTCTGTGGTGGGTAGCAGTATCGCTCACCTTGGTGTGATGTGCGCCTCCGCGCAACACCAGTTAACACTCAGGGTTTTAGACATCCGGATCCCGCTAGGCACCGTCGCCGTTGTTCCAGTGATCCTTTTCAGGAAGTCGACCTCACGTGATCCAGGACCCGGAAAAACGTCACCACAGGTTCCCTGTAAATGGTCCCAGTCGCCCAGCAACCACAGGTCCTATCGCTCCAGTGAATGGCTCCGGGGTTAAAAGCTGATCTTCCTTCCCACAGCAGCTCCTGCCAGCCTCCCAATAGGGATTTCACCTGAGGAAGACAGCTGTAGACTGTCGAAACATGTTGTGGCGTATAGGGGACATCTTAATAAAGGTTTGGATGCTTTAATATAAGATTAGTAATCCTCTCCTTCGTAGCGCTCCGTTAGACCGCCTTTTATTTTGTTTATATACTGCACAATGTGCAAGCATAGTGTCTCCAAAAATTAGCCCAAAGGGTTGTATTATGGTTGATGAAGGAAGCAGGCCTCAAGGGCCAAACAATTATGAAGCTAGGACTACTAGGATTACTAGCATAGTTCAATCCAGTGCCCAATGTCCAGGCATAGCCATAGTGTCTCCAAAAAGTAGCCCAATGGGCTGTATCATGGTTGATGAAGGAAGCAGGCCTCAAGAGCCAAACAATTATGAAGCTAGGACTACTAGCATAGTTCTTGCAGTGCTCAATGTCCAGGCATAGCTATAGTGTCTTCAAAACGTAGCCCAAAGGGCTGTATCATGGTTGATGAAGGAAGCAGGCCTCAGGGGCCAAACAAATATGAAGCTATGACTACTAGCATAGTTCTTGCAGTACCCAATGTCCAGGCATAGCCATAGTGTCTCCAAAAAGTAGCCCAAGGGGCTGTATTATGGTTGATGAATGAAGGAGGGTCTCATCACAAGTGCCTCCGATGTGAAATATTAATTAACAGAACATTGTTTTTAGCTTATTGACCGTGAGGTACATGATGCAGAAGCAGCAGTTTAAAACGTGTAAGAAAAAGAAAAGGGGTTTGTATAGGAAGGGATGGACGTGATCACCAATTGCCTAAAATAACATTTTGGGTGACTTTAAGTTGGGATGCAGTCATCAGGAGGGCTTCAATACTCTTGCAAAATCCAGTCTTTGTGAAATTTGATCAGAGTCAGCCTGTCTGCATTCTCTGTAGTCAGCAGTGTGCGTGTATCTGTGATGATTTCCCCAGCGGCACTGAAAACACGCTCTGACATCACACTAGCAGCAGAGCAGGCCAGCACCTACAAGGCATATAGGGAAAGGTCTGGCCAACTACACAGCTTGGATACCCAGTAATTAAATGAAACAGAAGCGTCAAGAAGGACGCAAGTATGGTCACTTACATAGTCGTTGACCATCTCGTGCAACTTCTCCCTCCTTGACATTGTTACGGGTCCAGGTAGCCCTTGCTGATAAGCCGATTTATTGAAAATGGCCCAGTTTGAGGACATTTTACCACCACCTCTTTTGGATCTGGCCGTGTCTCTCTCCATTAATGCATGCTGTTGTCACGGGAAGTGGTGGCCGCGCCTGATCCCGTGTCCCTTTGAAAAAGGGAATATTTACAGGGGATGCTATATACAAGATGTTGTGACGCCACCTGTAGTTTCTGGTGATGTGTCACCAGGGCTGCCACAGTCCGCCGAAGGTAGATGGTAATGCGGCAAGTTGGCAAAGTCCTCTGCAGGTAGGGCTGGAACTCCGGAGCAGCGTAGTGTGACAGGGCAGCTAGTAGAGGAGCTATAGATGGGATAGAGAGTGTTGGAGCAGGCTATGAGGTGCACCGGGAACGGAGAGGAATGACACACGCACACTGCAGAAGTCTCTTTTACCTTTTACTGATGTCACAGCAGATATAGATATCCAGAGCACTGACAGGTGACCAGGTTGCACAGTGGGTCCCCACAGCAAGTGGGTATAAGGCCTCCTCTGTTCCTCTGTAGTGATTGAAGCAAAGTCTGCATGCAGCCAGACTTACCTCCTCTCTCTTCCTGACTCTGATGTCTGTCTCTCCTCCTGTGCGGTTCACGGGTTACCCTCTCTGATCACTGCGGTGGTACACTGCTATGTCTGGCTCCCTCTCTTTGACCCACAGGGGGCCCGAGTGACTGAAGTCTTGACAGTGTGACGGGGTTTTCTGTGGTCCTGGAGTATCCCACAGATGCAGATCCCCGATGTCCGGTACGTCTTAGGGCGAACTTTCACTAGTTCCTCGCTTCCCTATCGGCTCACTGCTCCTTGCCTTCTGTCCCCACTTAGGCTGGCGGGACGTCAGAAGGGCCACTCCTGATCACTGGCTCGGGCCTAACCGCGGTACCGACCACCTGGACGTCTTCACAGCTCTCCTAGCGTCTGCACACTCTGACAAACTATATAGGGGATCTTGCCTAAAGTCAGCAAGTGGGGCTCCCCTACTGTGCCAGGGTGGAAGATGTTGCATGTAGTAGGTACCTGCTGTGGAAACCCAACTGTGCATTAGAGAAGTCTGTGGCTACCTGCGTGAGCAGGGCACCACACCATCAAATGATCAACAGTGGCCCTCTTGAAGGATTCTATTGTGAAACCCTTTGGTGACTGCAACAGTAGCGAAGGAAATTTATCCTTGTACTGTGGGTCTAGAAATGTGGCCAACCAGTATAGGTTGCTGTTGAAAATGTGGATCACACAAGGGTCTTGGCACAGACAGTTAGATATGAAGTGTGCCATGTGTGCAAAGCTGCAAAGATGCAAATGTTCTGTGACACCATTTTCGGACTAAGGTCACTATTTACTGTACATTGTACTAACGGGTATTATTATGCTTTTACTTTTTAAACCCACTCTCCATATTTACTTGGGGCTTGCCCTTGTGTACTGCGACATGACCTACGTAGGCTAGGTGTTGCATATGTACTGTTTTCTGTTAAAGGTGGTAAGTCAGGTAACTGTTTGCGAGTTCTTGATCTTACTGTGAGACTAGCAGGTTCACCGATTATAGAAATCTCAGGTTCCGGTATAACAGGCTGCATTTCTTGCATTTGAACAGGTTCTTCTTGAACGGGTTGAATTGGTTCTTGGTTTTCCATAGGCTGATAAAATGAGATAACTGGTATGATAAATGCTCCATTGCATTAAGGCCAGTCGGCTGGTAAATCTCCTATTTCTTTTTTTTTTTTTTGTAAATATATCTTTATTGAAAGAAATTTTTAAATTAAAGAATGTACACATAGTACAGTAAAACAAATAGAACAATAAAATTCCTTTGGAGAATGGTACATAGAAAATTAATAGACCGTAAACCTTATAGTTAAATTCTAGGTAGTACTGGTCTCAGAAAGTCTCTCCCAGGTATAAAGGGGAATTCCCCTTTTAATGTTCAAAGAACCATAAGGTTAGGTTCCATCTCTAAACAAATGAAACCAAAAAATTATAACATATAGTGAGGAAAAAGTTAGTATTAAATCATATACAAACAATTTGTAACTCGCGTCAGTCCAACGGGAAGACGAGGGAGAAAATATCAAAGTGATATTACAAGAATCTAGAGAAAAGGAATAAGAAAGAGAAAGAAAAGAAATCATATATAGGAGAAATCGAAAATGAAGTAGTAGTACAAAAAGTGAGTGAGGGTTATGAGGGAAAAAATTAGAATGTAATGGGTGTCATTTAATTCGAAAGAAGGGATAGCACAGGGTCAGAAACGGTACAGGTGTTACACTATTCAGGAAAAAATGTCTCCAAAATTAGAGGCATCCTTGAAGAGGATCCATTCTGACCAGGTGTTTACATATTCTGTTTGAGTTTGAGAAAATTCGGCTGAAATCTCCTCAAAACGTCTGAGGGATTCCATCTCGGTGTACCACTCAAAAGTAGAGGGAGGTGTCTGCTCCCTCCAGTGTCGGGGGATCACATTGCGTGCTGCACAAAGGCAGAACCGGAGGATGTCTTTCCTCTGTCTTTTCCATGAACCAGGGAGCAAAGAGAGTAGGGCCACCTCGGGGGCACCCTCCACATGCCTGCCTGTAACTATATTATAGTTACGGAATACTTTCTTCCAAAAGTCACTGATACCGGGACAGCTCCACCAAATGTGAATCATTGTGCCAACTTCAAGACCACATCTCCAACAAAGTGGGGAGTTGGTCGGGGAGAACCGATGCAGCCTGTCCGGGGTGAGATACCATCTGAGGCGTATCTTGAAACACTTTTCCAGTGCTTCACAAGATCCTGAGGTTTTGCGAGACATCAGAAAACATCTCTCCCAGTCTTGAGTATCTATCGTCCTTCCTAAGTCAGCCTCCCATGCTCGCTGATAACTATGGGCTCCTGTCACTGCTGCTCCAGAGAGGACATAATAAATGGCCGAAATGCCTCTAGAGGGTCCCTGCTCGGATGTAAATAATTTTTCAAGTGGAGTTAATGTATCCTCGGGATCTCGTCGGATGGGTAGAGAACGTACAAAGGAGCGAAGTTGGAGATATTCCCACCACTTCAGCCTCACGGTTGGGGAAGACGTCTGTAAGTCGGTAAACGAAGGGAGATCGCCCCGACGGAGAATCTGGCCCACACGGGTATCATCCTCTGCTCGCCACAGAAGGAGAACTTGGTGAGTCATGCCCGGAGGAAAAGCCGGGTTGTAAAAGATCGGGGTCAGGGAGCTAACCACTGTTTTCCCGTTCGAATCAACCCACGCCACTCTCCATGCTCTCAGCAGTTCAACAGTCAAGTAGGATCGTTGGTCTGGCGGAGTCAGGGCCTCCTTTGGGATCCACTGTAAGTGGCATAGAGGGATAGAACTACCAAACTGTTCAATCTGAATCCATTGTTTCGCGTCCGCCTTGAAATGCCAATCTAGCAGACGCACAAGAATGGAAGCTAAACAATATCGTCGCAAGTCCGGCAGTCCAACACCTCCAGCCTCTCTCAAGGAGGACAGAACCCTGTAGCCCACTCGCGGTTTCATCCCGTTCCAGACGAATCTGGATATCAATCTGCGAACGGTGCGAAAGAACGTCCCGCATGGCCAAATAGGCACCGCTTGAAAGACATATAAAAATCTTGGGAGGATGTCCATCATCACGACATGAATTCTACCCAACCAAGATATCTTTAAGGGTCTGTAAGCTTCCAGTAGAGCGCCCACTCGTTCCAGAAGAACCTTGTGGTTTAAGTGAAAGGCCTCGCGCACATCAGCAGGTAAATTTATACCTAGGTATGAAATATGTCCTGATCTCCACCGAAAGGAGAATCCTCCAGCAAGGGAGGCCACCTCAGATGCAGACAGAGATACGTTCAACGCCTCGGATTTGGAATAATTCACCTTAAAGTTGCTAAGGTCTCCAAATCTATTGAACTCAGATAACAAGGCGGAGAAGGTCTCGGAGGGGCGAGTGACATATAAAAGGACATCATCAGCGAATAAAGCCGTCTTATGGTGGTTGTCCCCCACTGAAATCCCGTGTATGCCTCCATTGTCCCTGATGGCTTTCGCCAAATGCTCCATGACTATAACATAAAGCAAGGGAGATAGTGGGCAACCCTGCCTAGTTCCGTTCCTAACAGGGAAGGAACCCGATAGGCTACCATTAATGCGTACCTTGGCGGAGGGACAGGAGTACAGTGAGGAAATCCCATTCATAAACTTACTACCCAGGCCAATGTGCTTCAACGCCTCCCACAAAAAACCCCAGTGGACTCTATCAAAGGCCTTCTCTGCGTCTATAGAGAGCAGGCATAGAGGGGACTTCCACATCTTAGCCTTCTCAATCAGGAGAAAAGATCTAATGATGTTGTCCCGCGCCTCTCGGCCTTTAACAAAGCCCACTTGATCAAGGTGGACAATCGAGGGGAGCCTCAAAGACAATCTGTCCGCCAAAATCTTGGCGAACATCTTAACATCAATGTTCAGCAGAGATATTGGACGGAAGCTTGCCGCCTCAGAGTGGTCTTTGTTTGGTTTGGGAATCACACAAATGTGTGCCTCTAAGGCTTGCGACGTTAGGGTGCCCCCCTCCATGAGAGCTTTAAATGCCGAGAGCATGTGAGGTAATAGGCTGTCAATCAGGGTTTTGTAAAAGATAGGAGTATAACCGTCCGGGCCAGAGCACCTAGATGTCGGGGACGATTTGACCACATTCGCCACCTCTTCTTCTGTGATGTCACTTTCCAGGGACAGAACATCATCATCTGATAGAGTCGGGACATTCACCTCAGAAATATATGCCTGAATTTTAGCTCGCATGTCGTCGGGATGCATGTCGGCGAATTTTCCTCTCAAGGCATATAGATCAGCATAAAAGTTTTGGAATACCTCTGCTATATCCTCTGTGCTGTGCACCATCTTACCCTTTGGTGTCTTTATGGAGGAAATATATGCAGGGCCCCCTCGAGGATGTAAGAGTCTAGCTAAAGGTCTTCCACAACTATTAGCTTTTTTATAAAAGAATGCCCTAGATCTTTCCTTTTGTCTGTCATATTTCCTGTCTAGTAAATTCTTTAGTTCCAGTCTCTTGGATGTTAATTCAACTAACACCCCATGATTTCTAGAGGCCTTATGTGTCCCCTCCAATCTGTCAATCTGGGAGAGCAATTCACTCATCTGGTCAGATTGTTGTTTCTTGATTCTAGTTCCATGTTTGATTAGCGTTCCTCTGAGAATGCATTTAAGGGCTTCCCATTTAATGGTTGGGGAGGACTCATCGGAAGCATGTGTCTGAGAGAATGTCTCGATATCCGATTTTAATTCCTCTAGACAGACTGCATCGGAAAGAAGATGGCTGTTTAGTCTCCACGACCACTGTTTCTTAGCTAGTCCGGGAACCTCAATAGACAAATAGATGGGACTATGGTCTGAGTGGACAATATTGCCTATAGAGGCATTGGGTGTCCAAGATAGGATTCCATGGCTTACCAGGAACAGGTCAATACGACTATAAGAGCCGTGTACACTCGAATAAAAAGTATAGTCCCTGTCCGTAGGATTAAGAATCCTCCAAATATCTACCAACTGGAGTCTATGCAAAAGTTTCCGGAGAGCCATTACACGCCTACGAGGTGTCACTCCCCTGCCAGAGGTAGTGTCAATGGAAGGGTCAAGGGCAAAGTTGAAGTCACCCCCGATGATGACCCGCCCCTCCGCAAAATCTGCCAATTTCAACAAGAGAGATTTACATACCCTTGTCTGCTCCCTGTTAGGAAGGTACCAATTGACCAAAGTCAATGGAGTTCCAGAAATCTCCAACTTGAGAAAGATGTAACGACCTCCCTTGTCAATCACCGAATCCAAAATTTTATATGGCAAATTCCTATGAAGGGCTATAGAGACACCTTTGGATCTGGATTCGGGATTCACGCAATGTATCCATTCAGTGAACTGACCTCCTCCAAAGGACGGAACATGGCCCTCCTTGAAGTGCGTTTCCTGAAGGAACAACACCTGTACCCCCTTCTTCTGCATGTCTGAAATAATGTGACTTCGCTTTTGGGGGGTATTAAAACCCCTGACATTTAGGGACCCTATTGTGAAAGTTCCGCCCGCCATATCGAACCCACCTGATGATGAGTCAATGACCTAAATAACACCCGGAATAGAGGAGGAGGAAAAAAAGAAAAAAAAAAAAAAAGGGTGAGGGGGGAGGAATAAATTAAAAAGAGTTTAGCAAAGAGATATCTCGCTGGACTGACGCGAGGCTGGTAATACCGTCACGTGGGGAATGTTCTTTACAGCAGCGTCACACTCAAAGGGATGTGTGACGTCCCCGTGGGAGAATGCCTTTCCGATGGAAAGGAGTCTTAGACAAGAGCACACTCCGGATAAAACACCTAGAGAGTGTAAATGTATCAGATCTAAAAGTAATTACAAAAACTACAAACAACCGAGGATATTCATCTCCCCGGCCAACATCAAAAGCATAAACATTTAAATAACATAACTCTAATATAGCATCGTTATTCCGGCTATCGGGCAACTTATTTATTCAAATGAAAATATCATATAGCAAAAGGAAGGAGAGAGGCCCCCATCTTACCAAGTGGCAGGACGAAATACTCTCTACTATATGTACCATCAGTTTATGGTGAGAAAGGGAATCGTTTACCCAAGCATAATTTTATGAGGGATCATAGAGAAGGGGGGAGTATAGAGGGGATGGAATAATTATATTTGAAGTGGGAAACTTAAAGAGGGTAGGGGAAACAAGTGGGAATGGGAAAAAGCGAAAGAAAGGGAAAGGAAGTAAAGTCCACCCTTGGACCTCTGCGCATGAATATATGCAGTCATTGACCAAAAAATGTTATCAGAATGAAGCGGAGGGAGTAGAATGGGAGAAGAAAGGAATGGAGAAGAAGAGGGAAAGTACGGAAAGGAATGGGTAAAACACATCCCTAAAATGAAAAGGTAATTATCAGTATAAAACATCACATCATCCCATAGCATTGTATGGAGTCTCTCGTCCCAACTGTTATGGCAACAAAAAAAGAAGAAGAAATATGTTAACTCTCAAGAACCCAAATACAACTCAAAAGTCACCCATCTTCAGATCTGCTCACATCGCTGAGTCTGCGGCGTCTACGGTTTCTGCCTCTCCCGTTTCTTCTTCTACGGTTATTCCACGGCAGACGAGGTCTTGACTGGAGCATACCGTCAAATGAGAAAGCCGGCCAATCTGGGAACAAAAGGCCTGGATCGGGTATTTCCAGGGCCTGAAGGAAGACACGCACCTCCAGAGGATGAGAAAGAAAAACCAGCTGGTTACCGCGGCGAACCTGTAAGCGGAACGGGTAACCCCAGGAATACAGCATCTGATTCTGACGCAGAAGATCCAAAAGAGGCCTCAATGCGCGCCTCTTCTGAAGGGTCCGTCTGGACAGGTCTGCTAGGAATTGCAGCTGGGCCCCTGGAAGGACACTCCCTCACGCTGTCTTGCTTTGACAAGGACTTCTTCCTTGACTTGGTACCTGTGGAACCTGCAAATGACATCACGTGGCAGCGCTCCCTCCGGGGGGACAGGGCCAAGGGAACGATGCGCTCTGTCGAACTCGATGACAGTCCCAGCAGGGGTGTTTCGGATATCGTTAAATAAGTCTCTTAAAGTGGACCACAATTCAGATGGAGTCACAGACTCTGGAAGGCCCCGAATCCGTATATTCTGCCTCCGCTCCCTATTTTCAAGGTCCTCCAGAGAATCCAAAAAGGCTTCCTGTTGGGATCTCTGTAGTGACATCTCCTCCTCCAGGGCCTGGACTCGTTTAGTTAAGTCCTCAACAGTGGTATCGGTCCGGGATACCTTATCTGATATCACCTGGACCTCGCCTCGTAGTGATGCTGTCGTAGATTTAAGGGAGGATTCCACTTTAAATATAAAATCGGACAGTTCTTCTCTAGTGGGTATGTTCATTATTCGTGCCTTAAAGGATTCCCACATATCTCCCTCCGAGGTTGGGGAGTCTCCAGCAGCCTTTGTCTGATCAGCAAGGGGTATTGAGGAATTAGGGGATGTGACGTCCTTTTTATTCATAGGGAGGTATGACTTAGATATTGGTAACTCCAATCCTGTGCACAGAGATTCAGAATGGACATTAGTGAAAAGTGTCTGACTCTGCTGCAGTGCCCCCTCTTGTGAAGGTCTGGCAGGGGAATGCACTTCCCTATCTGGGGTACTGTCTGCCTGAATGAAGCCCACGGAGGGGCCATAAGCCACACATGGATTTTTCATCTGTGAGTATCCACAAGTGAAGTTTTCTCCATATCCTTCTGTGACCTCAGTCACTGAGCCCCTGCTGCTTCTATGATTTTCTCCCATTAGGACAGCTCCCATATCATTCCCAGCCACTGAATTGTCTGTGGAGGAGCGCGCTGCTCCTTCAAAGATCACATCCCCCACCCGGGTCTCGGGCTCACCAGACTCACCGGGCTCCGCTCCACATGTGTCCTTCCATATGTAGGTGCTGGGTAACGCGCTGGAGGCAGAGGATGGCTGAGAAGAGGATCCGGAGCGCGCTTCTCCCTCCTCACTGTGTACAGAGACAGGCTGTGCAGCTACAGGCGCGGCCATCTTGGAGCCTGCTGTAGGGACCAGGGGCCTGTTGGAGCTTCTTAAATACCGGGTTATGGTGCCCGGATTCGGGATCTGAGGGTCCGGGGTGGTTGCCGGGTGTCTGCTCCTCCTTTTCGCCGGCATGAGGAGCCAGGAAAGCCGGGGTGGAAGACGCTATTGTCTCATTGAAGTGGCCGGGGAGACGGAGCTCAGTTTCTAGTGCACTGCTCCCTCCATGGCCAGGACACGCCCCCCAATCTCCTATTTCTGTATGGACTAAGTTTTCTCTTGATTCTTCAACTGTTACTGAAGGATAACTTGTTTCTTGAGGTTTTAACTGTTCTGGACATCTCTTTAAATGGTCTCTGGATACAGTTGCAGTTGTTCTTCCTTATACCTTACTGATTACACATGTTTTGGAGTTGTCATATCTTGACGGCATTACTGTGTAAGGTTCTGATTCCCAATTATCATCTAATTTATTGGTTTTTCTCTTAATCTTAAGTACTAATTCACCTGTGGTTAAGGGTTCTGCTGAAGCGTGCTTATTGAAATCATGCTCTTGTTTGCTTCTGCTTTGATTTAGATTTCTTTCAACACTTTCTTCTACTTTTCTGTACTGTTCTTGGCGTTGATGATTCCAATCTTCATCTGGAGAATCTTGTGTTGGTTCAATTGTTCCCATTTCAAAGTCAATTGGAAGTCTTCCTGGTCTCGCTCGCATTAGATAAGCTGGTGCGTAGCTGGTTGAACTAACTGGTATGTGGTTGTAAATATCCACAAGGTCAGGAAGTTTTTCAGGCCATTGATTTCTCTCGTCGAGTGGTAAAGTTTTTAACATATCAATCACGATGTTGTTCATCTTCTCGCACAAACCGTTTGTCTGGGGATGATATGGGGTGGTCCTTATCTTTTTACATCCATATAATCCTAGGAATGCGTGGAATAAGTCTGACTCAAATGCTGGTCCTTGATCAGTTAAGACTTGGTCTGGGTACCCATGTGGGCGACAAAAGTAACTCTGAAATGCTTTGGCTGCTACTTCTGCGGTTAAGTCTTTAACTGGCACAACTATGAGGAATCTTGAGTAGTGGTCAACCATGGTGAGTGCGTAAGTATATACTGTTTGGCTTGGGGTTAACTTCAGATGGTCTAGAGCAGTGATGGCGAACTCCAGGCCTCGAGTGCCACCAACAGTGCAGGTTTTCAGGATTTCCTCAGCATTGCACAGAGGTTGGAATCATCACCAGTGCAGGTGATTATATTATCACCTGTGCAATATAAGGAAATCCTGAAAACCTGCACTGTTGGTGGCACTCGAGGCCTGGAGTTCGCCATCACTGGTCTAGAGCAACTATTTCAAGAGGTCACTTTGTAATTAATGGCTGCAATGGCGCTTTCTGACTTAAGTGGTCTCTTCTTCTAAGGTGACACGGTCCACAGTTCTTGCACCATCTGTCGATTGAGCCTCTCATGCCGACCCAGTAAAAATGATCTTTTAGCAGCATTTCAAGTTTCTTCTATCCGAAGTGTCCTGCATCATCGTGGTAGGCTTCTAGTATCATTTGGACTTCTGTTTTTGGAACTACTATCTGCCAGATGAGTTCATGCGTTCTGGGATTCAGGTATTGTCTGCATAGCTTTCCTTGGTAGACAAATAACTTTCCTCTTTCTTTCCACAGGCGCTTGGCATCTAGCGAGGCATCTGAATCCATACTGGAGTGCTCTTGAGTTATCAGTTCTTTGACCAAGCTGACGTCTGGATCATTGGCTTGCGTCTCTCTCCAGTCATGGTGAGGTAAAGGGTTCACGGTCCTCTCTTTACGTTTTTGACTTGCCTGATGACATGAGGCTGTATCTGTGCAATGGAAAGCTGGCAATTCTATCTCTTCCAGATCGTCTATGTGATTGCCCAGACCAGGGCCAGGACCTCCAACTTGAACGAGCTGTAGTTCTCCGGGTTCCTTTCTGTTGGACGGAGCTTTCTGCTGGCGGAGGCTATCACCTTCTCCTTTCCTTGCTGTCGCTGAGCTAAACTAAGACTGCTCCTAGGCCTTCATTACTGGTATCCGTGTATAGCAGAAACGGTAGGTTGTAATCAGGATAAGTCAGGATTTCTTCTCCCGTTAAGGCATCTTTCAATTTCTGAAAAGATTGTTCCTGTTCTGGTCCCCACCAGAACGGGGGCCCCCTGATCTTGCCATTTTTAGATTGGCCTACCAGGAGATCTTGCATGGATGCTGCTATTTTAGTGTAACCCTTAATAAATCTTCGGTAGTACCCGACCAGTCCCAAGAATTGGCGTACCTTTTTGAAGGTGGTTGGCGCTGGCCAGTCTTTGATGACTGTAACTTTGTCCGGGTCAGGTGCTACGCCTTCTGCATTGACCACATGTCCCAAGTACTGGACTTTGGGTTTCAGCAAGTGACATTTGGACGGTTTCAGCTTCATACCGTACTTGGACAGCGACTCAAACACTTCGCTTAGGTGTTGTAGGTGATCTTCATGTGTCTGTGAGTAGACTATGACATCGTCCAGGTATAGCAACACAGTCTCAAAGTTTCTGTGACCTAAGCAACACTCCATCAGCCTCTGAAATGTTCCTGGGGCATTGCACAACCCGAATAGCATACTGTTGAACTCGCATAACCCCATCGGTGTCGTGAAAGTTGTCTTCTCATGATCTTCCTCTGCAACGGAGACCTGCCAGTACCCACTAGTAAGATCTAACGTGGAGAAGTAATTGGCAGACTTGAGTGCAGCTAGTGACTCTTCTATGCGGGGTAACGGGTATGCATCCTTGTGTGTGACTTTGTTGATCTGCCTATAGTCTAGCCCAGGGACTACAACTATCTCTAATGACCCCTGCATTCTTCATGTCCTGTAGCATTTCTTTTGATTTTTGGTAGTGTGTGGGTGGTATAGGCCTGTACCTTTCTTTGATGGGTGCATGGTCACCTGTGGGGATATGATGTTGTACCCCTTTAATCCTCCCAAAATCAAGTGGATGTTTGCTGAACACCTGCTCGTACTCTCGAACTACCCGATAAACTCCATTTTTCTGATGAGAAGGGGTGTTGTCAGTTCCTACGCTGAGCTCCTGACACCATTTCTCTAGCTGATCTTTGGAGTGAGGGGTTTCGTCAGTTACTGTTTGTGAAAAGGATTTTACGCCATGTATGGCATTGTTTTCAACCTGGTACAATTTTGCAACAGTGGAATACCTTGGCATTCTTACTTCATCATTAGCATAATTTAGTATACGTACAGGGACCCTTCCCCTTCTTACATCAACCAACCCTCTGGCTGTCAGGAGTGTAGGACTACTATCAGACATCACTGGCTCCACTACTGCCTGGTAGTCCTGCCCTCTGAGGCCCATTGCTGCCCGACACCAGATCATCATTTCACTTCTGGGTGGTACCACAATTGGAATGGGATCTGTGACCCTTACTCTGCCAATTTCACCATTTGACATTTTTACCTGTTGTTGATACACCAGAGCTCGGATCTCTCTTTGAATAGCCCTCCTCTCTCTTGGCTTACCAGAATCAGCACTCTTTTGGAGCAAAAACAACACTTCATCTAGGCATTTAACCATCACATTGGTACCCAGTATCACGTGTGGATCCCGCTCATATGGTTTGTCTTGAACCACTATGATACCCTGGTTCTTCAGCTGTACCCTCCCCACCTTTGCTAGTTCAATGTTCAAGTCAGGGTTTGGGGGTTCCAGTTTAACATCTGGCCAGAACTGTTTGTAAAGGATACTCGGGATGGTTGTCACCTGGGATCCAGTGTCTATCAATGCTGTGGTAGCGGTGCCGTCGATGATGATGGACAAGTACGGACGGTCTCCCACGTACTTGTACTCCCAGTTGGTTGGGCCTGGACAGTCTACTCCTGGGGTTGGCCCTTCTCTCCCAGGGGCTGCTAGTTTAAAGGACTGGAGCGGTAGGTACGTCCTTCCTTGTCGCCCTTGTGACAGATGCGATGTCCGTCAGCGCTGTAGCGATCTGTAGGTTTCCCTCGGGGTGGCGGTGTCCTCTTCCTCATCCACGGCACACCGTCGGGGCTGTCAGCGAGCTGGATCTTGTCTCATGGCCTTGCTTCTGTTTTGGGTCTTCTTTCACCTCTGAGCCTCGCCACCTCTGTGGTCAGCTGCTGCACATCACCGCACAATTTGTCAAACCGGTAGGTGTCACAGTTTGTGCATTTAATTGTAGTGCGTGGGATGAAGGAGGTGCTTCCTGGCACGGAAGGGGTTTTTGTCCATTGCGATTATGAGGTTAGATTGGGCACTGTAGGGAACTGCTGTCCTCGTACTGTTAAGTCTCTTAACGTAGTGAACTCTGCATCAGGGTTCTGCAGAGCCCACCACCGTGCCTGTTTCTTATCATCAGATAGTCTAAGTCCCACAACAAACTGTTCAATTAGTGTTTTATTTTCGTCTCTAACACCACCGGGATCGGCTTGTTTTAACAGTCTAGCGCCTCTTGCAGGCGCAGTGCATAGTCCAGGACACTCTCCTGTGCCCCTTGTTTGCAATGGTAAAACAACAGTCTTAATTCCGCCTCGGTGTGGTGTTCAAAAACCCGGTTTAGTTTTGCAAATATCTGCTCAACAGACTCCTGAGCTTCTATAGACCAGTTTCAGGTCTCCAGCTCTGCTGCATCTGTTAACTGTCCCATTATTACTGAAGCTCTCTGCTTACCGGTCATCGCGTACATATCCAGCACTTGGCATATCTTCCTCTGGAACAAATCTAGGGTGCCGGGTTTGCCGCTGTATTTTGGTAACCAGGCCGCATTCAGGACGTACGGCAGAGATATCGGCATTATCGGAACCGTCGGTGCGGGCAGCGGTGGCAGCATGGCGTCGCCGGGTGGCTGAACGACCGGGGGTTGTATTTTCTGTTACCCCAGTGGAACAACCGGTGCGTCTGCTTGCGGGGGTACCGCGTTGCTGGGATCCGGGCTACTCATCCTTGCTCCCCCTTAGTTAATCGCGGCCAGTCTCTTTCGAATTCAGCGGAAGTTGTCGGCTCAGAGAGGGGAGTGAGGCACCACGGGAGTTTCTGGTTCCTGTTGCGTTCGGTCGGAACTCGTCAGAGTGTGGGGGGGGCCTATCTTCGAGTCCTTTGCACAGTAACGCCCCTTCTTTTCCCACTCTCCGCGCAGTAATGGCGGTTCAAATTTACAGTTCAATATTCATAGTCATTACCTAGCACACAATACCCGTTGGGAAACGGGTCCTTTCGCATCCTGTTAGTAGACGCCAGATTTGACTCACCGTTGCTGGGTTCTCAGGTCTCAGGCGCTGCTTCACTGTCACGGTTCCGTGCCTGAGGCTGTGGGGGCCCGGTGGTCAAATGGACGGGCTGGGGAAATGTGGAATAAAGTCTTATTTGTATCGTGACGCCACCTGTGGGTGTCCGGTGATGGCACGGCGCTGCTTGGGCCTCCGGGGAATGTGCAGCAGCTAGATGGAATGCTCCCCACAGGATGAGCAATAATCCCCGGGACCAGGGGCTGCACTGAACGGAATGCGGCAGCTCCGCTAGTTTAGTGTTAGTCCGGAAAGAATGTACAGACACATAAAGTCTTTTTGGTACCTTTACTGGTTTGACAGGTACATTCAACCGGGGGATGAAGTAGACACTTCTGAATGTTCCACAGCAAGCAGTGGTATAGGCTTCCTAATGTACGTAGCTTCTGGTGGGGTTTAGTAGGTATGAAACCCAACCAAAACAGAGTTGCACTTTCTGGTGTGACTGGTTACACCTGAGTTTTCTGCACTGAGGGCACTTTAAAGGAATACTATCGAATGCTCGACTCCAGGCTCTCATTCGGCGGTGCTTCGGGCGTCCAGGGAGCTAGACTCCCTTGTTGTGGTGCTAGTTTCTCTACAGCCTGTGCTATGGCTACTGCAGCTCGGACCCAGTGACCGGACTTTGTTAGGGTGAGTCAAGATGACTCCTCTACCCTATTCGGTGTTTGTCTCCTGTTCCTATGACACCTGTTCCGAGGGTCTACCACTTGCCGGGTGTGCTGGTATGGACCTAACGTGGCACCAGTACCAGATCAGCTCTCCTAGCTGTTTACAGTTCTCAAGTGACTGCACACTCCGTTCTTTCTCCCTCCAGGACCCGTATTTATAGGGGGAACTGGCTTAAGGCAGCCAGTGGAGCTCCCCCTACAGGCCTGGGGTGAAAGGTGTTGTTGTGTTAGTGGGGTCTGCTTGCTGTGTACTTTTCCATCCGTGTCCTAAGAGTTCTTGTGGTGCCAGAACCAGGGTGCCACAGGAACAATACCCATGCTCACCCCACACTCCTCCTCCTCCTCTCCAGTCCACTCATGCTGGACAGACATGAAGCTGGGGTTGGGATTCCCCTTTGTAGCATGAGGGGTCCACTAAAACACATGTATCAGTTAATGACAAATGAGTTAGTTCTTGGGTTACCTGAGACATCATTGAGAAGAGAGTTGTGGCAGAGAAGGCTTACCGCTTGGTGTCTACAGACCTTCCTCAGCTGGCTCCCTGCGTGTTGCACTCCTGTCCATTTGATCACCTGTTTCTGTGGGAATAAGAACATCAGGAGTGACAGGGGCCCCTGGTTTCAGGGTCTGCACTGATGCCCAGGTCTGCACTTGTTCCCGGGTCTTAGACTCTGGACTCTAGGCCCTCTTCACAGCTTCTGGCAGCTGCACCTGTGCGAGCATTACCTCTGGCTTGAGCGCCAGCTCAGGTGTGAGCTGTACCTGCACTCTGCCAGGCTTATCTGATAACAGGAGAGCCTCCATACAGGCTCATACACACTCTGTGGCCTCTATAGGTTATTATGTGACTTTAGGAAAGATCTGCAGTCTATGTACACATTCGGCCATCTTACCCTTGGGCTCTACAAATTTCAGTGATTGAGATCTTCATCTACCTCCTGTGCCAATAGGTGAGGAGGGAGTGGTTCAGCTTTATTACCTCCTGTTGTGTAATCACAGCACATCCAGTGTAGAATCCACCATCTATAAAATAGCTCAGAATCTGCATTAGTAATGAGCTCATCTGGGACATGTTCACACCCTGCTATCCCGAAGTGTATGTATGTGTTTTCTCTGTCCTCTATTTAAGACAAAAATATAGAGAAAAAAAACACTTAGATATAAAAAAGATGTAAAAAATAAACTATTAGAACTTTAAAAACAGGCACTAACTTTCTCTCCCCCCCTTTTTGAGTCCAATATCCAAAGCATATCTGGATTCAAAAACTATGTTGTTACCTGAATTTCACATTTGGAGCCTGAAAAGATCATGAAAATGTCCCACTCCCTAGATTATACATAACTATGAATACAATAAGGCTATGTGCACATGATGAACATTTGGGGTGTAAATTTTCCGCATCAAATCTGCATCTTCCGGCAAAAAGAAAACACACGAAATCTGCAAGAACAATAAAAGATTAGATAATGTGTGCAACATGACTGAAGTCTCAGCAACTTCACTGGTGTCAGAATAGGCGTCAAGATTTGTGACAAAATTATAGAACAAAAAACACAATAAAACTCACTATGTGCACAAAGCCCAAATACTACATTATGTGCAACTTTAATTAGGACTCCATGCTGTGGGCTTGTCAACCCTCCAATTGATGGGGCTCTCTCCAGGTACAGGCCTCTGCTGCTGTAAATCATGTTCTGGAGATACTTGTGGCTTTCTTTGATTTCTGTGATTGGTCAGTCTTCCTCTGGACTCCAGCTTCTTCCAGGAACAGGATGTAGTCATAGGTCCAGGCTCCATCTTACACACCATTGCATGGTGTGATGAAACAGGAAATGGCAGCCATGTTTAAGTCACAATTAAGATTATGCAATGTAAAATATTACACTCTATGGATTGTTTCTCCCATGCCCTTATGTCTTAAGGTTAATTAAGTATTTGATCCTATGGCTCTCCTCAACAGAACCTGTAGAGGTTGGAGCTGCAAGCTCATGGATTAATTAGAGGAGACACCGTCGGGAAGTAGGACTTTATCTCTATTGTGGTTGAGCTGGATATTTCTTAAAGGATTGCTTGGCACGACCTGCAGTGAAAAAGCTGTCGGGAAATGCCTAAGTCTGGATGATTAAATTTGAGAGAAAAGAAGCGTGTACATGCCTAAGTCTGGATGATTGTTGAGGAGATCACCCAGACTTACAGGTACCCTTTTCCTCCTCCAATAAGGTGTGTACAGTGTTGTTGAATGCTGAGCTTCTCTTTGAAAATCAGTGTCTGTCAACATTTGCCTTTAATGACTGTGAATCTGCGGCTAATTTCATTGATTCTGGACTTGTCCCGAAGTTAGAATTAGGGACAGTTAAGCTAGAAAGCCCCATTCAAATCATGGACATTAATAGAACACCATTGCTCAATAATCTGGTTAAGTTAGATACGGTGGAGTTCACACTCAAGGTGGGGGTCTCTTCATACGGAATTAATCTCCTGTTATGTTTTGGACAAATTACCTGCTTGAATTGTATTTGGTATTCCTTGGCTGCGTATGCATAATCCGATCATTGACTCGAATCTGAAAAATATTGTCTAATGGGGTCCTTATTGTGTTGAAAAATGTCTTAAATCTGTGCATATCTACTTCGTTAGTCTGGAAGATCTTCCGGGATACCTGGAAGACTTCAGAGATGTTTTTTCAGAAAAAGAGTCTGAGATCTTAAATCCTCACCGTCCCTATGACTGTGCCAGTAATCTCATTCCTAGTGCCAAATTACCCAAGGCTCGCTTGTATAACTTGTCTGGTCCTGAGCGGACATCCATGAAAGTTTATATTAACTAAAGTTTACGAAAAGGTTGTAGTCATTCTTCCTCATCGCTGGTAGAGGCCGGATTTTTTTTTGTTGAAAAGAAAGATAGGGTCTCCATCCCTGCTTCGATTTCTGAGAATGAAACAAAATAACGGCTAAAAATACTTATCCACGTCCACTTTTCCCCCCGATCTATATATTCACCTTTCGGGGACCAAATGGTTTTCCAAACTGGATCTCAGAGGGACATATACAGTAATCTGATACGTATTTGTGACGGTGATGAGTGGAAGACAGCATAATTTTTAACATCTGAAGGTCTCTTTGAAAATCTCAAATTGTTTAGAAAGGTCTGGCTCAATAACCCATGTATGGTGCTCAGGGAAAATCAATCTCAATATTATATAATATAACCCGGCACACATATATCTCTGTAAAAATTATGATAAGGAGACGTCAGTTCAGACTATCAAAGTTTTATTTATAAGATAATTGTAGCTCAATCAAGGATTGAGCTACAATTATCTTATAAATAAAACTTTGATAGTCTGAACTGACGTCTCCTTATCATAATTTTTACAGAGATATATGTGTGCTGGGTTATATTATATAATATCTTTGAAAATCTCATCATGCCTTTTGGTCTTACTAATGCACCTGCGGTTTTTCAGAATTTTATGAATTATATTCTCTCTGATTATATTGGGAGATTCATTGTGGTTTATTTAGATGATATTCTATTTTTCTCACCTGGCCTGGATTCACATTATAAACATGACTGTTTGGTTCTGCAAAGGTTAAGAGATATTTGTTTGTTCGCTAAAATTGAAAAATGTACCTTTTATGTTCAAGAAATATCAATTTTGGGTTTCATTGTGTCAGCCTCCGGGTTTAAGATGGATCCTGGGAAGGTTCAGGCCATCATTGATTGGGTTCAACTCAGCGACCTCAAGGCTTTTTCAGCGCTTTTTAGGGCTCACAAATTATTACAGAAAATGTATTAGAGGCTTTTCTCAGATTGTCAAGCCTTTTACGGACCTCACTCATAAAAGGTTGGGGCTAAAAATTTAGTCACCAGAAGTGGTTGGGGCTTTTGAAAATATGAAGAAATGTTTTATGTCTGCTCCTGTCCTTGTTCAACCAGACCTCCAAAGCCCGTTCATTGTAGAGGTAGATGTTTCTGAGGTTGGGGTGGGGGCTGTATTGTCTCAAGGTCCTAAAACTTTAACTAACCTGCAACCTTTTTCTCTAAAAAAGTTTCTCCTGATGAAAGAAACTATAATGTCTGTAATCGAGAGTTACTTGCTGTCAAGTTGGCTTTTGAAGAATGGAGGCAATTTTTGGAAGGAGACCATAGCGCTGCTATACATGTACTGTAATGTACCGCTATATACTATAGTGCTGCTATACATGTACTCTAATGTACCGTCATATACCATAGCGCTGCTATACATGTACTGTAATGTACCGCCATATACCATAGCACTGCTATAAATGTACTATAATGTACCGCCATATACTATAGCGTTGCTATACATGTGCTGTAATGTACCGCCATATGCCATAGTGCTGCTCTACATGTACTATAATGTACCGCCATATACTATAGCTTTGCTATACATGTGCTGTAATGTACCGCCATGTACCATAGTGCTTCTATACATGTACTGCCATATACTATAGTGCTGCTATACATGTGCTGTAATGTACCGCCATATACTAAATTGCTGCTATACATGTACTGTAATGTACCGCCATATACCATAGCACTACTATACATGTACTGTAATGTACCGACATATACTATAGTGCTGCTATACATGTGCTGTAATGTACCGCCATATACCATAGTGCTGCTCTACATGTACTATAATGTACCACCATATACCATAGCGCTGCTATACATGTACTGCCATATACTATAGTGCTGCTATACATGTACTGTAATGTACCGCCATATACCATAGCACTGCTATACATGTAATGTAATGTACCGCCATAAGCCATAGCGCTGCTATACATGTAATGTAATGTACCACCATAGACTATAGTGCTGCTATACATGTGCTGTAATGTACCACCATATACCATAGCGCTGCTATATATATATATATATATATATATATATATACTAGCTGGGTGCCCGATGCACATGCATCGGGATTCTAGAAGGGCGAGTCTCTGACTCGCAATGGCCGCTTCGCGGCCAATGCTTCGCGCTGCTAAGGCGACTCGCCATGCCCGCTGCGCGGGCATAGCGAGTCGCCTTAGAACTGCTCGCAATGGCCGCTGACGGCCAATGCTTCGGGCGTATCCACATGACCACGCTGACTCGCATTGCGAGTCGACTCAGAAGGGGCAAAAAACCCATTCGCAATTATATAATAGATGTAGTTCACTCACATTGGCTGAACAAGTTCTGTCAGTCACAGAATGTCAACTACATACATAATGAGTTATGTGAACTTTCTGACAAAATTCCCATCATACCTCAAACTTAAGTCCGTGTTCTTATAAGTCTACAGCATTGCCTCAGCATTTCAGGCCAATATTATGTCACATCTTTGAATATAACAATTAGCCCTTGACCAAGACCACCAATGAGTGACTTAAAAGCAGCTGTCCTCATAGTTAACTCTTTGAAAAGGATTTCTTCCTTTTAAGTCTCTATATACAATCAGCATGTGTTAAAATAATGGTACAGTATGGTGTGCTGGTGTGCCTGTGTACAGTGTCTGCCTAAAGTGGTCTGACTGTACAGTTTTCCTGTTTCTACAGTGTGCGGGTGAGTGTAGTGCACCAGTCTGTGCAGTGTTCCTGTGAGTTGAACCTCCATCAGTAAGTAATGGTGTCGTTGAAGTGGGCTTATAGCCCAAACACCACTAAAGGGTCCAAGAGCAGCCAGATTCCCTAGTAAGCCTGAGCACACACAGGAAGATCCATGACCTATGCAGAAAGGTAGATTGGTGACCCAAAATGAGAGGAAGATCCATGACCTATTTCAGATGAAGCCTGACATCAACAACAGTAAAATCCTGAAACCTGCCCCTGAAGCAGAGCTGTAAGGGATGCCAGTGAGAGAACCATAATCAGCGGCTTTAGAAGAACAATAAGCAACACCAGTAGTGAAGCTGCAAGCAACACCAGTAGAATACAAGAACCATAACTGATGCCACTGCTTCCTCATTGAATGCATCGTTGCATCTGTGGCACCCCAGAGTCAGGCTACCACAATGGCATCGCCTCTCCCGGGGGGCCATGCCGTGTCTGAAAGCAAGGGAAGGGTCTCCACACCAGGTAAGCCACCACACATAACAACTTCCCAACTCCAGGCCAGAAGGGGGAGCTCTGAAACCCGAGTCCAAGGGGAGGTCCTCTGCTATAAACTCTGGTCCAGTGGTGGGGTTAGGCAGTTCAGTTTCCAGGAGGACTGTGAAGAGGTCCCATTGACTGTAGCAGAGTAAGGCTCGTCCCGGGACAGAGACTAGCCAGCGTGAGGGACCGGTAGGAGAGGGTCTGAGAAAGTGGAGATGTAGACCTGGGCAGTGGAACCATTAGCCAGGCTCACCCCCGTGCAGAGCGCAGGAACGAACACCGGAGTCCGAGGTGGTGGGGACTCTAGGCCCAGCAGCCAATACCGGAGGGCGGGAAATTCCAAGTTGCCCGTCCATCACAAAGTCTAGGAGACACAGCAGCACTAGAGAACGAAGGGAGAGCAGCAAGAGGAGAAAAACCCAGAGAGGGCTCAAGCTGCCTGTCATACGGGCAAGAGACTGAACGCAGGAGGAGAGGGTTGCAGCTTAGCTACAGACAGCCAGGACCCTCTAAGAGCAGCAGCAACAGGGAGGCCTCAGAACGTACCGGGTGGGGAAAACCCCAACCTGCTTCTAGGCACCCAGACTTCTAACATCTCTTGTGGATGGTACCCTCAACGAACCTGCTACTTCTACCAGTAAAGTAATGGAGACTTCAACCCCTGCATCCATCGGTCATTCTGCGCTCCCAGACCACACCCCTCCAACGGCCTATCACCACCATAGACTATACCGGTTGCCCTGGGGACCCACTCTTCCTGTGGGGAGCAAAACCATCACTGCTGCACTCCCACCAATAGCTGCAAACCACGGGTGGCGTCACAACAATCTTCCCCAAGCCACAAACCTCTGAACTTTATTAGCCACCCCCAGGGCCACGGAGCCGAGTCTCGATCCCATGATTCCGAGCAGTAACCCAACTGCTCGGCCCTGATTAGCCCCTATGGCCCCGAGGCCCGTTACATCTTATCACCTGCCTTACAGTATGATCAGACCAAGTCCCTGTACGGTCAGACACAGCCATTACACATTACATAGGAGGGACACATATATAAGATTATCTCAGCACAGGAGATGTGGCATGATCAGCCCGTGTCCTTTGTACAGTCAGACACATCCATTACACAGTACATAGCAGGCATACATATATGATTCATCTCAGTACAGGAGATGTGACATAATCGAACTATGATGTTAAACCGATATCGGGGTCGAATGAGCGTGCTATTCAACGGGCCGATATTGGATGCAGGTTGGAGCAGGATCGTGCTGTGTGACAGCCCAAGTACGATGTGCAGTACAACGTCCCCCTTCACTCCCATGTTAAATGGTCGTTCCTGGGTCGGCCGTACAAGGGGGACGTAGACATCGTAGAGACGTTGTATCCCGATATCGCGCAGTGTAAACCTCGATGCGATTCTTGGAAATCAGGCCAGAAAAAGCGCGCTCCCGCGCCGTCGAATCCAATATCGGACCGACGTTGGAGCGTGTAAACCCACCATAACAGGACAAGCACTGATAATCAGATGGATGGCTTTCTGCTGTGTTCTCCTCCTCCTGGCTCCCCAGTGCCCACTTCTAGTTTAAAGTCAGATGCAATATATGGATTAAAGAGAAGCAGCACTCACCGGACGAGGGAGGGCTTTACTGGGGAGGGTGGGGAGCTTTAAAACGACGGCCATTTCGCACTCTTACACAGTGCTTCCACGGGTTCCACTGAACACATGGGAGTGCTGTGTAGGAGTGTGAAATGGCCATCATTTTAAAGACCCCCCCACCTTTCCCACTAAAGCCCCACTGATGTAAAGCCTGGAAATATTTGGCAAATAAAAACTGAGTGCTGCTTCTCTTCAAACCATATAGGGAGAGAATATAACTTATTTATTTATTTGAGGGCAGCAAATAATGCCCTTAAGGGTGCATATACTTGATCAGAATTGCCTGTGTTCTGAATGTAGTGTTTTCTCTTGCAGAGACGCTAGTGTCCTTTACGGGAAATGCACTGTCAGCGTATTCTCGCTGCTTTCTCCTGCTCAGAACACTAGTGTATCCACAAGAATAAATTGACATGCTGCAGCTTGGGAAGCCATGCCACATGTCAGTGTATATATGTATGTAAAAGAGAAGCACAGTGGGTATGAGACTTCTATAAATCCCACCCACTCTTCTGGTAGTGCAGAACAAAGGGTTTTGAATGCAGCCAAAATGCATTGAGTCCAAAACTGTAACACTGATCATGTGCACTCAACCTAAATGATTCAAGGATACTGATCTTGTCCTACAAATAAGCAAATGAGAAACTATCAAACGTAGTCAAGACCAGGCTGACCCACAGTAGTAATGGGGTTGACAAATGGCATCAAAGTAGGCACATGGCATCTTATGAAATACATTTTAAAGTTTTTTTTCCAAGATTTTAAGTTATCATCTATCCACTTAAGGCAACGGTAGATATGTGGAGTCAGGATGGAACATTTTTCCCCAATGTGGAGCTTAGTGTTGCCACATGGCTTTTTTTGCCTTGCTCAGGATAACATGTTAGGCCGGTTTCACATCACGATTTTGTGGATGTCCATGGGATCTGAGTTTGAAGGAGGATTCCACGGGGACAACCACGGATCCACATGGATCCCTGCAATCGAATGGCAAATAGCCATCCGATCTGCTTCTATGCAGGATCCGTGTGGATCCTGTTCTCCCTGTCTGTCCCTGCTTCTTCTCTATCTTTTCCCGTCTGTCCCTCTTCTATCTCTGCTCTCCCTCTCCTCTATCCTCACCCCCCTGTTCTTCCCCCGTCCTCTCCCCCTCTAGTATGTAAAAAATAACAAAAATCCCTCCCTGAGGATACATTACCTTCCGACGGCTTCATGTGACAGTCACCATCTGGTGGCTAAAGTACCTGTGATGATGTCACAGAGCCAGTCACCTGACATGTCAGCTGACCGGCTCTCTGACATCACCACAGGCCCTTCTGCACAGATGGTGACAGTCCCTGGAGGCACCCGAAGGTAATCGTATCCTCATGGAGGGATTTTTATTATTTTTTTAACAAACAGATGGAATACAATTGGGAAAAAGATAGGGAATAAGACAGGGAAGAGATTAGAATAGCAGGGGGACAGCATAGAATAGCAGGGGACAGGATAGAGAAGTGGAGGGGAGGAAGATGCAGGGAGGCAGGAGCAGGGAGGACAGGGACCACAGAGCCAACATCGGATCTGAGGTCAACTCGGATCCGATGTCCATAGGCTCCTATTTCATCGGGGCTTGGATCGGATTGGATCTGATGCTGTCCGATTTCATTCACAGACACAAAATCGCAGCAGGCTCCGATTTTGTGTCCGTGCTTAAATCGGACAGGATCGGATGGTGCCAAAATCGGATGGCAAAAGGCACACATCCGATCCAATCCGAGCCCCATAGGGATACATGGGATCCGATTTCGGATCCGAGTGATCCGTTTTAAGAAATCGTGACTGATGTGAAACCGGACGTAGGCTATTGGTTGAACTAGATGGATTTAAAGTCTTCAGGACATGTCACACACACAGATAAATTGTGCAGAGATTATTTGCAGAACTCTGATTGCAGTGAAATCATGGACACATTGTTACATTTGTACACAGCCACAAAATGGAACAATGTGTCCATGATTTTACTGCAACCAGCAAATTGCCAGTGAAATTGCTAGCAAAATTGCCGCATGTGACGGTACCTTTCCTTCAACCTAAATACATGAAACTGATCTCACACTGCAAGCATACTAAGGCATCTCAATGAATTAGAATATCATCAAAAATCAATGTCATAATGTTCAACTTCAAACAGACTCTCGAAGCCACTTCCGTCTTCAAGGGACAAAAATGACGTCACACGACGGAAGTGGCTTGGGCACTACACCCGCTCAGGGTGATCCAAGATGGTGGCGAGCGGTGTCGCTTTAGCGCCCACCGCAAGCTGCTGTCAAAACGGCGAGCGGTGGGCGCGGTAGCGCCCACCAGACCCCCAAGCTGTGGGCGCGGGAGAGCCCACCGCGAGCCGCTATCCCGCCACCAGACCCCCGAGCGCCTCTGCCCTCCAGCCTCCCCTCTGCCCTCCAGCCTCCCCTGTGCCTCTGCCCTCCAGCCTCCCCTGTGCCTCTGCTCTCCAGCCTCCCCTGTGCCTCTGCCCCCCAGCCTCCCTTGTGCCTCTGCTCTCCACCTGCCCTCCCATGTGCCTCTGCCCTCCAGCCTCCCCTGTGCCTCTGCCCTCCAGCCTCCCCTGTGCCTCTGCCCTCCAGCCTCCCCTGTGCCTCTACCCTCCAGCCCCTCCTGTGCCTCTGCCCTCCAGCCTCCCCTCTGCCTCTGTCTCCAACCGCCCCTGTGCCTCTGCCCTCCAGCCGCCCCTGTGCCTCTGCCCTCCAGCCTCCCCTCTGCCTCTGCCCTCCAGCCTCCCCTGTGCCTCTGCCCTCCAGCCTCCCCTGTGCCTCTGCCCTCCAGCCTCCCCTGTGCCTCTGCCCTCCAGCCTCCCCTAGAGCCTCTGCACTCCAGCCACGGCGCTGCAATGACCACTCTGGCCATGGCGCTGCGATGACCACTCTGCCACGGCGCTGCGATGATCACTCTGCCACGGCGCTGCGATGACCACTCTACCCACGGCGCTGCAATGACCACTCTGAGCCACCGCACTTACTGCTAACCACTGAGCCACCGCACTCACTGCTAACCACTGAGCCACCGCACTCACTGCTAACCACTGAGCCACTGCAGTCACTGCTAACCACTGAGCCACCGCACTCACTGCTAACCACTGAGCCACCGCACTCACTGCTAACCACTGAGCCACCGCACTCACTGCTAACCTCTGAGCCACCGCACTTACTGCTAACCACTGAGCCACCGCACTCACTGCTAACCACTGAGCCACCGCACTTACTGCTAACCACTGAGCCACCGCACTCACTGCTAACCCCTGAGCCACCGCACTCACTGCTAACCACTGAGCCACCGCACTCACTGCTAACCACTGAGCCACCGCACTCACTGCTAACCACTGAGCCATCGCGCAGTGCTAACCACTGAGCCACCGGCAGTGCTAACCACTGACCACCGCACAGTGCTAACCACTGAGCCACCGCGCAGTGCTAACCACTGAGCCCACTAACACTGCCCGCGCAGTGCTAACCACTGAGCCACGCATACTCTGCTAGCCACTGAGCCACCTGTATACTCTGCTACCCACTGAGCCACCTGTATACACACAATTCATTTCACCGCACTCCTCTAACTATTAGTAAATAAACTATATATGGATTCTAGACTACCCGATTCTTTAGAATCGGGCCGCCATCTAGTAATATTATATTCACCATTTGATGTCTTGTGGAATACAGCAGCGTGGTTTTTAACCCTTCATCCTCCCTACTTTAATTTTCTGAACTAATAACCTTTGGATTTTAATTGGATGTAAGCCATAATCATCAACATTAACAGAAAAAGTTTTGAAATAGATCACTCTGTAATGACTCTATATAATATATATGTTTCACTTTTTGTATTCAATTACTGAAAAAAAATAACTTTTTGATTATATTCTATTTCATTGGGATGCTCTAGTATGTATAGGTCTGAATTGCATCAAATTCAGTTTAGGTTATGTTGGACTAAAGTGGGATTATTGTCATTAAAGTGAGGAGACTGTGACTTTTCTCTGATCCTGATTCAAATACGGTAAGTGATGTTTTCAAAGGGTTAAATGACTTTGGGCTACTGACTTCACACAGAACACAATCATATAGGAAATGGCACATTAAATTCAGTATATAAGTCATGAGGAGACTCGGCTAAGCACTGTTCAGTAGCATAATGACGAGCTTCCTATTGACTCATTCACTGCCATGGATACAGGGATACATCTGTGAGTGCTGACTCCTCGTGACTAATAAAGAGGGAGTACATGTTTACTGACTTAATATTGTCAATAAATAACACAAAGCATTTACCAATTTTAAGCAGTTTTGAAGCTATGTGTTAAATTCTTTAATTTATGGTCTTTTTTTCAGACCAACATAAAGTGCGCAATTATACTGCATGTCTGGATCTGACTATAAACTTCAATTATAGAATATAACAAGGCTCCTATGCATGTAATGTTTATGCATTGCATAGATATTTAACATAGGTCATTTATGTTTAGGTACATGCGTTTTAGTTTGTTTTTTCACGTTGTTTGGTATACACTTCTTTTAGTAAGATGTGTGTTTTGAAGCATTCTTTTATAATGAAAACCTATAGAAGACAGACACTGAAAAGCCATACTATAGCATGGTGTAACTAGGTTTCATGCGCCGAGGCAAGACTATTGCGCCCCCAGGTAGGTGAAGTGAGGGGGTTGCTTCAGTCAGCCCGCCGCCTGCAGCCTGTAGGAGCGGGGTCCGCGCGCCCCTCGATTTGCGCCGGAAGATCGCTGCACCCTATACCTTCTATAGCTTTACTTTACTAATGTATATCTGCAGGGATGAACCTAGCCTCTGTGCTGCCTGAGGCGGACTGTAAATCGGCCACCACCACACTAGTACATTTTTTTAAATCAGTAGAAATAAATTTGGTTCATACAGATGCATATCTATCCTGTAGAAATGAGTACAATAGTGGATATTTGAATTTTGAGAAATAGAAAAAAAGATGTCCAAATACAAGGATGTCAGCACCATCACACGCACATACAAGAACCACACAGAAGAATCCAGAACAAGGATTATTAGTGGTAATGGCAAGCCTGGCACTACCATACAGACACACAATGATGGTGGCAGAGCTGTGATCCTGTAGGCAGACACAGTCCTGCTTCCTTATAGTACAGGAGGCTGCACTGATTGCCAACCTATTATCTCTAGTAGAGTAGGATGGCTAGCACTCAACTCTGGTTGTTTGTACGATGCTAGTGAAAGGAGCCAATGGTCCCGTAGATAATATTTAATGTAATCACTGCACACGTACAAGTTGAAAATATGCTTTAAGTGAATGTTTATAGTGGTAGGTGAAGCGACTGTCAAATTACATTTTTACCAAGCATTGGCCTTGATCACATAGTAGCCCAGATATACAGTGCATTGTGAAAGTATTTGGCCCCCTTGAACTTTTCAACCTTTTGCCACATTTCAGGCTTCAAACATTAAGATATAAATTCTAATTTTTTTGTGAAGAATCAACAAGTAGGACACAATCATGAAGTGGAATGAAATGTATTGCATATTTTAAACATTTGTAATCTCTGAATGATCCAATGTTATCCTAAATGACTGTTAATGATAATCAGAATCCACCTGTGTGTAATCAAGTCTCCGTATAAATGCACCTGCTCTGTGATAGTCTCAGGGTTCTGTTTCAAGTGCAGAGAGCATCATGAAGACCAAGGAACACACCAGGCAGGTCTGAGATACTGTTGTGGCGAAGTTTAGGCTGGATTTGGATACAAAAAGATTTCCCAAGTTTTAAACATCTCAAGGAGCACTGTGCAAGCGATCATATTGAAATGGAAGGAGTATCAGACCACTGCAAATCTACCAAGACCCGGACGTCCCTCTAAACTTTCATCTCGAACAAGGAGAAGACTGATCAGAGATGCAGTCAAAAGGCCCATGATCTCTCTGGATGAACTGCAGAGATCTACAGCTGAGGTGGGAGAGTCTGTCCATAGGACAACAGTCTTTCGTACACTGCACAAATCTGGCATTCATGTAAGAGTGGCAAGAAGAAAGCAATATCTCAAAGATATCCATAAAAAGTCTCGTTTGAAGCTTGCCACAAGCCACCTGGGAGAAACACCAAACATGTGGAATAAGGTCCTCTGGTCAGATGAAACCAAAATCAAACTTTTGGCCACAATGCACAACGATGTTTGGTGTAAAAGCAACACAGCTCATCACCCTCAAAACACCATCCCCACTGTCAAACATGGTGGTGGCAGCATCATGGTTTGGGCCTGCTTTTCTTCAGCAGGGACAGGGAAGATGGTTAAAATGAATGAGAAGATGGATGGAGCCAAATACAGGACCATTCTGGAAGAAAACCTGCTAGAGTCTGCTGAAGACCTGAGACTTTGACAGAGATTTATCTTCCAACAAGACAATGATCCCAAACATAAAGCAAAATCTACAATGGAATGGTTCAAAAATAAACATATCCAGGTGTTAGAATAGCCAAGTAAAAGTTCAGACCTGAATCCCATCGAGAATCTGTGGAAAGAACTGAAAACTGCTGTTCCCAAACACTCTCCATCCAACCTCACTGAGCTTGAGCTGTTTTTCAAGGAAGAATAGGCAAGAATTTCAGTCTCTCGATGTGCCAAACTGATAGAGACATACCCCAAGTGACTTGCAACTGTGATCGCAGCAAAAGGTGGTGCTACAAAGTATTAACTCAAGGGAGCAGAATAATATTGCACGCCCCACTTTTCAGTTTTTTATTTGTTAAAAAAGTTTAAAATATCCAATAAATCTCGTTCCACTTCACGATTGTGTCCCACTTGTTGATTCTTCACAAAAAAATGAGACTTTATATATGCCAACTAAAGTGCCCCACAAACACTGTATGATGCCCTCCCCCCAGTGAATTCCTCTTCACGCACTGTATGATGAACTTACTGAACCCCCCTTAACTACCCTAGCACAGTATGATTCCCAACTATGACCCTCACACAGCCCTTTATGTAGTATAATAAACCAACATACAGTATAATTGCCCCTACATCTCTTCACACTGTATAATGGTCCCCAACACAGCCCTGAAATATCTCTCCACAAAGTATAAAGGTTCCCTGTATGGCTCTCAAAGTATTATTATGCCCCCCCTCCACAGAGCTCTCCAAATGTAATGGCTTCCACATAGTATAACTGGTTCCATATAGTCATCCATATATTATAATGCACCCCCATATTCTTCCATATAGTATAATTGGCTCCATATAGCATAATGTACCCCCAAAAGTCCTCTATATAGTATAATGCTCCCGCATAGTCCTCCAAATAATATAATACACCCCCATAGTCCTCCATATAGTATAATGCACCCCCATAGTCCTCCATATAGTATAATGTTACCCCAAAGTCCTCCATGCAATATAATACACCCACATATAGTAAATTGAATCTCAAAGTCCTACATATAGTAGATTGCATCCCCAAAATCCTAAATGTAGTATATTGCACCCCAAAGTCCTCCATGCAATATAATGCACCACAAAGTCTTCCATATAGTATAATGCACCCTAATGCACACCATAGTCCTCCATGTAGTATATTGCACCCCAAAACTCCTCCATATATTATGCACCCCCATAGTCCTCCATATACAACGCACCCCTATAGTCCTCCGTGTACTATAATGCAGCCCCAAAGTCCTCTGTATAGTAAATTACATCCCCAAAGTGTTACATATAGTATATTGCACCCCAATCTCTTCCATATAGTATATTTCACCCTAATAGTCCACCATATAGTAATTTACACCCCCAAAGTGTTACATATAGTATATTGCACCCCCAAACTCCTCCATATAGTATATCTCACCCTAATAGTCCTCAATATAATAAATTGCACCCTCAAAGTGTTACATATAGTATATTGCAGTCCCCATAGTCCTACATGCGGTATAATTTACCCTCATAGTATACAGCATAATACAACCCCATAGTGCTCCATGATATTGTATACTACATCTCCAAAGTCATCCTATATTATATAAACTTTCTGGACAAAGTCCTTTATATCCTTTGGGGCAGCAGCGTGGACTTCGAGGTACTTTGTCCAGAAAGTTTGTTGAGACCACAGTGACCTGTGGAAGTATGGTCCCAGCAGCAGCTGCATTTTCTGAGCGTTCAAGCTGGTTGTGTGCTACACAACCTAACCAGGTGAGCAACTCTGATTTCACATATCAGATTCCTGTCTAGGAGATAAGACCCTATTGCACATTCTCAACCCTCTAAATATCCTATATTATATAGCACATCAAATTGTTTTCAATAGTATAACACTGTACTCTCTGATAAAAAAAAAAGTAAATACTCACCTCTCTCCTTGGTCCTCACTGGCTGCTCTGGTGACAGTTTCATCTCCCCAGCATGTTTTGCTGCTGTGTGCCATGTACTGCTCAGCACAGTAGGGCAGGTGCTCAGTGATGACGTCATCACTCCCAGCCCCGCAGTGCTGAGCTCACTGCAGAGACTCAGAGAGCAACAGCCAGAACCTGGGAAAATGTGGCGGTCGGGATATTAGCAGCGGAAGCAGCATCTGTGGGGGGTCCACGGGCCCCCCGCAAATGCTGCCCCCTGTCTACCAGCAGGGTTCACCACCTGAGGCAGACAGTTCATGTCGCCTCATGGTAGATTCGCCTCTGTATATCTGTCAGAATTCTGGCTCAGTTTGCAAATAAGTTCAGATGGTAGTAGGCAATCAGATCAATGCCGCAGTTATAGGAATTTTTCTTTTCGCTGTGCTTCCATATTTAATTCCATTTTTAAGTACATTACATGGTAAAGTAAATGGTGTCAAAGAAAACTACAAATCATCCTGCAAAAACAAGCCATCATACAGCTAAGTTGATGGAAAAATAAAAATGTTATGGCTCTTAAGGGGGTGTCACACGCGTCAATATCGCCTGCACGATATCGGCTGCACGTGACGTTGCAGCGATATTGACGCGTGTGACATACTGCATCAACCAGCGATAAATCGCTGGTTGATGATCGCCAGGTTTCAGAACCAGCTCTGAAACCTTGCGATTGTCGCCCGGTGGACACGCAGCATCGCTGCGTGTGACACCGGGACTAGCGATATTCCAGCTCCCAGCGCCTCTCACAAGCGCTGGGAGCTGGTATCCAAGGTACACTGCGGGTAACTAGGCAGCGCGCGCTGCCTAGATACCCGACGTGTACCTTAGTTACCAGCCTCCTCCGCTCACCCGGTGAGCGGAGGAGGCTGGTAACTAAGGTACACTGCGGGTAACTAGGCAGCGCGCGCTGCCTAGATACCCGACTGTGTACCTTAGTTACCAGCCTCCTCCGCTCACCGGGTGAGCGGAGGAGGCTGGTAACTAAGGTACACGTCGGGTA
The DNA here is from genome assembly GCA_033576535.1 of Allobates femoralis. Taxonomy (NCBI): domain Eukaryota; kingdom Metazoa; phylum Chordata; class Amphibia; order Anura; family Aromobatidae; genus Allobates; species Allobates femoralis. Next base: position 529,256,171 of record JARQOC010000003.1, on the reverse strand, counting down.
TCTAGGCAGCGCGCGCTGCCTAGTTACCCGCAGTTTACCTTGGAGACCAGCCTGCTCCCGCTTCCAGCAGGCTGGCAGCGGGAGCAGGACATCGTGGAAACGATATTTAAATCGTTTCCATGATGTCACTGGTCAATTGATCGCTGGTGAGTCTGTCTGTGTGACAGCTCACCAGCAATCAGCCGTCAATGTCGTCAGCGATCATCTCGCTGACGACATTGACGCGTGTGACACCCCCTTTAGAAGATGGGAAGTAAAAAATTTAAAGCCCAAAAAGAAATATTTCAGGCTAAAAAGTGGTTAAAAAGCATACAGGTGTTATATTATGATAAACCCATTACCATAAAAACTAATTTCAGTACATTATAGGGTAAAGTGTAAGGTGTCATTAAAAACTACATTGTGCTCCACACAAAAAAGTCCTCATGTTGAAAGAAAAATAAAAAAAAGGTTTGACTTTAAAAAGAGGGGGAGGAAAAAAATAAATAAAACCAAAAAGTATCCAGAGTGGGAGGGAGATACAAACTTACCTCTCCCCTTCAATGGGTTATGGAAAAAAATAAACAATAAAAATATTCTGTGGTTCTGTGCACATATCTATAATCCCTGCTTAACAGTCCCTTCCTGTAGAAGCATCCATAAACATATGTTTTGAAAAAGTATTTCTAAAGACCATTTATGAGATGATAATTAGGGCTTTAACTAGTCACAGGGGTGTTAGTCCCCCTGGACTAGTCAGCCCACTTAGCATTTTATCACACTTCTGTGGGTGTGATAACATAATTTACACAGCCAGTGTCATCAGCATTGAGCTTCTCTGTTGCCGGGTCTATGCACCCCACCTTCAGAGAGGCTCACTGCACATGATCGGACGTCGTCTGTACTCCGGGTCATGTGCTGTCCTGGCTTCAGAGAGGCATAGTGCGCATGACTGGAAGTGCGAGGACCGATAACATGCTACGTGGGCTGATTAGTCAGGGAACTAACGCCCCTGTGAGTAGTCAAAGCCCTAATTAGCGTTTCATAAACAGTCCTTAGAAATACTTTTTCTAAAAATCTGTGCATGAATTCTACTATATGAAGGTAATGTTAGGCAGGGATTACAGATATGTGCACAGGATCACTGTGCGCACAGGTTCCCTTTAATTGCCCTAGATCAGCAGAGATGTAGACAGTAACATTTACTGCACTATACCTGGGTTCTAATTGATATGTGGTTCCGTATAACTGGCTGCTTTACAGTAATTTTTTAGGTGCTAGTTTTATTTATTTGATGCAATTCTATGTTGCTTTGCTCAATAGGGACAGAGCCCAAATCCATAACAGGGAGGAAAAGTTGTGCTGGGGCAGAAGAGCCTTTGCTGAAAATTTGCCCCAGGACCTTGGATCTTTTATCTAAGCCCCTGATAAAAAGAGTTAGTTCTCCATTAGCTCACTTCTGTCAATTTAATCTAAGATTGATTATAGTCCTGTATTGAGGGAGTCCTGAGAAGACAGAGACTCAAAGCTATCTTCCCTCTTCCCTCAATACCACTGGATATGTCAATCATGTAGCAATTTCAGATATCCAGTGGCATTGAGGTTTCCATTGATGAAGAATGACCCCACTATCTTTGTAACCCATATAACACACCATACCATCAATTTTTGTGTTCCACAGTCTTTGAGGGATCTATCCACTGTGGGTTATTGTCAGACTGATAGTGGTGGTTTTGTTTGTTAATTTCGCCATTAAGAAAAATGTTTGCCTTATCACTCATCTGAAGGCAATTGTCTATGCTGTGAAGATACGAGATGTGCAGCATCTAAAACAAAGGATACTGGAAGCCTGTGCTAGCATAACTTCTGCAGTGTTGTTATCAGTGTGTCAAGAGAGGGAGAAGAGGGTTGCATTGATAATCCAACACAATGGGCAGCACTTTGAACACATTTTATAAGTGGTTATAAACTTGTAAATAACTCATGAAAGAATAAAGTAACGTTAAAACCAAGAACACCATTGTTTTTCTTATCAAATTCTCAATAAGTTTGATGTGTCACATGACTCTCTTCACATTGAAAAAAATAAAGTTGGATCCAAAATAGCCAACTTCAAAATGGCCGCCATGGTCACCCCCTCCCATATACTAATGTGCCACAAACAGGAAGTTGATATCACCAACCATTCCCATTTTATTTAGGTGCATCCATATAAATGACCCACCCTGTATGAATATATATACATAGTCAAAGGAAAAAAAGTCAGCACGAATTGTAATGAAAAGGTTTGTGGCTTTAGTGATCCATATGTGGCATCACTAAAGCCACAAACGTTTTCATTACCATTTGTGTTGGAGTTCTGCTTTTTTTTCCTTTAAAGGGAACCTGTCAGGTGGTTTATGCCCCCCAGCTATCACTGTCTGTACCTGTAGTTTCATAGTCCTAGTGTAGCCATCCCTGTCTGAGCTCATAGTGTAATGTAAAAGGTGAAAAAAGGCATTTATACACTTACATTGCAGTCTACTGCTTGGAGGAGGGGGACTGTCTGGCAGGATATTAGTTAATTCACTATTAACTTGCATGACTAAAGGACCTGTATGATGTAACGATCATTTGACTATAGTGGGCAGAGCTAAGTGAGCAAACTCAAATTATGTTATAGGGACATAGCTCCGCCTATTGTAGTCACATGGTTATGACATCACATCAGGTCTCCCAACATGTTCTAACATAAGGCTGAAATGTTAACTATTAACCTGCCAAATAGGGATGAGCGAGTCTACTCGCTACTATTCGGCTACTCGTCGAATAGTAGCGGTATTCGGGTACTCGCTACTCGCCGAGTAAATTAGGATTACTCGGGAGTAACAAGTACCGAGTACTTTTGCAGTGTATCAATAGATGGCAAGGTCCTCGGTGTACCTGAGAGGAACTTGCAATCTGGCCAATCAGGTGGCTGCTAGCGATCACGTGATTGTGATGTGGCGGCACCTGATTGGCCAGATCTCTCCCAGCCATCTGATTGGCTGGGAGAGTGAAAGGTCATTTTTCCATGCATAGATGTCCATCGGCCGGTCCCGGTGCAACCGTCGGTTAAGGTGAGTATCCGATTTTTTTTATTTTGTAACCACTTCTCTTCTCTTTTACAGGACTTTTGCAGTAGTACTCGGAATCACTATACTCACAACGAGTGCCGAGTATTGGGACCTACTCATTGCGGGTATAGTGATTCCGAATACTACGGTATTCACTCATCCCTACTGCCAAACAGTCTCCGTCCTCCAAGCTGGAGACTGACTACCTCATTACATAAGGAAATGTAATTGTATAAATTCTTTTCTTTCACCTTTCACATTACACTATGACCTCAGACAGGGATGATTAGACTGGTATTATAAAGCTGCAGCTACAGACAGTGATAGCTGGGGGGGCATAAACTAGCTGACAGGTTCCCTTTAACTGTTGATTAGGGTTGAACATCACCTTGACAGGTTTTGCACCTGGATTGTTTTGGTAATGCTGCCAGCTTAGATTTTCTTTTATATACACAACTCCTGGCAAAAATGATGGAATCACCTGGCTCGGAGGATGTTCACTCAGTTGTTTAAGTTTGAAGAAAAAAAGCAGATCACAGACATGGCATAAAACTAAAGTAATTTCAAATGACAACTTTATGACTTTAAGAAACACTAAAAGAAATCAAGATAAAAAATGTGATAGTCAGTAAGGGTCATTTTTTTTCAGACCAAGCAGAGGGAAAAAAGTATGGAATCACTCAATTCTGAGGAGAAAATTATGGAAACAAGCAAAAGCAAACACACAAAAGAACACTCCAATACATTCCTAGTATTTTGTTGCCACCACCTCTGGCTTTAATAATAGCTTGCAGTCTCTGAGGCATGGACTTAATGAGTGACAAACAGTACGCTTCATCAATCTGGCTCCAACTTTCGCTGATTGCTGTTGCCAGATCAGCTTTGCAGGTTGGAGCCTTATCATGGACCATTTTCTTCAACTTCCACCAAAGATTTTCAATTGGATTGAGATCTGGACTATTTGCAGGCCATGACATTGACCTTATGTGTCTTCTTTCAAGGAATGTTTTCACAGTTTTTGTTCTATGGCAGGATGCATTATCATCTTGATAAATGATTTCATCATCACAAACATCCTTTCAGTTGATAGGATAAGAAAACTGTCCAAAATATCAATGTAAACTTGGGCATTTATTGAAGATGTAATGACAGCCATCTCCCCAGTGCCTTTACCGGACATGCAGCCCCATATCATCAATGACTGTGGAAATTTGCATGTTTTTCTCTTAATGCAGTCATCTTTATAAATCTCACTGGAATGGCACCAAACAAAAGTTCCAGCATCATCACCTTGCCCAATGCACATTAGTGATTTATCACTGAATATGACTTTCATCCAGTCATCCACAGTCCACGATTGCTTTTCCTTAGCCCATTGTAACCTTAGTTTTTTCTGTTTAGATGTTAATGATGGCTTTTGTTTAGCTTTTCTATATGAAAATCCCATTTCCTTTAGGTGGTTTCTTACAGTTTGCTCACAGACATTGATTCCAGTTTCCTCCCATTCGTTCCTTATTTGTTTTGTTGTGCATTTCCTGTTTTGGAGACATATTGCTTTAAGTTTCCGGTCTTGACGCTTTGATGTCTTCCTTGGTCTACCAGTATGTTTCCCTTTAACAACCTTCCCATGTTGTTTGTATTTGGTCCAGATTTTAAACACAGCTGACTGTGAACAACCAACATATTTTACAACATTGCGTGTTGATTTACCCTTTTTAAGAGTTTGATAATCATCTCCTTTGTTTCAATTGACATCTCTCGTGTTGGAGCTATGATTCATGTCAGTCCACTTGGTGCAACAGCTCTCCAAGGTGTGATCACTCCTTTTTAGATGCAGACTAACGAGCAGATCTAATTTGATGCAGGTGTTAGTTTTGGGAATGAAAATTTATAGGGTGATTCCATAATGTTTTCTTCAGAAGTGAGTGATTCCACAATTTTTCCCTCTGCTTGTTCTGAAAAAAGGTACCGTTACTGACTACCACACGTTTTATCTTGATTTCTCTTAGTGTTTCTTAAAGCCATAAAGTTGCCATTTGAAATGACTTTAGTTTTGTGCCATGTCTGTGATCTGCTTTTTTTCTACAACATTAAACAACTGAATGAACATCCTCCGAGCCAGGTGATTCCATAAGTTTTGCCAGGGGTTGTACATATAGGGCATGTTTGGCACTATCCTCCATATAGAGTAGAAACATGCCCCTAGTTCATACTGGCAGGTAGCCTGTCAGTAATGGAACGAACACAGACTTTTATGAACACAACCACATCTCTTAAAACTTTGTAACTCAACATGTGATTCTTAAGTGACTTTAGGTAAGTCTTGAAAACATTTGTGTTTCACAGGTTATATTGAAGTACCTAATTCTCAAGTAAAGCTCCTCTTTTTATATATGATTAATCGGTTGTATTTGTATAGTCTTGCAAAAGGTTTACACGTATGTATGTATGAATGAATGTAAACCTGGGCCACATTTTCAATAGTACTGCTATCTAACTTAACCAGAACATTTCACCATATTATAGGAGCGAAGGGATCATAAATTTCCATATGAATACACTCTCCCTTCTTGTAGACATATTTACATCCCTTTAAACAGAATTCCTGGTATGACTGCATTTTAACACCACACTAAATTTTAACTGTAAAATTTGCTTTCAGAATCTTGTCATAAAAAAGGCATGTTTTGTATTAAAGGGAATTGTAATATACCTATTTCTATCGTGAATTAGCAATGTGTAAGCAATATTTTGTGATTAGACTCTTTGCATATAGCCTGATTTTGTGTTTGTTATCTTCATTATCTTTGCAGGAAGTAGGCAATTCTATTTAAGCACAAAGAGGACATAAGTGATATTACTGTATGGTGGACACGTAAAGGAACATCAATACCATGCTGTAGTATATTTTAAGGGATACTGTTACACTAGGGCTAAAGGGAGGTATTTTAAATGTAAAATTGTGAAAAAATGTTGGGTTTGATGCTTTACAAGTGCTCAGCCTTAGATGTTTGTGTGTTCCATTTTGCAGAGACAAGTTTACGGGAATCTGTCTGCAGGTTTTTGTTATGTAATCAGAGAACAGCATGCTGTAAGGGTTAATTAACAGAATTCATCAATACCTCTCTTATCAACATCCATGAAATTGTTTACTGATTGTTTTAGCACCAGGACCTTATCATTGCTGGACTACATTGCCTCGTGCACGGTAGTCTGACACACCCCTCCTGTGATTAGCACCTCTCTGTCAATGTACACTGTCTATAGGAGCCTGATGTGGGCAAAGGCATCTCTCTGAGCATGACTAAATCTAAAAAATCCGATTATGTCAGTAAACTAAATGATACATCATTGAATTCAAGGTCTCTTTACCTACATCATGCTTTTCTCAGATGCAATAGTAAAAAGCTGCTGATAGAATCCCTTTAAGGCTATGTGCCAACACAACTTTTTAGATGCAAACATTTTCTGCAGCAAAAATGCTGCTAAACCACACCCTTTGCCAGAAAAACACACCAGATACGCAATGTGTTTTTGGTGCAGATTTTGGCCTTGCATTTTTTCACTATTGTTAATGGCAGGAAGGGCAGAAAATGCTGCTAATACGCACCAAGAATTGACATGCTCTTTTTTTTTCTCTGTACAAAAAAATGCTGCAAATCTGCAAGAAAAAAAACATCACTGGCAGAGAACTTCAGAAATCTCATAGACTTTGCTAGGGGAAGAATACACATGCATTTTTGTGACAAAAAAACGTAGCAAAAACGCTGCAAAAAAATGCTGCAAAAATGCATAAAAAATGCACCGATGGCACATAGCCTATGACTAAAAGAAACCATAGTGGTTAGTGCAAATTAAAGAGGTAAACAAAAAATGAATTACCGTATATACTCGTGTATAAGCCGACCCGTGTATAAGCCGACCCCCCTACTTTTGCCCCCAAAATCTGGGAAAACCTATTGACTCGTGTATAAGCCGAGGGTGGACACTAGCACAGGTATACAGCCCCCAGCAGTGTGGTATACAGGCCCCCCGATGGTATAAAGCCCTCCCCAGTGGTAGTATACAGCCCCCAGCAGTGTGGTATACAGCAGCCTCCCCAGTGGTATATACAGGCCCCAGCAGTGTTACAGCAGCCTTCCCAGGGTTATATACAGCAGCAGCAGCCCCAGGGGTATATACAGCAGCAGCCCCACGGTTATATACAGCAGGAGCCCCAGAGTTATACAGCAGCAGCCCCAGAGGTATAAGCAGCAGCCCCATGGTTATATACAGCAGCAGGCCCACGGTTATATACAGCAGCAGCCCCACGATTATATACAGCAGGAGCCCCAGGGTTATACAGCAGCAGCCCCAGAGGTATACAGCAGCAGCCCCATGGTTATATACAGCAGGAGCCCCAGAGTTATACAGCAGCAGCCCCAGAGGTATACAGCAGCAGCCCCATGGTTATATACAGCAGCAGCCCCATGGTTATATACAGCAGCAGCCCCACGGTTATATACAGCAGCAGCCCCACGGTTATATACAGCAGCAGCCCCACAGTTATACAGCAGCAGCCCGAGGTATACAGGCCCCCATCAGTATCCAGGGCCCCCCCATGCTCCGGAAACCTGTAAAGGAAGATGATTATACTTATCACTGTCCCGCTGCCGTCCCCGCTCTGCATCGCGATCCTCCATCTTCATTCACCGGCTTCCGGCTTCCTGTGTTCTGCGCCGACAATGACGTCATTGTCGGCGCCGAACACAGGAAGCCGAAAGGCGGTGAATGAAGATGGAGGATCGCGATCAGAGCGGGGACGGCACCGGGACAGTGATAAGTATAATCATCTTCCTTTACAGGTTTCCGGAGCATGGGGGGTCCTGGATACTGATGGGGGGCCTGTATACCTCTGGGGGGGGGGGGGGCGCCCGTGTAGTGACTCGCGTATAAGCCGAGGGGGTAACTTTTCAGCCCAATTTTTGGGCTGAAAAACTCGGCTTATACGCGAGTATATACGGTACTTCAATTGGAGACATAACTAGAGCTACCTGTACTATATACATATTAATACCTTCTATATGGTCATTGTATGGGGTTAATATTACTAAGTACAGGGATTTTTATCAATATAGTGGAATTATTCAGTCACTATTTGGTAGTTATAAATGGTTGTACCAAAAAACTGCCATAGGCGGTGAAGCAGCGACTCAGGGAGAAATCATTATTATGGGGGACTTCAACTACCCTGAAATACATTGGGGAACAGAAACCTGCAGTTCCAGCAAAGGTAATAGGTTTTTGACAACTATGAGAGACAATTACCTTTCAAAACTGGTTCAGGACCCCACAAGAAGGGGGGCACTGCTAGACCTAATATTAACCAACAGGCCGGACCGCATATCAAATATACGGGTTGGAGGTCACTTGGGTAATAGTGATCACAAAATAATAAGTTTTCAAGTATCCTTTAATAAGATGTGTAGTAGAGGGGCTACAAGGACATTAAACTTCAGGAAGGCAAATTTCCAATGGTTGAGAGATGATCTTAGTGCAATAAACTGGGACGATGCCCTGAGACATAAAAGTACACAAAGCAAATGGGAGACGTTTATTAGCATACTGAATAGGACCTGTACACAATATATGCCCTATGGGAATAAACATGCTAGAAATAGGAGGAAACCACTATGGCTAAATAGAGCTGTAAGGGGCGCAATAAGTAACAAAAAGAAAGCATTAAGGGAATTCAAGCAAGTAGGTAGAGATGAGGCATTAAACAAATACAGAAAATTAAATAACATCTGTAAAAAGCAAATCAAGACAGCAAAAATTGAGACAGAGAGACTCATAACCAGAGAAAGTAAAAAAAATCCCAAAATATTCTTTAACTACATAAATAGTAAGAAACTAAAATATGATTATGTTGGCCCCCTTAAAAATAGTCTGGGTGAAATGGTGGATGAGGATGAGGAAAAGCCAATATGCTAAATTACTTTTTTTCAACAGTATTTACACAAGAAAATCCGATGGCAGACAACATGATCAGTGATAACAAAAATTCTCAATTAAATGTCACCTGCTTAACCCAGCAGGAAGTATGGCACCACCTAAAAATCACTAAAATTGACAAATTTCAAGGCCTGGATGGGATACACCCCAGAGTGCTGCAGGAATTAAGTACTGTCATAGATAGACCATTATTTTTAATATTTAAAGATTCCATAATAGCAGGGTCTGTACCACAGGACTGGCATATAGCAAATGTGGTGCCAATGTTCAAAAAGGGGACAAAGACTGAACTTGGAAATTATAGGCAAGTAAGCTTAACCTCTCCTGTGTGTAAAACCCTAGAGGGTTTTCTAAGAGATGCTATATCGGAATATCTGAATAAAAATAACCTCATGATCCAATATCAACATGGGTTTACAAGGGACTGTTCCTGTCAAACTAATCTGATAGGCCAGGGTCACACATACCAATCGTTTTTGCCTTAAATCCATTTTTGGGAACATTTTGGATATTTTTTTTCTAAGTCCAAAAATGCATATGCGTTAACGCATGTGTCTGTACGCTTTGTAAAAAACGTATGCGTTTTTATGCTGCTAGCAGCGTTTTCCAGGTGCTGTAAAACACACATGCGGTTTTTTAACATGGGACCTAATGGGAGACACATGTATTAACACATGGTACATATAGGTACCATGCGTTAACGCATATGCGATTTCGGTGAAAAAATGACTAAGTCCCAAAAACGTCCAGGACCTCAAGGGACACTATTGGCACCCTTAGAAAAACGGATGCGTTTTTCTAAGGGCTTAAAAAAGCGCATGGGCATGTATGACCCTGGCCATAAGCTTCTATGAAGATGTAAGTTGTGGACTGGACCAAAGAAATGCAGTGGACGTGATGTATATGGACTTTTCAAAAGCTTTTGATATGGTACCACACAAAAGGTTGATACATAAAATGAGAGCAATGGGGATAGGGCAAAATACGTGTAAGTGGGTTAAGAACTGGCTTAGTGATAGGAAACAAAGGGTGGTCATTAGTGGAACACACTCAGAATGGGTCACAGTGGGGTACCACAGTGTTGGGCCCGCATCTTTTTAATATATTTATTAATGACCTTGTAGGGCATACAGAGTAGAATCTCAATATTCGCAGATGACACCAAACTCTGCAGGGTAATCAATACAGAGGAGGACAATTTTATATTACAGGAGGATTTATGTAAACTAGAAGCTGGGGCTGATAAATGGCCAATGGGCTTTAATGGGGATAAATGTAAGGTCATGCACTTGGGCAGAGGAAATAAAAGGTATAATTACGAGCTTAATTGTAAAACACTGGGCAAAACTGTCACTGAAAAAGACCTGGGTGTATGGGGAGATGACAAACTCACATTTGCCAGTGTCAGGCAGCTGCTGCAAAGGCAAATAAAATAATGGGATGTATTAGAAGAGGCATAGATGCTCATGAGGAGAACATAATTTTACCTCTATACAAGTCACTAGTGCGGCCACACTTAGAATACTTTGTACAATTCTGGTCTCTGGTGTATAAGAAAGACATAGCTGAACTAGAGCGGGTGTAACACACCCCAGGGGTATGTGGGAACACGGGTGTCTGGGCTCTGCTGTGCTTGGGATGCCATTGGTGGCCTGCCCAGACCCGTGGCCCTAGAGGCCACCTTAAAAGAGCTGGGGAATGGTAATAAAGAGTCCATGTGACGCCACCTGGGGCTTCTGGTGATTGCACCAGTGCTGCCTTGGGCCTCCAGGGATGATGTACGGGCAGCTAGGTGTCGAAGCTCCCCACAGGTGGAGCTGGATCCTCTGGGCTCTGGTAGTAGATGGTTAGAGATGGAAGCAGGGAATTGGTCTTCCTGGCAGGCAGTTGGAATAGTCTCTATAGATGGCAGGGTCAGGGGTAGAGGAATGGACACACACCGAAAATTGTTTCTTTACCTTTTACTGATGAAACTGCAGGTAAAAGTCCAGTACACTGCCAGGTGTCCAGGAAGTATTTCTGGATCTCCACAGTGAGTGGGAATAAGGCTTTCTCATCTATTTTCCCTTGTGTGAAGCCCCTGCCCTGTATGTAACTTGGCTGGCCTCCTCTGCTCTCCTATCACCTGTGCTGTGTTGGGTAACCCTCGTTGGACTGCCGCTATATACTCTCTTGCAGTGCCTGACTACCTTGTTGGTGGCTGCACAGATGCCCGGGAGACTGAAGTCTCCACGGAAAACCGGTATTCTCTGCTGGGCTGGGTGCTCTCCTGCAGACTCGGACTCCGGTGTCCAGGGTGCTTTCTGGAGTGAACCAAAATGGCTCCTCGGTCCCCAGGCTGCTACTTCTTCGTTGTTCCTACATCTCGCCTTCGACCCCACTCTTGGGTCCCTGCAATAGCTAGACTGATGGCTGTTCAGTTATCTCTGGCTCCGACCACCAGGACGTCTTCACAGTTCTCCTAGCGACTGCACACTCTGCCTAACTCCGCCCCCAGCACCAGTATTTATAGGGGATCTTGCCCATGAGCAGCAAGTTGAGCTCCCCCTACTGGGTTGGGGTGGAAGGTGTTGTTTGAGCTTGTGTACCCACTGTGGAAACCCATCCATGCTGTAGGTGAGTCTGTGGTTACCTGTGTGAGAAGGGCGCCACAGGTGCAGAGAAGAGCGACCAAGGTTATTAGAGGACTAAGGAGTCTGCAATACCAAGACAGTTTATTAAATTTGGGGTTATTTAGTTTGGAAAAATGAAGGCTTATGGGTGATCTTATAATAATGTATAAATATGTGAGGGGACATTACAGAGAACTTTTTGATGATATTTTTACTCTTAGGCATGAGATGGGGACAAGGGGGCATCCTCTACGTCTGGAGGAAAAAAGGTTTAATCATAATCACCGACGCAGAGTCTTTATTGTAAGAGCAGTGAGACTATGGAACTCTCTGCCACATGATGTTGTAATGAGTGAGTCACTACTAACATTTACGAAAATGCTTGAAAACTATAATATTACCAGTTATATTTGCTAGATTCTTTGATCCAGGGAACTAGACAATATTTGTATAGGGAAATAGCCATAATGGTTGAATGTGAATAGCAGGGCTCTCTACACAGCTAATAAAGACATGGGGAAAAAAAAGACTTGGCATAAACTGCTTGTGAATCCAAAGAAATTAGAAATTAAGAAAACTTAGCTTAAGCAGTGGCCACTGCGTTAAGTGCCCGAGAACCGCATCAAGGTATTTCTCATTTTATCGGGCCCTAACCGTGTGCCTCCCTTGTGGTGTAATAATGTATGTGTGGGTTTTCATGCATCTATATATAATCAAAACCAGCTGTGAGGGGTTATACTGGACATGTATACAACAAAATGGATACCAAACATGGCTACCGGGCGGGGGAAGGGAGCTCAGTCAAAAATCGGTAATACAAATATATATATTATTTATAATATTTTTTTTTCTTGCTTGCACCTAGACATAGGGTGATGCCAGTCCTTTTCTATATATATTTGGATCCAGGGAACTAGTCTGATTGCTGTATGTGGAGTCAGGAAGGACTTTTTTTCCCCAATGTGGAGCTTATTGTTACCACATGGTTTTTTTTGCCTTCCTCTGGATCAACATGTTAGGCTATTGGTTGAAACAGATGGACTTAAAGTCTTCCTTCAACCTTAAAAACTATGTTACTATGTTAGGCAATGCAAGATAACAATGAATACACTAGCATTTTGGTCTGTTGAACTAGGGAGCTGGTTCTGTGTGGTGCACTTATATAATGCTGGGCAGCCCGCCTGATCTAATAGTATGGGCATCAACAATGGGTTGCAAGGTAGACCCTGTGCATCACACGTACGTCTGTGGCTTACACCCTATGCAAGATTCACTTCTGTGCATGTTGAATGCTAGCAGCCATCGCCTGCATTTTTGGTAGGTTGTGAGTGGCTGTGCCATGAGTATTTTTCACCTGTGTTGCTGCCTTCACCTTTATAATGGTGGCCTGCTTCAACTTGCTAATTCATTCATTGTTTTCTTGTATTTGCTATGGCTGTTCATTGGTAAGTGTATTGATTTTATGTTCTTTTTGGTGAATTAATAAATGGTCGTAGTTGCACAAAACTTTGCAAATGTTATTCTTAGTGGCAGGGAAAGTGATAATGATGGCAAGTAAAAGACAGAAATATACTAAAGTCTACAACAATACATTGAGCACATTTCTAAAGCAGGAACATGGTAACTGAGAGATGCTCCAAATTTATTAAGACACGTGCATGCTTCTTAATGAACTGGATCACCCCTCTCCCATCAAAGCCAGTTGCTACCTTCTGAACTGGCAAGGTTTTTCAAATATGACATGTCACTTCATGCAATAACAAGTCTAGAATGCTTCTATATATCTTAGTGATTCTGTTATTGTTTTTCCTTGACACATTGTTCTGTATGCTCAAAGTCAATTTAGGTCAATATGATTTGCATTTATTTATGAAACTAATATCTAGAAAACGATAAGTGTGACTCAAATCAAATTATTAAATCTCCAAAAGAGTGCACAATTAAGATATCCTTTTTATTTAATTATTATTATTATTATTATTATTAATAATGAAAACAGTCAGTAGTGTGTGTATACCCTACACCTGTATCTGGCAAAATTGAGCAGTCAGGGACGGAGGAGCCTATAATCCCACACCACTCACCCTATCCACTGCCCCTGCCTGTCTACGGAGATTTAAACACATAACATGTCTGGTGTCCCCGTTCCTCGGCGGCTCGCCCTAGTGTCCCTGTTTCTACACTATGGCAACTCCCACCACTAGGATACTATCTCGGTTTCAGGTGTGACTCTAGTAAAGACGTGGGTCGACCCCCATCATCCTCCCTGTGTGTGTGCAGCCTCATTAGGCACCAGAGGTGTGTCTTCTTTTCAGTTCTGGGTGTATGGTTTGCCTATCTTGGCAACCCCTCTATAGACTGTATTTCTACCTATCAATATGCAGTACAAAAACTGAACTGATGTATTTCAAGCCCCACTTGGTATACACTCTAGGGGACAGGTTTTATGCCTGCTGTGTCTTATACCTGTGGTATTCCCACAGCTGTTTAATGGATACAGTCTATACCCACTCCACAGGTACCTCTACCTCTGTCCAGTATACACATCTCACACACATCCCATTATATCACGGTTAACAGGGTTCAGAGAGTATTACCCAAAATCAGATAGACCAGTTATTCCCACAGGCAGGTATTAGAATCGTTTCTCCACTTATCTGATGCACATGGTTGGTATGTCAGTCCTAGTCGTACTTCTCAACGCGTTTCTACCTGCCAATATTGCTAGGCGTCCTCAGGAGAGACTGTGCTGTCAGATACCGGTTCAACCTCATCTAGGTCACCAGGGGCGCTGTTTCAGGTGGTATGGTAACCTCCCCTCCTTCCTCATTGGTGTCAGCGTCACCGAATGCCCATTTGGGCTCCCCTATATCCCCCATGTACTCAGGGGAGGTGGTTGCAGGTGTGTCAGCTCATTCAGCGTGTATTAGCGGCTACGTCCGGTTTTGCGTCTCCCGGACTGGAAGTGCGTCATTTGACACACTGGGCGGTGCTCTCGGCGCTTGCGTTCCACCTGCCGCACATGTGACTTCCGGTATGCGTTCCAAATACCGGAAGTGTGTCAAAATCATCACCTACGAGCTCCCACCTTCTCTAGGACGCAAACAGGATGTGCTAGGACTATTACAGTCCCCTTACACATCCTGTACACCTGGGAAATGGGATGTAGGGAAGCAAATTACAGGGCTAGTAGTTCCTCCATGGCCACATCTTAATATATAGATTTATGCAGCCTAATGCTCATTGTTATGTATACCACCGAGAACATCTTGATATTACCATATATATTAGCGGGAAGAGAGTTAAGTATCACCCCATAGGTCCCGGTTCAGGGGGAACATAGAAACAAGCCCCAATTCGCTTTCACCCACCTATAGTATTTTTATGTGGTAGATTTCATATAGAGGTAATGGAGATTTTCACAAAACAGGGTGCAAGTAAAGAGAGGCACTCCCTATACAATATACTTTTGTGGAGGTGGTTAGTCCCACCTGTTATTCCTCATCCCTGTCTCCACATCTATTTACATACTGTTTGAAACCACTAGTATCATAGTTATAGTTTCTGTTGCTTCGTATTGATTTTTTATCGTACCATTCCTTCCATCTCACGTGATTTTTGAAAGAAACGTTCTATCTATATTCTACCAGACATATAGTGATGATATAAGGTCCATTTATATGTAGACCCGATAATCTCTCACCCATAGGTCCATTTTTGGACTGATAGGTCATACAGGAGACTTGCACAGATATACGAGAGCAATAGCAAAATATACGAAGTAAGATAGGGGAACCAAACCGGTCCAGGTACCTCTGTTAAGGGTACATGCTGAATGAGCTGACACACCTGCAACCACCTCCTCTGAGTACATGGGGGATATAAGGGAGCCCAAATGGGCATTCGGTGATGCTGACACCAATGAGGAAGGAGGGAGGTTACCATACCACCTGAAACAGCGCCCCCAGTGACCTAGATGAGGTTGAACTGGTATCTGACAGCACAGTCTCTCCTGAAGACGCCCAGCAATATTGGCGGGTAGATACGCATCGAGAAGTACGACTGGGATTGACATACCAACCATGTGCATCAGATAAGTGGAGTAACGATTCTAATACTTGCCTGTGGGAATAACTGGTCTATCTGATTTTGGGTGATACTGTCTGAACCCTGTTAACCGTGATATAATGGGATGTGTGTGAGATGTGTATACTGGACAGAGGTAGAGGTACCTGTGGAGTGGGTATAGACTGTATCCATTAAACAGCTGTGGGAATACCACAGGCATAAGACACAGCGGGCATAAAACTTGTCCCCTAGAGTGTATACCAAGTGGGGCTTGAAATACATCAGTTCAGTTTTTGTACTGCATATGGATAGGTAGAAATACAGTCTATAGAGGGGTTGCCAAGATAGGCAAACCATACACCCAGAACTGAAAAGAAGACACACCTCTGGTGCCTAATGAGGCTGCACACACACAGAGAGGATGATGGGGGTCGACCCACGTCTTTACTAGAGTCACACCTGAGACCGAGATAGTATCCTAGTGGTGGGAGTTGCCATAGTGTAGAAACAGGGACACTAGGGCAAGCCGCCGAGGAACGGGGACACCAGACATGTTATATGTTTAAATCTCCGTAGACAGGCAGGGGCAGTGGATAGGGTGAGTGTGGGATTATAGGCTCCTCCCTCCCTGACTGCTCAGTTTTGCCAGATACAGGTGTAGGGTATACACACACTACTGACTGTTTTTAATAATAATTAAATAAAAAGGATATCTTAATTGTGCACTCTTTTGGAGATTTAATATTTATGAAACTACTTGAAAATTGATGAAATTTTTAACAATTTTCCAATTTTTGAACTTCTTTTATAGCCTTAAAAAGCATAACTGGTCATAGCACACAAAATAGTTAATAAATAACATTTGCCACATGTCTAGTTAATTCCAGGGTCATTTTTTAAGTCCTTTTTCTTGTTTGTATGTCAGAAAAGTTCAATGTTTAACAGCACTTTTTTATATTTTTCAGGAAATTTACAAAACTTTTTTTCCTAGGGACCACTTACTATTTCATAGTTTCATGGTTTTTAAGGTTGAATATAGACATAAATCCATTGGGTTCAACTTATACCCTAATATGTTATATTGAAGTGACTTTCAGGGGTCTATATGTTAGAAATCCCCAAAAGTTCACACATTTTAAAATTGCACCGTTCAAGATGTTCAAAGTCACATTTACAGCGGGGAAAAAAGTATTTAGTCATCCACCAATTTTGCAAGTTCTTTCACTAAAAGGATGAGAGAGAGGGTCGTGGTATGGCAGCGGTGGAGAGAGGACGCATGGTGTAGAGCTCCTGACCCAACACCGGCTATAACCCTATCAGAGTCAGTTACCGGCAGCTTAACTAATCACTATGGGAGCCAAGAAAAGAAAAGGCAGTGGGGGAGCACCCTCGGCAGCAATGGCGGAAAAGGCAGCTCAGCATATCACCAGGGTAGCGGGAGCAGCAGAGATGGCGAGGTGGGAGCTGAGAGCAGTGCCGCTCATGCTCCTGAGCCCCAGGAGCTACCGACAGGTCAGATCGCCACCAGGCCAACATCTCCTGCAGGCGGGACCTGCAGGGAGGTACCTCACAGCATTGAAGGCGGAGAGCGGGGACAGGACACCGGGAATTTAATGGCGGCGGTCCAAGATGGTGCCGAGGAGAGGCGGGAGCCGCAAAGGGGAGGGCGGGGGAGCAGTGGTGGGATTGGTGCTTGGGGTGGAGGGGGAGAGTCAGGAGGACGCAGAGGAGACTGGAGGGGAGGAGGAGGAATACCTTATGGACTGTATAGAGGGCGCACCCCAGGGCACCATATCCTCGACCCCCAGGGACATATGTGAATCACCACAGACCACAGCCACAGCATCGGTGGCTTGAATGGCCATAAGGCATTGCCAGACTATTCAGGATGGCTACATTACACAAGTGCAGGCCCCTCAGATGTTGCCCCCGTTCTGTTACACTGCTTATAATCCTCAGGGATACGGCTACGGTGCACAACCGGTACAGGGACTTGACCTGGGACTGCCAGGTTAAGTGACATCCCCCCAGGCAGGATATGGAACAGTATGTGTCGCGTCTGGAAACGTCCTATAAGGCGGAATTATCCACATTGAGAGATTAAATACAGCAATGTAACGAGAAGGTCAATGCACAGGAACACACCATGTCTGCCAGATTAGACACACAAAAAGAGATTCTCATGACTCAATCCCACCATAACATATAGCAAATTGTGGGGTATAGGTTTGTCTTTTGGTCCAAAACACGTAAGCTTGTGAGCCACTACACGGCTCCCCACATGTCACAAGTCCTATCCACTAAATTCTTATCCAAAGTGAGCAAAGGACACAAATAGAAAATAAATTTTCTTACCACAGCAGATTCAGGTCAGACGACCATTACACTGGTCACTCCCTCTGTGAGAAAGGAGATTGCTAGTGATTGGGGCTGGTGTCTTGCATTCATGATGCCTTCATTTTAACCTGGGCAAAGCTGCACACAGCACTGAGTGTAATGGTCGTCAATCCCACCATATACAAATGCTGGTGGATATGTTTGACGCCACCGAAAACAGAGGCAGAAGGAATAACATTAGAGTACGGGGGCTGCCAGAAATGGTTGCGCCACGGGAGATACATGGAGCACTGCAAAAGGTATTCAATTCGGTTCTCCAGCACCAGCCTGATTCTCCTTTTGGATTGGATCGTGCCCATAGGGCACTGGGCCCTAAACCTCAGGACCAAGCGCCTCCGCGAGATGTTATATGTCGGGTGCATAAATATCTGATAAAAGATGAGGTGATGTCCAAGGCAAGATCTGAGAATGTTATTCAGTATAAGGGCACGAAGGTCCAACTGCTTCCTGATCTCTCTAGGTGGACCTTGCAGAGATAGAGGGCTTTTCGTCCCCTCTAAGACGTATTGCGCCAACACGATATACCATACATCAGGGGGTTCCCATTCTGCCTCTGAGTCCATAAGGAGGGCAGAATGTATTTATTGAGCCATCCGAATGGTATTGCCACTTTTTCAGTGGTGCTCAATATCCCACGTGTGGAGATTACAAACTGGCCTTCACTACCATTCCAATACCGGAGGGAGGATCCACTCGAGAGGTTTCCTCCCCAATGACAGAGAAGAGAGGGTAGACGCTTAGACGGAGATCGATGGGACCAAAGGAGACCGGAGGAGGAGAGAGCCTGATGAAAGCACCACTGCAAAAGGGAGGGCTGACATCTAGTTTGAGAGGGGGACAGGGTTCCTTGGGCTTTTCTGGGGTCCTTTTCCTCTGTATTGACATGCTCGCGGGTTCTCAGGTTCTCATGGTTGCCGGAGGAAGAGAAGATAATTCCAGCCCCTAATATGAGACAATAATACCCGTCGAGGTATCTATATGCCATGATCAGTAGCTACGAATGTGGATAAGGAAGGTGCTACCCTGCAGGGACCCTTCACTCTAACCCCCCCCCCCCGCAATCCTACTCCCCCCTCCTGCCCTGGTTTCTCCTTCCATTTTCTTCTTCCCCTCCCTGTCTGTCCCTTTTTCTCCCCCCCCTCTTCCTTGTATGTCTATCTGTTTCTTTCCCTACTTCCTCCATTATCTCTCTTACCATCCACTGACTGGTCTCACTTTAGTATACATGTCCGAGTAGAAGACTGTACTGTGACATTTTGGATGATAATTGTTTTATCATTTCCGTCTGTTGTTATGTCTTAGTTGCAATGTTAATTGTTACCGTTTACTGCTACCATATTGTGATGATTACTTGTCTTGCGTCATTACCTGAATGCCTTACATTTTCATGAGAGCTAAAACTGATGCCCACACGGGACCAGACCGGGGGCAGAGTAACTTCGAGCATCCTGAGGGCTCGGCCCCTTCAGTAATTTGTGATCTTAATAACCGTACTGTTTCTGATGGTGTGTTAACGCCACCCTATTACTTGATTTACCCCAGTAGTGCAGCTACTAATGCACGACCTAGAAGGTGCTTCTCTACTGTAGAGGAGCCATCAGGGGTTGTGCCGGTGGAGGGAAACTCCACTGTTTCCGTGCATAACCTACGGATTCAACGGAGGAGACATAACCGGTCGACTGGATTTTGGCAGTTCACACACTCCTCCACAGTATGGTTCAGAGAACAAGATTTCTCACTAAGCGACTCAGGATACTTAAAGTGTCGTTGCCCGATCTGCGCAAACAGATATACAGTTAGGGCCAGAAATATTTGGACAGTGACACAAGTTTTGTTATTTTAGCTGTTTACAAAAACATGTTCAGAAATACAATTATATATATAATATGGGCTGAAAGTGCACACTCCCAGCTGCAATATGAGAGTTTCCACATCCAAATCGGAGAAAGGGTTTAGGAATTATAGCTCTGTAATGCATAGCCTCCTTTTTTTCAAGGGACCAAAAGTAATTGGACAATGGACTCTAAGGGCTGCAATTAACTCTGAAGGCGTCTCCCTCGTTAACCTCTAATCAATGAAGTAGTTAAAAGGTCAGGGGTGGATTCCAGGTGTGTGGTTTTGCATTTGGAAGCTGTTGCTGTGACCAGACAACATGCGGTCAAAGGAACTCTCAATTGAGGTGAAGCAGAACATCCTGAGGCTGAAAAAAAAGAAAAAATCCATCAGAGAGATAGCAGACATGCTTGGAGTAGCAAAATCAACAGTTGGGTACATTCTGAGAAAAAAGGAATTGACTGGTGAGCTTGGGAACTGTAAAAGGCCTGGGCGTCCACGGATGACAACAGTGGTGCATGATCGCCGCATACTTTATTTGGTGAAGAAGAACCCGTTCACAACATCAACTGAAGTCCAGAACACTCTCAGTGAAGTAGGTGTATCTGTCTCTAAGTCAACAGTAAAGAGAAGACTCCATGACAGTAAATACAAAGGGTTCACATCTAGATGCAAACCATTCATCAATTCCAAAAATAGACAGGCCAGAGTTAAATTTGCTGAAAAACACCTCAAGAAGCCAGCTCAGTTCTGGAAAAGTATTCTATGGACAGATGAGACAAAGATCAACCTGTACCAGAATGATGGGAAGAAAAAAGTTTGGAGAAGAAAGGGAACGGCACATGATCCAAGGCACACCACATCCTCTGTAAAACATGGTGGAGGCAACGTGATGGCATGGGCATGCATGGCTTTCAATGGCACTGGGTCACTTGTTTTTATTGATGACATAACAGCAGACAAGAGTAGCCGGATGAATTCTGAAGTGTACCAGGATACACTTTCAGCCCAGATTCAGCCAAATGCTGCAAAGTTGATTGGACGGCGCTTCATAGTACAGATGGACAATGACCCCAAGCATACAGCCAAAGCTACCCAGGAGTTCATGAGTGCAAAAAAGTGGAGCATTCTGCAATGGCCAAGTCAATCACCAGATCTTAACCCAATTGAGCATGCATTTCACTTGCTGAAATCCAGACTTAAGACGGAAAGACCCACAAACAAGCAAGACCTGAAGGCTGTGGCTGTAAAGGCCTGGCAAAGCATTAAGAAGGAGAAAACCCAGCGTTTGGTGATGTCCATGGGTTCCAGACTTAAGGCAGTGATTGCCTCCAAAGGATTCGCAACAAAAAATTGAAAATAAAAATATTTTGTTTGGGTTATGTTTATTTGTCCAATTACTTTTGACCTCCTAAAATGTGGAGTGTTTGTAAGCAAATGTGTACAATTCCTACATTTTCTATCAGATATTTTTGTTCAACCCTTCAAATTAAACGTTACAATCTGCACTTGAATTCTGTTGTAGAGGTTTCATTTCAAATCCAATGTGGTGGCATGCAGAGCCCAACTCGCGAAAATTGTGTCACTGTCCAAATATTTCTGGCCCTAACTGTAAGCCCCGATACTCTACCTACTCTTGCACTATCCTACTTACCTACATCCTAACTACTCTTTTTACTTTTCTGAACCTTTAACTTAGTCACTGCTTCTGCCGTGCCGCCTCTGGAGAGCGGGACAGATTGATCCAACTATGATGCGACCAAAGATTACCTTGGGATCCCTAAATGCGAGGGGGCTCCATAATCCCAAGAAAATAACACAAATCCTATATGGAATGCACAAACGGAAGGTGAGTGTGCTTATTCTCCAGGAGACTCACTTCAAAGAACATCATGTCCCGAATATTAGGGATAGATATTTTACAACCTGGTTCCACAGTGCCTGCCCTGTTAGTCGCTCTAGGGGGGTATCCATTGCAGTTCATAAATCGTTACAACATACCATTTTGGATACCTGCATAGACTCGAAGGGCAGATACATATTGTTAAAGCTGAAAATTCATGCGTCCCTATACACCATTGCGGGGTGGTATTTGTGGTGCCCCACTGGTTAGGCGTCACAAGTGGGGTACTGCACCCAAAGATGAGCATGTGGTTAGCCCTGTCGCAAGTAGAATGCAGAACACTGTGGAAGAATTTGATCCCAACAAACACCCACCGATGCAACCGGAGGGAGGTCCTAAAAAGAGAGTTGGAAAGTGGAAAGTATGAGAGGAGCAAGGTAGAACGCACGGGGAGTCTTCAGGAGTGTCTTCCCCGAGGGAAGACGGAGAATAGGAGCTTACCCGAGAGAGAAGGGGGGCTTCAAAAGAGGGTTAGAGAAAGAAGTAGCCCAAACAGAAAGGTCCTGACTTGTAAACCCGGAGTACACGGGTCTGACAACACAGCCTGGAGTGTACACCCTTCGACCGTACTCGGCCCAGCTCTGAAGACGTTCTCAGGGTGTTCATTCCCTGGGATGTACTACTGCTCAAGAACCAGGCTACAAGAAGAGAGAGAAGGGACAGGACAAGAGTAGGTCCAAGAAGGTGCTGCCAGACACTTCCACAGATTCTGCATTCTGCTGCGACTACCCAGCCGGCCGTCCTGCGGGAAGTACTGTGAGCTGTATCACCATCTTGATCAGTTTTTGCAAGTAAAGTACCTGGAAGAGTGAATTGCTTCTGTGTTTCTGTCCTGCTTTTATTGACTTTTCTCCACGGTTTGCACCATCCTGGCAACAGTTAACACTGACCCGGAGGCTTAGCTCTACCTGTAGGGAGCTGCTCCACCCTAGCCGCAATACCACCACCCTCCGGAGGACTGTGGTAGCGCTGGTGTCTAGTCACCAGGTACTACAGGTGGCGTCACAAGACAAAGACTGTAATCCCTTGTAAATACAAAAACAACCCTTCTTATGGGCTGTCACCCGGGTTCACAGATCTGGACAGGCCACCAGTGATATCCCCACCGAAGCAGAGGGCCCAGACATCCGAGTTCCCATACCCTGGGGTGCTACAGATAACCCTTTCTGGCGCTGTGAACAGGATCATGTTACCGGTGCTACAGGGCACTGTGTGCTTTTGGACTTCAAACTTTTTGACTGAAAAGAACTTTCACTGCCACTGTACGGCGTTGAGAACTGGTTCCCGGCATTTTACCGAGAACCCCAAGATGGCGATTTGACTATGTAAAGGACCATGTGCAGGTCCGGGGCTATGCCTCAGCCCCTTAACGAAGGAGGGCAAAGACGAAGACGCGAAAATGTTTTACCGCCCCTATGGCCATTAATCAATCAAGGGAGTGGCCCAACAGAAGGGGTGAAGCCAAGGATAGAAGAGTGAGAGAGGCCGCAGCCGCTGCACAGGCTGTAACACATCTCTTGGCTGCGATCCCACCTGTTTAAACTCAAGAGGCCAAACTGACTTCCCGGATGACCTACCCGCTGCTCCCGCTAACACCCCGGCGGTAGAGAACCGAGCCCTGGAGGAAGAACCGGACGTCATTGTGCAGGAGGTTGACGGTGGCCTGGATAACATCACCAACCTAGCCGAGGATGACTCCACGAAGGACGAAGAGGAGTTGTTTTACCGTCCCGTAGCCGCTGGAGATTGTACCCCGAAGCTGGCATGGTGGACCGACCAGCAAAGGCTACCTGTTGCTAGGCCAAGCTGCGTCGCAGATGTTACCACCATTCTGGAGACCCCATTACACTGCATTTCACCACCGGAGTATACCCCACTGGTTAGAAAGTCCGACCAGGAGGCCCGGCAAAGACATCGAGAGGAGTACTACCAACAGGAGAGTGAAAGCTGTAGGGTAAGGGAGGAAGCCCGCAGACACACCCCACTGCCATTGGAACTGAGAAAGATTGGCACCATAGTGTTAACTACGCGGATGGCTGGGGATTCATATGCGAGCCGGGACTGTGTGACGAAATATTTGTGGTGCATAGAGACATTGAGTCACACCTGCATCGTGGTCACCCGGACCGGGATGTGTACCGCGGAGATGAGGTAGCTTATGAAAGACACGCGGGGCCACTTGGGTGGTTCGCTATTCGTGCGTCCCACCATTAAGTACCTGTTATCGCCACAGGTTTGAGATGTGAATAGTTTCTTTTGCTGCAGTGTGAACTTTTTGTTTTTCTTTTCCCTTACGTTAAAGAAGTATGTGAAATTCCCTGATTTAAGTGGACACTTTCGTGGGATATCATGTAGTTATTCGAAGCAGTGCGGCAGTGATAAAGCACACTGGACTGTGATGGACAATGATTACCGCTGGGTCCGCGCAGTTACCGATCCCCGTGTGGCCGATGAGAATTTAGATAATGTTATAGCTGTTGAAAGCGAATTGTGTATAAATAAAGATGCTATGAACCGGAGAGCAATATCTTGACCAAAAGATGACCCGAGGACCCTGAGGTCTACAGTAGTAGCTAAATTTCGCATTGGTCAGTAACGTTAAAAAAAAAAAAAAATGAAACTGAACCTCACATAAAGGGAAGTAGAAGAATGCTTGTTTGTAAATATGTTACCTGTTATTGTTTATTGAAAATATAAAACATTTTACTCTTCCGATAAACCCTGTAACACCATACTCGCGGACGAGTATATTCCATCAAGGGGAAATGTGGCGCCCCACTGGTCAGGCATCACAAATGGGGTACTGCACCCAAAGATGAGCGTGTGGTTATCCTTGTCGCAAGTAGAATGCAGAACACTGTGGAAGGATTTGATCCCAACACACACCCACCGATGCAACTGGGGGGTGTCCCAAAAAGAGAGTTGTAGAGTGGAACGTGTGAGAGGGGCAAAGTAGAACAGACAGGGAGTCTTCAGGAGTGTCTTCCCCGAGGGAAGACGGAGAACGGGAGCTTACCCGAGAGAGAAGGGGGGCTTCAAAAGAGGGCTAGAGAAAGAAGTAGCCCAGACAGAAAGGTCCTGACTTGTTCACCCAGAGTACACGGGTCTGACAACACGGCCTGGAGTGATCACCCTCCGACCGTACTCGGCCCAGCTTCGAAGACGTTCTCAGGGTGTTCATCCCCTGGGACGTACTACTGTTCAAGAAGCAGGCCACGAGAAGAGAGAGAAGGGACAAGACAAAGGTAGATCCAAGAAGGTACCGCCAGAGACTTTCACAGATTCTGCATTCTGCTGCAACTACCTGCCTGGCCGTCCTGCGGGAAGTACTGTGAGCTGTATCACCATCTTGATCAGTTTTTGCAAGTAAAGTACATTGGAAGAGTAAATTGCTTTTGTGTTTCTATCCTGCTTTCATTGACTTTTTCAATGGTTTGCACCGTCCTGGCAACAGTTAACACTGCCCCGGAGGCTTAGCTCTACCTGTAGGGAGCTGCTCCACCCTAGCCGCAATACCACCACCCTCCAGAGAATTGTGGCGGCGCTGGTGTCTAGTCACCAGGTACTACAGGTAGCGTCACGAGACAAACACTGTAATCCCTTGTAAATAAAAAAAACAACCCCTTCTTGTGGGCTGTGCCATGGGGTCACAAATCTGGGCAGGCCACCAGTGACATCCCCACCGAAGAAGAGGGCCCAGACATTCGAGTACCCATACCCTGGGGCGCTACATATTCGCCAAACGACAATCCAGCCACAGCCGGCCCGGGGCTTATTGAACATAGTGGGGGAATTTGCTGAGGGTATAGTGGTGATAGGAGGGGACTTTAACGTCACCTTAGACCCACAATTGGACTCCACAACAAAGGGAGGGAGGGGAACACCTAAACAAGTCACTCTTTTACACCTATTATTCTAGCCCCCATGACTCTTATAGTCGTATTGACTTTTTTCTCGTCAGCCACCATGACCTGTCCTGGCACCCCAAACCGTCCATTGGCAGTTATTCATAGTCAGATCATGCACCAATATTCTTAGACATTAGCCCCCCAGACTTAACAGACCGCCCCTGGACTTGGAGACTCAATGACAATCTTCTTCAGGATTCGATCTGCGCGACGGAGATCAAAAAGTCGATTGACTTGTTTTGGACGGACCATATAAGAGATGACACCCAGACCCCGATTAAATGGGAGGCCCTTAAATGTGTGCTGAGAGGGTTCTTCATAAAACATGGATCCCGCCTTAAAAAAGAAATATCGGTAAAAATTAAAGAATTGACGGATGCCATATACATATTGGAACGACAACACAAAAACACTATGTTGGCGGTGGTATTGGGAGACTTAATCAAACATGGAGAGACACTTAAGGCCACTTCACACACACAGATATCTGAGTCCAATATCTTAACAGATCTCTGGTTGCAGTGAAATCATGGATACATTGCTCCATGTTGTACACAGCCACAAAATGGAGCAATGTATCCATGATTGCACTGCAACCAGAGATCTGTTCAGATATTGGACTCAGATATCTGTGTGTGTGAAGTAGCCTTTAGGAATTTGCTTAATGAACAGTCCTTGAAATATCTATATACATAATCTCCAGTTTTGCGCTTCCGCCACTGTGCCGCTATCGCGAGCCGCCGACACTGGCCGGAAGCGCAAACATGTGGCCGCCCGACACCCCACACCCTGCCCGCTCCACACACCGCCCGCCGCAATTACCGCCCAACTCCCACTACCCACCACACAGTGCGACCCCAGCCCGACCACAGCCGCGCACTGCATCCATTATCTCACCGCCCGTCCCGCCTCTATACCCAGAGCCCCTCCCTCTCTGCACCAAACACCGCGATCATCGAGATCTCCCCTCACTCTCGCAGTGTTTGAAGCCACTGCTGCCGCAAACCACCAGTGTCTCCATGCTTCCTCTGTCCTCAACAACACGATCTGCCCCACAGACCGCACCTGCCTCTGGGTATGAGGGGCGCCGGGGCTACGAAATGCCCACGACCATCACAGGAGCCTCTGTCTTATGCTGCACATGCTCTCCACACCGCCCTACACCCGCACCGCCCAGGAGCCTATACTAATCCCCCCTCATAGGTAAACATCACTCTGCTACCCACACAGCCGCCTCTGGCCTCTGCTACCCACATTGCCCCCTCTGTGCTCTGCTACCCACACAGCCGCCTCTGTGCTCTGCTACCCACTGAGCCGCCTCTGCGCTCTGCTACCCACTGAGCCGCCTCTGCGCTCTGCTACCCACTGAGCCGCATCTGCGCTCTGCTACCCACTGAGCCGCCTCTGCGCTCTGCTACCCACTGAGCCGCCTCTGCGCTCTCCTACCGCCTGAGCCCCCTCTGCGCTCTGCTAACTGCTCTGCTACCCACTGAGCCACCTCTGTGCTCTGCTATCCACTGAGCCGCCTCTGTGCTCTGCTACCCACAGAGCCGCCTCTGCTTCCCACAGAGCCCCCTCTACATTCTGCTACCTGCTCTGCTACCCACAGAGCCGCCTCTGTGCTCTGCTACCCACAGAGCCGCCTCTGTGCTCTGCTACCCACAGAGCCGCCTCTGTGCTCTGCTACCCACAGAGCCGCCTCTGTGCTCTGCTACCCACAGAGCCGCCTCTGTGCTCTGCTACCCACAGAGCCGCCTCTGTGCTCTGCTACCCACAGAGCCGCCTCTGTGCTCTGCTACCCACACAGCCGCCTCTGTGCTCTGCTACCCACAGAGCCGCCTCTGTGTTCTGCTACCCACAGAGCCGCCTCTGTGCTCTGCTACCCACAGAGCCGCCTCTGTGCTCTGCTACCCACAGAGCCGCCTCTGTGCTCTGCTACCCACAGAGCCGCCTCTGTGCTCTGCTACCCACAGAGCCGCCTCTGTGCTCTGCTACCCACACAGCCGCCTCTGTGCTCTGCTACCCACACAGCCGCCTCTGTGCTCTGCTACCCACACAGCCGCCTCTGTGCTCTGCTACCCACACAGCCGCCTCTACCCTCTGCTACCCACAGAGCCGCCTCTGTGCTCTGCTACCCACAGAGCCTGCTCTGCTACCCACAGAGCCGCCTCTGTGCTCTGGTACCCACAGAGCCTGCTCTGCTACCCACAGAGCCGCCTCTGTGCTCTGCTACCCACTGAGCCGCTTCTGTGCTCTGCTACCCACAGAGCCGCCTCTGTGCTCTCCTACCGACTGAGCCCCCTCTGCGCTCTGCTAACTGCTCTGCTACCCACTGAGCCACCTCTGTGCTCTGCTATCCACTGAGCCGCCTCTGTGCTCTGCTACCCACAAGCCGCCTCTGCTACCCACAGAGCCCCCTCTACATTCTGCTACCTGCTCTGCTACCCACAGAGCCGCCTCTGTGCTCTGCTACCCACAGAGCCGCCTCTGTGCTCTGCTACCCACAGAGCCGCCTCTGTGCTCTGCTACCCACAGAGCCGCCTCTGTGCTCTGCTACCCACAGAGCCGCCTCTGTGCTCTGCTACCCACAGAGCCGCCTCTGTGCTCTGCTACCCACAGAGCCGCCTCTGTGCTCTGCTACCCACACAGCCGCCTCTGTGCTCTGCTACCCACAGAGCCGCCTCTGTGTTCTGCTACCCACAGAGCCGCCTCTGTGCTCTGCTACCCACAGAGCCGCCTCTGTGCTCTGCTACCCACAGAGCCGCCTCTGTGCTCTGCTACCCACAGAGCCGCCTCTGTGCTCTGCTACCCACAGAGCCGCCTCTGTGCTCTGCTACCCACAGAGCCGCCTCTGTGCTCTGCTACCCACACAGCCGCCTCTGTGCTCTGCTACCCACACAGCCGCCTCTGTGCTCTGCTACCCACACAGCCGCCTCTGTGCTCTGCTACCCACACAGCCACCTCTGTGCTCTGCTACCCACACAGCCGCCTCTACCCTCTGCTACCCACAGAGCCGCCTCTGTGCTCTGCTACCCACAGAGCCTGCTCTGCTACCCACAGAGCCGCCTCTGTGCTCTGGTACCCACAGAGCCTGCTCTGCTACCCACAGAGCCGCCTCTGTGCTCTGCTACCCACAGAGCCGCCTCTGTGCTCTGCTACCCACAGAGCCACCTCTGGGCTCTGCTACCCACAGAGCCGCCTCTGTGCTCTGCTACCCACAAAGCCGCCTCTGTGCTCTGCTACCCACACAGCCGCCTCTGTGCTCTGCTACCCACATAGCCGCCTCTGTGCTCTGCTACCCACAGAGCCGCCTTTGTGCTCTGCTACCCACTGAGCCGCCTCTGTGCTCTGCTACCCGCAGAGCCGCCTCTGTGCTCTGCTACCCACAGAGCCGCCTTTGTGCTCTGCTACCCACTGAGCCGCCTCTGTGCTCTGCTACCCGCAGAGCCGCCTCTGTGCTCTGCTACCCACAGAGCCACCTCTGGGCTCTGCTACCCACAGAGCCGCCTCTGTGCTCTGCTACCCACAAAGCCGCCTCTGTGCTCTGCTACCCACACAGCCGCCTCTGTGCTCTGCTACCCACATAGCCGCCTCTGTGCTCTGCTACCCACAGAGCCGCCTTTGTGCTCTGCTACCCACTGAGCCGCCTCTGTGCTCTGCTACCCACAGAGCCGCCTCTGTGCTCTGCTACCCACAAAGCCGCCTCTGTGCTCTGCTACCCACACAGCCGCCTCTGTGCTCTGCTACCCACATAGCCGCCTCTGTGCTCTGCTACCCACAGAGCCGCCTTTGTGCTCTGCTACCCACTGAGCCGCCTCTGTGCTCTGCTACCCGCAGAGCCGCCTCTGTGCTCTGCTACCCGCAGAGCCGCCTCTGTGCTCTGCTACCCACAGAGCCGCCTCTGTGCTCTGCTACCCACTCACCCGCCTGTACACACACAATTCATTTCACCGCGCTCCCGATGCAATTGCATCGGGCCTTTTACTAGTAGGAATAAATTCAAGAGTTTCATGTACCATAAGGCCAACAAATGTGACCACCCCTTAGCACGCTTATTACATCCTAGGACTCAGGCCACGTACAGTTGTGCCCAAAAGTATTGACACCCCTGCAATTCTGTCAGATAATACTCAGCTTCTTCCTGAAATTGATTGCAATCACAAATTCTTTGGTATTATTATCGTCATTTAATTTGTCTTAAATGAAAAAACACAAAAGAAAATGAAGCAAAAAGCAAAACATTGATCATTTCACACAAAACTCCAAAAATGGGACAGACAAAAGTATTGGCACCCTCAGCCTAATACTTGGTTGCACAACCTTGAGCCAAAATAACTGCGATCAACCGCTTCCGGTAACCATCAATGAGTTTCTTACAATGCTCTGCTGGAATTTTAGACCATTCCTCTTTGGCAAACTGCTCCAGGTCCCTGATATTTGAAGGGTGCCTTCTCCAAACTGCCATTTTTAGATCTCTCCACAGGTGTTCTATGGGATTCAGGTCTGGACTCATTGCT
This sequence comes from Allobates femoralis, assembly GCA_033576535.1. NCBI lineage: Eukaryota > Metazoa > Chordata > Amphibia > Anura > Aromobatidae > Allobates > Allobates femoralis. The sequence continues at coordinate 529,225,865 of JARQOC010000003.1, read as the reverse complement.
GGCCACCTTAGAAGTCTCCAGTGCTTTCTCTCATAACCACTTTCTAGTCCTTTTTGAAGCATGTTTTGGGTCATTGTCCTGCTGGAAGACCCATGACCTCTGAGGGAGACCCAGCTTTCTCACAATGGGCCCTACATTATGCTGCAAAATTTGTTGGCAGTCTTCAGACTTCATAATGCCATGCACACGGTCAATCAGTCCAGTGCCAGAGGCAGCAAAGCAACCCCAAAACATCAGGGAACCTCCGCCATGTTTGACTGTAGGGACCGTTTTCTTTTCTTTGAATGCCTCTTTTTTTCTCCTGTAAACTCTATGTTGATGCCTTTGCCCAAAATGCTCTACTTTTGTCTCATCTGACCAGAGAACATTCTTCCAAAACGTTTTAGGCTTTGTCAGGTAATTTTTGGCAAACTCCAGCCTGGCTTTTTTATGTCTCAGGGTAAGAAGTGGGGTCTTCCTGGGTATCCTACCATACAGTCCCTTTTCATTCAGATGCCGACAGATAGTACGGGTTGACACTATTGTACCCTCGGACTGCAGGGCAGCTTGAACCTGTTTAGATGTTAGTCAAGGTTCTTTATCCACCATCCGCACAATCTTGCGTTGAAATCTCTCGTCAATTTTTCTTTTCCGTCCACATCTAGGGAGGTTAGCCACAGTGCCATGGGCTTTAAACTTCTTCATGACACTGCACACAGTAGACACAGGAACATTCAGGTCTTTGGAGATGGACTTGTAGCCTTGAGATTGCTCATGCTTCCTCACAATTTGGTTTCTTAAGTCCTCAGACAGTTCTTTGGTCTTCTTTCTTTTCTCCATGCTCAATGTGGTACACACAAGGACATAGGACAGAGGTTGAGTCAACTTTAATCCATGTCAACTGGCTGCAAGTGTGATTTAATTATTGCCAACACCTGTTAGGTGCCGCAGGTAAGTTACAGGTGCTGTTAATTACACAAATTAGAGAAGCATCACATGATTTTTCTAACAGTGCCAATACTTTTGCCCACCCCCTTTTTTATGTTTGGTATGGAATTATATCCAATTTGGCTTTAGGACAATTCTTTTTGTATTTTTTCATTGAAGACAAATTAAATGAAGATAATAATACCAAAGAATTTGTGATTGCAATAATTTTCAGGAAGAAACTGAGTATTATCTGACAAAATTGCAGGGGTTTCAATAGTTTTGGCCATAACTGTATATCCCGAAACTCCAACGACGATCAGGCATAGAGACGACCCGAGGGAAACATTAGACACGATGCGCGATTATTATCAAAAACTATATAATATTGAAGGACCGATATCGGTTACACGTCAGTAGACCATGCAGACCAAGATAGACCAATATGTAGCGGACACGCCACTCCCCAGACTTCGAAAGCAGATAGCGGACGAGTTAGACACGGATATATCGGTACAGGAGGTTGATGAAGCCATCAAAAATACCCCTCTCGGAAAAAGTCCCAGCCCTGACGGATTTTCTCCACAATTTTACACATTTTTCAGGGAACAACTCCGGGTTCACACCACAGTCCCTGCTGGCCCATATCATGGTACTGCCATTGCCAGGCAAGGATCCCACAATAGTATCTCTAATTATAGACCGATTTCCCTCATAAATATGGACATTAAACTATATGCAAAGATTTTGGCTAACTGTCTTGCGCCCCTTTTACCATCTATTATTCATACAGATCAGGTGGGATTCGTTCAGGGACAAGCAGCGAGGGATGGAGTGTTGAAAATGCTTTCCCTGATTGCACATGCTAGGGCTCTTCGCAAGCCCTTGGGACTGATCTCGGTGGACGCCGAGAAGGCATTTGACCATGTGAGGTGGAGCTTTCTAAACTCGACACTCCGGCAGATAGGACTGGGGGAGAAATTTATCCGCAATATTGCCGCATTGTACACCGAACCGTCTGCCACAATTAAAATCAATGGATCGCTCTCAGATCCTTTCCCAATAAAAAATGGGACGTGACAAGGATACCCCCTTTCACCCCTACTGTATGCGATAGCAATGGAACACCTAGCAGTGGCGGTGAGGCAAAATCATGATATATGTTGTGGGTGTGGAGATCGGACAACATCTTTACAAAGCCTCCCTCTATGCAGATGACCTCTTATTGTATATCTTGCAACCCCATATTACTATCCCTGTAATAATGTCAGTATTTAAAACGTATGGTGAGGTCAGTAATTTCAAAATAAATTATACTAAAACCGAGGCTCTCAACATCACACTGCTGATGGGGGATGTGGAGAGGGCCAGGAATAACTTCCCATTTAAGTGGCAGTCGACTGCTCTTAAATATCTGGGCATCCAAGTTCCCTCAGACTTGAGTAAATTATATACATTAAACTATGAGGCCTTATTAACCAAGACTTTGAGGGACCTCAAACGATACGACCAGAGAATGATCTCGTGGTTTGGGCGTATCAATACATTCAAGATGGATGTGCTCCCTCGGTTTCTCTATGTCTTCCAGGCAGTTCCACTTTCACCTCCGAAGAGCTTCTTCAAAACCATACTTTCGGCATTAATCCGTTTTGTGTGGCGGCAGTCCAGACCTAGATTGAAATATGAAATCTTGACGAGATCTAAGACGCACGGAGGTGCTGGACTTCCAGACTTCCAGAGATATCATCAGGCCTCCCAAGTAATTCATCTTTTTGACTGGCATGATCGACAGGACACCAAGCAGTGGGTGGAATTGGAGCAGGAGGGATATTCAGTCCCACTACGAAATCTGCCATGGATTACTACTAGAGAAGAGGGAAGATAGGGATGGGGTGCCCTGGAGTGGTGACTGGCGAGATTATAAAAACCTGGGATACTGTGAAGCGGAGGAAAGGTCTAATGAGCGCATTTAACCCATTATCTCCTATATTCTTTAACCCTGACAACCCTCCTGGTTTTCAGCTTGAAAGTTTTTGGGATGGCAGAGAGATTAGTATCCGAGGAAACACCAGCTGATCACAAGGCAGGGTTTACCATCCCTCGCTGATTTGCAGGATGGATCTCCCTTACAACCCCTGTCTTGGCTGGAATATGAACAGCTGAAATCATTTATTCGTCGATCTACAGGAGGAGTGCGTTATCCACTCCCTTTAACTCAGGGTGAGGGGGTATTTACCCAACAGTCTCCACCATCGCACCAAATTTCCCTTATGTATAAAACAATGCATGATGACGTCTCGGCGACAGTTCCAATTTTTATGAGGGCATGGAAGGCTGAAATGGACTGCGTATTCGAGGAGGAGGATGTTGCGGCGGCTTTCCTCTATACTCATAAGATGTCCCCGGCTGGCTGTGCACAGGAAAAGAATTTTAAAATTCTTACCCGATGGTACCAGTACCCTGTACGGTTGCATGCCATCTTCCCCACAGTGACGGACAGGTGCTGGCGGTGTGGAAGCACTAATGTGGCGCCCCTGCGGCAAGGCGCCACAGGGAAGTACTACACTGTGACAATAATGTGTTCTTTCTTTTCCCTGTAAGTTGTCAGTTCAGGGTTAAACCTGTGGAGTCTGTACGTGCACACACCTACCGTAGGATTAGATCACTAGAGTAGGGGGGACCAGTAATTTAGTAAGTCCCAACATGGGGTGGAGCCTAGGGTAGATGCAGTGAGAGAGAGACAGTTTCTAGTTAGTTAGTGCTGGGAAGGCAGTCAGGAAGGACAGGCCTGACAGCACAGCCAACAGGAGGGAGCCCCATCTTTAAGTGGGGGCCCAGGACAGCAGGCAATGGGCCAGGACTGGTTGGAGCCAGCTGGTCATGTTGAGGGAACACCGCATCTGGATCCGGATGCGGTGAATGCAATTCATGTTTTAAATGTGACCCCAGCCTATGTCTTCCATTTTGTAATTATTGCTCCCACAGTTGATTTCTTCACACCAAGTTGCTTGTGTATTGCAGATTCAGTCTTCCCAGCAGGGCTAAAATTTTGTTTCTGGTGTCCTTCAACAGCTCTTTGGTCTTCACAATAGTGGATTGGGACTGTTTGAGGTTGCGGACAGGTGTCTTTTATACTTCAGTTCAAACAGGTGCCAGTACTACAGGTAATGAGTAGAGGAGCTCAGATCTAGCGATGAACGATTTAACGATATGCTTCATCGTGGTGTATAACACCACGATGAACGATCTCCCAGCGGCAGAGCCTATGCTGGGAGATGGTAACTATGGTACACGTCGGGTTACTAAGCGATGCGCGGCGCCTAGTAACCCGATGTGTACCATAGTAACCAGCGATCTCGCTGGTCCACATCGCTGGTGAGTCTGTCTGTGTGACATCTCACCAGCGATGTGAACGATATTGTAAGCGATCGCGCGTGCACGTGATCGCTTACAATATCGCTCGCGATATTGTAGCGTGTGACGGCCGCCTAAGTGGGAGAACTTGCACAATTGGTGGCTGACTAAATACTTTTTTACCACTGTAGGGGATGGAAACGATAAAAATTAAAATTTTAATATAGAACTGTGATTTAGCACCACAATTTTTATGTTCTCAAAGATAACAGTAGAAATGCTTATAGCAGGGCTTTATAGGCACACAGAATTTGGCAGCAGAGCTAGAGGTCATTCTTTTGCATTATGGTGGGGCCTATGGGTTGAGAGAGGGAGCTCCTCCTTCTCATAACCCTCTTGATGCCTTGATCTATATCGAGTATGGGATTTAAAAGGTTAAATGGCCAAGGATGGTGCTGTTGCACCTTGTGCTTTTGTGGCACCCTGGTTGGGGCACCACAGAACTCTTAGGATGCAAATGGAGTGTACACAGCAAGCAGACCTCACTACTAAAACACCTTTACACCCCTTTTCACCCAGGCCTCTAGGGGGAGCTCCCCAACCTTAAGCCAGTTCCCCCTATAAATACAGGTCCTGGAGGGAGAAACAGCGGAATGTGCAGTCACTTTAGAACTGTGAACAGCTAGGAGAGCTGACCTGGTACTGGAGCCACACTAGGCCCATACCAGCACACCCGGAGAAGTGAGAGACCCTCGCAACAAGGGTCATAGGAACAGGAGGCAAATCCTTCACAGGGACAGAGGAGTTACCACAACTCGCCCTAACAATCCGGTCACTGGGTCCGAGCTGCAGGAGCCATAGCGCAGGCTGCAGAGAAACCAGCACCCTAACAAGGGAGTCTAGCTCCCTGGACACCTGAAGCACCATCAGATGAGAGCCCGGGGAAAGGAAATTCGAATCCTGCAACCCTTAATAGTGCCCTCAGTGCAGCAAACTCAGGTGAAACACGTCCCACCAGAACGTGCAACCCCGGTTTGGTGGTATTTTATATCCACCAGACACTGTAGAACTGTGCTCATACGGAAGCCTACAAACTGCTTGCTGTGGAAACTCCAGGAGTGTCTACTTCATCACCCGGTCGAGTGTACCTGTTGTCACCAGTAAAAGGTACAGAAAAGCCTTTATGTGTCCGTGCATCATTCCTGGATTAACACTCAGAACTACCTGAGCTGCCGTATTCCATTTAGTGCAGCTCCTGGCCCCTGGGACTCCTGCTCATCCTGTGGGGAGCATCCCATCAAGCTGCCGCACATCCCCCGGAGGCCCAAGCAGCGCCGATGCATTCACCGGACTCCCACAGGTGGCATCACGACAATCAAGAAACATCCCCATCCTTTAATCCTCTTTGATCTGACCACCAGGCCCCACAGCCTCAGGCGCGGAACCATGGCAAGTGCTGCAACGCCTGAGACGTGAGCATCCGGCAACGGTGAGTCACTTTGCTGTCAGATAAACCAAACTCTTGAGGTGATGTCGCTGGGCACAGTACCTGGATGTACTGGTACATCCTTTGGAGACACCACCTAGGAAAATAGAACATATTATCAGCACAGTGTCAGGAAGGGGGTTAAAAAAACTATCATCTACAATGACTGTCTCAATTAAAATTTGCACTCCAGTGCCACCTTTAAGTAGCTCCTTAAAGTCATAATCGCTTTCCAACAAGCTTTTAAATATGACTAAGGGATTTGTGCCAGATCAGAACCCCACACTGCAGATGCTGTGTTTCAGGGTAACTGCCCCTCATCAGTGTAGTGTGTGGGATATTCTGATCTGACTGTGTGAGTGGGCTAAGACAAGGTCTGGGAACTTGCTATCTACCTTATGGAGAGACGTTTTCCTGCAACCATAAGAAGACGGTTAAGTAGGTGAGGAGATTGTAGCCACATCCCCCCTCTAGGAAATATGATCTGGCACAAATCCTTTAGTCATATTTAAAAGCTTGTTGGAAAGCGATTATGACTTTGAGGAGCTACCTAAAGGTGGCGCTGGAGTTCATCCACTTCCTTACTGAAGTGCAAATTTGCATATTTCCTAGAGGAGGGATGTGGCTACAATCTCCTCACCTACTTAACTGTCTTCTTATGGTTGCAGGAAAACTTCTCTCCATAAGGTAGATAGCAAGTTCCCAGACCTTGTCTTAATTAATTAACTCTAAAGTGTATAACATATCTAATGCATAAACATAAGAATGCATTTGTGATGCATTTTTTTTTGCTCTAATTTTCCAGTATGCAGCAAACCTCTGCATTTTTACCACGTTTTTGGAAAATAGTGGCAAAAAAACATGTGGCATAAGACTCCAATGGTTTAACTTAAATAACAACTCAGCTGTTTTAAATCACGTCAAGTAGATCTTAGCCAACTTGTTTAATAAAATGAACAGTGCAAATAAAACTATTTATTAACTTTCAATAAAAAGAACCAAAAATAATGTAATGAGTTGATTCGGGGTCAGCTATTTCTATCTAAGAATTCACGTCTGTACACTGAATTTTAAAAATCAGACATGTTTTCCACAGCCAGACTTTGTCACAAGAAATACTTATTTTATTGTAATTATGTTAGTCTCTGTGGTTTTTACAGAGTGATGTATCTTTGTAAATATATGCCAAGTTAAGATATTTCCAAAATAATTGTTATTAGTCTTGCTAGGTGTCTTATAATTGACCATATCTCATCTCAAGAATAGAACTGGTAGTAAAAGGGGACCTATCATGTTGAAAGTAGTAACTGATGTGTGAGCAGGATATTGTAGATCAGGAGGAGCTGACCAGTTAATATACATATTTGATACCAGGTATTTGTATGCATGAGTCTAGTGGATGGTACAAATTAGTGATTGACAGTTCCTCCCATATGACTGTATGCATGCAGAAATATCTGTCAATCACTGAATAGGACCACCCACTGGATTTGCATGCATACAAACACCAGGGCAGGGACGTACATAGAGATCATGGGGCCCCATAGCAGAATTTCTAATTGGGCTTCCCCACCAAAAAAATTAATATACAGTATATATTTGGATGGGTCATATAAGAGCACAATCCAAGACTTTACAATCCTTACAAAGTAATTTTCCTCACGCTGATACCTCTAGAGTCCCCTTTCATTGCCCCATTAAAGTATCATGCTAACAAAAGTGCCCCACAAACACTGTATAATCCCCCCAGTGACTTCCTCCATAGTACCCTCCACACACAGTATGAAGACCCTACTGTACCACCCTCAACTACACCAACAAAGTATGGTGACCCCAACACAATATGATCTTCAACTGTAACCCCCACACAGCCCTCCATGCAGTAAAATGGGTCTACATACAGTATAAAGACCCCTACTATCCCTCCAAATATATTAATTCCATATGGTTTACAATGAAGAGCTACTAGGCATCTGCCTAATTTTGCTCAACGGCTCAAACACAAACAATTATCATATAAAGGAGAACAAATGTAGAGCCATAACTGCTTCTCACAACTGCATACAAAAACTCATTTTATTTTAAGAGAGATGAGACAACATACAAACACAATCATGATGAAGCATATGCAATCAAAACAGCGAAACGTACGTTAGGAGTCCGGTCTACAGAGGATCCTTCCTCTGCTCCCCAGCACTTGCACTTTATGGTATCGATTTAAACCTCTTTCCTCCATGATTTTGAGCACCAATCTCCCATACATACCTGGGTGGAATCTTGCTAATGCAGGTAGGCAAATGGTATATTAACTTGGTACATGCAAATTTTGGAGTGGAATCCTACTATTGCAGATGGACAATTAGTCTGTGAACCAGGCCCGGACTGGCCATAGGTCATATCGGGAGGTCTCCCGGTGGGCTGGAGGGAAATTGGGCCGTTGCGGCTGCTCTTTACCTTTAAGAGGTCGCCTGCGGAACCTTTAAGTCTTTATGCGGCCGCCGGCCGGGCACAGCCAGGGAGCTGCACAGCAGACGCAGAGGTGTTTCCGGCGGCGGGGAGCTTCCGTCCGGCTGTGTTCCTGCAGCCGCTTCTTTGAGGAGGAGTATGACAGCTCCTCCACTCCTCAGCGGCTCCAACTGCAGGATGCTGTCTCCCTGCTCCCTGACCCTGCTGTACAACCTGCTGACCGGGAGCCCGGGGCCTGCACTTTCTACACTGTCGGCTGCTGCAGGGCTCCTTCACATGCCTCTCCTTCCTGGCCGACTTCATCTGTGCGGGCTGAGCTCATCCTGGGTGGTAAGAGGGGATATTGTGCCTCCTGGGCAGAAGGTTTCTGCACACTTTGATGTCTGGATTGTGTCTTGTGGCTGCGGTCTCCGTCTGAGGCAAAGAGGATTTATGACAACTGATTGAACTTTCACTGCCCGATCTGTGGAATCTCAACCAGCTGCTATAAATCCCATCAATCCCACAGACAGAGTGACCAACCACAGAGAAATGTACTGGACAGATAACTGTGACTTGGGCAGCAGAACAGCACTGATAACACCCTGTGTCCCCCTCCTTGTCTATGCATAATAATGTGTGTGTGTGTATGTACTGTAAATGTGTGTACATACAGATGTGTGTATGTATATATATATATATATATATATGTATATATATATACACACTGTGTGTGTACATATGAATATGTGTATACATATGAAATATATCAGTAGCGTAGCTAGCAGGGGGGCAGGGGGATCGAGCACCCCGGGCCCCCCCGACATGAGGGGCCCATTGTCCGCTCCCTGGGGGGGCCCCGCGTGCTGGCAGCCGGCCGCCGTGCCGGCCGGAGAGGAGGGAGGACGGGACTTCCTGTCTTGCAGCTCTGCCCGCCCCTCCTCACCTCCTCCTTACAGCAGACGCACCCGGCGGCCGCGGTGAATGTGCAACGGCCCCCCCGGTCCTTCAACAAGAGGTGTGTGTGAGAGGGGTGGAGAGGGTGGCAGGCTGTGCATGGGGATGAAGGATACAGGGAGTCTGGAGGATGGAAACTGCAGGGGACAGTGGATGGAAACTGTAGGGGGACAGAGGATGGAATCTGCAGGGGGACAGAGGATGGAATCTGCAAGGGGACAGAGGATGGAATCTGCAAGGGGACAGAGGATGGAATCTGCAGGGGGACAGAGGATGGAATCTGCAGGGGGACAGAGGATGGAATCTGCAGGGGGACAGAGGATGGAATCTGCAGGGGACAGAGGATGGAATCTGCAGGGGGACAGAGGATGGAATCTGCAGGGGGACAGAGGATGGAATCTGCAGGGGGACAGAGGATGGAATCTGCAGGGGGACAGAGGATGGAATCTGCAGGGGGACAGAGGATGGAATCTGCAGGGGGACAGAGGATGGAATCTGCAGGGGGACAGAGGATGGAATCTGCAGGGGGACAGAGGATGGAATCTGCAGGGGGAAAGAGGATGGAATCTGCAGGGGGACAGAGTATGGAATCTGCAGGGGACAGAGGATGGGATCTGCAGGGGACAGAGGATGGGATCTGCAGGGGACAGAGGATGGAAACTGCAGGGGATAGAGGATGGAAACTGTAGGGAATAGAGGATGGAAACTGCAGGGAATAGAGGATGGAAACTGCAGGGAATAGAGGATAGAGAGTGCAGGAGGATAGAGGATGGACAGCACAGGAGGATGGAGGATGGAGAGCGCAGGAGGATGGAGAGCGCAGAAAAATGGGGACTGCAGGAGGATGGGGAGTGCAGGAGGACGGAGGACATGGAATGCAAGAGGATGGAGAGCGCAGGTGGATGGAGCGTGCAGGAGGATGGAGGGTGCTGGAGGATGGTGGATGGGGAGTGCAGGAGGATGGAGAGCGCAAGAGGATGGAGAGCGCAGGAGGATGGAGCACACAGAAGGATGGAGCGCGCAGGTGGATGGGGAGTGCAGGAGGATGGAGGGTGCAGGAGGATGGAGGGTGCAGGAGGATGGAGGGTGCAGGAGAATGGGGAGCGCATGGGTTTTTATCCTCAGTATCTGTATTATTCTGTATATATACACTGCACAGTATCACTTCTCCTGTCCTGCATACTGGGTGTAATTCTCAGTATTATTCTGTATATACACTGCACAGTACCACTTCTCCTGTCCTGTATACTGGGTGTAATCCTCAGTATCTGTATTATTCTGTATATATACACTGCACAGTAGCACTTCTCCTGTCCTGTATACTGGGTGTAATCCTCAGTATCTGTATTATTCTGTATATATACACTGCATAGTACCACTTCTCCTGTCCTGTATACTGGGTGTAATCCTCAGTATCTGTATTATTCTGTATATATACACTCCACAGTACCACTTCTCCTGTCCTGTATACTGGGTGTAATCCTCAGTATCTGTATTATCCTGTATATATACACTGCACAGTACCACTTCTCCTGACCTGTATACTGGGTGTAATCCTCAGTATCTGTATTATTCTGTATATATACACTGCACAGTACCACTTCTCCTGTCCTGTATACTGGGTGTAATCCTCAGTATCTGTAGTATTCTGTATATATACTCTGCACAGTACCACTTCTCCTGTCCTGTATACTGGGTGTAATCCTCAGTATCTGTATTATTCTGTATATATACACTGCACAGTACCACTTCTCCTGACCTGTATACTGAGAGTTGGTATTGGATTTTCATCATTTAAATGTTGTTTAAATTGATTATCCTCAATATGGAGTCATAGCTTCTCTTCTGTATAGGTGATAACTTGCCCTTCACTGTGGATCTGACAGCTGGGACCCCACAATCCTGAAAAACATGCATGTGAAGAGTAACATGTGAATGGAGCTGTTGTTGATTTCCCTCTGCCCCGCCATTCACATGTGGCTCTTCAGATAACTCCTTTAAGAAAGTGATGAGGCCACGACAGCGTAAAAGCAAAATTCACTGATCGGGGCTGATGGGTGATATAGTATGTGGGCTGGCAGGGTTTTTTCTCCAGGGCTGCTTTTTGGTCCCAGTCCGGCCCTGCTGTGAACTCAGGATTAATTAATTTTGCTTATGTATCACTCATTTCCCCCAAAAGGATGTTGTTTATGTGAGAAAAAGAAATCTAATTTGTGATTACTACTTAATCATGTATGTAAATCTATGATCACCTTGTGCTTATGTGCTACTTGATTTTATCACTTGTATTTCCAACACATTGGCCAGGGTCACATTTCCGTTTTTGTTGCAAAATCCTGATCCGGTTTTGAGCTTTTAAAAAGCTCAAAACCGGACCAGGAAACGCTCCTCATAGGAGCCTATGCAAAACACCGGATGGCTTCACAAGCCATCCGGTGGCCGGATCCGGCACTGCTGCCTGCGTTAAAAATCATGCAGGCAGCAGTTTTCGCAGCGTTTGCCGGGACCGCACTGCGGTCACCGGATGGCTCAGGATGTGTAATCCTGAGCCATCCGGTAACTGCATAGGTTGCGGATCCCGGCTATTGCCGGGATCAGCAAACCTAGTAGAGAGTTAAATTGATTGCTAAATGACTGTTTGAGGTCTGTAGGGGGGCTTAGACCCCCCTACAGACCGGCCGCCCACTTCGGTGGCCTCCTACTACAATATCCCCGATGGCACGGGCTCATCCGAGCCCGTGCAAGTCCCCACACCCCCAGCCCTCCGAATTACTATACCGGGGTGCCTGCACCCCTCTGGTATAGTTATTCCTGTATGTGTGGTAAATGATATATTAAAGTATTGGAGTTCATATTTACGGGTCTTCTCCTGCAGTGTTTTGCTAAATCCATGGGCGGGGCTGTTTGCGGCAGCCTCCGCCCCCTCATTTCTCATGGCCGCCCCCTCTTTGCCTCATCCATTGATGTGAGGCCGGACGCGTCATGAAAGGGGCGGGGCGAACCGCGTCACACCGTGCGCCCCGCCCCTTTCATGACGCGTCCGGCCTCACATCAATGGATGAGGCAAAGAGGGGGCGGCCATGAGAAATGAGGGGGCGGAGGCTGCCGCAAACAGCCCCGCCCATGGATTTAGCAAAACACTGCAGGAGAAGACCCGTAAATATGAACTCCAATACTTTAATATATCATTTACCACACATACAGGAATAACTATACCAGAGGGGTGCAGGCACCCCGGTATAGTAATTCGGAGGGCTGGGGGTGTGGGACTTGCACGGGCTCGGATGAGCCGTGCCATCGGGGATATTGTAGTAGGAGGCCACCGAAGTGGGCGGCCTGTCTGTAGGGGGGTCTAAGCCCCCCTACAGACCTCAAACAGTCATTTAGCAATCAATTTAACTCTTTACTAGGTTTGCTGATCCCGGCAATAGCCGGGATCTGCAACCTATGCAGTTACCGGATGGCTCAGGATTACACATCCTGAGCCATCCGGTGACCGCAGTGCGGTATTCACCACACATTTTTGAAAAAAAATGTGTGTGCCCTGCATTGCGTTCACCGCATCCGGATCCGGATGCGGTGAATGCAATTTATGTTTTCAATGTGACCCTACCCATTGTGTTTCTATGTTGACTCATTTCTCTAAAAATAAAATAAGTTTTTGTATGCATTTGTAAGAAGCAGTTGTGGCTCCACTTTTGTTCTCCTTCATATGATATCCCTTCAAATAGTATAATGGCCCCCACACAGCCCTCCACACTATATAATGGACCGCACAGACCCTCCGTACAGTGTGATCAACCCCACACAAACCTCTGCACAGTATGATGGACCCTGCCCAAACCTTCACACTGTATAATTGCTTCCATACCAGACAATGACCCTCAAATAGCCCTCTATAAAGTATAAGTCTGTCATAGCCATCCACATATTATAATGGTCCCCACATAGTCCTCCAAATAGCATAATGACTTCATATAGCCCCTCAAAAAGTATAATGGCATCCACAAACCTTGCCAAATATTATAATGACCTCACATAGTCTTCTATATAGTATAAAGAATCAACATAAGTCCTCCATATTGTATAATGCACTGCATAGTCCTTCATATATTAATATGCACCCCCATAGTCTTCCATCTACTTATATAATCCGCAGTTGGGATTTCGGGCGTTGTAGCCGAATCCCAACATGCTTTTGCGCGGGACTGCGAGTGATGACGCGCAGCGTCATCACGAGCCGCAGACCCGCACTACTCTAAAAAAAAAAAAAATCCTCACCTCTACCCGAGCCCGCGCTGTCTCCCGCCGTCTTCTGCCGTGTTCCGCTAGGCTCCCGGTGGCTGTGCAGGCTCCCGGTGCCTGCAGTGATCTTCTATCTACTGAGAGTGAAGGACCTGTGGTGATGTCAGAGTCACGTGACACCAGCTTACTCCAGGCAAATCGCGGGTCACGTGACTCTGACATCACCACAGGTCCTTCACTCTCAGTAGATAGAAGATCACTGCAGGCACCGGGAGCCTGCACAGCCACCGGGAGCCTAGCGGAACACGGCAGAAGACGGCGGAACACGGCAGAAGACGGCGGGGGCTCGGGGTGAGGTGAGCATAATCTTTTTTTATTTTTTTTAACCCCTGCCTTGCACGAGCGCACCACAGACACCTGTATACTCCACCACCACACACGCCTGTACACTCTGCCACCACCACAGACGCCTGTATACTCCACCACCACACACGCCTGTACACTCTGCCACCACCACACACGCCTGTACACTATGCCACCACCACACACGCCTGTACACTCTGCCACCACCACACACGCCTGTACACTCTGCCACCACCACACACGCCTGTACACTCTGCCACCACCACACACGCCTGTACACTCTGCCGCCACCACACACGCCTGTACACTCTGCCGCCACCACACACGCCTGTACACTCTGCCGCCACCACACACGCCTGTACACTCTGCCGCCACCACACACGCCTGTACACTCTGCCCCACCACACACGCCTGTACACTCTGCCACCACCACACACGCCTGTACACTCTGCCACCACCACACACAGCCTGTACACTCTGCCACCACCACACACGCCTGTACACTCTGCCACCACCACACACGCCTGTACACTCTGCCACCACCACACACGCCTGTACACTCTGCCGCCACCACACACGCCTGTACACTCTGCCGCCACCACACACGCCTGTACACTCTGCCGCCACCACACACGCCTGTACACTCTGCCGCCACCACACACGCCTGTACACTCTGCCACCACCACACACGCCTGTACACTCTGCCACCACCACACACGCCTGTACACTCTGCCACCACCACACACGCCTGTACACTCTGCCACCACCACACACACCTGTACACTCTGCCACCACCACACACACCTGTACACTCTGCCACCACCACAGACGCCTGTATACTCTGCCGCCACCACCACACCTGCCTGTATACTCTGCCGCCACCAGCACAGACGCCTGTATACTCTGCCGCCACCAGCACAGACGCCTGTATACTCTGCCACCACCACACATGCCTGTATACTCTGCCGCCACCAGCACAGACGCCTGTATACTCTGCCACCACCACACATGCCTGTATACTCTGCCGCCACCAGCACAGACGCCTGTACACTCTGCCGCCACCACCACACACGCCTGTACACTCTGCCGCCACCACCACACACGCCTCTATACTCTGCCACCAGCACAGACGCCTGTACACTCTGCCGCCACCACCACACACGCCTGTATACTCTGCCACCACCACACACGCCTGTACACTCTGCCACCACCACACACGCCTGTACACTCTGCCACCACCACACACGCCTGTACACTCTGCCACCACCACACACGCCTGTACACTCTGCCGCCACCACCACACACGCCTGTACACTCTGCCGCCACCACCACACACGCCTGTACACTCTGCCGCCACCACCACACCCGCCTGTATACTGTGCCGCCACCACCACACACGCCTGTATACTCTGCCGCCACCACCACACACGCCTGTATACTCTGCCGCCACCACCACACACGCCTGTATACTCTGCCACCACCACACACGCCTGTATACTCTGCCGCCACCAGCACAGACGCCTGTATACTCTGCCACCACCACACATGCCTGTATACTCTGCCACCACCACAGACGCCTGTATACTCTGCCGCCACCACCACACCCGCCTGTATACTGTGCCGCCACCACCACACACACGCCTGTATACTCTGCCGCCACCACCACACACGCCTGTATACTCTGCCGCCACCACCACACACGCCTGTATACTCTGCCGCCACCACCACACACGCCTGTATACTCTGCCACCACCACACACGCCTGTACACTCTGCCACCAGCACAGACGCCTGTATACTCTGCCACCACCACACATGCCTGTATAATCTGCCGCCACCACCACACACGCCTGTACACTCTGCCACCACCACACACGCCTGTACACTCTGCCACCACCACACACGCCTGTACACTCTGCCACCACCACACACGCCTGTACACTCTGCCACCACCACACACGCCTGTACACTCTGCCGCCACCACACACGCCTGTACACTCTGCCGCCACCACACACACGCCTGTACACTCTGCCACCACCACACACGCCTGTATACTCTGCCGCCACCACACACGCCTGTACACTCTGCCGCCACCACGCACGCCTGTACACTCTGCCGCCACCACACACGCCTGTACACTCTGCCACCACCACACACGCCTGTACACTCTGCCGCCACCACACACGCCTGTACACTCTGCCACCACCACACACACCTGTACACTCTGCCACCACCACACACGCCTGTACACTCTGCCACCACCACACACGCCTGTACACTCTGCCACCACCACACACACCTGTACACTCTGCCACCACCACACACACCTGTACACTCTGCCACCACCACAGACGCCTGTATACTCTGCCGCCACCACCACACCTGCCTGTATACTCTGCCGCCACCAGCACAGACGCCTGTATACTCTGCCGCCACCAGCACAGACGCCTGTATACTCTGCCGCCACCAGTACAGACGCCTGTATACTCTGCCACCACCACACATGCCTGTATACTCTGCCGCCACCAGCACAGACGCCTGTATACTCTGCCACCACCACACATGCCTGTATACTCTGCCGCCACCAGCACAGACGCCTGTACACTCTGCCGCCACCACCACACACGCCGGTATACTCTCCCACCACCACACACGCCTGTACACTCTGCCACCACCACACACACCTGTACACTCTGCCACCACCACACACGCCTGTACACTCTGCCACCACCACACACGCCTGTATACTCTGCCGCCACCAGCACAGACGCCTGTATACTCTGCCACCACCACACACGCCTGTATACTCTGCCACCACCACACACGCCTGTATACTCTGCCACCACCACACACGCCTGTATACTCTGCCACCACCACACACGCCTGTATACTCTGCCACCACCACACACGCCTGTATACTCTGCCACCACCACACACACCTGTACACTCTGCCACCTGTACACATAATCACATCAATATGCACGTATACATGTAGAAACAGGGGAATGGACTTATTGTCTGTAACATTTATATTGATGGCCTATTCTTAGAATAGGTCATGAATATCTCTTGGGGTTCAACACATGTCCTTCAACTGTTCCCAATGGCAGCGAAGGAAGTGCAATACACGGCAGGGGACAATATGCAGTTGAGGGAGTTAAGCTGTGCAGCTCCTCCAGCCGCCAGGAACACCTGAAAAGATACTGATGCCCAATTCTAAGGAAAGGGACATAGGGCATTAATATGGAAGTCCTGAAGAATCCTTTTAAGACATTGCCAGTCTTAAAGCAGCACTCCAATACTTTTATTTTATTTCACTGCTGTAGTGCTGCTTTAAATGTAAGTCCCCTGCCACTAGTGTTATAATCACCTGCTTCCATCTTCATCTTTGTCCAGTGGCGGTCTAGTTGTTTTTTGTGACCCCCTTACTTACAGCTCCAGTGTACATGGAGCGCGCAGGATGTCACAACTCAATACAAATCTATGACATCCTTGTTCTGGCTTTAATAGATTTGTATTGAGACTTGTGATGTAACTTCTAACTTCTAGCCAGACAGAAGCTACAGGCACAACATGGCGTCATGAAACCATAGCAAAAGTAAAAGTTGAAGACATCAAAGTTGGGTATATGATAGGGGACAGGGGGCTTACATTTAGAGCCCCACTCCAGAGCTGAAAATCAAAGCAAAACAATGGAGTGGTGCTTTAAAGGGAACCTGTCACCTGGATCTAAGCCCCTACACTATCACTACCTGTCCCTGCACCTTCCTAGCTGCTCCCTATCTATCCCTCTCTGAGCTAAATCCGCCCTATAGAACAGCAGAAAAATAACTTATAACTTACAGAAGTCCCTGAGGCTTGAGACTGAAAATGCGGGCCCAGGCTCCATTCTGCCCCTCCTCGATGCAGCAGCACACGCCCCGCTGGGCGGCATTATTCTTTCTTCATCGCCACCTCCTCCATTTGGAATCTCCCACCCGCTTTACTTTATTTTTCTGCTGTTTTATAGGGTGGATTTAGCTCAGAGAGGGATAGATAGGGAGCAGCTACGAAGGTGCAGGGACAGGTAGTGGTAGTGTAGGGGCTTAGATCCAGGTGACAGGTTCCCTTTAATGAATGACGGTCATATTTTGCAAGGATGAGCACATTAAGGGTATATGTGCACATACACATTACATATGCATTTAAGCATTAGGCGCATATACAGTTAGGGCCAGAAATATTTGGACAGTGACACAATTTTGGCGAGTTGGGCTCTGCATGCCACCACATTGGATTTGAAATGAAACCTCTACAACAGAATTCAAGTGCAGATTGTAACGTTTAATTTGAAGGGTTGAACAAAAATATCTGATAGAAAATGTAGGAATTGTACACATTTCTTTACAAACACTCCACATTTTAGGAGGTCAAAAGTAATTGGACAAATAAACATAACCCAAACAAAATATTTTTATTTTCAATATTTTGTTGCGAATCCTTTGGAGGCAATCACTGCCTTAAGTCTGGAACCCATGGACATCATCAAACGCTGGGTTTCCTCCTTCTTAATGCTTTGCCAGGCCTTTACAGCCGCAGCCTTCAGGTCTTGCTTGTTTGTGGGTCTTTCCGTCTTAAGTCTGGATTTGAGCAAGTGAAATGCATGCTCAATTGGGTTAAGATCTGGTGATTGACTTGGCCATTGCAGAATGTTCCACTTTTTTGCACTCATGAACTCCTGGGTAGCTTTGGCTGTATGCTTGGGGTCATTGTCCATCTGTGCTATGAAGCGCCGTCCAATCAACTTTGCAGCATTTGGCTGAATCTGGGCTGAAAGTATATCCCGGTACACTTCAGAATTCATCCGGCTACTCTTGTCTGCTGTTATGTCATCAATAAACACAAGTGACCCAGTGCCATTGAAAGCCATGCATGCCCATGCCATCACATTGCCTCCACCATGTTTTACAGAGGATGTGGTGTGCCTTGGATCATGTGCCGTTCCCTTTCTTCTCCAAACTTTTTTCTTCCCATCATTCTGGTACAGGTTGATCTTTGTTTCATCTGTCCATAGAATACTTTTCCAGAACTGAGCTGGCTTCTTGAGGTGTTTTTCAGCAAATTTAACTCTGGCCTGTCTATTTTTGGAATTGATGAATGGTTTGCATCTAGATGTGAACCCTTTGTATTTACTGTCATGGAGTCTTCTCTTTACTGTTGACTTAGAGACAGATACACCTACTTCACTGAGAGTGTTCTGGACTTCAGTTGATGTTGTGAACGGGTTCTTCTTCACCAAATAAAGTATGCGGCGATCATCCACCACTGTTGTCATCCGTGGACGCCCAGGCCATTTACAGTTCCCAAGCTCACCAGTCAATTCCTTTTTTCTCAGAATGTACCCAACTGTTGATTTTGCTACTCCAAGCATGTCTGCTATCTCTCTGATGAATTTTTTCTTTTTTTTCAGCCTCAGGATGTTCTGCTTCACCTCAATTGAGAGTTCCTTTGACCGCATGTTGTCTGGTCACAGCAACAGCTTCCAAATGCAAAACCACACACCTGGAATCCACCCCTGACCTTTTAACTACTTCATTGATTACAGGTTAACGAGGGAGACGCCTTCAGAGTTAATTGCAGCCCTTAGAGTCCATTGTCCAATTACTTTTGGTCCCTTGAAAAAGAGGAGGCTATGCATTACAGAGCTATGATTCCTAAACCCTTTCTCCGATTTGGATGTGGAAACTCTCATATTGCAGCTGGGAGTGTGCACTTTCAGCCCATATTATATATATAATTGTATTTCTGAACATGTTTTTGTAAACAGCTAAAATAACAAAACTTGTGTCACTGTCCAAATATTTCTGGCCCTAACTGTATACAGTGCCTTGTGAAAGTATTTGGCCCCCTTGAACTTTTCAACCTTTTGCCACATTTCAGGCTTCAAACATAGACATATAAATTCTAATTTTTTTTTGTGAAGAATCAACAACAAGTGGGACACAATTGTGAGGTGGAACAAAATTTATTGGATATTTTAAACTTTTTTAACAAATAAAAAACTGAAAAGTGGGGCGTGCAATATTATTCGGCCCCTTTACTTTCAGTGCAGCAAACTCACTCTCTGAATGATCCAATGTTGTCCAAAATGACTGGTAATAATAACTAGAATGCACCTGTGTGTAATGCAGAGAGCATCATGAAGACCAAGGAACACACCAGGCAGGTCCGAGATACTGTTGTAGCAAAGTTTAAAGCCGGTTTTGGATACAAAAAGATTTCCCAAGTTTTAAAAATCTCAAGGAGCACTGTGCAAGCGATCATATTGAAATGGAAGGAGTATCAGACCACTGCAAATCTACCAAGACCTGGCTGCCCCTCTAACCTTTCATCTTGAACAAGGAGAAGACTGATCAGAGATGCAGCAAAAAGGCCCATGATCACTCTGGATGAACTGCAGAGATCTACAGCTGTTGTGGGAGAGTCTGTCCATAGGACAACAATCAGTCGTACACTGCACAAATCTGGCCTTTATGGAAGAGTGGCAACAAATATGTGGAACAAGGTGCTCTGGTCAGATTAAACCAAAATCGAACTATTTGGCCACAATGCAAAATTATATGTTTGGCGTAAAAGCAACACAACTCATCACCCTCAAAACACCATCCCCACTGTCAAACATGGTGGTGGCAGCATCATGGTTTGGGCCTGCTTTTCTTCAGCAAGGACAGAGAAGATGGTTAAAATTGACGGGAAGATGGACGAAGCCAAATACAGGACCATTCTGGAAGAAAACCTGTTGGAGCCAGGAAAAGACCTGAGGCTGGGATGGAGATGTATCTTCCAACAAGACAATGATCCCAAACATAAAGCAAAACCTACAATGGAATGATTCAAAAATAAACGTATCCAGTTGTTAAAATGGCCAAGTCAAAGTCCAGACCTGAATCTAATTGAGAATCTGTGGAGAGAGCTGAAAACTGCTGTTCACAAACGCTCTCCATCCAACCTCACTGAGCTCCAGCTGTTTTGCAAGCATTGAGCTTTAACCTGGTTTAGGCTAGGGTCATACATGCCAATCCACTTTTTTGAGGGCTTAGAATACCGGATCAGTTAACGTTAGGGTGCTAAAAGTGTTACCTGAGGTCCTGGCCGTTTTTTGGACTTAGTAATTTTTTCACTAAAAACGGATATCGGTTAACAGATGGTGCCTATAGTTGCCCTGTGTTAACCGATATCTATTTTTGTGAAAAAATTCCCCATAGGGTCCCATGTTAAAAAACGAATCAGTTTTTTTGCTGCACCAAAAAACGATGCCTGCAACGTTTTTTTGAGCCTGGGAAGAGTCTTTGAAAAACGCAGAGACACTTAATGTGCACCATCCATTATTGGATCCGTTTTTGGACTTAGAAAAAAAATGAAATTTTTTTTCCCAAAAACGGTCCTGAAGCAAAAACGGCTGGTATGTGTGACTCTAACCTTACTCTCTTTCTCAGCAGATGGTTAGTTTACAGACAGTACAGTGGTGGCTCCGGTGTGGTCTAAGCAGCCAGGATGGCTCATCACAATCACCCCCTTTCGTGTTCCTTTCATGGGCCGTTTGGTCAATCCGCATGCTAGCTATGATCCAGCGGCCACGGGCTTTCAGTGGGCAGCCTACCGGGTCCCCTAACCCTAATATGGTTGTCTTGTTTTCACTGCGCCGGAGGTTGGGTCGCGGGACATAAAGACCCCACACCCCGCCGGGGTTTGTGGTTGCAGCGTAGAGCTTCCTGGCCACTTCAGCAGAGCTGGCACTCTGGTTCCGGCCAAGCCCCTCAGTGTCCCCACTAATTTGAGCACACCTAGAGCTCTTTCAATCTGTCACCATGGTCTGCAGCCCGGGACCTGGACAAGACTCATAGTGGCAAAGGCCACTGGGTCCGGTTAATCTCAGTCCTGTATGATGGTGTTCTCGCTTCTCCTTCTAACTGAACTTGACTCCTCAGCTTTCCTTGGCTGACTGGCTTACTTAACTTAGTGTTGTCTCCTTTTGTTACCTCCCCTAATAGGGTCCTGTCCTAACTTCCCCACCCTCCACTTATCTCCTCCCACCATCCCGTTGCTGGGCATACAGTCCCTAGGCTTGGGATTGGACTGTGTTGGGTGTGTTTTGGGGTGACCGACTTACTGATCCCAGCTGCTGCACCATCTAATGGCGATCGGTCCACAGGGGTGCCACATAAACAGCCATAATCAAGTTCCAAAGGAATTCAGGCTGCCCTGCAGGCTCAGGTTGAGTCAATGTTAGCACAAACTATTGGTCGACATTTGAATAAAATGAAAAATGCTATGGCAGCAGACCCAGGAGGTCCCTTTTCTGACAGACAGAGATAAAAAGCTAAACTGCAGTCTGCCAAAATATACGTGAGTGAGTAGGCAAAATCTTTCTAGGAAACAGTTTTGTTAATGATGAAAATAAGGATAATTTGATATAAGAGAAAGCTGGCTTACAACAAGGATTATAGCGGTGCCAGAAATGGAATAAACCTATAAAAAAGAGGAAATCTGGCACTCCAAAAAGACAAATAGTCCAATGTATATTGTTGATGGTTTTATTTGTGAAATCAATTCAATGTTTCTTTTTTGTAGTGGTATCAGTCATTCATATAAACGTTTTCGGCTTATCGCCTTCTTCAGACATATATCAACTGTATAACACTTTTTCCGTATGTAATATCTCTTCAAATTTACAAAAAAGTTTCTTTGCACAATGTGTCTTATGCTAATAACTGTGCAATTCAATATTGAAATTAATCGTCATATCAAAAACAGACCCTTTGGGAATTTTCTCTTATGTCGATTAACTGAGATAACACTACCACAACATGTAATGGGAATCAATCATGAAGTAAATGCTTAAAGTACAGCCCAAGAACTAAGGAATAGCCAGAAACTGGTGCTATTGAATTGATTGCCCAAATAAAACCATCAACAATATACATTGGACTATTTGTCTTTTTGGAGTGCCAGATTTCCTCTTTTTTATAGAAAATAAGGATAAGGCTTTATAGTAAAGCACATCATTCTACTGTTTCCCAAAAATGTAATGATGCCTTCAAAGAAAAGTACACAGGACCTACAGTCAAATATGGTGAAAGTTTAAAGATGTTTTAGAGTTGTTTTGCTGCCTTTGGTACTGAGTGCTATAACTGTATGCAAGGCATCATGAGATCTTAAGATTAAAAAAGGATTTTGGTTATCGATGTAGTGCCCAGAGTCATAAAGCAGGGTTTGTGTCCTTTGTCTCGGGTCTTTCAGCAGGACAATGACCTGAAACGGCCGGCTCAAGGTATTTGTGGGCCCCAGGCAAAACAATCTCAGTGGGCCCCTTTAACACATACCACTGTTCATGAATATGATATAGAAGTTGCGGGCTGTGTATATATAATAAAGAGGCTTCTGGGTGGGCTCTATATATAATACTAGCTGTACTACCCGGCTATGCCAGGGTTAATAAATAACTGCTGTTAGCTATAACAAAATAGAATTTGAATATGTCATATTAATGACCTGCAGGAAAATAGATGCTGAGCTGTGATTGGTTGCTATAGGCAGCCTAATAAATCTCCAGCAACAGTAAACCCTCCCCCCGGCCAAGCAGTATATGTTACCTCACACATACACATAATAGACAGCTCATGTGACTGACATCTGCCTTAATTCCCTATATGTGAAAGACAAAAGAAATATAGGGGGCGCACTAGTGCATTACCATTATTACCAAGTGGGAAGATTCAATTAAGTAATCACTAACCTATTCCTGTTGTGCAATCCCCGCACAACAATGGTGTAGATTTAGAAAGTGGTCAGGGTCTCCTTTCTCCTGGTTCAAGTTCTAAGTCTGCAGATCCTCAAGTCTCTGCAAGCTGCTCCAGCCGTGCACTTCAATAAGATAGGATTTGTGAATTCAATTTGCACGGTCTCGTGCTGAGCGCTCCAAAACAAAGCTGAGGACTCTGCTGACTGGAAGGTCCTTTTATTGAAAATCCTCCATTCGCGAATGGAGGATTTTCAATAAAAGGACCTTCCAGTCAGCAGAGTCCTCAGCTTTGTTTTGGAGCGCTCAGCAAGAGACCGTGCAAATTGAATTCACATTAATTCCCTATATGGCACATGTGTTGCACATTGGCTGTTTTTAATCAGATGTTTATGTTTGGAAATTAAAGATAGCACACGTATGAGGCGAGTTGTTTGAGGCGATTTGTGCACATCTGTGTCTGTCTGTGTGGTGGTGTGTGTCCCTGGGGTGTGTGTGTGTCTGTGGGGTGAGTGCATGTGTTCCTATAGGGTCTGTATATGTGTGTGTCCCTGTTGGGGGGGGTGGTCTGTGTGGTGTGTGTATGTGTCCCTATAGGGTGTGTATGTGTGTGTGTCCTGTGGGGGGTGTCTGTGTGGTGTGTGTGTGTCTCTGTGTTGTGTGTGTCTCTTTGTGGTGTGTGTGTCCCTGTGGGGTGAGTGCATGTGTCGCTATAGGGTGTGTGTGTGTGTCCGTGGGGTGTGTGTGTCTCTGTGTTGTGTGTGTCTCTTTGTGGTGTGTGTGTGTGTGTGTGTGTTCAGGTGCGTGGTGAGTATCCAATGTTGGGGCTGCACCTTAGCGACTATACACTTTCAGTTACTCTTTGTGTGCATGTGGTGTGTATACATGTCCCCGTGCGTGGTGAATATTCCATGTTGGGGCCCCACCTCAGGGACTATATGTTGGTATATGCTGTTAGTCTTTGGCGCTGTCATTAAGCTCCTCTCATTCACAACTGTCAACTGGTAACTGTCACTTTTTCCCCATTATGTAGATAGGGGAAAAATTGTTTCGTGAATTGGAACGCGCAGGGTTAAAATTTCACCTCACAACATAGCCTATGACGCTCTCGGGGTCCAGACGTGTGACTGAGCAAAATTTTGTGGCTGTAGCTGGCAGCTATCGATTTTCCTCCCGCACTTTTCCTTTCACTTTTTCTCCATTATGTAGATAGGGGCAAAATTGTTTGGTGAATTGGAATGCGCGGGGTTAAAATTTTGCCTCACAACATAGCCTATGACGCTCTCGGGGTCCAGACATGTGACTGTGCAAAATTTTGTGGCTGTAGTTGCGACGGTGTAGATTCCAATCCCGGATATACATACATACATACACACATTCAGCTTTATATATTAGATTGATGCTGTGTAGGGCTGCATATATAATAGAGGCTTCTGGGCTGTATATATAATATGGAGACTGCGGAGCTGTATAAATAGTATAACGGCTGCTCATGGGCTGTATATATTATTTGGAGGCTCTGCTGTATATATTATTTGGAGGCTGTGCTGGGCTGTATATATTAATTGGATGCTGTGGCAGTCCAGCAGCTGCCTCCAATATATACAGCGCAATGCCCAGCACAGCATCCAAATAATAAATATAGCCAAGCACAGCCTCCATATTATATACCGCACAGCCTCAAAATACTATATACAGCACAGCAGCAGTCTCCATATTATATATACAGCACAACACAGCCTCCAAATAATATATACAGGCAACCTCAAAATAATATATACAGCAACGCATAACCTCCATATTATATATACATCACAGCACAGTTTCCAAATAATATATACAGCACAGCCTCCAGTTTATATGTACATTACAGCCTCCAAATAACATATACAGCACAGCACACCCTCCATATTATATATACAGCCCAGCACAGCCTGCAAATAATATATACAGCCCAGTTCAGCCTCCAAATAATATATATAGCCCAGCACAGGCTCTAAATTCTATATACAGCACAACCTCCAAAAAATATATACAGCACAGCCTCTGTATTATATATATAGCCCAGCAGCAGCCTCCATTTAGCCCAGCAGTTGCCTCCATAGCACTGCCTTCATAGCACAGCCTCTATAGCCCAGCAGCAACATCCATAGCTCAGAAGCAGCCTCCATATAGCCAGCAGCAGCCTCAATAGCCCAGCAGCAGCCTCCATAGCCTAGCCTCCATTGACCAGCAGTAGCCTCCATAGCCTCCATAGGCCAGCAGCAGCCTCCATAGCCCAGCACAGCCTCCATATAGCCCAGCAGAACCCTCCATAGCCTAGCCTCAATAGCCAAGCAGCAACCTCCATAGCCTAGCCTCCATTGACCAGCAGTAGCCTCCATAGCCTCCATAGGCCAGCAGCAGCCTCCATAGCCCAGCACAGCCTCCATATAGCCCAGCAGAACCCTCCATAGCCTAGCCTCCATAGCCAAGCAGCCTCCATAGCCCAGCAGCCTCCATAGCTTAGCCTCCATAGCCCAGCAGCAGCCTACATATTCTAGCAGCAGCCTCCATAGCACAGCCTCCATAAACCAGCAGCAACCTCTATGGCCCAGCAGCATCCTCCTTAGCTCAGCTCCATAGCCCAGCAGCTGTCTCCATAGCCAAGCAGCAGCCTCCATAGCACAGCCTCCATAACTTAGCAGCCTCTATGGCCCAGCAGCCACCTCCATAGCTCAGCCTCCATAGCCCAGCAGCAGCCTCCATAGCCAAGTCTCCATAGCCCAGCAGCAGCCTCCATAGCCCAGCATCAACCTCCATAGCCCAGCAGCAGCCTCCATAGCTGAGCCTCCATAGTCCAGCAGCAGCCTCCATATCACAGTCTCCATAAACTAGCAGTCTCTATGGCCCAGAAGCAGCCTCCATAGCTCAGCCTCCATAGCCCAGCAGCAGCCTCCATAGCACAGCCTCCATAACCCATCAGCAGCCTCCATAGCACAGCTTCTATAACCCAGCAGCAACCTCTATGGCCCAGCAGCAGCCTCCATAACTCAGCCTCCATAGCCCAGCAGCAGCTCCATAGCCAAGCAGCAGCCTCCATAGCCCAGCAGCAGCCTCAATAGCCCAGACTCCATAGCCCAGCAGCAGCCTCCATAGCACAGCCTCCATAAACTAGCAGCCTCTATGGCCCAGAAGCAGCTTCCATAGCTCAGCCTTCATAGCCCAGCAGCAGCCTCCATAGCACAGCCACCATAACCCAGCAGCAACCTCCATAGCACAGCCTCCATAACCAAGCAGCAGCCTCTATGTCCCAGCAGTAGCCTCCATATCACAGTCTCCACATACCCCTGCAGCAGGCTCCATAGCACAGCCTCCATATACCTCAGCAGCAGCTCCATAGCACAGCCTCTATAACCCAGCAGCAGACTCTATAGCACAGCCTCCATAACCCAGCAGTAGCCTCCATAGCACAGCCTCCATATATTTCAGCAGCAGCAGCCTCCATAGCACAGCCTCCATAACCCAGCAGCAGCCTCCATAGCACAGCCTCCATAACCCAGCAGCAGTCTCAATGTCCCAGCAATAGCCTCTATAACTCAGGCTCCATAGCCCAGTAGCTGCCTCCATAGCCAAGCAGCAGCCTCAATAGCCAAGCAGCAGCCTCAATAGCCCAGCCTCCATAGTCCAGCAGCAGCCTCCATAGCACAGCCTCCATAAACTAGCAGCCTCTATGGCCCAGAAGAAGCCTCCATTGCTCAGCGTCCATAGCCCAGCAGCAGCCTCCATAGCACAGCCTCCATAACCCAGCAGCAGCCTCCATAGCACAGCCTCCATAACCCAGCAGCAGCCTCTATGTCCCAGCAGTAGCCTCCATATCACAGCCTCCACATACCCCAGCAGCAGCCTCCATAGCACAGCCTCTATAACCCAGCAGCAGCCTCCATAGCACAGCCTCCATAACCCAGCAGTAGTCTCCATAGCACAGCCTCCATATATTTCAGCAGCAGCCTCCATAGCACAGCCTCCATAACCCAGCAACAGCCTCCATAGCACAGCCTCCATAACCCAGTAGCAGTCTCTATGTCCCAGCAATAACCTCCATAACTCAGCCTCCATAGCCCAGTAGCTGCCTCCATAGTCAAGCAGCAGCCTCCATAGCCCAGCCTCCATAAACTAGCAGCATCTATGGCCCAGAAGCAGCCTCCATTGCTCAGCCTCCATAGCCCAGCAGCAGCCTCCATAGCACAGCCTCCATAACCCATCAGCAGCCTCCATAGCACAGCCTCCATAACCCAGCAGCAGCCTCTATGTCCCAGCAGTAGCCTCCATATCACAGCCTCCACATACCCCAGCAGCAGCCTCCATAGCACAGCCTCCATATACCTCTGCAGCAGCTCCATAGCACAGCCTCTATAACCCAGCAGCAGCCTCCATAGCACAGCCTCAATAACCCAGCAGTAGCCTCCATAGCACAGCCTCCATATATTTCAGCAGCAGCCTCCATAACACAGCCTCCATAACCCAGCTGCAGCCTCTATGTCCCAGCAGTAGCCTCCATATCACAGCCTCCACATACCCCAGCAGCAGCCTCCATAGCACAGCCTCCATATACCTCTGCAGCAGCTCCATAGCACAGCCTCTATAACCCAGCAGCAGCCTCCATAGCACAGCCTCAATAACCCAGCAGTAGCCTCCATAGCACAGCCTCCATATATTTCAGCAGCAGCCTCCATAACACAGCCTCCATAACCCAGCTGCAGCCTCCATAGCACAGCCTCCATATACCCCAGCAGCAGCATCTATGTCCCAGGAGTAGCCTCCAAAGCACAGCCCCCATATATTTCAGCAGTAGCCTCCATAACCCAGTAGCAGCCTCCATAGTACAGCCTTCATAACCCAGCAGCAGCCTCCATAACCCATAAACAGCCTCTATGTCCCAGCAGTAGCCCCCATATCACAGCCTCCATATACCTCAGCAGCCTCCATAGCACAGCCTCCATAACAGAGCCTCCATAACCCATCAGAGGCCTCTATGTCCCAGTAGCAGCCTCCATAGCACAGCCTCCATATACCCCAGCAGCAGCCTCTACAGCCCTGCACAACCTCCAAGTAGCCTAGTGACAGCCTCTATAATCCCCCATCATGGTGCACATAGTAAGAAAAAAAAAAAAAGTTTATGCTCACCTTCCCTCTGTTCCCCTGGAGCCGGTATCCTCCTCAGTTGCTGTCTCTGCTCCTCATTGCAGCAGGATCCCATCCACACTCCTCCTCTCTGCCCGCACGGCTGCAGCAGAGTGATGAGGTCACAGGGTGATGGCTCATCACTCTCTGCAGTCGGCTGAGGAGGGAACTCAGATGGGATCTAGCACATGGCTAATTTGAATCGCATTCAAATTAGTCATATCCACTGGCAGCATTGCAAGAACACTCAGCTGCTTGAATGTCCCAGCTACTGGGCCCCTCCTTGTCAGGGCTGCCTTCCGTGATGGGCCCTTGGCCATCAGGGCTACTTGTCCCTAATAGCCAGTGGACCCCCACAGCTGCTCAGGGCCCCGGCACTTGCCCAGGTACGCCAGGTGCTGACGCTGGCCCTGACCTGAAACATAGTTTAAGAAGCAACCAAAAATTAATGGAAATCAAGCACTGGAGAGTTTTGAAGTGGCAGGAATGAGTTCGGATAAGGGAGCTGCTTTAGCTCCCCCTTCTGGCCTAGAGGTGCTAGTGCAGTGTCAGGTGTTGTGTGGGGGAGTTAACCCTGGGTGATATTACTGTGGCACATTAACCCCTGGGGTGCCACATTCCCCCTTAGTGAAAGACAGTACTCCGGGACTCTGGCAAAAACAAACAATTATTATAAAAGAATAAAGAGACGGCACTCATCACCAACTGTTGGCACCAGTTACAATGTGCACACTTATAGTTACCCTTCAGAGATTTACTACCTAACCATGTCTCTTTAGGACCCTGTTGCCTGATCCTTTTCTGTACCAAAGGATCCATGCCATCTCTGTTGATGTGTCGCCCGGCTTGTGCTATGCTGATATGCTTTAAGAATTCAGTCTTAGTTATGTTATTACATTGTTATCAAGTGGGGCGCAATGTTTTATATATTTTTATTTAATTCTGTAATCGTAAATTGTACTATGGCGGGACGTTAACACTGTGTGGTCATAATGACCGACTACTATGATGCATTGTATTGGACTGGTTGGAGCATGCAGAGCACACACTTGCTATTTGTTATTGGGTTGCTTGGCAACCATAGAGCTAGCATCGGTGTCCGCTTATAGTTGTATATATTAGAATCTGAGTTATGTGTTGATTGATAATAATTATTAATTCTTTTTCTTTAATGTTTGTCTGTGCAATATTTGTTTGTTTTTAATTAATGTTTTTAGCAAACAGCGTCAGCGGTGACGTCAGTCTGGAGTCTTAGCTTCCCCTATAAAGGAAGTGAACTGACGTTGCCCCTGGCCTTTGACCCGTTGAAGCGCAACAAGTGCGCAAAACGGTGCCGTCGTCTGTTCAGGCACCCCCTTCTGGCCTAGAGGTGCTAGTGCAGTGTCAGGTGTTGTGTGGGGGAGTTAACCCTGGGTGATGTTACTGTGGCACATTAACCCCTGGGGTGCCACATTCCCCCTTAGTGAAAGACAGTACTCCGAGACTGTAGAATAAACAAACAAACAATATAAAAGAATAAAGAGATGGCACTCACCACCAACTGTTGCCATCTCTTTATTCTTTGATATCCATCATACTTGAACTTTGGATTGAGCACGGAATGGGACTTTGCTTTAATGGATATTAACGCCAAGCTCTGCTGAAATAAGCTTCGTGAATCAGTTCTGTTGCCCCATTTTCCCTCTGTCTTTGTAAACAATTAATATAACAATTAATATTTGCAGAGCCTTAAAAAGTAAAAGTACAAAAACCACTAGAATGCTCAAAAAGAGTCCAAAAGTTCAAAATAGCAGTCTTTCCGGGGGGTTTAGTCTATTGCCTCCGGGCTGATAGATATTTACAAAGTCTTTACCACAACCAGTTCCATGGTAGTTATGGCCATAATAAATAATAAAAGTTCAAGAATATGTAAGAAGTTCATACAGACAGTCTCTGTAGTACTGGGCTTTTTAATGTTGCAAACAATATAAACACTTACGGGTGTCTCTGGTTACAAGTGCAGTATGCCTCTAGGCTCTCGGGTCACTGCATAAGAGGCCAAGTTCTTACTCTCCATGGCTGCCACCTAACACCAAGCTATTCTCACCCTTTCTATACACTTTACACTCTTCCGGGTTCAATTTACACAAACATATTTACATTTCACAGTTGATTTTACATTTTAATCTTTGTACCTAGCCAGTAATTGACCCTTGGTACTACCTTTGATCTGTGTACTGCTGGTATACTGTTTGTACTTAGCCTGATGGTGCGGATGGACATGTACCTACTTGGAGTGTCTAGTACTATGGCAGATGGAGGTCTGACAGTAGGATGGCAAGCTCACTGGGACCAGGAATTTGTTCTTCCTCTTCAGGCTCGACTTCCAGTTCATCAGGTCTTGGGACTTCTGGTTGTAAGGGTTCTGGTGTTGGTTCAATCATTGGTGGGAAAGCAATCATTGCGACTACAACTGCTCCGTTGCAATTTGGCCATGTTTTGGGGAAATCTCCTAAGACAGTAATGGAATACTTCATCTTCTTCTTTGACAGGTTGGACCTGTATGGGTACTGGTTACTTCTGGTGTCTTCAGGGTCTTCAGGACACGGTTTGAGATGGTCTCTTGACACAACTGTTGATGTTCTTCCGTCGTCTTTGCTTATTAGACACATTTTAGCATTGTCTAAATTGGATGGTAAGACTGTTTATGGGGTGGATTCCCACTGATTATCCAATTTGTTGGTGCGTCTCTTTCTCTTGAGAACTTGCTCACCAGGTTGTAATGGAGTTGCTTGAGCACGTTGGTTAAAGGTTCTCCCTTGTCTTGATCTAGCTTGCTGAAGATTTCTCTCTATGCACTCTTGCACTTGGCGATACTGCTGTTGACGTAGGGTATCCCAGTTGGATTCTTCAACTTCTGGCGTCTGGTTTCAGAATTCCCATATCTAAATCAATTGGCAGCTTACCGGTCTTGCACGCATAAGGTAGGCTGGGATGCAGTTTGTAGACCTCACTGGGACATGGTTATACAGTCTACCAAATTGGGTAATTTCTCTGGCCATTGATTTTTTCTGACTTTGGTAATTGTTTTAATCAAGGCTCAATTACAATATGGTTTAAATATTTCGCATAAGCCATTGGTTTGGGATGATAAGTGTCTGCGGATCTTCTTACAGCCGTACATGTTGCAGGAACTCCTGGAAAATCTCTGACTCAAAAGCTGCACCTTGAATTGCAAGACTGTTCCAGGTAGGCCATGAGGTTACTGATGGTCTGAACTGCTCTTGCAGCCGTCTTCACTGTCAGGTCCTTGACGGGTACCACCACTAAGAAGCGTGAGTAATGGTCCATGATGGTTAAGGCATAGACATAGCCTAACCGGCTTGGTGTCAACTTAACGTAGTCTAATGCAACTAACTCAAGTGGTTGCTGGTTACTATGGACTGGAGTGGGGCTCTCTTTTCTTCTGAGGTTGCACGGGCCACATTTTCTACACCAATCTTCAATTGATTTTCTCATGCCAACCCAGTAGAATCTCTCTCTTAAGAGCACTTCCAACTTCTTCCATCTAAAATGACCTGCACCGTCGTGGTAGGCTTCTAAGACCATTTTGACATCTCTCTTTGGTACGATTATCTGCCAGACTAGTTAATGTGTTTTAGGGTTGGTGTGCCTTCTGCAGAGCTTCCCTTGATACAGGAACAACTTGCTTCTCTCCTTCCAGAGGTATTAAGTCTCAGCTGGGGCGTTCTGGTAAGGGTATGCACCTTGTTGTGTAAGCAGTTCTTTCACTAGCTTCACAGTCGGGTCCTATCCTGGTGTCAGCCCATCTATGGTGTGCTAACGGTTGAGATTTGCCTCCTGTAGTCTTTGGTAGATGCCGGGTTGATATTTTTCTACCTTAGAACGATGAAAGGCCGGTAGCTCAATTTCTTCCAGCTCTCCGGTTCCTCTTCCACTTCTTTCAGGTGTGCCAAATTGTGATATAATGAGGCAGATACACAAGACTCGGCCATTAGATATTTACCTTCAGCTTTATCGCAGTGGTCCTCTAGTCCATACTTTCACGCGATGTCTCACAATTGTAATCATTGAGAAGACGCATCTGCGTTGAACCGCTGTATAGACCCACTTGCTATTAAGCTGAAAGTAAAATATTAATGGGTGAGTCCTGTGTGTATAGCGCTCAAATCAATTATCTGTTGGGTATCACATTCCCTGCTGGAAATGTGATAGCAACTTTGAGCACAGACTGGCAGAGTCATTACACTCTTAGACATCACGTGCAGGAGAGTACAGAGGCACGCAGCGAACCTCGCCGTCGATTCAAATGAAGCGCAGCCTACAGTATCATGTCGGACTGAAACTTGAAGTGAGAGGTGTGATAAACGACCATAATTTTTATAGCATTTGCGCAACGATTCTGTCTTCACTTCTTTCAGGTGTGGCATCGGGATAAGGCATCTGCGTTCTCGTTCTTGCGGCCTGCCCGATATTTGATGACAAATGTATTAGATAGCCGGCTATCCATCTCTGCTTCAAGCACCTAATTTTGCTGAGTCCAGATGGGTCAATGGTTGTTATCAGTGTAGATGGTGAATTCTGCACTGCCAGGTAGTGCTTTGAAATGTTCGTTACAGCCCAAACTACTGCCAGTAGTTCTAACTTGAAGGAGCTGTAATTCTCGGGGTTTCTTTCCGTAGGCCGGAGATTCCTGCTTGCAAAGGCAATAACTCTCCTTTACCTCATTGTTTCTGTGACAGTACTGCCCCAGTCCCACGTTGCTGGCATCCATGTACAGAATGAATAGTTGATGGTAATCTGGATATGCCAGGAATCTCTTCTCCTGTCAGCGCACACTTCAGCTTGTTGAAGGAGTCTTCCCTCTCTTCACTCTACTGGAAAGGAGGATTACGGTTGAAGACCTTTTTGACTATCCTACCAGGATGTCTTGCAGGGGAGCTGCTAACTTTGTGAACCCTCTGATAAATCTTCGGTAATAGCCTACCAGGCCCAGGAATTGCCTCACTTCTTTCACATTAGTGGGTCTTGGACAATCCCTTATCACGTTGACTTTATCAGGATCCGGTGCTACTCCCTCTGAACTCACGACGTGTCCCAGGTACTGTACCTTTGGCTTAAGAAGGTGGCACTTGGATGGCTTGATTTTCATGCTGTATTCGGATAAGGCCTCAAACACTTCTGCCAGGTCTTGTAGATGTTGTTCATATGTCTTGGAGTAAACTATGACGTCATCTAGGTACAAGAGGACAGTTTCAAAGTTCTTATGTCTAAGGGCCCTTTCACATCAGCGTTTTTTGAAATTTGCAGCAGATGCGGTGAAAAAAACGCATCTGCCGCAATTACCGCATACCGGCTCCACTTGCGGCGCAGTTGCAGTAAACGCCATGCAAAATATAAGCGTACTTGCGGCAGGTGCGGCAAGTGCGGTTTTGCACTTGCGGCAGGTGCGGCAGCGAAAAAATCCGCGGCTGACCGCGTTTTTTTTCGCTGCCGCACCTGCCGAAAGTGCAAAACCGCACTTGCCGCACCTGCCGCAAGAACGCCTATACTCTGCATGGCGTTTACCACAACCGCGCCGCAAGTGGAGCCGGTATGCGGTAATTGCGGCAGATGCGTTTTTTTCACCGCATCTGCCGCAAATTTCAAAAAACGCTGATGTGAAAGGGCCCTTAGGCAGCTCTTCATCAGGCGTTGGAAGGTACCAGGTGCGTTGCAGAGTCCAAACGGCATACAATTGAACTCACAGGGGCCCATCGGCGTAGTAAATGCTGTCTTCTCCTTGTCAGCCTCTGCCACAGGAACTTGCAGTACCCATTAGTCAGATCAAGGGTAGAAAGGTAGTTAGCAGATTTTAATGCAGCTAATGACTCCTCAATCATAGATAACGGGTATGGGTCCTTATGTGTGATGCGGTTGATCTGCTGGTAATCTACGCACATTCTCATGTTCCCGTCCTTCTTTCTAACCAACACTAAAGGTGCTGCCCAGGGGCTACAACTGTCTCTTATTAACCCTGCAGTTTTCATTTCTTTGAGCATGTCTTTGGTGGTTTGGTAGTGAGCGGATGGTAATGGTCTATACTTCTCTTTTATAGGGTGATGGTTACCTGTGGGTATACTGTGCTTTACCCCTTTAATTTGCCCAAAGTCTAACGGGTGTTTGCTGAATATCTGCTCATATTCTTTCACTACTCGGTATACTCCATGCTTTTGATGGGAAGGTGTAGAACTGGTACCCACATGTAGCTTTTGGCACCAATCTTCCAGCTTTTCCCCATAGCCATTGTCATCCGCCTGACTTGACGGGTTCAAGGACTTGAAGGCTGTGATGGCATTGTTATCAACCGTGAACAATTTAGCCATGGTAGCATACTTTGGTAATGTGACCTCATCTTCCCTGCAATTTAGAAGGCGTAATGGCACTCTTCCCCGGTGTACGTCAACTACCCTTCTGGCTGTTAGTATAGTGGGTCTACTGTCTGAGGGCACGGGTTCTACCAGGGCTTGATAGTCTTGCCCTTTAATGCCTATTGCGGCTCTACACCAGACCAACATTTCAGTTTTGGGAGGTATTACAATTGGCATTGGATCACTTACTCGTACACTGCCGATTTCACCTCATGATATTTCTACCTGTTGTTTCATCATCAGGGCTTTGATTTCCTTGTGCAGCAGCCTCTGCTGTCTGGCTCTGGCAGTCTCAGCGATCTGCTACAAGACAGTAATTACCTCGAAAAACACTTTTCAATTACATTCATTCCTAGTAACATTACTGGTTCATGATCTCGCCGGTCAACATCTACAATAATAATACCCTGGTTCTGTAATTCTACCTTCCCAATCTGAATGGTCATTTCTCTGAACCCAACTTGCGGTATTAGTTTACCATTACTAGCCCATAAGTTCACTACAATGTCAGTTGGACCACTATTAATGTCTGAATCAGCCCATTACCTTTTGTATAGAACATGTGGAATTGATGTTATCTGGGACCCAGTATCCAACAAGGCACTAAAGGGAATGCCATCCAACACGGTAGGGATGACCGGACGTCCTCCCACGAATCTGTCATACCACACTTACAGTTTGCAGGTTGAAGCCAGCACCACCACTCCCTCCGT
Source organism: Allobates femoralis (assembly GCA_033576535.1). Lineage (NCBI taxonomy): Eukaryota > Metazoa > Chordata > Amphibia > Anura > Aromobatidae > Allobates > Allobates femoralis. The sequence continues at coordinate 529,190,045 of JARQOC010000003.1, read as the reverse complement.
GCGTCTCTGTCAGTTCCAGCAGCCCTCCAGGATCCCCTGGGACCTCTCATGCAGGTCCCACACACTGTGAGCTTCTATTCCTGGTGCACACTTCCTCCACACAGCGATATGTCTCATCCAGTTTAGAAAAAGGACAGGGCTGCACACAGGATAAACGTACTCATTCCATTTATTGCATCACAGGGGTGTTACAGGTGGGGGTGCATAGGAAGGAGGACCGGATAACCCAGGTGGTACAACGAACGTTTCGCGCTCAGCTGGCGCTTCTGCGGGTACAATCCTCCTTGTTATACCATCGGGGCTACCCGGTCCTCCTTTCTATGCACCCCTACCTGTAACACCCCTGTGATGCAATAAATGGAATGAGCACGTTTATCCTGTGTGCAGCACTGCTCTTTTTCTAAACTGGAAGTGAATCTGTCATACCAGGCTGAAGGACCTTGAGAATTTACTCCTGAGAAGAGGCCCGCCTGCCCAGGGAATCCTCGTTTAAAGCACATTCCCGGGCAAAGTGACCTGGTTTCTGACAACGGCGGCAGATGGGCTGTCTATCCGGTTGATAGCGGTCGCTGGGTCGTCCTCTCATCACTTGGTACCTCCTGGGCCTCATTCTCCTTGCTGGTTGCCAACTCGATCTTGGGTGCAGGCTTGGATCCTCGCAGCTCCTTGATGACTTTAGCCATGGAAATAACAGTGTCTGTCAGAACATCTAGCTTTTGGTTGAGGGCCTCATTAGAGATAGGCTCTTTGTGTTCAGCAGCAGTTTCTGAGATGGCCGATGTCGCTGATACTCCTGGCTGCTGGGGTGCTGCTGAGGGGCCTTGAGTGAAGTTCAGATCCTGGGGCTCCTCTATCTGCTGAAGGCAGATGGCTCTATCTTTTAACTCAGCAAAAGTCATTTCAGGATTCTGGATAATCATCATACTCAGCTGTCCTCTGTGAGAAGGGGATAAGAGGCCCTCTATAAACTGGTCAATTAGCATATTGTCAGCTCCCGGGGCTAAGGCAGGTTCTGCTAGTTTAAGTGCTTTGAGCGCTTCCTCCAAGTTTAAGGCATAGTCTCTGGCACTCTCTTTAAGCTTTTGTTGACATCCAAAGAACCTCATTTTAGCCCAGGTGTCAGCACTAGATTCAAATGCTGCCTTTAGTCCAGCTACAAGATGCTCCACAGTGTCCTTGTCTGTGTCCAGCCAGGACGCTACTTCTCGCTGTGCATTGCCAGTTAATTGTCCAATAATCATGCCAACATGCTGGGCTTCAGTTAGGGAGTACATCACATAGTAAGATTGTATCTTAGTAATAAAGTCATTAAGAGTGTTAGGCTCACTGGAGTATTGGGGCAACCACATTGCTCCCGGAGTATACGGCATCAGGAGCGGCATGATAGGTGCTGCTCCTTGCGCCACAGCACCACTGGTGCTCCTCCGTTATCCAGCGCTGGAGCTCCGCCGGCATCTCCGCCACTGCCCGGCGCCGCTGGTTCTCCTAGTTGCGACATCCTGTGCCCCCTTAGTTAAGGTCGACCCTCCTGTCTTCCGCTTCCGTCCGGATGTCTCTTGAAGGTTCCGCGGTGTACCAGGGATTCTCTTCCCCGCCGGATGTCGTCAGCACCAGGGAGGAGGATGGCTTCGGGCCTCTGCAGGATACCGCCCACAATAACATGCTCCCTTTCTTCCCGCCCATCGCGCGCTTTGCAATAGCGGAATTTCAAAATTACAGTTCTTGTGGCGCAGCTTGAAAACAGTTTTTCACATAAATTACGGCACACAATGCCCGGTTTACCGGGCACGGTAGATCCTGTTCGTAGACACCAAGTTGTGGAGCCCACTGCGATGGGGTACTCGGTACCGGACCGGGGTACTGCTGGGATGTCACGGCGGTCTTGGTCCGGACTGTGTCCTGGGTTCCACAAGTAATGGGGGGAATATTTACAGGGGAGTTTGTCGTGACACCACCCACGGGTTGTGGTCAGGGTGGCCACCGCTGCTGCAGAACCTCCAGGGATGATGTTTGGAAGCTGGAAATGTAATGCCTCTCCGCAGGTAGAGCCTGGTTCCACGGGGCAGTGATAGTTAAAGTCTATGATTGAAGCTATAGAAGTTGCAGGATAGGGATGATAGTGGAGGCGATGGCTGCTTGTGAGGGAAAGTAGGGCTTGAGTACAAGGATCACACACACTCACGGTTTTGAAGTTTTCCAAGACTTTACTGCAGATGTTCTTTTAGCAGAGTACTGTCCACAGAGTCTGTACTGGGGCCGGGTTGTTCCAACCCTGACCGGGTCCTCAGCTTCCCACTGCTGCACTGTGTGTGTAGCCCTGCTGCTGCTTTAGCTGAGCTGCTGGCATTGTCTCTCCTCACAGGTACCCTCCTGCTAAGCAACTTCAGTCTTTCCGTGTGCTTCTGACCCCGCCGTGTTGCTTCGCTGAAGTACAGTGTAGATCTATGACCTCCACTATCCCGGTGTTTACTGTGCGGCGTGTGTCAGTCACAGTTTCTGACCCGGTATCCGGTCTGTGCGCTCCTCTGGGGTGAGTTATGAGGTAACTCAGTTTCCCAGGTGTGTTTGTGTTCTCCTCCTTTCCTCAGACCCTGGCTAGGCCTGGAATCGAGTAGCAGACTGTGGAGAAGCCTGATGCAGCCTCTTTACACCACAATCTCCCTCTCTCAGTTCTCCCAGGAACTGAAATAACTACTTCCTCTTGACACCAGAATATATAAAGGAGCTGCTTTTGCTCCCCCTTCTGGCCTAGAGGTGCTACTGCAGTGTTAGGTGCTGTGTGGGGGGTTAACCCTGGGTGATGTTACTGTGGCACATTAACCCCTGGGGTGCCACATATGCACTACAATATACTGGGCACTGGAAGTGCTTATTTGCATTTTTTAATTCTGCAACTTTCACTGCATTTGACTCTGTGGGTGTTTTCCAGAGATAAAATGGTTACTACACCCTTAAATGAACTCCCAGAGGGCGTAGTTTCCAAAATGTGGTCTCTTGAGGGGGCTTCTTCTGTTCCAGTACCTAGGGGCTCAGCAATTGGAGTACGCAAACTATTTAAGAGAAATCTGTGCTCCAAAAATCAATTGGCGCTCCTTCCCTCCCAAAACCTGGCATGTCCCCAAATAGTACTGTACAGTCCCATGAAGGGTATCGGCACATTCAGGAGAAATTGTACAACATATTTTGGGGCTATTTTACCTATTTACCTTGTCAAAAATGGGAAATCTGGGGTAAAATTACATTGCATTGGTAAGCATTCAATTGTTTTTTCCACTCAATAGTGTAACATTTTGTAACACACCTTTGGTGTCAATATACTCACTGCGCCCCTAAATTAATTCATTGAGGGGTGTAGTTAGTAAAATGGGGTAATTTGTGGGGGATTTCTGGTATTGTGATACCTCAAGGGCTCTGCCAATGCAAAGCACCCCCAAACCATTCCAGCTAGATCTGCCGCAAATGATGAGAAACGCTGATGTGAAAGCAACCCTAGCCTGTTGATAAAAGATAGCTTGCTCTCAGTGTCAGAAACACAATCTTGTAGTTGTGATACATTTTAATGGCTAATAAAAATATAATGATGTTACAAAGCAAGCTTTCAAGACAACCTACATCTCTTCATCAGGCAGGGTATAAGTAAGATATTTGAGGAAACACAATTATATACACAAGCAGAAAAAAGGAATAGACATTTAAATACATATTGATCTTAGAATGAGAATCTTAACTAGGTGAGATTGGTGGTGTGAAAATTGTTCAGGTTCTGTAGTGGGTCATGAACCCTCCTGACAAATTTAGTCCTGTGTTCACAGCATTTTAATTAATTTTTCTTCCCAGACCCTTCAATGGTTTTGTGATTTGAAATTGCCTGTTAATATCACAACTTTTATATTGTCTATGTTTTTTCTTATGGTACCTTTACACGCCGCTACTGGATGGTGGCAACAACCGGGTACATGAGAGAAATGTATCTTGCACCGCCAATTCAACCCGAGGTAGCGGCGTGTGAAGACGGTTGTAGCCACCCGCCAGTGGCGGCACCTGTTTCAGAGCACTGCCCTAAAACAGGTGGTTACCCAGCCGATGGTAGCAACCTGTATCGGCGTGTAAAGAAGGAACAGAAGGGTTGTTTCACACCAGGCTATGTACCTGGTATGTAGCTGGGGCGTGACACAGGCTCTGGGTTACCGCGCCCCATCAGCGATCATTGGAGGAAGCTCCTGCATTACGATTGGTAGTCGCTGCATAGGGAGGCATATTTAAGGAGCTGACCAGTCACACTACACATTTGCTCGAGCGTCATGTATTAATCAGCCTCCTGCGCTGGCTGGCCAATCATGATGTTATTGCATTGTCCTATCAGCATACGAGCGTCTCGTAATCCACAATTGTGGCACGCCAATGTGTTGTCCCTGCTGCACCAGGTCCGCCCATATTAGCTTGTTGTAGCGGTGTGTAAATGAGGTAAGGTGCTCTGCAGAAGGTAACTTGAGACACCTGGTGGTGTATCCAGAGATAGATGTAACCTACCATAGCGCACCTTGTTGCGGCGTGTAAAGGTGGTGCGATTACCGTTTGCAACCGTTTGTGCGTGCTCGTGCACGTGAAGTAGCCGGTTGTTGCCACCATCCAGTAGCGGCATGTAAAGGTACCATTAGGGTGCTTTCACACTGCGATTTAGTTAAATCCGATGTTGTCCGATGAAAATCGGACAGCATTGGATCCAAACTGATCCCTGCAATCGGATGCCAAATCGGCATTCGATTCCGAGATTTTGCAGGATCAGTTTGGTCTCCTGTCACCTCGCTCCCCCTCCTCTCTGCCTCCTGTCATCTCATTGTTCCCCTGGTGTCTCCTGCTGTCCCCCTGTTGTCTCCTGCTATCCCCCTGTTTTCCTCCTACTGTCCCCCTGTTTTGCCCTGGTGTCCACTGCTGTCCCCCTGTTTTCCCCCTGTGTTCACCCTGCTGTCCCCCTGTTCTCCCCTCTCCTCTCCTCTTCTCCCCACTCCTCCTGTCATTCCAACATAAAAAATCTTTATTCTCACCTGCCAGCACTCCCCCGGCGTGTCCATAGAGCTCCTGATCGATTTTACAGGACCTGCGATGATGCCAGAAACGTCATCGGGTCACATGAGCGGTTACCGCAGTAACCGCTCATGTGGCCCGATTAGCTGATCGGGTTGTGACATCATCCCAGGTCCTGGTTACCGAGCAGAAGCTGATGGAGACGCCGGGGGAGCGCTGGAAGGTGGGAATGAAGATTTTTTATTTTAAACAATTGATTTTAGTTATATTTCACTCCTGCAATGTATGTATATACATTGCGGAAGTGAAATTAGGGGCACACAATAGTTTTAGTGTACTGAGCATGCACTGAGCATGCTCAGTACACTACAATCGGGTCCGAGGAGACATCAGATGTTTCCTCGGACCCTGCTCCATAGGGCCCCGTGTTAAAGGAATCAGATCGGATCGGATTTGGCATAATTGCCATCCGATTTGACAGATCCGATTCTAGCCGATTTTTTTCAGGAGCCAAAATTGTAGCAGTCTACAATTTTTGCTCCTGCAAAAAATCGGACAGAATCGGATCAGAGGCAAATCAGATGGCAATTATGCCAAATCCGACCCGATCCGAGAGTCTTATTATAATTTTTAACTGGTCATCCTTGTGCAGGATGTGATGATCCCATTGAAAGGTTTCACAACTACAAGATTATTGTGTTTCACCAACTGAGAGCAATCTATATAAACTCATAGTAACACTGGTCAAAATTGAAAAAAATGTCCCAGTCATTAAGGTGAAAACCATGCTCTTGGGTAAAGGGGTTAAAAGACTGAACATAGAATGATAGAATGGTAGAATTAAAAGGGACCTCCTGGGTCATCTGGTCTACCCTTCTGCGCACAACAGGGTTCAGTAAATCATCTGCTGACATCCGAGTGCAGTGTGATGTTTCCCATGCACCCAAGACTCACAGACAATTGCAGATCTGAGCTGCCTGAATGTTTAACATGGGGCTGAGCGCAATGCAAGATTTTTTCGCATTACACCCGTGCGATTTACAAGCCAGTAAAACTCTACACTTAGGCTACGTTCACACATCGCGTATTTTGCGCGTTTTTTTACACGCGTATTTGCTCCAAAAACGCATGTGCGTCTGTGTTTTACAGCAAAGTGAATGGACATTCACTTTGTGCCTTGCAGACATCGCGTATTTAAACGCAGCGTTTTTGGAGCAAAAAACGCGCGCGTAAAAAGAATGAACATGTCAATTCTTTGCGTTTTTTTACGCGCGCGTTTCCATAGGCCCCATTATAAAAACGCGCGTCTAAATGCGCGATTGAAGTAGAAGCGAGTTGTTCTCTCGCGTACTCTTATCGCGTTTTTAAACGCGCGTTTTTCCCTTGAAAAGACGCGCGTAAAAAAACGCGATAAAATACGCGAATGTGTGAACGCAGCCTTAGGGGCAGATTTAGACCCACAAGCACCAGACATGACTGCTATTTTTGTACCTCTACAGTCCATGACAATGTATCTTTTGCAAAGAAGACTTGCAACACTAGAAACAGTCACCACTAAATTACATTCTTCAGGGGTTTTATTGTTAAAATAATATATCAATTTATCAATATTTTATTAAATATTTTCTCACATTTTTTCCTAAAGTTTAATAAATAATAATAATTGTATAACTGTACACATAATCTTTATTTCCATTTATATAGAAAGAATTGAACGTTATACATGTAACAGAAATATGGCTTCTCTTGGTTTATGATTATCGCCATTATTACACACTGCAGCTAGTATTTAAGCTTCGTATGACCAAGGAGTATATTTTGTGATCAGATATTTGATATGAACAAATTCATCTAAATGGTTGGGAAGTTCTCAGCCCGCCAGATCATCCCGCTCAATAAGTATTTTCACACAACCTTGCTCCAGTCTGTGTTCACATAAGGCCTTCTACCAATGTCTGAGAGGAACAAAAGGAAGTGTGAGCAGCAGCAAGGCTGACCTAGAAGACGTGCAGCAAATAAGAAGAGGAAGGATGAACTGGCCCTTGTGTGCTTCGTGATAAATTGTTGCTCCTGTAGAGAAGAGCAATATAAAGAGCTAACTTTACAAAGGCGAATATTTATTAGACTTGAAGATATGTACTAAATAGACATCTCACATGATAAATATAAAGGTTTTGTAAGGAACTACAAATTTGGAGGTTCTAATAGTAACAACTGGATATATTCAGAAAGTAGAAAAACTTTTAAAAAAAAATATTTTTTGAAGCCTCATATTTTTAATGTTTCTCATTGTGCAGTCTGTTTGACTAAGATGAGCTTTTGGTGTATTTTTGATGCTGTCTATTTTTACTGCAGCGTCTTAGCATACAGTACATTCCAATTTTGGAAGAACAGAAAAGAGATACAAATTATTATCCCCCATAGCCACACCTCAATCTAGACCCATTTGCCATTTCTTTCAACCCTGGCAGGAGGAGATGTCAGAGGGGTGATGGCAATAAGGGACATTCAGCAGATGCCCAAGACTGCAGGGCATAGACTCAATTCCAGGATTGTCCCAGGATGGTTGGGACTACTGATGAATGCATCGATTCATGAGACTTGGGTCCAGCATCCAGGTCTGTAGGACCTGGCAGGTGGACAAGAGACTTGGGTCCAGCATCCAGGTCTGTAGTACTTGGCAGGTGGACAAGAGACTTGGGTAAACCATCCAGGTCTGTAGGACCTGGCAGGTGGACAAGAGGCTTTAATTCTGTTATATTCTGGTGTTCCCTTTGCAACTTTTGATTATTCAATGCTATAGCGTCATCATCACTGTGTCCCACTCATCTCTAATTTATTAACAGTAAAATTTTATGGCAGTGTAATAAAGCAGGTGATTGGATGCAACTACGCAGTCAATGAGACATTGGCTTATTAACTTTACACAAATCATGGGTTAGCAATTTAAATATAAGGTTTTCGTTTAGCAAAAATGACAGGAGAATATCAAGTTAATTCACAGTGTATAAATCAGTAAGGCCAAAGCCACACTGAGCGAGACACATACGGGTCATTCCATGTCAAGTGATCCAAAAATGAATATTTTTTTTCCCTGACGTCCTCAGATTTTTTTAATTTTTTTTCTATATGAAGAACAACTTTAGTTAATTACAAAAAAAAAGTTTTGAATTTTTTTCTTTATCAGTTAATTTTTTACAGATTTTTAAAGTTTTAAAAAAGTGCGAATTTTGGCCTGGTATGGCTTTACATTTTCTATCATGTCTCGGGCTAGAAATAAGATAGAGAAACAAAATAAACACCAATCTACTCAGAACTGTGCAGGCTTTCACCAGATATGTCACAAGAGGATCTTTGTTAATATTTTACCCATGTGATCGCAAGCGCAAAACTTTAAAACGCATTTCCGAAAAATCGGCGCGCTTTAAATATTTCAAAAACTGCCCATGTGTCTGCTATGCTCTTAGCCACATCTGTACCAAATTTCAAGTTGGGATTGCGATTGGATCATATTTTACAATATTTTAATATTAATAGCGTCAATGGGTCATTCTATATCAAGTGATCTAAATATGAATATTTTTTTTACCTGACGTCTTTAGATTTTTTTTATTTTTTTTCCTTTATGAAGTACAACTTTAGTTAATTACAAATTAAAAGTTTAGAATTTTTTTCTTCATCAGTTAATTTTTTACAGATTTTTAAAGTTTAAAAAAAAGGGTGAATTTTGGCCTGGTATGACTTTACATTTTTTTTATCTCAGGCTAGAAATAAGATAATGAAGTGGGAGAGGCATCATTTTACTCAGAACGGTAACAGCTTTCATTTGAGATGTTTCAAGACTATGTTTCTTTATATCAAATTCAAACTATTGACGTGCAATTGTGAAAAAATGACTGATTGTGTTCTTGGTTATATTTGTGCAGAGATTCAACTTGGGACCTGTCAAATTTATATATTTTTTATTTCATGGTTGTATGAGTTATCACAACTTATTGAATAAAACATTATTATGCAACAAAAAAGAAATACAAAACACAAATCCCGTAAGTGCCAAGATAAATACATCTTAATCATCAGAACACAACGCTCAGCATTTTCAACTTGAATGTATTGAACAAACCAAAAGAAGAAAGGTGATCATATCCTCAAGTTTGATTACACAAGATTAAAAGAACCAAAAATGTTAACCCCTATTTATATATATAAATTTGTTTTCTATTCTATCACTAAACATGTGATTTATGAAGTGTTTAATAAGAATAGTACAGTAGTTAAATCATCGTTCTATAAATTATAAACTAATCAAACAATTAATAGTATGTTTTTAAAGTGGCATTTTATCAATTTGTCCCTTCTAGTGGGTGAAATGTAATCTTGTCCATAAACGCTTACTAGCAATCGCCATTTCCTTGTGTGTCAAAGAGTATGTCCGGCCTGTCACGGTGTTAGGCTCCGCCTGAGTTAATATCTGATTTTTGTGCACTTTTAAAATGTCTGGCTTTCTTGGATACACAAAGGATGGCGCTGGACCAGAAGGATGCAATAAAGTCAATTCTACTTCTTCATTTTCACAATCTTTGGAGAGTACAGTAGCCAGCCACCAGTGCCAATCATATTCATATTTTTTCAAAAGGATTGCAACAGTATCTATGATAAAATGCTGTTTCTTGAGAAGTAGCAGCCATTGCTGTGTGGGAAAAATACAGTTAATATTAAGTAAGGAAGATAGGTAATAAAAATAAAGATTTACAGTACACTTGAGATAGAACTGTATTACTATAAAGTGAGTTTTAGGGCTAGCGCGCACAGTTTTTTTCTGTCTGCAGATACACGCTGCAGTTTTGGCAGCTTGTTTTTCTACCAAGTTTTTACCACATATGCGTTAGTTTTTTTAATCGCTAGTGAAAAAAATGGCAGCTTTTTTTATATAAATGATAAATGCTGCGTTTATTGCAGCGATTAAAAAGTAGTTCAAGCAGTGATTTACTCACTCTTGAGTGTTTCCAAAAACACTGCATGTGGTGAACCCCATAGAAATCAATGGGGCTGTTTTTCTGAATGATGATCCCTAAGAATAGCACTGTGTGTATTGGCCCTTAATAATAAAAGCATTAAACTATTAATATATTTACTCACCCATATTTTAGTACACAGCCTTGATGGCTTTGTACAGACTATTGTTTGTTCAGGAGTGAAGATGTCCAGACATGTCAGGACATGAAAGGTCTGAACGAGCTGTCTTACTTCCTGAATGCAGTGGGTAGACACTTAACATGATTGACAGAGCTGCTGGCCTATCATCTGCTCTGCATTCACTGTCTATCCCTGTGCTTTCTCAGGTTGAGCCCTAACAAAGCTTTTTCCTATATGTCCTCTCCTGCTTCTAAGCTGTAACATATCAAAATAATACAGTAATGTCTAAAAATAATGGATTTGATAAATATAGACCCCACGCTTTTAGACCACAGGTTGAACAGATCTGAATTCAAGATTTTTGAATTGACACTATAATAGTTAAATATTTTAAAATATGATCCCATCACGATCCCAACTTGAAATTTGGTACAGATGTGGCTAAGAGCATAAAAGACACATGGGCAGTTTTGGAAAATTTTTATTAAAACGTTTTTTCGGAAATGCGTTTCAAAATGTTGCGTTTGCGTTCGCATGGGTAAAAAATTAAAATGAACAAATATACTCTTGTGACATATCTGGTGAAAGCCTGGACAGTTTTGAGTAGAATGGTGTTTATTTTGTTTCTCTATCTTATTTCTAGCCCAAGATAAAAAAATGTAAAGTCATACCAGGCCAAAATTCACACTTTTTTAAACTTTAAAAATCTGTAAAAAATTAAATGATGAAGAAAAAAAATCTAAACTTTTAATTTGTAATTAACTAAAGTAGTACTTCATAAAGGAAAAAAAATAAAAAAAATCTAAAGACGTCAGGTAAAAAAAACTATTCATATTTAGATCACTTGATATGGAATGACCCATTGACGCTATTTATAGTAAAATATTTTCAAATATGATCCCATCGCGATCCCAACTTGAAATTTGGTACAGATGTGGCTAAGAGCAAAGCAGACACATGGGCCGTTTTTGAAATATTTAAAGCGCGCCTATTTTTCGGAAATGCGTTTTAAAGTTTGCGCTTGCGATCACATGGGTAAAATATTAACAAAGATCCTCTTGTGACATATCTGGTGAAAGCTTGTATAGTTCTGAGTAGAAGGTGTTTATTTTGTCTCTCTCTTATTCCTAGCCTTAGTTATGAGGAGAAACGTAAAGGCAGGCAACAGCGAAATTCACACTTTTTCCGAACTTTGAAAATCATTTAAAAAAAAAAAAAATTTTTTTTAAATAATTTTCTCTTCACATTTTGCATTGTCTGACATGTTATTATCAAATAACAAAATCTCAAAAGAATTAAAAATATAGAGGTAATAATCATTGGTTCACTTGACATGGAATGACCCATACGAGATACTCGCACGAGTCTCGAATGCCTCACCTGGCATGGCTGCCAGCTCTCTCGATAAGTCAGCTAACTAGAAACACATTATACTGAACATGTGAATATGGCCTTATAGAAATATCATGCCTGCTGTGCTTTTTTTTTACTCAGCGTTAACTGACCTTTGGTGCATGTTTCAACATGTAAATTTCTCTTAGGCTGAAGGCACACTGTCCTGCATCAAACACGGAGCGTGTTTGATGTACGACAGTGTGCGAGTGAAATGCGTGTTTTTGAGTGTGTGTGGTGCGAGTGTGGTGCATGTGGTGAGTGTGCATGGCTGTATGCATGTGAGTGTGAGGTTTGAGTGCGTGTATGGTGCGTGTGAGTGTGATGCTGTCTTTGGTCCTGAAGCAAAATTAAAGGTTAATGTTCTGTTGTGAGTTGCCATCATGTGTTCACAGAATACATACACTCTGTGTACACATGGTGACATCCCACCCTGGCAGGGAGGGTTAATAGCATGATTTATCTGATCCTGGCATTTGTCAGGTTATAGTTTCTTTTGTTTTAAAGCCGCTCCTCTCCTGCTCTCAGGGTGCTGTCTGTGGTCCTGTAGTTAAATTGCGTACAGGAGCAGCGGCAGTGCTGTAGAACTGGTGAACTGTCCTTGGCACTTACGCCAATAGCGTAGCAGCGCTATGCTGTTTACATTCGCTGATTTGGCGTAAGTACCTGGGACCGCTCACTAGTTCTACAGCACTGCTGCAGGTCCTCTACGCAATTTAACTACAGGACCACAGACAGCACCCTGAGTGCAGGAGAGAAGCGGCTTTAAAAAAAATGAAACTATAACCCAACAAATGCCGGGATTAGATAAATCATGCTATTAACCCCTCCACTGCCAGGGAGGGATGTCACCATGTGTACACAGAGTGTACACACTCTGTGTACACATGATGGCAACACACAACAGAACATTAACCCTTTATACACCGGCTTTTATTAGTCGCATCTGCAGGCTCTGTACTGACATGCAGAGCTTGCAGAGGGGAATAAAATGATGAATAAGCCCTATAACTTTAAACTTTTATTACCACCTGAGGTTTTAACTACGATGTGTTAGCGCTGCTGTGACAGCGCTGACACATTATTGATTACTCTACCGGCAAACCGGCACATTCAAACTTGTCCGCTTTGATAGCCGCTAAGTTTGAAGTGATTTTTACAGCACACTTGTGCGACTATCGCGCGGTGTGCTGTATGGGTGCGAGTTTCACTCGCAACCATATATTTTTAATGGTCACTCGCGCGAAGAAATCGCGCACAATTGCACTTGCTTTTCTTTCACAAGGCGAGTGCAATTTGAGTAAAACGCTCTAATGGGACCAGTATCGTTTACTGATAATGGTCCGAGTGCAATGCAAGTTTTTCTCAAATTGCACTCGCGCGACATTCACGTCAGGGTGTTTTAAGCCTTACAGGTACCCTAAGTTTTATGTGCAGATTTTAACCAAATATTTGCAGTAGATACAGGTAAGAAATGCTGACGTGTTTTTCGTGCGTTTACCCAGCCAAAACTCATCAAAAATGCATGTAATCCACACATGACTGTATCAGTACAAATTTGTCAAAGCCAAATACCAGGAAGTATCAAAAACAAAGCAGCTTTGATTAGAACATGACACACCAACAAGAGATAAAAACTGCAGCGTCAAAAACACAATAAAAATGCATGAAAAAAAGATCACCCAAACTTGCAAGGAACTTGATTTACATAATGTACAAAATCATCAAAATATCAAAAGCTCATCACGGGAAGGAATTGTGGCACCCCTGCTATCTGGTCGCCACCATGGTAGTTAACTCCATTGGCACTAATACCACATCTGAGGAGAAATCAGGTATTCTATGATGGACACCCCATGCATGTTTGGAGGGGGGAGGACATAGCTGTATTGAGGTATAGGAGGGAGGGATGGCACTTAGGAGTGAGTTCTCAGAAGCTAGTTAGCCAAAGAATTGAGCAGTGGATGAGTGCATGTGCCTGCTGACAGCCTTCAGGCTGTGCAGAACACAAGCTAAGGATGAAAGCCGGACTCTCAGGCTGTCAGGACTACTTGCCTGGCAGCAATCTGAAGGCTTCTGAGTTGCAAGCTTAGTAGCCACAATGTGAGACTACCAGATACACAGTGACCGTCATAGAGCTAGAAGAACTGGTGTGGGTCCGGGTCTCGAGAGTCCGTGGTCGCCTTCCTGCCTGCTAGTAGCCACTAGAAGGAAGAAGCACATAGCATGCAAAACAAAAAGGAAAAGGGGCACAAATGTGTAGGATTCCCTTATTAAAAACGTCTAAGTGCGTGGGTAGGTGGTTAATCACCTAATCAGACCGCCATTACTATTTTTTGCAGGAAGAAGCACATAGGGAAGTGGATAATACCTAGAACCTCAACCAAAGGAGAAAGACAGCAAGGAGGGCCCTATACCCGTACATCATAGGAGTGCTTAGTTCTTTCTCAGACTGGCCAGATCGCCCGCCCGGGGAACCAGTACCTTGGATCTGTGGATGATTGCAATGCTAAGTTAAAGGTAAGGAACATACATCCTTGATTCCTTTCTGTGATCTCCTGCACCTCTGCACTGCTGCCTTGAATCTCACTACAACTCTCGCCATATCCTCTACCAACACCTACTACTACTCCCAGGGGCCTGTTCCTGTTGAGGGGAGTTGTCCACCTTGCTGCATCACCATATATCCACTGGAGACTACTACCTGCTGTGCTGGTCACTTCTGACCAGATACCTCAGCTGGCGTCACGACAAATTCTCTAAATCCTCTTTAAATACCCCTTTTTCACGTCCAGTTAGGGCCACAGCTTCTGGGGTCACCACCATGAACTATAGGCTGTTGCCCCGAATTTTCTGAGTACCCCTGCCCTTCCGACCGCGACATAAGCCTCAAGGTTGAAATCAAACGGGTGTATAAGATGTTTCTACATGTACTGCAATGCCTTGACTGACTGTGGATCTCCTGGCCTAAAATTAGCACATTTGTAAGTTAAGCCTCATTCAGTCATCAGCAATTTTGCTTGGAAAGAAAAAAAATCTGACTGATTTGCATCAGAATTTTGGATCACATTGTCACCAGTGTTTGGCCAGTGTGTCAGTTTGTACGTGCCCACGTGGAGTATTTGGTGACAGTTTTATCTCAGTATCTGTGTGCAATGCATTTTTAATGCATTATTTCCCATGCTGTATAAAGTTAGAAAGATAGACAGATTAGATAGATAGATGATAGATAGATAGATAGATAGATAGAATAATAGACTAGACAGATAGGTAGGATAGATAGATTGAATACAATAGACAGATAGGATAGATAGATGCTAGAATAGCTAGATCGGGTTTACCAGTCTCCTGCCGTTGCTTCCGGGGCCTCCCATTAAGCTTCATGCATATTCACTGCATTGACTGGCAAATAGCCAATGACAGACGCTCATGCAGCGGTCATGGGGCCAGGATACTCATCTCTCCATGGCTCATCAGTTCGGGGAATGTCACTGGAGGTTGTGGCCGCGACCGGTCGTGAAAAAGGGGAATTTAAAGTGGATTAAGTTGTCGTGACGTCATGTGAGGTTTCTGGTCAGGGAAAGCCAGTGCTGCATATGGTAGCCCCCAGGGGATAGATGATCAAGCAGCTAGTTGGAGCACTCCCCTCAGATGGAGTGGGCCCTGGGGTGTAGAAAGGGTGAAATGATGATGATTGTAGTGGCTGAAGGTGCTAGGGGTGCAGAAAGGCACAGGAAGGACCAAACAACATACAGGGTTCTGCAGTTTTTACCCTTTTACTTGACTCTGTAGCAGACACAACCCAGCCGGGGTACAGTATTCACCAGGATTGCAGCCAGGCCAGCTCATAGGTACTCAGAGTCCACTTTGCTGTGACACAGGGGATATGACCTTCCTTGCTGCCGTTTTTTTCCTGACACTGCTACCAATTGTCCTCCTAGTGTCCCGTGATGGCCAGTCTCAACAGTAAGGTGACTGCAGGTCTTCTGAGCAACTGCTTTTCTAGTCTTCTTGACCCTATCTAGTTCCTTAGCCTTGGGAGGGTCCACTATTGTAGTCACTGTACTTGAGTCACAGTGACCTCCAGTTTCTCCGCTGGTCCTGAAGATATCCAGACCAAATTGGGGCTGGTACCCTTGCTGCGCTAGTTCATCTGCCCAGCTTGAACAGCTGGTGCGGATTCAAGTCCTTGAGCCATGACCAGCACTTCACTCCACGTGTGCCCTGTGTCTTCACTAGCTCCAGTCTTCTCTAAGACTCACTCCTCTACTTTGCCTCCCAACCCTAACCTAACTCTTCCCTCTAACAAGTAGATGGGGACAGCTCCAAATGTGAGTTTCTTCAACCCAGCATCTCCCTGGCCTGGAGTTCAGATTGTGTTGGATGTATGTTGGGGATCTCAGCAAAGTTTTCCCTTCTTACCTATGAGCATGATGGCACACCTATTGAATAGGTGCAGTACCATAGTGGTGACTGAACTGCAGGAGCGCCACACTCACACTATGTGAGAGCCTCTATGATTGGCTGTTGCAGTCAGGCTGCAGTTCCTCAATATGGACGGTGATTGTGATTGGTTGCACATTAGTGTATGGTAACCAACCTGCCATCATAGGGTGTTAAATAAACAATAAAAAAATGCGTGGGCATTCGCAGTATTTTTAAGTCTAGCCCAGTGAAAGCATACAGCTTTGAGTTGCCACCCTCAGCTGTCTAATGTTACCATGCCTGGCAAAAAAAATGTGTGAGCTCTGCCCTATTTTTAATTGCCAGCCAAGGTAAAATTAGGCAGCTGAGGGCTGGTATTGTCAGTGGGGTGAGGGCCCATTGTTTTAGGGGCCCCCACACGCTAAAAAACAGCAGATCCCAGCTACCTCTGAAAATGGCACATTCATCATAGCGCCATTTCGAGGCACTTTACCAGGCTCTTCCAGTGGCCCTGGTAGCTAAGCTGGCATTAACCCCTTTTTACCCAGTGGAAGTAAAGTAGCAGGGAAGGGAATAGTGCTTCAATCCAGCGTGTTGCTCCTAGAATGTGTGCCTGGACCAGGCAGCCGGAACCACCTGAACGAAATCAGCAAAAAAGGCACCACAGGCTTCTCCATGCATTTACATTTTTTATTTTTTTCTTCATGAGCTTACATATGAATATGGGTACGCAGACCCTCCGCCTGACGCGTTTCGAGCGTCACTGCGCTCTTATTCATAGACAATAAAAAATAAAAAACAAACCTTATAAAAAAAACTACAAATGAACAAACTACATGCAGTTATAATCAATTATTCAATTAGAGAAACCAGTCTTTTTTGCAAAACTTCACATGTGGAGCTTATGAAGAAAAAAATAAAAATTTAAATGCATGGAGAAGCCTGTGGTGCCGGATCTTCCTTTTTGCTGATTTTTACCCAGTGCCCCACCGCTACAATGAATGCACCATTTTGAGGAGTGGCTGCGAGTTGCTATTCTTTAGCGTGGGGGGCCTAAAACAATGGGCCATCACCCCGCTGAGATTACCAGTTCTCAGCTATAGAGTTTGGCCTTGGCTGACAATTAAAAATAGGATGGAATCCAATGCATTTTTTTTGCCACACCATGGTAAAAATAGGCAGCTGAGTGTGACAGCTCATGGCTGTCTGACTTATCTGTGCTGAGACTAAAAAGTACAGGAGATCCCTATGCATTTTTTCACATTATTTATTTATTTTACACCTTATGATGTCAGGTAGTTGTCATACACTAAAGTGTATGACAAGCAAGCACAGACACTATCCAGATTTTGAAAATGCAGTCTAATTGCAACAGCCATTCACGGATGCTCTCACAGAGAATGAGCGCCTGTAATTGGCTGTTGTTGAGTCAGTGAAGTGAATAAGCAGAAAGCTTAATGAGCGGGACCAGAATTAAGTGAGATAGAGTGCGACTGAGTGGACTAGGACGCAAGCAAGCAGTAGGAGACAACTAAGAAGATCTGTGTGTGTTAGTGTGTGTTTGCAGCTTTTGACACCTTTGAAGGTGTTTCTATGCACTTGATGTTGCCTGCATGATTTCAATGAGTTCGTGACATTGTCAAATACTCCACATTTGGAGAATGGAGACAAATTTAAACACTCAGGCGTTTGCTTATCTCTAGCGAGGATTCACTAACTGATTTTAATCATGTTTTAATAAAAATGTATATACTTATCTCTATTTTTTACCATTGCACAATTTTTTGTATTTGGATTTCTTGATTGTATGGGTATATAATTTTCTATAATTATTTTTAGGGTACTAATATAGGTTGATTAGATTTATCAGTAGAATCATAAAATACAAGAAGATCTGTAATAGCAGCGCAGATAGTATCGATAATGTAATCAACACCAAAAACAGTGCACACATGTTAGCATAGAAAACTTGGCACACATTCTTTCTAAAACCACGTGCACACATTGAGTATTTAATGATTTTATTACCTCAATATTTGTAGCCAATTCCAGGAGTGGGTGCTAAATCCAGAAGTGATGACGTGTTTCTACTATACTTTTCCTCTGATTGTTCCACTCCTGGTTTTGGCTACAAATACTGAAGTAAAAAACCTTACCAAATATTCAATTCAACATGTACATGAGGTCTAATGGCCACTTTACACGTCCCGATATCAGCGTCCAACTCCGATAAAAAGTCACGTGGTTCGTGCGTTGGCCCCGATATCGTTCGGCGTTGTATGGTTTAAATGTCCAATACGATGCACGAACGATGCCAAAACATATCGGGGATCAAATGAGCCTGCTCTCCAACGGCCCCATATTGGATGGACGATGTGGCAGGATCGTGCTGTGTGAAAGCCCAACAACGATTTGGAGTACAACTTCCCCTATTCTCTCCCCTGTTAAATGGTCATTCCTGGGTCGCCCGTACAAGGGGGCGTAGACATCGTAGAGACGTTGCCTGCCGATATCGCGCTGTGTAACATCTCCTATGCGATCTTGGAATTCTGCCCAGAAAAAGCGCGCTCCCGCGTCGTTGTATCCAACATCGGACCGATGTTGGGACGTGTAAAGTGGCCATAAAGCTCAAAAACTCAATGTTCTCCATTGTTTGGGCATCTTTTATGATTCTGCTTTAGTATATACCATATAGTAAAACTCACCTGTTGGCTCCGCTGATCCAATTGGAGGATATAATCCTGTCTGTTTTGACATAAAATGTGCATCATCTTTATAATATAGATTAGTATTATATTTCTCATGCATTTCTCAGGTTTTATTTATGCACGTCTTTCTTCAAACATCATTAAATATATCTAAGCTAAGCTTACATTATATAGAAATATTTCATGTAAACCTTCCATTAAAAGCAAAGATCTTTCTGAAAAGAAATTTACCTGTGCTCTATTTAAGAGTCCTTTGGGGACAATTGAGCTTTTTATCCAGAATTTCCTGTCTGTCCACTTAACAGTTGTAATGTGTCTCTATAGGAATGTTTCAGAGGAAACTGCTGTCTTCCATCATAAATTTGATGGTATGAATCTATGTTCTATGACTAGTACTTGGTTTACTCACATTCTGTATCACTTTTCCATGGTATATAAAATACCACCTGTGATGCCCATTATCATTGATATGTTTATATACTAGTGCATCTCAATGAATTAGAATATCATCAAAAAGTAAAAGTATTTCAGTAATGCAATACAAAAAGTGAAACACATATATTACATAGAGTCATTACAAACAGAGCGATCTATTTCAAGTGTATGTTTCTGTTAATGTTGATGATTATGGCTTATAGCCAATGAAGACCCAGAGGTCATTATCTCAGAAAATTAAAGTAGGGAGGATGAAGGCAGTGGCGTAACTTGAAGCTCATGGGCCCCGATGCGAAAGCTCCAATGGGGCCCCCAATTATTGCAAATCTTTAATAGCAATAGTTATTTTCTATAGGTCAATGGGACTTTTGGGGCCATCTAGCCTCCAGGCCCCAGGTGCGATTGCAACCCCTGCACCTGTTGTAGTTACGCCCCTGGATGAAGGGTTAAAAACCACGAAACATCAAAGGGTGAATATAATATTTACAGTCCAAGTATAGAAAACAAATAGGCGGCACTCACCGTTTGTTCGTAGGTGCTTTCTTTATTGAAGAGGTGCGGGGAGGGGGTGCATGAAGGTACAGACGACAGGTCCTGTTTCGCGGTTTGCCCGCTTCTACAGGTCTGAGACCTGTAGAAGCGGGCAAACCGCGAAACAGGAACTGTAGAAGCGGGCAAACCGCGAAACAGGACCTGTCGTCTGTACCTTCATGCACCCCCTCCCCGCACCTCTTCAATAAAGAAAGCACCTACGAACACACGGTGAGTGCCGCCTATTTGTTTTCTATACTTGGACTGTAAATGCTTGACTAGCTGATGCAGGCGTAGCACCACCAGGTGGCTGGGGATAAGACAGCGGTCTGTCTTTATGGATGAATAAGAAAGACCAATAGCCCTGAAGGTGCCCGGTGCCCCTACCTTTCTATACACGTGGTGAATATAATATTGATTTATTAGTCAACTTGTTTCAAGGCTCCCAGAAACGACCTGAAACCTGGCAATATTACATTTATTTTTTATGATATTTTAATTGTGTAAAAAACAGTTAGGCTACGTTCACACATTTGCGTATTTTGCTGCGCTTTTTTGCGCGCGTTTTTTGCCGCGTTTTTCGGACGCGCAAAAAAGCGCAGCAAAATACGCAGGGGCTTTCACACACTGCGTCTCCCCAGAAAGCGCAGTGATGTCACAGAGGGGAGGAAGAATCCTGCTTCCTCCTCCCCTCTGTGACATGTGTGACCACCCCATTAGACTTCACAGTGTATTAATAAACACTGTGAAATCTAAATTAAACAACAGCAAGTGTGTGAAAAATAAAAAAGAATGAATACATACCTTCCGACGCCTTCTCCCGCTGTGCGATCTCCGATTCCATTTGAGATCTCTTCTGACAGGACCTGTGATTACGTCAGAGGGGGGGCGTTACCGGGGCGGTCCCATCGCTGATTGGCCGCTCACGGTCACATGACCGCGAGTGCCCAGGAACGCCCCCCTCTTACGTCACCACAGGTCTTGTCAGAAGAGATCTGACTTGAACCGGGGATCGCACAGCGGCAGAAGGCGTCGGAAGGTGAAGTATTCATTCTTTTTTATTTTTCAGACATTTGCTTTTGTTTAATTTAGATTTCACAGTGTATATTAATACACTGTGAAGTCCAATGGGCGGCCACAGCTGCCCCAGAGGGGAGGAGGAAGCAGGATTCTTCCTCCCCTCTGGGAGAATACGCAGAAGTAGCTGCGTAAACAATTGACATATCAATTGTTTACGGAGCTGCGTTTTCTCCCGGAAAACGCACTGTGTATTTTTACGCAATGTCTGCACTGCAAAGTGAATTTCCCATTCACCTTGCAGGCAGACATAAGACACATTGCGTATTTTGAAAAGCGCGCATAAAAAAACGCGGCAAAATACGCAATGTGTGAACGCAGCCTTACAATTAAACTTGTATTAACAGTGTATCACAGTCTTTAGAAATTCTATTATAGTCACTCCCAGATGCTTATATGATGGCAGTCATTTAATTAGAGGTACTTTTTAAATACTTGTTAAAAAATTATTAGACCACATTCACATGTACAGTTTTGGTGCTAGTAGCAAAAACCATTGCGTTAAACGCAATGCACTTTTGCAATGCATTTTTTGCATTGGAGTCTATGGGTGCGTTAACACATGCATTTATACACATTTCCATATGTCAAAAATGGATCCAGTTAGCAGATGCATGATGCAAGTGTGACCTGGGCCTATCACTCATTTCAGATTTTGGCTTACAGATAATGATTTAAAATTCTGACCAAATATTAAAAGTGTGAACGTGGCTTAAGGTTTGTGCCCACGCTGTGTATTTTCTGCGGATTTCTGTCAAATCCATAGCCAAGCAAACTCACAGCAAAGATATATACCCGTATATACTCGCGTATAAGCCGAGTTTTTCAGCCCAAAAATTGGGCTGAAAAGTCCCCCCCTCGCTTATACACGAGTCATATACAGCCCCAGTGGTAGTATACAGCCGCCCGCCCGCCACCCCCATCAGTATACAGGCCCCCCCATCAGTATCCAGGGCCACCCCCCCTTGCTCCGCAAAACCTGCAAAGTAAAATCATTATACTTATCACTGTCCTGTCGCCGCCGTCCCCGCAGCTGCCATCGCGCTCCCCGGCTTCATCCGTCTTCTTCCGGCTTCCTGTCGGCGCAGGCAATGACGTCATTGCCTGCGCCGATCACAGGAAGCCGGAAGACGCTGGATGAAGACGGAGGAGCGCGATGGCAGCGGCGGGACGGCGGCGACAGGACAGTGATAAGTATAATGATTTTACTTTGCAGGTTTTGCGGAGCAAGGGGGGCCCTGGATACTGATGGGGGGGCCTGTATACTGATGGGGGTGGTGGGCGGGCTGCTGTATACTACCACTGGGGCTATATATACCTCTGGGGCTGCTGTATACTACCACTGGGGCTGTTTATACCTCTGGGGCTGCTGTATACTACCACTGGGGCTGCTGTATACTACCACTGGGGCTGCTGTATATACCTCTGGGGCTGCTGTATACTACCACTGGGGCTGTATATACCTCTGGGGCTGCTGTATACTACCACTGGGGCTGTTTATACCTCTGGGGCTGCTGTATACTACCACTGGGGCTGCTGTATACTACCACTGGGGCTGTATATACCTCTGGGGCTGCTGTATACTACCTCTGGGGCTGCTGTATACTACCATTGGGGCTGCTGTATACTACCACTGGGGCTGCTGTATATACATCTGGGGCTGCTGTATACTACCACTGGGGCTGTATATACCTCTGGGGCTGCTGTATACTACCACTGGGGCTGCTGTATACTACCACTGGGGCTGCTGTATACTACCACTGGGGCTGCTGTATACTACCACTGGAGCTGCTGCTGTATATACCACTGGGGAGGCTGCTGTAACACGGCTGGGGCCTGTATATACCACTGGGGAGGCTGCTGTATACCACACTGCTAAGGGCTGTATACTACCACTGGGGAGGCCTGTATACCACTGGGGGGGCCTGTATACCACACTACTGGGGGGGCCTGTATACCACACTACTGGGGGCTGTATACCTGTGCTGGGGTCCACCCTCGGCTTATACACGAGTCAATAGGTTTTCCCAGATTTTGGGGGCAAAAGTAGGGGGGTCGGCTTATACACGAGTATATACGGTAAATGCTGTTTTAATGTCAAAAACCAAGTGGTATTTTGTAGCCTAGATTGAACTTGGTATGCCCCCAATGTCATTCCTTGCTTAACTGCGGAGGTCAGCACCCTATAGTTATACGCAATGTGGCACCTCTGCTTCTGTTGCTTACTTAAAGGGAAGTAATCATGTTATCTTTTCCCTTTTCCTGTTACTGGTTTCCTGTGAATTATAATTTGGGCATAACACATTATCTACTTTGGTTTAGAGTTTATTGTATTAAAGTGTATCTCCTTTACTACCAGAACATATGGTTAGACAATTATATCTTTAAAGGGAACCTGACCCCTAAAAATAAGCCCCCAGCCTTTTAAGACCTGTCCCTGCACCATCATAACCTATTTCTAGCCATCCCTTTGTCTCAAAAATGGCAATTTCTAAGGTTTATAAAAGTTAGTTTTGTACCTGCAGAACTGCGACTTAGTTTTTGAGAAGTCACACAGGGCGTTCCCTGTGGCTTCTCATCGCCGCCTGCAATGTAATTATTCACGCCCCGATGGGGCCCAATGCGCATCGTGAAGTCAGCAATACACACAAATGGGTGTACTGACATCAGTAAAGCTGGATATGACGCAATTAGCGGCTATACCGTTCATCTACGGAGATGAGGAGGCTCTGTATTGTTTAACACGCCCATCGGGGTATGAATTATTACATTGCAGGCGGCGATGAGAAGCCACAGGGAACGCCCTGTGTGACTTCTCAAGAACTGAGAAGCCACAGTTCTGCAGGAGAAAACTAACTTTATAAACTTTAGAAATCGACATTTTTGAGACAAAGGGATGGCTAGAAATAGATTATGATGGTGCATGGACAGGTCTTAAAAGGCTGAGGGCTGATTTTTAGGGGTCAGGTTCACTTAAATAAGGAATTTCCTGTGTTTATCAATTTGGTTACTTTGACATTTGTGTTGTTTTGGGTCCAAAATAGAGGAATGTCTCTATTGGATGTTTTGTTACTGTGGTCTGGAAGCCAGAATAATTTCAGGGAGTGTTATCCTGTATCAACTGAACCTTATTGAGCTATTCTTTTTTGGTATTACTAGGTATTACCAGTAAAATTTTATTGGGGGTCACAGGGACATCTTGGGCTTGAGCAGGTAGCTGATGAGGAGTGGGAGTGCCACATTGTGTATATCTATAGAGTGCCACCTTACACAGTGAGGCAAGGATAGACATTAGGGGCAATCCAGTGTAAATCTAGGCTAGTAAGTACTCCTCAGTTACTAACATTGAAATAGCACTTGTAAATCTTTCCAATCCATTGCCTTCCTATCCAAATACATGTGTATCATTGTACCATTCCTTCACCCTGCTTTTTGTCCCTCTTCATTTATATATATATATTTTACCTTGGTTGATACCAATAACATATGGGAGTAACGTATGGGAGAACTATTTTTCTCTATAATACTTTATTGTCTTTTTGGCTACAAGCTATTTTAAGCTGATCTAATAAACTTTAGTTCTCTCTGCTTACAGGCAGTGCTAAGCAGGGAGGACACTGGTAACTATGGTAAACGCCAGGTATCTAGGCAGCACACGCTGCCTGGATACCCGGTGTTTACCATAGTAACCAGCCCTGCGAGGTCACAGATCGCTGGTTTCTCGCTGTCACACGCAGCGATGCGTGCTGACCAGCGGAAAACCAACGATCAAAAAATGACCCACAGCACTTTGCAACGATCAGCGACCTCACAGCAGGAGCCTGATCGCTGCAAAGTGTCACACAGAACGACATCGCTGGAGAGATCGTTGTAACATCACAGTTACAATAATCTCTCTAACAATATCGTTATGTGTGACTGGGGCTTAAGTGCTACATCACATTCTAACTTCTTTTGTACATTATCTTATATTCTATACCATACATTTGTGGTCAAAAGTATTGAGACCCCTGCAATTCTGTCAGATAATACTCAGTTTCTTACTGAAAATGATTGCAATCACAAATTCTTTGGTATTATTATCTGCATTTAATTTGTCTTCAATGAAAAAACACAAAAAGAATTGTCCTAAAGCCAAATTGGATATTATTCCACACAAAACATAAAAAAGAGGGAGGACAAAAGTATTGGCACTGTTAGAAAAATCATGTGATGCTTCTCTAATTTGTGTAATTAACAGCACCTGTAACTTACCTGTGGCACCTAACAGGTGTTGGCAATAATTAAATCACACTTGCAGCCAGTTGACATGGATTAAAGTTGACTCAACCTCTATCCTGTGTCCTTGTGTGTACCACATTGAGCATGGAGAAAAGAAAGAAGATCAAAGAACTGTCTGAGGACTTGAAAAACCAAATTGTGTCCATCTCCAAAGACCTGAATGTTCCTGTGTCTACAGTGCGCAGTGTCATCAAGAAGTTTAAAGCCCACGGCACTGTGGCTAACCTCCCTAGATGTGGACGGAAAAGAAAAATTGACGACAGAGTTCAACGCAAGTTTGTGCGGATGGTGGATAAAGAACCTCGACTAACATCCAAACAAGTTCAAGCTGCCCTGGAGTCCGAGGGTACAACAGTGTCCACCCGTACTATCCGTTGGCGTCTGAATGAAAAGGGAAATGATCAATTTTTTGCTTTTTACTTCATTCTCTTTTGTGTTTTTTCATTGAAGACAAATTAAATGAAGATAATAATACCAAAGAATTAGTGATTGCAATTATTTTCAGGAAGAAACTGAGTATTATCTGACAGAATTGCAGGGGTGTCAATACTTTTAGCCACAACTGTATATACTATTAAATCATATACATAAAGACACCACAATATATACATGAATGCAGGACACATTTCATACAATGAGGTTGGTGTCTTCAGGGGTGCGTCTCTGGGTTCTGAAAGACCAGCCCCAGGGTATGGGGTACTCGCCTCGGAACCGGGCTATTACTGTCTCTGGGGAGTCACCAAGATCCGGTTCTGTGGCCCTGCATTCAGCTGTAAAGGGGGATTTTCTGGCTTGGTAGGGAAAGGGAATGATGAATAGGGAGGTTGTTCATGACGCCACACATGGTATGTGACTATAGGTGGTGCAGAACCTCCGGGAATGGTGGATGGCAACTAGGATAAAATGGCTCTCCACGGGCAGAGCAGTTACCCGGGGCAGTGAAGGTAGTTTAGGTGCAGGGCGCAAGACGACGGGTACAAAGCAATAAGCAGACTCACTGTTTTGTTGGTCGCTCAGTCTTTTACTGGAATAGCTGTCTTCAGGCAATTGTCCACGGAGTCTTTGCTGAGAGCAACTTAGGGTTCTTCCCGCCGATACGGGTTTTTGGCTCCCTTTCTGCACTCTGTGTGTTGGCTCCTGCTGCTGCATCAGTTAAGCTGCCGGCCCTGTCTCTTCCTGCGAGGTGCATTTATGACAGGCAACTCAAGTCCTTTCTAACCCTCGTCTCTGGTGTCAGTTCCTGAATTCTCTTTGTTGCGATGTCTCCAGGCACAGTATGGCTGAGGAACCTGGGATTTCCCACCTTCCGGTATTGACTGCCGGGACTTTAGACCCTGCACAGTCTCAGACTGTCCATTCTCTGCACTTTCCTCTGGGGTGAGCACAGTGCCGCTCAGCTCCCCAGGTGTTCCTGTGACTCTCCTCAGACCCTAGCCTTAGGCCTGGCACTGAGCCAGCGATCCTGGGAGCAGCTTTACAGTCTCTAGTTCACCAGGATGTCTTCCTCAGTCCTCCTAGGAACTGAACTGACTTTGCTCCGCCCCAGACCAGAATTTATAGGGGAGCTTACCCTAAACCCGCGCTTGGTGTACCCCTTCTGGCCTGGAGGCAGAAGGTGTTATGTGTGGTTTACCTGCCTGATGAGAAGACCCGTTTGTTGCTGTCAGTGTGACACCACCACCCGGGGGCAGAGATGACACAGTGGCACTAAGACCCTGGGGTGCCACATTATCACCCCTTATAGATACGTAGAGTAGAAAAATATTGCTACGACAATGCTGTCATTATACAGGTTTACTCTGGTTTACAATCTATATTAATTTTCAATATATTCACGTCATAGATAAATATAACATTCATATGATATGCTGTGAATTCTTAGCGTTGTGTCCTACAGAGAAGTGCTGTATTTGTAGTGCATTGCTATTCTGTATTGGAAAATGAAATGCTAGGTGTACAATCTAGTACATTAAGAACACAAAAATGCAAAGCAAAACTCAATGAAAGCTCTAGACAATATATTGTTTGACAATTATTAAAGTAAAATAAATATGGAATACATGGTATTTTGTAAAGTATACCAATGATGGATATTTGGTGTGTGTCGTAAACCTTTTGTACTGTAAATAGAAAGTTGGACTTTTATGATGCGACTTTCCCCCGACAGCTGTTTTTATTTTGGAGATTTGCAAAACACATCACGGCAGAAAGCTTGTGCTGTGGATATGGAATTCTGACTCTTTTGTAACAGTCTTCTTTATAACAGATAAATAAAACTGAAATAATTAGCATTTCCAAAGATTGTATAAAAGGATTCTGGGGAAGTTTCTCTTATAGTAAGACTGTAGAACACAAAATAAATAACTCTAGGAACTAAATACTTAAATAAACTGACATCAGAAATAGAGGAAACATTTGGAAATTATATGGGATAAATCTTTCCCAACTTCACTAATGGCTACCAGATTTTCCCTTGATCAAGTCTTTCATTTTTTTTTACATATTCATCATTTCTTTCGGGATTGATATTTTTCTTCAGATACCAAGTGTCATAATTCCACATGTTGTTAGCTTCTGCTGCTGGCAAAATACCATTCTTTAATCTTAAATTATCAATAACCAAAACTAGTTTAAGACCTCATTCAGACGTCAGAGGTTTTTCTCGTACACAAAAAATTGACCGACTTGGAACACGCTATGTTCACTCATTGCTCAGTGTATCAGTTTTTACCATAAGATTTTCATCAGTTTTATATGAGGTTTCTCAAGATTCTCTTATAAAAGCATGACCCATTGATTACATTGGAGAGTTTAATCTTAGATTAGGATGAAAAGCGGACATTTTTTATGGGGCTGTTTGCGGACCACTCAGTTTAATGGCAATGAATCATTTTGTTTGGTTGCTATAGGTACATTTTTCTACTTTTTTTGCATATCTTTAGACAGATCCATCTCACTTGACAGATGAATGACTGCTATTTGGGAAAAATTTGTAAGATGACAAGTTTACTTTTCAAGATTCATGATACTTTATGCCACCCTCTGATCATTGTAGCCTTTTAATCACACTAGTGATTTTTTTATTCTGCTGTCAGGTTAACAAAAAAAAATTCAGTAAAACATTAAAGGGAACCAACCACCCCAAATGACCCCCCCGGACTGTTAATATGTGTCCCTACACAAAGCAGACACATTTGGGGCATTCGTTTTTGCTAAAAAAACTGTTTAGTAGAAGCTAAGATATAGCTTTATAAACTTTAAAACATGTGGCCGACTGGGTGTTACCTAGCTTGTCCTCCTGCAGTGTTCATGTGCCTGTCAGCCTCCTCTTCCCCCCTCCCTTCAGTAAAGTCGTGCAATTTCAGCCTCTCAGGTTTCAGCCTTTCAAGGGATCCTAAACCCAGAAACTGACCCCCCCCTTATCTTTAGACCTGTCCCTGCACCCCCTCTTATCATTCCTAGCCATCCCTTTTGCAGAAAAAATCGCTTTTGTAAAAATATTACTTTGTCCTGTCTTTCTGTGGAAGCCGCAAATGCCCCGCCTGTCTGCTGCTGCCTTGTAATTATGCACGCCCCTCTCTGCTTGATGCCTTGGTAAGAGCCTGGCCGCGTCATGAAAGGGGCGGGGCTAAACGCGGCATGCCGGAGCCCCGCCCCCTTTCATGACGCTGGCCAGGCTCTTAGAATCAGAGAGGGGCGTGCATAATTACCAGGCAGCAGCAGACAGGCGGGGCATTTGCGGCTTCCACAGAAAAACAGGACAAAGTATTATAACCTTTTCTCTTACTTTACAAAAGCGAATTTTTTCTGCAAAAGGGATGGCTAGGAATGATAAGAGGGGGTGCAGGGACAGGTCTAAAGATAAGGGGGGGTCAGTTTCTGGGTTTAGGATCACTTGAAAGGCTGAAACCTGAGAGGCTGAAATTGCACGGCTTTACTGAAGGGAGGGGGAGAGGAGGCTGACAGGCACAGAACACTGCAGAGGACAAGCTAGGTAACACCCAGCCGGCCACATGTTTTAAAGTTTATAAAGCTATATCTTAGCTTCTACTAAACAGTTTTTTTAGCAAAAACGAATGCCCCAAATGTGTGTGCTGGGTGTAGGGACACATATTAACAGTCCGGGGGGGGTCATTTGGGGTGGTTGGTTCCCTTTAATGTTGATCAGTTGATTTTACTATGACTTTTTGTGAAGCCAAATGCTTATCAGGTTTTCCTTTTTAATTCCTTTGTTAGCATAGACTAGAACACTAGGCTACATAATAAAAAAAACTCACCCAAAATTTATTTACCAATTTTTATGCTTTCAAAAGCATTAAGTTTTCTCTTTTGACAAAAAGGGATCAATTTAAAAGGAAAGACATGATGAAATCCAAGATGCTGATGCGAACAGAGATTTATCTTAGTAAACTAAGCAATAGTGATGAACCACCACCTAAGTGTTCGAATTTGATTCGATTCGCCGAATTGGGGTTTGTTTGACGTAATTGTTTTTCGAATGTTCAGTCAGACACCGTCGAACCCCATTAAAATCAATAGCACGCTACAGCAAACACATAGAAAACACCTTCAAAAGTGTCCAAAAGCTGCCAATCTACTCAGAATAGACAACAAACACCAGGAAAAGTTACAACAATGTACCCACAGTACAAATAGTCTCATGGTGTAGCATGGGTGCACGAGACACGGTCTGTGCCAGCCTGCACACTCTTCCAAAGCACTTCAAAATAGAAGGTAATTAACATTCACCTAAAATTTCAGAGGGGAGTAAAACTGACTTTGAATAGACAAATGTTAAAGGGGAAAAGTGGCAGTAGTTTTCGACATTAAGTAAAAAGAGATAAAATAGTAAAAGGAGGTTGAGATATAGGTATAGGCATGTCATTCCTTCTCAAATCATGTACCACACAGCAAGGGGACCCCAACAAGAGTCCTTACTCTTCTCAAAGGGTCAGACCACAGCAAAATGGCATCAATTGTCCCAGACCAAAAATTGCTGAATGGCGCAGCCTGCCTGCATGGCACAGGGTCTGGAACAGGACCTTGCCTAGCATTTCAAAGTTAAACATTGCTCAGCAACTATACGTTTTGTGGAGTATTACCAAATAAACTAGTCAGGTAGACCAGTGACCTGTTTAGGCCTACTGGGCCGGATAAACTCAGAGCTCATGCAAGCGCTCCAATCAATGTTATGCCCTGCCACACACAGGGGGGACAACTATAAGTTTTGTGGAATATTACCAAAAAAACTAGTCAGGTCAGTCAGTGACCTGTTTAGGCCTAGTGTGGGGGATAAACTGAAAGGTCATGCAAGCGCTCTCATCAATGTTATGCCCCGCCACACACAAGTGGGACAACTATACGTTTCGTGGGGTATTACAGGAAATAATAGAGGGTAGGTCAGTGATCTGTTTAGGCCTACTGGGCTGGATAAACTCAAAGCTCATGCAAGCGCTTCCATGAATTTTATGCACCGCCACACACAGGTGGGACAAGTATATGTTTTGTGCAATATTACAGGAAATAATAGAGAGGTAGGTCAGTGACCTGTTTAGGCCTACTGGGCCAGATAAACTCAAAGCCCATGCAAGCGCTCCTATCAATGTTAAACCCTGCCACACACAGGTGGAGCCACTATCAGTTTCGTAGAGTATTACCAAAAAAACTAGTCAGGTAGGTCAGTAAGCTGTTTAGGCCTACAGGGTCAGATAAACTCAAAGCTCATGTAAGCACTCCATCAATGTTATGCCTCGCCACACACAGGTGGGACTACTATTGGTTTCGTGGAGTATTACCGAAAAAAACTAGTGAGGTAGGTCAGTGACCTGTTTAGGCCAGCAAGGAGAGATGGGATGCACTGCCTGGACGGTCAATACTTCGGGTGCTGCATCACAGAAGTGAGCATGAACTGAAAGAGAGAAGGTCTTATGTAATGACGCGCACAACTGTTGCTAGTGAAAAGATTTATTGAACAAGGTGATAACAGGAAAAAAAGTGACCATTTAAAAACAATTAAAAACAATGATAATTCGATCCTGTCTGCCACATCAAACTGCAACATTTCATATAGAGCTTAAAAAGCATAACTGGGTATAAGGTGGAAACTGCCTGCAAGGAAGCATGCAACTATAATAGGTGCAAGACAGGTGACAATTAATGAGTCACAGTACAGTATAATGTAGCAATCATCAGGACAGATTGGGGGAATAAGTTTGAGTAGCTCTTGTTCAAAACACCATATCAGAATCAATAATCCCCCATAGGTACAGAACAATAATCAAGAAGTGTGCTGCTCGTGACAATTTATAACTTATGCATATAGTAGGGAAATGGGGAAAGGAGTGGCAGCTCACCGATATGTCATAAACTCTGTTCCGTCCAGAAGAACTCCTGCAAGGGTACCGTCCTGGAGCCGGGTCATCAGAATGTGAATGAAGAGATTTCGAGCAGGGTATTTCTGGTGCAGATTTTGTTGATTGGTATAAAACTTCAATCCAGCAGGTAGGTATACCATGGTTAAGCCGACATGTTTCGACGATAGGTCTTAATCATGGCTATGACTGAGTGGGAGGAAGCGGCTGTTAAATGCACACCTCCTCACTTCCCACACAGCTTTGTTAATTTGACAGAGTGAAAAACAATGACATTACAGCAAGAATTAAAAACATAATAACACACAATAATAACATACATAAATAATGTCATACAAAAACATGGAGTCAATATTGCATTATGACATCCTGTCTAACATTTAAGCCATTCGGAGTCCTTGTTCCCAGGCAAAATTTCCAGTACGATTACTTACATAATAAGAGGCGCCTAGTGTCCCCGCCCCTGGGTGGAGTTGCCACGTTCTCTATTCCCAGAAACATTAAGCGCCGTACGGCTGCTAACATCAGAAATATGCCTGCATATCCTCCTCTTCAATTCACAAGTCCTGCATCCCACGTATTGCTTGTTACAGGATGTACATTCTATCAAATAAACAACATTGGTCGTATATCAATTGATATAAGATTTAATCCTATGAGTACGTCCATTGCAGTATGACGTGAAAGTATCACTCCTTAGTACGTGGTATGACCATATCTGTAAAAGCCTTTCAGAGTCAACCAGGTACTGTTGTTGCCTGAGTATTCAGGTAGTTGGCATCTATACTGCTACTGTGCACCGCTGCCATCTCTGCATTTGATCTTGTGACAAATTCAGCTTTGAAGGTCCTATGTCAATGCTTCTGCGCTGCTGCCTACTTTGCATTGGACCAAGTGATTAATTTTGATTTACTTTTGATGAGTCAACTCTGTTGCACTGTATCAGCTCTGCAATGAACCTTGAGAAAAACCCATCAATTCAATCACTGACTCAAATCTGACACACCACTGCCAGCTGTGCTTTGAACCTTGTGAGAAACTCAGCTCAACAATCAATGATTCAACTCTGCCTCACCACTGCCAGGTTTGCATTGGACCTTGTGATATATTCAGTACTGTGCTATGGGTGAGTCAACTTTGCATTTGTTGTATAGAAGAACCAATTTTATTATTTAAATCAAAGTTCAATTTTTTTTCTAACAACCCACTTCTAAGCTCTTATTTTGTTACGATACAGACACACTGGAAGGTTACATTGACATATCTGTTTCCACCTTTACATCAATTATCCATTCATCCATGCATTTTTCCGATATGTCACCTTTTTTGCCTTCATTCTGCATGCATGTTGCTTACATTTTATATAATTTTATTTCATGCCTTTTTAAAGAAATAAGCAGGTAGACTGAACTTTCTTTTATCCATTGACTCTTAACAACAAATTAGCTAAAATGTACTAAACACAGAAGGAAAACTGAAGAAAAACATCTTCAGTTTCACATCCATTTTTAAGGAACCCTAATAGACATTAAAGGGAATTTGTCAGCAGGATTTGCTATTTGATCTAACAGCAGCATAATATAGGTACAAGAGTCTGATTTCAGGGATGTAGAAATTAGAGCTGGTAGAAGTGATATGGTCAGGCACCCAAAATTAGAGGCAGGATTCAGGGGGAACAAAATTAAAGATGAAACTCTTCTTTAATCACTTCATCAGTCATCAATTTCTATTATTCAACCCTCCCGAAGGTAAGTAGACAGAGCAGCATGAAGTTAGTGGCATACTAACAGAACCTAAAACACAAGGACTGGCGGTGAACGAGTTCGTCACAGGAAGGTATTACATCCCAGACAGAATATGTGATATCTTCCATCTCAGTAATGACATGGTTAACCTCAGAGCTCTATACCCTACATGCACCACTAGCATAGAGGGCCAATAAGGTCCTGGTGGGCAGAGTGTAGGAGTAGCGTGTAGAAGAATGTAGGAGAAGGAAGGAGAATGGAGAAGTGGTCGGGAGGAATGTAGGAGAAGGGGATCCTGCACAGTTCCGTGCAGCCCTACAGACCACCTATCGGTTGGCGCCATTACCCGGTGCCCCAAAGACCGGAACCTGGGCGACTACCTAAACGGGTCCAAAATCCACCCGCGCCCACACACAACTGGATCACTGGTTCCGAAGCTAGCAAGTCGTTTACCGCTGCTCAGCAAACCAGAAGTGAAAGGAGAGCTTCTTAGGAGCACTTCACTGCAGCCGGGACTAGAGCCGTCTTGCCAGCGGAGTACCCACAATAATGAAACAGGCTCCCCTCACACCAGGACGTATAAACCGGCAGGGAAATTGAAGTAGCCCCTTGTACCCGAACTGGCGCACTAAGGTGATGTCGGCAAATAGAAAGAGTTAGGAACGGAGGAACACCGAGGAGCTCTGAAACAACACCAGTCATTGCTGGGTCCACCCGGTCCATTACCCGTTAACTGTATGCCTTGTATCATCTACCGGTTACAGTAAAAGACCCGTTACAGAGAACACTGGTGTCTGTACTTCTTCAGAACTGTTTAACTCCGCATGTTGAGAACTTACAAGCTGCTATACTCCATCTAGTGCAGCTCCAGGCCCCGGGGACTCCCGCTCATCCTGTGGGCAGCGTCCCAGTTGCCGTACATCCCCCGGAGGCCCAAGCAGCACTGGTGAAATCACCGGAATTCCCGCAGGTGGCATCACGGCAAGAATATTTAACCCCTTTCTGTTCAGCCAACCTTTATTGATATGGACCACCGGGCCCCACAGCCACGGGCGCGGAACCATGACAGGGAGCAGCGACAGCCCGAGACGTGAAAAACCCAGCTACGGTGAGTCAGAATTTTGCGTCATGAACAGGATACGAGCAGGCCTGTTGCCCAACGGGTATTGTGTGCTTAAAGAACTTTTATTTCACCGAAAAGAACTTTGTTCGACTAAAACTGAACTTTTCCCGCCTTTTTCCTACTGAGTCAAGATGGCGACCAAGATGGCGGATCCCGCCACGTGAACCACAATGTGCTGGCCCAGGGGTGTGCCTCCACCCCTCTTCATGGGAGGGCCATGGTAGAGGCGCCAAAATCCTTGCCCGCCCCGATTGCTGGAAACAACCATGGGGGCGGGCCAAAAACTTCGGCCCACCCATGAACTACAAAAACCATCAAGAAGTAGGTGTGGTGAGGCTTTTCCAACAACTCGGCTTAACGAACGGTTACCAGGTTGAACGGGTGCGGTTCTCCCAAGAATGAAGATGGCCAGCCTAAAGCTTCATGAGTTGATGAAGGAGGTGGAAGCAGAGGCTCGTGCAGCCGTAGGCCCCCCGGGTCCAGGTCCCGTCCTTACGATCAACGGCAATCCTGAGTTTTGGGAAACTGCGCTGCAGGACTTGAAAGTGCGGTTAATGGAGACAACGGAATGGACAATCCGCAGCTGGAGTGCAAGTCTGGCCAGCCGACTGCATCGGGCTGTCCAGCAAAGACTTACAACATGTCCCACTCCAGAGCCGGAGTTTAGCTCCTGTCCCGTTACATCACCGGAGCCCACTACCTGCCCCGTCTCATCACCGGAGCCCATGACCTACCCCGTTCCAGAGCCGGAGCTTGCAACCTGCTCCATTACAGAGCTTGAAACATGTCCTGTTCCGAAATCGGAATCAACAAAGTGTTTAGTTCCAGAGCGAGAGACTGTAACGTGTTCCTGTCCAGAACCGGAGACCAGCCCCGAAACTCTTGAGGCTTACCCGGTTGTCGGAGCGGAAGCACTACCATCTACCAAGGCCGAGACAGCAGACCAGGAGGCGGGCAGCCTAGAAGCCCCGCGAGATGACCCTGAGGAAGACCCCACAGCTCCAGAGTCCACCTACCAGGATAACTCTGACCCAGAGTCCCTGCCAGACAGAGAACCCGATGTGCTCGTCAAAGGAGTGGAGGAAGAGGACGACGAGGTCCACAGTGTACCTGAGGACTTCAGCCATGCCGGTTCCGAGGAGGAGGACGACGCGGAAATTCCTGCCGAACGAGCAGCTCGGGTACAGTGGTCGGGTGCTGCTGCGGCATCTTCCCCTGAGCACCTTGTCCGGGTACCGGCTCAAACCTACCGCCAGCTTCAAAACTGTCAGACGCCTACCTATCGCTGGGACTATGTTCACACTCCGTGTCGGGCCGACGATGATGTACGTCAGTGCCGTAGAGCGGAATGATGGGCGCAAGAACAAGCGAACCGGCGAGCCCGTGCGGTGGCCCGCCGCCAACCCTCGTTAGCAGAGGAACTCCGCAAGACAGGTAGAGTCACCTCATTTAACCTGTCTATCGGGTGGGATTTCGCCAGGGAGGAGGGTGTGTATGAGGAGATATTTGTTGGTCGTAGAGACGTTGAATCACATCTCCCATTTGGACATCCAGACCGCGACCTTTATCGAGGAGAAACCATAACTTATGAACGCCATGCTGGTTATGAAGGATGGTATGCCCTTAGAGTTAAAAAGTGTTGCTTGCACCCTTAGAAATCAACAACCCTGATGAACTGTAACAATGACTCTGTCATAGACATTCCCGGTTATTTGAAAGCCAGAAGAGCGGCCCGGCGGTAAAGCCTGGTCATATATTAAGGACAGTAACCCTGCCCGCCGGGTCCACAATGGTTAACCCGTTTGTTTTCTTTAAACCTGTTTAGTTTGCAACTTTCTAAGCCATGCGCCTTCCTTAGGGGAAGAAGACAAATAATCGTACCTGTTATTAATAAAATGTTTATTACCTGTTATAATAAAAATGCAAAAACTCTCTGTAATGTTGGGGTTCGTGACACTTGGGGACAAGTGTAATTTCCCAAGGAACGAGTGCGTCACAGGAAGGTATTACATCCCAGCCAGAAGATGTGATATCTTCTGTCTCAGTAATGACATGGTTAACCTCAGAGCTCCATACCCTACATGCACCACTAGCATAGAGAGCCAATAATGTCCTGGTGGGCGGAGTGTAGGAGTAGAGTGTAGGAGAATGTAGGAGAAGGAAGGAGAATGGAGAAGTGGTCGGGAGGAACGTAGGAGAAGGGGGTCCTGCACAGTTCCGTGCAGCCCTACAGACCACCTACCGGTTGGCGCCATTACCCGGTGCCCCAAAGACCAGAACCTGGGCGACTACCTAAACGGGTCCAAAATCCACCCGCGCCCACACACAACCGGATCACTGGTTCCAAAGCTAGCAAGTCGTTTACCGCTGCTCAGCAAACCAGAAGTGAAAGGAGAGCTTCTTAGGAGCACTTCACTGCATCCGCGACTAGAGCCGTCTTGCCAGCGGAGTCAGGGCCGGCGTTAGGGGCAGGCATCCTAGGCATTTGCCTAGGGCCCCCAAGCTTCAGAGGGCCCCCTGGCCCGGCCGGATGATAGCCGGCGCCGCGGCCGCTTGCAGACAGTGCTCTGCACCGCGCTCCGGCTTCATCCGGCTTGACCGGCGCCGGGCGCAGCCGCAGGCACAGTCACTCGTCACAACAGGAAGCAGCCAGGAAGAAGTCGGAGCGCGGTGCAGACTGGCGAACAGCGGCAGCGGCAGAGAGTAAGTAAGTATGATGATGTGTCTTCTTTTACAGGGAGGGGGCCCCTGTATACACCACCACTGGGCCCTGGGGCCCCTGTATACACCACCACTGGGCCCTGGGGCCCCTGTATACACCACCACTGGGCCCTGGGGCCCCTGTATACACCACCACTGGGCCCTGGGGCCCCTGTATACACCACCACTGGGCCCTGGGGCCCCTGTATACACCACCACTGGGCCCTGGGGCCCCTGTATACACCACCACTGGGCCCTGGGGTCCCTGTATACACCACCACTGGGCCCTGGGGCCCCTGTATACACCACCACTGGGCCCTGGGGCCCCTGTATACACCACCACTGGGCCCTGGGGCCCCTGTATACACCACCACTGGGCCCTGGGGCCCCTGTATACACCACCACTGGGCCCTGGGGCCCCTGTATACACCACCACTGGGCCCTGGGGTCCCTGTATACACCACCACTGGGCCCTGGGGCCCCTGTATACACCACCACTGGGCCCTGGGGCCCCTGTATACACCACCACTGGGCCCTGGGGCCCCTGTATACACCACCACTGGGCCCTGGGGCCCCTGTATACACCACCACTGGGCCCTGGGGCCCCTGTATACACCACCACTGGGCCCTGGGGCCCCTGTATACACCACCACTGGGCCCTGGGGCCCCTGTATACACCACCACTGACTGGGGCTGCCTGTATACACCACCACTGACTGGGGCTGCCTGTATACACCACCACTGACTGGGGCTGCCTGTATACACCACCACTGACTGGGGCTGCCTGTATACACCACCACTGACTGGGGCTGCCTGTATACACCACCACTGGGGCCTGTATATACCACTGGGGCTGCTGTATATACTGCTGGGGCCTGTATATACAACTGGGGAGGCTGCTGTAATACTGCTGGGGCCTGTATATACCACTGGGGAGGCTGCTGTATACCACTGGGGCTGCAGTATATACTGCTGGGGCCTGTATATATAACTGGGGAGGCTGCTGTATACCACTGGGGCTGCTGTATATACTGCTGGGGCCTGTGTATACCACTGGGGAGGCTGCTGTAATACTGCTGGGGCCTGTATATACCACTGGGGAGGCTGCTGTATATACTGCTGGGGCCTGTATATACCACTGGGGAGGCTGCTGTATATACTGCTGGGGCCTGTATATACCACTGGGGAGGCTGCTGTATATACTGCTGGGGCCTGTATATACCACTGGGGAGGCTGCTGTATATACTGCTGGGGCCTGTGTATACCACTGGGGAGGCTGCTGGATACCACTGGGGCTGCTGTATATACTACTGGGGCTTGTATATACCACTGGGGCTGCTGTATATACTGTATACAACTGTATGGGTACTATTTTTATTTCATAGTTTGGGGCCCCACTCTCAATCTCGCCTAGGGCCCCACTTGGTCTAAAACCGGCCCTGAGCGGAGTACCCACAATAATGAAACAGGCTCCCCTCACACCGGGACGTATAAACCGGCAGGGAAATTGAAGTAAACCCTTGTACCCGAACTGGCGCACTAAGGCGACGTCGGCAAATAGAAAGAGTTAGGAACGGAGGAACACCGAGGAGCTCTGAAACAACACCGGTCATTGCTGGGACCACCTGGTCCGTTATCCGTTAACTGTATGCCTTGTATCATCTACCTGTTACTGTAAAAGACCCGTTACAGAGAACACTGGTGTCTGTACTTCTTCAGAACTGTTTAACTCTGCATGTTAAGAACTTACAAGCTGCCATACTCCATCTAGTGCAGCTCCAGGCCCCGGGGACTCCTGCTCATCCTGTGGGGAGCGTCCCAGCTGCCGTACATCCCCCGGAGGCCCAAGCAGCACCGGTGAAATCACCGGAATTCCCGCAGGTGGCGTTGCGATAAGAATATTTAACCCCTTTCTGTTCAGCCAACCTTTATTGATCTGGACCACCGGGCCCCACAGCCTCGGGCGCGGAACCGTGACAGGGAGCAGCGACAGCCCGAGATGTGAAAAACCCGGCTACGGTGAGTCAGAATCATCACTCATGTGATCAACTACGTGACCCGCCGCCTCCTGGATCCGGAAGGCAGTGTGTTGTGCGTGATAAACACCGGAGGCTCAGCTCCTTTGTTATGCAGGCGTGCATAACTTCTACAGGTCTAACCGAATTGAATTATCCTCCATTTTCCCACCAGGTATTATTCTAGGAGTGACCCTCTTTCTCTTTTTTTCTGACTCCATGATTCTAGGGATATATCACTTATTAAGCTTGATATATATATACCGTATATATATATATATATATATATCAGCAACAAACAAAGATGCGGCACTCACCAGATATGATCTGTGTCCATTTATTCACATATCCAAATGCTGTACATGTGAAAAACAAGTGCGGAGAGGGGGAGAGGAGATGGCGGACGACACCAGGACCCATCGAAGAGGCATTGCCTTCGAAATGGCAGGCCGTCGTCCGCAGTCTCCTCTCCCCCTCCCCGCACTTGTTTTTCACATGTACAGCATTTGGATATGTAAATAAATGGACACAGATCATCTCTGGTTAGTGCCGCATCTTTCTTTGTTGCTGATATTATTATACTTCAATTGTGTGCACCACCTTAAAGAGGTCAATATTGCAGTAAGCCACGGAAGAGTTAACCCCTGTTTAACCCAAAAGTGCCCAATTTCTTTCCTCTATTTGATATATCTAATATATAAAGCTGAATGTGTGTGTGTATTGTGTGTGTGTGTGTATGTGTATCCGGGATTGGCATCTACACCGTGGCAACTACAGCCACAAAATTTTGCACAGTCACACGTCTGGACCCCAAGAGCGCCATAGGCTATGTTGTGAGGCGAAATTTTAACCCTTCGCATTCCAGTTCACCAAACAATTTTGCCCCTATCTACATAATGGGGAAAAAGTGAATGGAAAAGTGTTGGAGGAAAATCGACAGCTGTCAGCTATAGCCACAAAATTTTGCACAGTCACACGTCTGGACCCCGGGAGCTTCATAGGCTATGTTGTGAGGCGAAATTTTAACCCCGCACATTCCAATTCACCAAACAATTTTGCCCTTATCTACATAATGGGGAAAAAGTTACCAATTGACAGTTGTGAATGAGAGGGGCTTAATGATAGCGCCAAAGACTAACAGCACATATCAGCATATAGTCACTAAGGTGGGGCCCCAACATGAGATATTCACCATGCACGGGGACATGTATACACACCACACGCACACAAAGAGTAACAGCAAGT
Organism: Allobates femoralis; assembly: GCA_033576535.1. Lineage (NCBI taxonomy): Eukaryota > Metazoa > Chordata > Amphibia > Anura > Aromobatidae > Allobates > Allobates femoralis. The sequence goes on along the minus strand of JARQOC010000003.1, from coordinate 529,149,836 downwards.
GTATAGTCGCTAAAGTGCAGCCCCAACATTGGATGCTCACCACGCACCCGAACAAACACACACACACCACAAAGAGACACACACAACACAGAGACACACACACCCCCAAGGACACACACACACACCCTATAGCGACACATGCACTCACCCCACAGGGACACACACACACCACAAAGAGACACACACAACACAGACACACACAACACACAGACCCCCCCACAAGGACATACACACATAGCCACCCTATAGGGACACATGCACTCACCCCACAGGGACACACACACATCACAAAGAGACCCACACACACCAAACAGAACCCCCACAGGGACTCATACACATACACACCCTATAGGGACACATGCACTCACCCCACAGGGGCACACACACACACCACAAAGAGACCCACACACACCAAACAGAACCCCCACAGGGACTCATACACATACACACCCTATAGGGACACATGCACTCACCCCACAGGGACACACACACCACAAAGAGACACACACAACACAGATACACACACCACACAGACCCCCCCACAGGGACACACACACATACACACCCTATAGGGACACATGCACTCACCCCACAGGGGCACACACACACACCACAAAGAGACACACACAACAGAGACACACACCACACAGACCCCCCCACAGGGACACACACACATACACACCCTATAGGGACAGATGCACTCACCCCACAGGACAGATGCACTCACCCCACAGGGACACACACATACACACACCCCAGGGACACACACACCACACAGACAGACACAGATGTGCACAAATCACCTCACACAACTCGCCTCATACGTGTGCTATCTTTCATTTCCAAACATAAACATCTGATTAAAAACAGCCAATGCGCAACACATGTGCCATATAGGGAATTAAGGCAGATGTCAGTCACATGAGCTGTCTATTATGTGTATGTGTTAGGTAACATATACTGCCCGGCCAGGGGGAGGGTTTACTATTGGCTGGAGATTTATTAGGCTGCCTATAGCAATCAATCACAGCTCAGCATCTATTTTCTTACAGGTCATTAATATGACATATTCAAATTCTATTTTGTTATAGCTAACATCAGTTATTTATTAACCCGGGCGTAGCGGGTACTACAGCTAGTATATATATATATATATATATATATATATATATAGGTATATACATATATATATTTATATATATATAATGTGTGTGTATTTATATATACATACAAAAAGCACTCCAGTGGTGATGTTCTGAAGATCTTTATTCCAGCATCTGAAGTACAATGGCAACGTTTCAGACTCAAGCGCCCTTAGTCATGCAATCACTGACCAGTCCTGCCTCTTTTTATGCACCTTACATCAATTACTCCAATTATTATACAGTATTGTGATAATTACATTACAAATACAACATGTGTATCAAAAATTCATGATACATACTTTGCACCAATACACCTTTTTTATCATTCCATCTAAATTCTCATACATTATGTGTACTTCTACTGTGCTCCTTATGCAATGAACCAGCCTTAATTGGAACCTTAGTTGATTAATCATATGCAAAACCAATACAGTTATCATTAATATTTTCATACTTATGTTTTGAGCCCCCTGCTGCTAGGCACCTGTGTATGCTGCTCCTCATGCTTCCAGCGTCCAGGAAATGACACTCTTGCGCTCTGCCTTGTCAGTAGTTGCGCACTGCGCATGCGCGCCTCCTTGTATTAGCTGCTGTCATGGTGATATGGCTCTATGCATCTGCGCCATCTTTGTTATTGGCGTTTTCGCTATATCTTGCCCTCACTTCACCGCAGCTTGTCTCAGGAGGCTTCTAGGGCAGTATTCTGACTGTTTTTAAGTGCTTTGTGCACATTAAAAGTGCTTACCTATAAAGTGCTTTTATTATAAGGTGCTTATAAGTCTTATTATCACTTTCTCTCTTTTATGAGAGATATATAAAGTGCTTATTGTGCTTATATATAAAAAAGGGGGTCCTTGTACTGGAGGGCTGCCCCTAGCTTTTGTTCACTATATAATCCTTTGGAGAGACAAGCACTGCACACCATCTAGGAAGATGGATACAAGTACGCTAGTTTATACTGTGGAGGATGAGGAAAGAGTTTTAAGGGATTGTAGGGAGAAGTGGACTTCTTAAGTGTTCCATCAATAAATAATTTAAAGAGATAGTATGAAAACGTCAGTAAGAAGTTGGCAGCTTTGGAGTTACATCTGTTAATGCTGGCATAATACTACAAATTTAAGAGAATACCCAGAGGACTAAGGTCCAACATACGCCCCACCCTTTTTGTAGGAGATATATCATTTTGCCAGAAATACGCAATGTTGTCAAACAAGTATGCCATGGACGTAATGCTGTTAAACTTAGAATACTTACAAGAAGAAGTACAGAAAGTTGGAATAGAGATTAGAGAAATGTAGGCACAGATAGAGACCCTAATGAAAGAGGAGGAGTATGTGAAGTTTAAAGAACAGATTAAGACAAAGGTGGATAAAACCAGAAATGAATTAGAAGATACCAAGAGGCAAAAGTGGGCAAGAAACACAGAGGACTACACGATGGGCCAGATTTATAATTGGCAGAAGAAAGGTCAAATAAAAAGGAAGAGACTGAACTATAAATATGTAAAATCTGTTATTAATAAATCTGATTCTACCCCATCTAGACATAGACAAGCTGCAAGAAGAAGAAGAGGATGCTACTACCATAGAGGCGCGAAAAAAGAAAGAGAAACGAAAGCCAAACTAGCGAAACAAGAGAAAAGATCAGATCTAGTGGTAAATATATCTAAGGAAAAATTGACAAAAGATCAATTGAATGTGTTGAACAAAGGACTTAACTTTAATATAGCAACACATGTTGATTGGTTTAACTTAGATGTAGATATGCATAGCATGTTCAGGAGTGTCAAACTAAAACATTGGTTTAATGGAAAATAGGTCACAACAAGACAGAGTGAGAGCGAGTTGAATATGACAGATATGGGGTTCTCCACGAAAAGTAGTTTCAAATCGGCAGATACACCACCAGCCCTAGAGGCATTTATAACCACGGTTAAAGAGACATAGAGATGCTCAGACAAAATACTTAAACTGAATAAAAAAAACAAATTGACCACGGATGAGTATAGGGCATTACAGGAGCTGGTCCATGACGGCGACCTCATAACAAAACCTGTCGATAAAGGTGGTGCGGTCGTTGTCATGGGCAAGAAGGATTACCTTAAGGAAGTGATGAGGCAATTAAGTGATGAGGAAGTCTATGTAAGATTGGAGAAAGACACCAAATTTGAGGTGCAGAGAGAAATAACAGCAATCTTAGAGGAAGCTAGTAGGGGTGGGATAATTGACCAGAATTTGCAAGAATATCTAGTAATAAAGCATCCGAAAACCCCGATACGTTATGTGGTTCCCAAAATCCATAAATCATTAGAGTGCCCCCTGGAAGGCCGATAGTAGCAGGCATAGATTCGATATTTAATAACATCAGAATATTCCTTGATAGAATTATGAGCCCATTAGCTGGCAGCGAGATCATATACAGTCATATGAAAAAGTTTGGGCACCCCTCTTAATCTTACTCTTTTAAAAAAAAAAAAATAGTTTTTTTGCAACAGCTATTTCAGTGTGATATATGTAATAACTGATGGACACAGTAATATTTCAGGATTGAAATGAGGTTTATTGTACTAACCAAAAATGTGAAATATGCATTATTTCAAAAAATTGACAGGTGCAAAATTATGGGCACCCTTCTAATTTTTATGATTTGAATACTCCTAACTACTTTTTACTGACTTACTGAAGCACTAAATTGGTTTGGTAACCTCATTGAGCTTTGTACTTCATAGCCCGGTGTATCTAATCATGAGAAAAGCTATTTCAGGTGTCCACTTGCAAGTTGTTCTCCTATTTGCATCTTCTCTGAGGATTGGCATCATGGGCTCCTCAAAACTGCTCTCAAATGATCTGAAAAAAAAGATTGTTCAACATAGTTGTTCAGGGGAAGGATACAAAAAGTTGTCTCAAAGATTTAACCTGTCAATTTCCACTGTGAGGAACATAGTAAGGAAATGGAAGACCACAGGGACAGTTCTTGTAAAGGCCAGAAGTGGCAGACCAACAAAAATATCAGAAAGGAAGAGAAGAAGAATGGTGAGAACAGTCAAGAACAATCCACAGACCACCTCCAAAGACCTGCAGCATCATCTCGCTGCAGATGGTGTCACTGTGCATCGGTCAACAATACAGCGCACACTGCACAAGGAGAAGCGAAATAAGCTGTTTCTGCATGTACGCCACAAACGGGAGTCGCCTGAGGTATGCAAAAGCACATTTGACAAGCCAGTTTCATTTTGGAAGAAGGTCCTGTGGACTTATGAAACAAAGATTGAGTTGTTTGGTCATACAACAAGGCGTTATGCATGGCGCCACAAAAACACAGCATTCCAAGAAAAACACTTGCTACCCACTGTGAAATTTGGGGGAGGGTCCATCATGCTTTGGGGCTGTGTGGCCAATGACGGCACCGGGAATCTTGTTAAAGTTGAGGTTCGCATGGCTCCACTCAGTATCAGCAGATTCTTGAGAATAATGTTCAAGAATCAGTGTCAAAGTTGAAGATGGATCTTTCAGCAAGATAATGATCCAAAACACTGCTCCAAATCTACTCAGGCATTCATGCAGAGGAACAATTACAATTTTCTGGAATGGCCATCCCAGTCCCCAGACCTGAATATCATTGAACATCTGTGGGATGTTTTGAAGCGGGCTGTCCATGCTCGGCGACCATCAAACTTAACTGAACTGGAATTGTTTTGTAAAGAGGAATGGTTAAAAATTAGGGATGAGCGAGTCTACTCGCTAGACTCGTTACTCGGCGATTCTTAAGGGACTCGCTGGACTCGGGAATCGGCGAGTCTTTTAGCGAATACTCGCTCAGTAACGAGTCCAATCGGGCGTCGTTGCGGCCGGCGAGTCGGTTTGCGGCAGGCGGGCTGCTTCGCGGCTGGAGGAGGTAAGGTCAGCTTTGATAGCCCCGCTTTTCAAGGCCGCCGGCCCGACAGCACCCCCCCCCCCCCCCGGTTCTCAAGGCTGCTGGACCCGACAGCACCCCCCCCCCGGTCCCCGGTTCTCAAGGCTGCCTGGACCCGAAGCACCCCCCCCCCCCCCCCCCCTTCTCACCAGGGCCGGGATACCTAACTGCCACCCAGGGGAAGAGGCACCAGCCAGCCCCTGAGTCCAATGCTCCGAATCCTAGCGAGTCTGCGATTCCGAGTCCTGTATTATCTATTCGGGACTCGCGAATCCATATTCCCTATTCTTTAACATTGGACTCGCTAGACTCGCCACGAGTACCGAGTCCTGGGCTCGGACTCGTGCGGTCTAGCGATTCCGAGTAATTTAGGACTCGCTCATCCCTATTAAAAATACCTTCATCCAGGATCCAGGAACTCATTAACAGCTACAGGAAGCGACTAGAGGCTGTTATTTTTGCAAAAGGTGGATCTACTAAATATTAATGTCACTTTTCTGTTGAGTGCCATACTTTTGCACCTGTCAATTTTTGAAATAATGCATTTTCGTTAGTACAATAAACCTCATTTCAATCCTGAAATATTACTGTGTCCATCAGTTATTACATATATCACACTGAAATAGCTGTTGCAAAAAAACAATTTAAAAAAAAAGAGTAAGATTAAGAGGGGTGCCCAAACTTTTTCATATGACTGTATATGCGATACCACCCAATTTTTGGAGAAATTGAACAACTATATACTTCCATTCAACACGAAAAGGGCCTTAGAGCCATGAGTCAAAGATTAAATGTAACTAATTACTCACCTGAATGTAAGAAATTAATTTTGCAGCTATTGGAAATATGTCTGAGAAGAAATTACTTATGTTTGGAGATGTTTTTTACAAACATATGAGGGGTACAGCCATGGGCACGCATATGGCATGTTCTTATGCAAATGTCACCATGGCGACTCTGAATCTGAAGGAGGTGCACATCTATGTATCCCACCACTTTGAAAAGGTGGTAGAGTGGTGGAGATACATAGATGACGTGATCCTCCTCTGGAGGGGCGCCATCAGTGGTTTACAAGAGTTTTACGAATATCTGAATACGGTGAATATCACCATAAAATTTACCATGGTTCATTGAAGAGACAGCTCGCAATTTCTTGATGTACTTGTGCGGCATATGGGTAACAAGTTGAGTGCATCCCTATTTGGGAGGACAGAAATAAGTTGCTTCATTATCAAAGTTACCATCCCCCATGTATGGAATGAGCGATACCTCATGGACAAATACAGAGAGTGAAGAGGATAATGATCAATGAGTCAGAAAGAGAAAAAAACATAGAAGACCTATTGGTCAAGTTTGAGCACAGAGGATATCCAGCAAGGTTATTGGAAGAACAGAGAAATAAAAGTGTTAACCACAATGAAAAGAATCGAAATAGGCAGAAAAGAGATCCAGTGATAATGACTTTTGGGGAGGAATCTAATGAAATAACAAAAATTATAAAGAAAAATTGTAAAATACTCTCACAAGGTGTGCCCGAGGTAGAGGAATTCAAAAATTCTCCCCTCTTATCTTTTAGAAAAGGAAGGAGTCTAAAGGACCGATTGGTAAATTCAGACATAGGCAGCTTAAAAAAAGACACCCTGTTAACCCTAACTGGTGGGAAAAGAAGGGGTTGTTACCCATGTGCAGGATGTGGTAATTGGTAATTGTTAATTCTTTTGAGGTGAAAGGGAAGAGATATGATATACGTCAATTTTATACATGTAAATCTGAATATGTGGTGTATTTGCTGGAATGCCCCAGTAGGCTATTCTATGTTGGGGAAACCTCACTGGAGTTTAAGGAGAGGACGAACCAACATAGATATAGCATATGAAAAAAACAGCAAAATTTAACGGTGCCAAAACATTTTGTGGAAGCGAATCACAGCGAGAAAGATCTTAGTGCAGAATAATAGATGATATCCCACAATTAAGAAGGGGTGGCGACAGAGAAAAATTATTGTTAGAACGGGAACTAAGATGGATTAAGGAACTGGGGATATCAAAACCAGAAGGCCTGAATGTGGATTCTAAGCTTAATATAGCCATATAAAAACTGAATTTCCTGGAAAATGACTTCCTCACATTCAAGCAGTGTAGACTTTTTAATCACTGGTTTTAAACACGTAGAATATTGCACATATAACTGACAGTAACGTGAAAATAATGTCAAAACATTTGAGTAACATGATCTTTTGCTGTTTATTTTTCAGAACTGAAAAATTGGAAGCCTAGAAGCAGATTTACAACATTAACTAATGTAAAATACAGTAGTATTTTTAAGTAAAAAAAAATGTATGTGCATGTTGGATAGCCCGGGCGCTGAGAGGCACCTGTGTCTGTAGAGAATTGCATTTTATACTTAGGAATAGTATATATCACGAGTAACGTTTTGATTACACACACATAAAAAAAAAACACTCTGCAGAAATGAAAGTGGCCTGGACGGAGATGAGGCACATATTAGGATTCATCGATCCCTAGGATATGCAGCCAGGCTCGTAGAAGGTTACCCTAGAGCCTGATAGCTGATAAAGCTCACAGGTGTGTATAACCCCTGTAAGGAAAGGGGAAATATGCAAAGGATAGGAATTGAACCCTTTTTGTGCCCTCCAATAAAAGGACCCCTCTTTTTTATATATACCGTGTTTCCCCGAATATAAGACAGTGTCTTATATTTATTTTACCCCCAAAAGTCCCACCCTGTCTTATATTCACGGTATGACTTATATTAAAAAAAAAAAAAATGACAATACCATACAGTATCCCACACAGCCTCTCATGGGGTCACAGCCCCATACAGTATCCCACTGCAGCCTCCCATGGGGTCCCAGCCCCATACAGTATTCCACTGCAGCCCCCAGCACAGTACCGTTAAAACCGCAATTCCGCCGCACAGCTGAGTTGCGGCCGACTTGCGGCCGACTTGCGGCACACTTGCGGCAGGTCCCCATACTATGTACGGTACTGTATGGGACACTTGCGGCAAGGTGCGGCAAAGGTGCGGTAACCGCACCTTGCCGCAAGTGTCCCATACAGTACCGTACATTGTATGGGGACCTGCCGCAAGTGTGCCGCAAGTGTGCCGCAAGTCGGCCGCAAGTCGGCTGTGCGGCGGAATTGCGGTTTTAATGGGCAAGTCGGCAAGGAAACATCCTTACTTTTTAGGGTAATGGCGGCCTCGGGCTATGGATTCCTCCGCGGTGCAGGGCGTTGTCCAGATGCTTCTTCATGCAGGAGCTTCTGGCCAATGAGCACTCGAGCCGCTGAGCCAATCAGCGATCGAGATGCTGGGGAGCCGCTGGCCAATCAGAAGCTCCTGCCGGCAGCGGTGACGTCAGGCCGGGGCGACAGGCGCACAAGATTAACCCTATGCCCTCGGGGTTACCTGCGGCACCTGAGGGCAGAGGGGAGCCCACGGGGGACAGCGGACCTGCGGCTGCACCTGAGGGCAGAGGGGAGCCCACGGAGGACAGCGGGGCCCGCGGGACAGCGGGGACACAGGTAAAAATGCAATGGGCAAAAATTAGAACCGGATGGATAGAAGCCGCGCTGACCACAATAAGAGAAACAGAGTAACACACACACTCTGTTTATTCAGCCTACGCGTTTCGTGGCAAACAGGCCACTTCATCAGGGCTCAAGATTCAACAGCACATCCAGCTATATATACACACAGGAACAATCAAAAAAAATCAGAAGAAATGAAGCTCCACCCCCTCTGACGTCACTTCTGGTGAAAACGCCCACTATAAGTCAAACGTATAAAAATGCCCATTACATTGTTTACAATACATTAAAAATACATTAAAACACAATAATCAGTATTTAAAATCGCATATGTTCTTCAATAAATAATTAAAACATTTTTGGTAAAAAGATAAATCAGGATTAGAACTAACCCTGGCAGGGCATAAAACTCTTCTCTGGAGATTAAACCTCCGTCTTATACCACTTAACCATCCGGTCGCCTTAGGTAAGAGCAACTGTTTAGCCAGGATCTACCAACTCAACCCATCCAAACAATTAAATATCATCATTTACTTGGTACAAAAAAACCTTCTTTTTTATATAAAAATTAAACAATAATTATAAAAATATAAATTTCTTGTCTATAGGGATCTTTCAAGGTAAATGACCACTAAATTTTGTGTCTATAATATGCTCACTGAATAATTTATATTCCTTGGTTTGTTGATCTATGTAAATTACAAGTCACCCATATATACAAACTCACAATTAAAAACCTCTCAATATAAAGAGGAAATGCAGACAGGATCTATATGAGGTAAAGGATTAACAGAGAAACCGAAAAAAATGAATTACAGTGTACTCGAATCACAATTACATGAAAATAAAGGGTTCATCCAGAATATGAACCCATTATGTCTAGGGGTAACCGCAAAGTGATTAAGCAACACCTCAGACCAGTAAGCTATCTGAGTTCATGGGGAATAGAGAACACTACGGTCATAATATCTCGCCACATTGTCACATAGAAGAACTCCATCTGGCAAGATGGTAAGAAAGAAACCATCACAGATAACTATCAGTATAATAAAAGTCTTCGAAGGAATCTAGAAGACATTAACAACTCATGGGTTCTTAAAAAAGGTCACTTACCTCATTAAGCCCACCAGGGCTTAAAGTGCCCAGCTTAAAAATCCAATATGTAAGCTGGGCACTTTAAGCCCTGGTGGGCTTAATGAGGTAAGTGACCTTTTTTAAGAACCCATGAGTTGTTAATGTCTTCTAGATTCCTTCGAAGACTTTTATTATACTGATAGTTATCTGTGATGGTTTCTTTCTTACCATCTTGCCAGATGGAGTTCTTCTATGTGACAATGTGGCGAGATATTATGACCGTAGTGTTCTCTATTCCCCATGAACTCAGATAGCTTACCGGTCTGAGGTGTTGCTTTATCACTTTGTGGTTACCCCTAGACATAATGGGTTCATATTCTGGATGAACCCTTTATTTTCATGTAATTGTGATTCGAGTACACTGTAATTCATTTTTTTCGTTTTCTCTGTTAATCCTTTACCTCATATAGATCCTGTCTGCATTTCCTCTTTATATTGAGAGGTTTTTAATTGTGAGTTTGTATATATGGGTGACTTGTAATTTACATAGATCAACAAACCAAGGAATATAAATTATTCAGTGAGCATATTATAGACACAAAATTTAGTGGTCATTTACCTTGAAAGATCCCTATAGACAAGAAATTTATATTTTTATAATTATTGTTTAATTTTTATATAAAAAAGAAGGTTTTTTTGTACCAAGTAAATGATATTTAATTGTTTGGATGGGTTGAGTTGGTAGATCCTGGCTAAACAGTTGCTCTTACCTAAGGCGACCGGATGGTTAAGTGGTATAAGACGGAGGTTTAATCTCCAGAGGAGAGTTTTATGCCCTGCCAGGGTTAGTTCTAATCCTGATTTATCTTTTTACCAAAAATGTTTTAATTATTTATTGAAGAACATATGCGATTTTAAATACTGATTATTGTGTTTTAATGTATTTTTAATGTATTGTAAACAATGTAATGGGCATTTTTATACGTTTGACTTATAGTGGGCGTTTTCACCGGAAGTGATGTCAGAGGGGGTGGAGCTTCATTTTTTGTGATTTTTTTTTATTGTTCCTGTGTGTATATATAACTGGATGTGCTGTTGAATCTTGAGCCCTGATGAAGTGGCCTGTTTGCCACGAAACGCGTAGGCTGAATAAACAGAGTGTGTGTGTTACTCTGTTTCTCTTATTGTGGTCAGCGCGGCTTCTATCCATCCGGTTCTAATTTCTCCAAGTGGATCCTTTCTTTTTGCCGGGAGCCTGCTGCGACCATACGTGCTTATCCAAGGGAGTTGTGACCATTCACAACCAGACCAGGTGAGTCTGTATTGTGGGAGTCCGTGTGACCATCAAACCCGAAGGTATTACTCTATGTGCGCTTCTTTTCCTTCTTATTTGTAGAATGGGCAAAAATGGCACTTTAGCGGTACCCTGTCTTATTTTCCCCGAAAATAAGTCACCCTGTCTTATATTCGGGGTATGACTTATATTGGAAAATTCTGCGCCAGCTCTGCCCTGACTTATATTCGGGGGTGACTTATTTTCGGGGAAACAGGGTAATAAGCACAATATGCACTTTACATATTTCTCATAAAAGAGAGAAAGTAATAATAAGACTTATAAGCATGCACTTTATATATCTCTCATAAAAGAGAGAAAGTAATAATAAGACTTACAGCACCTTATAATAAAAGCACTTTATAGGTAAGCACTTTTAATGTGCACTGAGCACTTAAGAACAGTGAGTATACTGCCCTAGAAACCTCCTGAGACAAGCTGCGGTGAAGTGAGGGCAAGGTATAGCGAAAACGCCAATAACAAAGATGGCGCAGACGCATAAAGCTCCATCACCATGACAGCAACTAATACAAGGAGCTGCAAATGCGCAGTGCGCAACTACCCACAAGGCAAAGCGCAAGAGCGTCATTTCCGGGAGGTTGGAAGCATGAGGAGCAGCATACACAGGTGATATATACATTTTGTATGTATATAACAACAATTGGAGGATTTTTTTTGGTCCGCCTTGCACCAGACATAGCCAGCGGACTGTGCTGCTCCTAGCTTTTGTTCATTTATATATATATATATATATATATATATATATATATATATATAGTGAGGTAGCGTACTCCTAGGGGTTCGCTTGACAGCGTAAATTACACCAACACATGTTTTTTAACTGTTATGCAGCAGGTTTATTACATGTAAACTGCTCCTCTCACATACAGAATAAATACATTATATTACACTCACATCACATAATACAAATAACATCACATTACATTCCACGGTACATAAATTATATTGCACATATCTAACACCCGGTTACCTTACAGTACCGGCACACACAGAGCACATGGTAATACACCGTCCCCTAGGGATCCAGGCCTAGTCGACACACCCCTATTCACACCTGACGGTATCTACCCTACAGCCAGGCTCTTCCTTGGCCTAATTCCTCCTTTAGAGTCTAGTCCCTTCCCACTGGCTGCAACAACCCACAGCCCCTACACAGCACTCCGGATGCTCTGAGCCAGGCCCCGACCCGGGTTTAGTCACCGGAGCTCCAGGGCAAGTCAGGCCCCCAAGAACTCCTTGGCACGTGTCTCCAGGTTGCCAACCGCTTCCAAGTCTGCCATCATCAGGGCCAGACCTCCAGGCAAGCAGCTGCACCAAACATGCCCTCGCAAGCCCCTCCAGGGTCAGCCCCACTTTCCAACTTCCGGTACTCTATTAACCCCTGTCGTCTGGCCTCATGGCTCCAATCTCACAGGACTTGGTCTTCTCTCTCCCACAGAGGCTTCTGCTCTGCCTCCATTCACACACAGACCTCCTGGTCCCACATCATACACGGCCCCTTTTCCATAGGCCGTCATGCACTTCTATAGTCCCTCATGGACTCATATGGACATCAGCCTTGTCAGGCCCAGACCACATACACCAGCACGGTCCGGAATGGATTCAGCCCTCTATGCCCAGACCAGGTTGCGAGCCACCTGAGCTTCAGGGCTGTCAAAGCATCCCCCAAGGTCTCCTCACCCTGCCCAGCTGCCTCCAAGCCCCCACCAACACTGGCAGAGATCCTGGATGGCAGCCTCACCACCATGGACAGAGTGAATCCCCTATAATTTCAGCCAGGACCCCCCTTACACCCAGATGCTCCACTAACCTCTCGGTCTGGCCACAGGCTCCACACGGCTCAGAGGGGCCGGCGTCTCCGGCATGGAGAGCCAGGCGTCCTGCCTCATCCCTTCAACGGGAACGGGGCCCCCCTGAAACATGTCCTCTTCCTCAGAGGATCATGTTTGGTCTCTCTCTGGACTCTGCCTCCAGTCTGCAGTCTGTCATCCTCTGACTGATCTCTGGCTCTGGCTGATCTCCTCTGCAATCTGATCTCTGCAGTCTCTGGTCTCTTCTGAAGCCTGACCTGATGTCTTCAACTCATACACACCTGGCAGGCTATTATCTTGCCTGCCACACTCACACTGACACACCCACCTGCTGCTAGGTAATCAGTACACACATTGCTCTCAGCCGCTCATTAGGCTCATGAATATCCTGGCTATTAACCTATTGTGTACTGCACAGGATTAAAGCACTCACTCTCAGCTGTTAACTCACTGTGTTCCAGGTAGGTTTAACACACAGCACAACCACAGTAAAACCGGATACATGTGAACAGAGTCATATACCAACAACCTGTGTGATGCACCCGGCCGTGGGTTGCATCATCACATTTATATATATAATATATATAATATATATATATATATATATATATATATAGAGGCTTCAATATAATCAGTGTTTTATCAGCAGGAAATTATCACTGCCTGATTAGGTATCATGTATACGGCAATCAGAAAGCTTTCTGGCAGTGTGCACTATACACAAGAAACTGCCAATCAAGAGTGTGGGCGGAGTTATTTAAGTCTGGTTTCATGGACCAGACTTGTGCAAGTCCATAATTTTCTTTCTGATATCATAGCTGATTTCTTCAGACTTTCCCATGATGCTACATAAAGAAACAGTGTGTTTCAGGTTTGTATTAAAATAAATCCATAGGTGTGTCTCTAATTAACTCAGATTTAGCTAATAAACCTATCAGAAGCTTCCAAATACATGACATCATCATATAGGCTGTCCTAAATAGCTTAAAGGTATAGTAATCCTAGTGTATGTAAACTTGTGACTTTGCAGAAAGTAATAAAAATGCCTTAAAACATTCTCTCTCTCATTATTCTGACATTTGGCAAATATTAATAATTATGGTAATTCTAATTGACCTAAAATGGGAAAGATTTATTCTGATTTCATGTCAGATAGTGAGAAAAACATGCATATGTGTCTTTTTATATAGTGTATGTAAACTTCTGGTTTCAACCGTAGCTCAAACATACGGATCTATTTTTAATATGTATATGAGCACGGATCAATCAAACTCTATAGGTTTGTGTGCGACATGGACATGGACAATGTATGTGCAATCTGAAAGTCTGAAAATGTATAGAGATGAAACTTTATTTTCTGAAGTAACATAAATTACTATGATGGAACATGTAACTATGGAAATAATGGGCAGTAAGTATGCTTTTATTTTTCACCTATAGATAAGAGTTAGTTTTTATAATTTTCCTTGCCACAAACAGATGATATAGTAATTAGGGATGGGCGAACTGCTCTATATTCCCCGGGTTTGTGACCAGGGTTGCTATGTTAAAGCAAGTAAATGGTTAATGACAATACTGATTATACTTACTGGGTCCACGCTATCCCTTTCTCCAAGAGTCTTGTTTCCTTACAGTACGGCTAAAATTTATAAAATGTAAGAACCTTGTTACATTGGTAAAAAGAATTGCTTATATTGGGTAGGTTGTAATGCTGTATGTAAGTGTGGCACCATGGTTGGGGCACCACAGGAACTCTTAGGACATGGATGGAAAGTACACAGCAAGCCGACCCCACTAACACAACAACACCTTTCACCCCAGGCCTGTAGGGAGAGCTCCACTGGTTGCCTTAAGACAGTTTCCCCTATAAATACGGGTCCTGGAGGGAGAAGCACCAGAGTGTGCAGTCACTAGAGAACTGTAAACAGCTAGGAGAGCTGACCTGGTACTGGAGCCACACTAGGCCCATACCAGCAACACCTGGAAAGTGGAAGATCCTCGAAACAAGGGTCATAGGAACAGGAGACAAGTACTGAATAGGGGCAGAGGAGTTATCCAGACTCACCCTAACAAGTTCCGGTCACTGGGTCCGAGCTACAAGAGCCACAGTGCAGACTGTAGAGAAACCAGCACCACAACAAGGGGGTTTAGCTCCCTGGACACCTGAAGCACCGCCAAATGAGAGCCCTGAATCGAGAAATCGATAATATTCCTTTAAAGTGCCCTCAGTGCAGCAAACCCGGGTGTAACAAGTCACACCAGAAAGTGCAACTCCGGTTTGGTTGGGTTTCATGCCTGCCAGACTCCACAAGAAGCTACGTACACTAGGAAGCCTATACCACTGCTTGCTGTGGAACTCCTGAAGTGTCTACCTCATCCCCGATTGAGCGTACCTGTCAACACCAGTAAAAGGTACCGAAAAGACTTTTGTGTGTATGTGTCCCTCATTCCGGTCGCATGACACCGACTGCGCTATCATATTCCCTTCAATCCCAGATCCTGACTCCAGGGACTCCAGCTCGTCCTGTGGGGAGCGCTTCCCATCTAGCTGCCGCACATCCTCCGGAGGTCCAAGCAGCACTGCTGCAATCACCGGATACCCACAGGTGGCGTCACAAGACAAACTTTATTCCCAAACTACCCTTCCCTTTTCTTTGACCACCGGGCCCTTCTAGCCTCCAGCACCTAACCGTGACAGTAGCTATTGCCCAAGGCTTGAACACCCAGCTACGGTGAGTCATAAGAACAAGTAAATGCATAAAAAGTCATTAAAATTTTTAATGCACTCTCTGGATGTTTATCACTTCCACTGTGTTATTCTTCCATTATTGGGCTGATATGGTTTCTCCTGTGACGGTCTCACTATAGCGCTGGTCTGGACTCAACAATGATGATGTTTCAATGATATTGGCCTGGGTTTTTCTGTAAACATGTCAAAATAATGCTGATCTGAGTATTATTAAGTAGTCACAACAAGACTAGGTTCTACGGTGATGACTGCATTGTCTCACACACTTTTTACTGCCATACAACGTTTTAAAACTGAGTCATGTTTTCTATCAGTACTATTAATACTTATGGTATGTAAGTAGTGAACATAAAAATTGTAGATGGCTGGTATTGTTACATAAATTAGCACAAGCAATTACTTATATTGTGTAGGAAAAAATACTGTAGTAAGTAGAAAGGAACCCACAAAAAGTCATTTACGCTATCAATGCACTCTGTGGTTGTCATCACTGCCATTGTGTTACTATAAAGCAGTTAGGAGTTCTTCGTGTATTGCCATCCTAAATTCACTACTTCTTTTCTACATTGCAGCGCACTAGATTCTCTTAGTCACCGTATAAGCCTGTTTGTAGAGTGATATCCAGTTATTACGCTGTCATAGCAACATTATTGTTTGTCTGGGTGAAGTCCCAAGGTTACCTAGGTAAAAGCATAGTGTCTATGCAGAAAGATTTTCCAAGCATGAGGACTGTGCAATTGTATTTCATCAATATAGAGGAACATAATGCATAATCTCAGCCGTACCTGCCCTGACCTTTCTATTCTGTAGCTCATGTAAACACAGACTAACAGGATTTATATATAAACTCAGATCCACTTTCTGCTTTGGGATGTGTTCAGTAACAATTAGTTTATGTCAATACACAACTGCTGATATCTATGTCAGTACTTGGGATATTCAGCTAAATTCAAGCTCTTAACTCTTTATTCACAATAAAACATAACAGTATCTAGGTTAAACACACAACTACACTGGATGGAACACAAGATAGCCTCCATAGAGGCATGGACCTCACCACATGACTGTACACTGGTGCCTGTGTGTGGCGGATGCACATTAGATTGTAAGCTTGCAAACAGGGCCTCAATCCTAGTGTTATCTATTGAATTGTGTGGGGGAACGGCTATTATTCTTGTGTAGAGTATTCTGCCAGTCGGCAGTGAGGAGACTTAAGGCCCTGTCACACATAACGAGATCGCTAACAAGATCGCTGTTGCATCACAGATTTTGTGACGCAACAGCAATCCCGTTGGCGATCTCGTTCTGTGTGACACACACCAACGATCTGGCCCCTGCTGTGAGATCGTTTATCGTTACACACTGCTCTGGATCATTTCTAAGTCGTTGCGCTCCCGCTGGGAGAGCTACATCGTTGTTTTTCACAGGGACAATGACCAACGATCTTAATGCTACGCTATGGAGTGACATATCCCAACAACCTCGGTGGATCGCTGGTGCGTCGTTTTTCACATCGCTGGTGAGATACCTGTTTGACATCTTACCAGCGACATGAATAATGACGCACCAGTGATCTCTGCACATTGTTATCGGGATCGCTGGGGCGTCGATATGTGTGACTGAGCCTTTAAAGTCGCAATGCTCCTTTGGGAAATTATATATGCAAATTGTCACTTCAGTGAGGTAGTAGACAAATTCTAATGCCACCTAATAAAGGTAGCACTCCTCAAAGTCATAATCAACTCTTTAACAAAACTTTTAATATGACTTAGGATTTGTGCCAGATCAGAACCCCAAACTGCAGACGCTGTGTTTCAGGGTGATTGCCCCTCATCAGTGCAGTGTGTGGGAATTCTGATCTGGCTAAGATGAAGAATACTTTCCACAAGGAGAATAGCTGTTCCCCCAGACCTCGTCTTAACCTCTCATACAGCCAAATCAGAGTTCCCACACACTGCACTGATGAGGGGCAATCATCCCAAAACCTAGCGTCTGCAGTTTGGGGTTCTGATCTGGCACAAATCCTAAGTCATATTAAAAGGCTTGTTAAAGTGTCAATTATGAATTTTAGGATTGCTATCCTTATTAGGTGGCAATAGAGTTTGTCCACTTCCTCACTGAAGTGACAATTTGCATATGCTATTGGATTGTGAAACTGTAACATCTGATATTATTTGTACATGTCCTCTCTGAATTGTAAAGTACTGCAGAATATGTTGTCACTATACAATTTAAAATTATTATTATGTTTATCAAAGCAGTCTTAACTCCGGAGATTATATAAGGTTCAGCCCCTACTAGAGAAAAGTGGCTTACTTTACTCCAACACTGAGTTGTAACTACTGCTGTAGCTGAGCCTTGCTCCTATGGCAGAGTAAGGACTGACATGTTAGTGACATGGAAGACCCTTGGGCTAAGCTAATCTTGGGTGTGCTGTAATGGGACCAGAAGGCATTCAATGCTTTCCCACCAGTCTCTCCCTGAACACTTCATCCACTCTACAGATTATTTTGCCTTTTTGGTAGCAACAACACACCACATTTATCTTCTTCCGCTTACTGCTATCTCTTTATCTGCTTTGTTCAAATCTGCCACCTTTATGCCTTTAAAGCATTCCCATACACTTAATGGCATGAATCATCACCAGATATGGGGTTAGGCGTAGCATAGAAAACATATTTCCCCCCCTCCTGATTGTGTCTGATCTGAACTGTTCCTTCTTCTGATGTTACTGATAAAAACTTGCTATATATTTCAATGGTAGAAGAATACAGTGTTGGCCAAAAGTATTGACACCCCTGCAATTCTGTCAGATAATATTCAGTTTCTTCCTGAAAATGATTGCAATCATAAATTCTTTGGTATTATTATCTTCATTTAATTTGTCTTAAATGAAAAAATACAAAATAGAATGAAGCAAAAAGCAAAACATTGATCATTTCACACAAAACTCCAAAAATGGGCCAGACAAAAGTATTGGCACCCTCAGCCTAATACTTGGTTGCACAACCTTTAGCCAAAATAACTGCGATCAACCGCTTCCGGTAACCATCAATGAGTTTCTTATAATGCTCTGCTGGAATTTTAGACCATTCTTCTTTGGCAAACTGATCCAGGTCCCTGATATTTGAAGGGTGCCTTCTCCAAACTGCCATTTTTAGATCTCTCCACAGGTGTTCTATGGGATTCAGGTCTGGACTCATTGCTGGCCACCTTAGAAGTCTCCAGTGCTTTCTCTAAAACCACTTTCTAGTGCTTTTTGAAGTGTGTTTTCGGTCATTGTCCTGCTGGAAGACCCATGACCTCTGAGGGAGACCCAGCTTTCTCACACTGGGCCCTACATTATGCTGCAAAATTTGTTGGTAATCTTCAGACTTCATAATGCCATGCACACGGTCAAGCAGTCCAGTGCCAGAGGCAGCAAAGCAACCCTAAAACATCAGGGAACCTCCGCCATGTTTGACTGTAGGGACCGTGTTCTTTTCTTTGAATGCCTCTTTTTTTCTCCTGTAAACTCTATGTTGATGCCTTTGCCCAAAAAGAGAGAACATTCTTCCAAAACGTTTTAGGCTTTCTCAGGTAAGTTTTGGCAAACTCCAGCCTGGCTTTTTTATGTCTCGGGGTAAGAAGTGAGGTCTTCCTGGGTCTCCTACCATACAGTCCCTTTTCATTCAGACGTCGACAGATAGTACGGGTTGACACTGTTGTTCCCTAGGACTGCAGGGCAGCTTGAACTTGTTTGGATGTTAGACGAGGTTCTTTATCCACCATCCGCACAATCTTGCGTTGAAATCTCTTGACAATTTTTCTTTTCTGTCCACATCTAGGGAGGTTATCCACAGTGCCATGGGCTTTAAACTTCTTGATGACACTGCGCACGGTAGACACAGGAACATTCAGGTCTTTGGAGATGGACTTGTAGCCTTGAGATTGCTCATGCTTCCTCACAATTTGGTTTCTCAAGTCCTCAGACAGTTCTTTGGTCTTCTTTCTTTTCTCCATGCTCAATGTGGTACACACAAGGACATAGGACAAAAGTTGAGTCGACTTTAATCCATGTCAACTGGCTGCAAGTGTGATTTAGTTATTGCCAACACCTGTTAGGTGACACAGGTAAGTTACAGGTGCTGTTAATTACACAAATTAGAAAAGTATCACATGATTTTTCTAACAGTGCCAATACTTTTGTCCACCCCCTTTTTTATGTTTGGTGTGGAATTATATCCAATTTGGCTTTAGGACAATTCTTTTTGTGTTTTTTTCATTGAAGACAAATTAAATGAAGATAATAAAACCAAAGAATTTGTGATTGCAATCATTTTCAGGAAGAAACTGAGTATTATCTGACAGAATTGCAGGGGTGTCAATACTTTTGGCCAACACTGTAAGTCTCTGATAAAACAACCACTTTGGAAGTGACTTTTCTCCTACACGAACGAAGGGTCTGTTATTCATTTTGTCTTCTTTTTGAAGAGACCCAGTCAATTCTTGGTAAATTCTATCTCAGCTCTCCTCATCACCACGTCCAGCATGACATGAGGCATGACAGCCTATTTAAAAGTAAATCTGCCTGCTAGGCCTGACTACAGATAAAAGTAACGACCTTTGCCTGACTTCTGTTCCTATGCCCTGAGAAGCTGATCTTGTCCCCTGACTTAACCTTGACCTCACCTTTGTTTATGAATATCACTCCTGCCTCACCAGTTGGACTTGCTCTCCTGGCACTTTTTGCACTACTCTCAGTTCTGACCCCTTTTTGACATATCTAGTGATGACTTTTGGCTCTTTTATTGACTATGTTACTTTTCAGCAGTATTTCTGCTATCAATCTGTTAGTATTCTGAGGAACACTTCTTGTTAATCAGATTTGAAAAGTCCACACCTACTACTTAAGGGGTTAAGAACGACCCCATTTTTGCTAAACTAATATAGACTTAGAGATGGATATGCAGTCGACTATGAATTGCTACCCACCTTCAATAGGCATTGTATGGCCAAAAATGATGCAAGACCGAACATACTGTGACTCCATAAGCATCATATTAATCAATTACCCTATCGGCATGTACGCCCAAATTCTATTTTATGTTGGGTTGGACATAAGCACAAATAGAGCCACTGAGCATAGATTCGAACGCTAAATTGCACATTTTACACTATGGCACACAAATTATCAACAACTCTGACCATAGGTGCTCTTTACAACCTTTGTAAATAATATTTTTTATTTTACAATTAAACTATCTTGAATTGCTGTCTAAATAGTGCATGTTTCATTGAGTATCAGCAATTATCAATGGTTACAGACTGTTCTTTATCTGTTTGTTGATTCCAGCATTTAAGCATTGCTGAGCTGCAATCTGCATGTTTATTTTTGTGTTGTTATAATCCATTGCTCCACTCTTGCCAACATATAAACGCACATTTATAAAAAAATTAAAATCTTTAATGTTTATTTGAGTATAACTGGTGTGTGACCAAACAAGAAACACATAGAGATCATTGTAATTCAGTATGTCTTTTTACATTGCTATGTATAGTAATCTGTATTATGTTTAAGCATTTATGATGTTGTTTTGATAGGCTGGAAAATGTCTGATGACGTGGCCCACCATCACGTCCAAACAGATATTTTTGGTAAAAAAAAGTTATTCGTAAATAGAAATGAACAAACCTTTTGAAGTTTGGGTTCGGTTTGGTTCACCAAATTGGCATATGTTTGGCAAATTGATCGATGAACAGTTTCCCCTAACTTCTGATCCCCATTTAAATAAATGGGAGGCAAAATCAAGGGCTTAGAAAATACCTTCAAAAAGGCCCAAAAGCTGTCAAACACAGCTTAAATCATTTTGCAGTAGAGCTCCACTGTTTTGGCACAGAGATTATCTTCCTACAATATTACTGAGCAAGCTTCAGCTCCGCTGTCACCAATCTTCCGGGCCTCCTCATGAACCTTAGAGAATGCATAACTGTTGGATAGAAAGCACAATATGGTCTTATCTGATAAAAATGGTGACAAGTAAGGAAAATTGCTCATCTTAGAGGGCTGTGTCACATACAACCAGTACAAAAGTCTCCAAACAGCTGCTGCAGTATCCACAGGCCAAAGCAATAGTAGAAAAAATAGAACAAATATGTGGAATCCAACTGCGCTGCTGTACAATCGACCATATACCATGGAAATCGGTAAATGCAAGTGTCTTTATTCAACGCATTTCACGGTATATACCTCACCCCTTTATTAGGTCAACCACCAATTGTTACTATTCTTTATGGTCAATTATACAGCAGTGCAGATGGATTCTCCATATTTCCTCTATTTTTTCTTGTCATGAACCTCAGACATTTTTATTGCTTCCCTCTTGATTGGTTAAAGACAGACTTAGTTCCACCCACCCTCTCTGCTGGTGACTGTGATTAATTGTTAGTATGGCAAAAATGAATAAATAATTGCAAAAATTGTTGTGGGGTATCCTCCCCCTCCAATTTTGATAACGAACAGCCAAGATAAAGCCACCAGCTTCAGGCTGCAGTCGTCTGCTGTATCCTAGCTGGGGAAAAAAATAGGGGGTACCCCAGACTTTTTTAATTTTTGTTTAATTAATTTGCATTTTAAAGCTAAATACAAGGCTAAAACACCCTTTAGTGCAGCATGAAAAGCACTACAAGGTGCAAGCTTTTAATACCTGGGGGTGGAACATTATATAGCTGTTTGGCATCTATCTATATATCTGTAAATCTATGTATTTTTTTCCATCTATCTATAAATCTATCTATACAGGTTGGGCCATTTATATGGATGCACCTAAATAAAATGGGAATGGTTGGTGATATCAACTTCCTGTTTGTGGCATATTAGAATATGTGAGGGGGGAAACTTTTCCAGATAGTGGGGTCATTCTTCATCAGTGGAAACCTTAATGCCACTGAATATCTGAAATTGCTACATGATTTATATATCCAGTGGCATTGAGGTTTCCATTGATGAAGAATGGCCCCACTATCTTTGTACCCCATATACTACACCATATCACAATTTTTGTGTTCCAACAGTCTTGGAGGGATCTATCCACTGTGGGTTAGTGTCAGACCAATAGTGGTGGTTTTGTTTGTTAACTTCACTATTCACAAAAAAGTTTGTCTCATCACTCATCACTGAAGGCAATTGTCTATGCTGTGAATATACGAGATGTGCAGCATCTGAAACAACGGATGCTGGAAGCCTGTGCAAGCATTTCTTCTGCGGTGTTGTTATCGGTGTGTCAAGAGTGGGAAAAGAGGGTTGCATAAACTTGGAAATAACTCATGAAATAATAAAGTTACACTTATCCCAAGCACACCATTGATTTCTGATGAAATTCTAAATAAGTTTGATGTGTCATATGACCCTCTTCCCATTGAAAAAAATAAAGTTGGATCCAAAATGGCCAACTTCAAAATGGCCACC
The DNA here is from genome assembly GCA_033576535.1 of Allobates femoralis. Taxonomy (NCBI): domain Eukaryota; kingdom Metazoa; phylum Chordata; class Amphibia; order Anura; family Aromobatidae; genus Allobates; species Allobates femoralis. The sequence continues at coordinate 529,126,793 of JARQOC010000003.1, read as the reverse complement.
ATGGTCACTACCCATCTGGAAAAGTTTTCCCCCTCCCATATACTAAAGTGCCACAAACAGGAAGTTGATATCATCAACTATTCCCATTTTATTTAGGTGCATCCGTATAAATGGCTCGCCCTCTACTTTACATCCATATATCTATCCATCCATCCAGTTGAACTTCTAATCTTTAAAATCATAAAATATTTTAAAATCTTGAAAAAAATTAGCAGGTCACGGCAACCCCTGGAGTGGGGCCCTCATTAGATGTACCCCGGTACTCTCACTGTCCAAGCGCACTGGCAAATGGGGTAATGGTATTTGGAGTTGATGCCAGCTGGGTAATGTCAGCTGGCAGCAAGGCCAGAAATGAGTAATGTTGAGGCTTCATTCAGATACCTAATATTACTAACCAATCAAGTAAGGACACAAATAACCACACCAGTAAATATTTTCTTTGAAAAATAACCCAACTATATTCCTCTTTAACTTTTTTTATTAAAATCCATTTGTTTATAGTCTCCCATTCCATTCAACCACCACCCCCAAAAAATAATTAGAAAAATAACCAAAATATTGAAACCCAATTAAATGTGGAAATATCCTCAGCATATCGGGGGGAAAGATTAGTGACTGCATCCCCGATATGGTGAGAAAGCAGGCACTGCTCAGCGTGACAAACCACGACTTCCCTGAGATTGTCTCAGGTTATGCAGCAGGAATCCTGCTGTGTGAACTGAGATAACATCAGTGTCATCAGCGCTTGCAACAGATGGTGTCTTGCAAGAGCCGCAAAATCTCACAAGACGTAGTGGGTATATCTCACCCGTATTATGAGACAGTGCATGTGAGGAGCCTCTGTATGACCCTTTTGGTCTAAATTGCAGTAATGTTTGTGATGGCAACGCTTGTCACACTCTCACCGATGCCTGCATGCCTGCTCACACAGCATGTGGGGGATGCTTTCTGTGAACATACTCCACCATATTGTTGTAAGGCACCGTGCCTACAGTACATTATTTGATGCTTATTTTGAAGCAGATTTTGAGAATCTGAATCAAAACCTGCATGTCGATCCTGAGGCCAGCAAAGTCTATGTGAGTTCAGAAATGCTGTGCCAATGTGGCTTTTTTTTCCTTGCAGATATGGTGCAGATTTTGGGAAATAAAAAAGAAATTTGAACCTCATGTGCAAGAAAAAAAAAGCAATGTGGGCACAGCACTTCTGCCCTGTCATAGACTCTGCTGGCCCCAGGATAGACATGCAGATAAAGATGCAGATTCTCAAAATATGCATCAAGAAAAGCTTCAAACAACACATTGTGGGCACAGGAAGGTGACCTCCCCCCAACAAAGAATGAGTGGAGTCTTTTGGGAAGATGGTCGCACAGCAGGGTTGATATAGCACCTATGACCAGTCCGTTCTTCGGCAATGAAATCAAACCCCCTCTCCTGGATGAATGTCACCACCATGCCTCATGTACTTTGGCCATCAAAGTAATTGGCCTTAGGCCCATGCAACAACTCTTTGGTGTTGGCATCCAAGAGTCTAATGTCTTCAAGAAAGGAAACAGATCAAGGAGGTTCAAGACTAATAGGATACTTGCTTGGAAGGGATAGGGGTCCCCACATGACATTCACCCAGTCAAAGGCTTCTGGAGAATATGCTAAACAAAGCTGAGAAACAGGGCCTTCTACTTCTACTACATCCTCCACCTCATCATCCTTCTCATCTTCCTCATCCTCCTCATCGATTTGCCGCTCCACTGGCTGCGGCAACAACTGCAGGTGTAATAATGCCAGGATTGTTGCAAGTCCTCCTGACTGTGACATCTGGTGCTCTCGGCTGGCATGGGGAACCACTCACCTCCTGATTGTGAGCTCCTCCGGACCTCCTCAGGCTTGTGAGACCAATGCTGGATCCTGACCTTGCGGTATATCAGGCCCAATGCGGGTAGTGCAGTGCAGCTCCAAGTCACATATGTGTCCATGTCCTGTGTGGGTTACTCCAGTTCTGGTAGTGATAAGGAAGATCCCATCCTCCACAGCAGCATACCCTGATGACGGTGCCCGGAGTGGCACTGAAACGCGTAGGTGGAAATAAAGAAGGGGGGTCTTTTACCTAAAGACTTGTGACTGATTATTTAAAGCAGCGTGGACTGTCTATATGCCATCCCTGGATCTGAACTTGTTCCCACAGTGGCACCCGGGCCCTGTAGCCTACGGAGCCTCAAAAGTTCTCTTATTCTAAAGAAAAAGACCAATGCTTTAAAGATTTACAATAATTGGGGACCTCTTTGTAGCTTTTGCATTGAGACCCATGAGCTTCAAATTACACCACTGGCTGCCAGTGATATCTAATAAAACTTTCTTTCCCTCTCTTCAGAGAAATTACAAGCTTATTTAGCTCTGACTTGGCTAACATCTATTATATAATCGCGAATCGGAAAAGCGCCCCTCCGCGCGCACTTTCCGATGTCGTCATGTGGATACGAATTTAACATTGGGCGCGAAGCGCCCAATGCTGCGAGAGCAATGGCCGCGAGGCCATTGCGAGTCGCTGGCCCAGGGCGAGCAATGGCCGCGAAGCGGCCATTGCGAGCCGCTGCCCCAAAATCGATCCACAGCCTCGGCTACAAATTTACCGATTTACCGCTCAGGTAGCGCGAGCAATGGCCGCGAGGCCATTGCGAGTCGCTGCCTGAGCCGCAACTCGCTCCCCGGGGACCATGGAGCGGAGGCGGCATAGCCGCCTCCGCTTTCCGCTACCCACAACTCGCCCCCCCAATGTCCGCACAGCCTCACCCAGGTCCAAACAGGCCCCCCATGTCCGCATAGCCGCCCCCCCATCTCCGCACACCCACCGCCATGTCCGCACAGCCCCCCCCCCCATGTCCGCACAGCCCCCCATGTCCGCACAGCCCCCCCATGTCCGCACCCCCACCCCCATGTCCGCACACCCACCCCCATGTCCGCACACCCACCCCCATGTCCGCACACCCACCCCCATGTCCGCACACCCACCCCCATGTCCGCACACCCACCCCCATGTCCGCACACCCACCCCCATGTCCGCACAGCCCCCCCATGTCCGCACACCCACCCACATGTCCGCACACCCACCCCGCAACAAAAACACCCCCGCCGCACCTAAGGCACTACCCCCTAAGTCCGCCCCACCCCTACACGTTAAGCCCCGACCACCTAACCCCCGACCCGCAGCATCCTAAGCCCCCGCCGATACCCCCTAAGCCCCGCCGTCTACCCCCTAAGCCACCGCCGCCCCTAAGCCCCTACCCCCTAAGCCCCGCAGCAGCCCCGACCACCTAACCCCCGACCCGCAGCATCCTAAGCCCCCGCCGATACCCCCTAAGCCCCGCCGTCTACCCCCTAAGCCACCGCCGCCCTTAAGCCCCTACCCCCTAAGCCCCGCAGCAGCCCCTAAGCCCCTACCCCCTAAGCCCCGCAGCAGCCCCTAAGCCCCTACCCCCTAAGACCCGTAGCATCCTAGGCCCCCGCCGATACCCCCTAAGCCATGCCGCCTACCCCCTAAGGCACCACCGCCCCTAAGACCCTACCCCCTAACCCCCGTAGCATCCTAGGCCCCCGCCGATACCCCCTAAGTCCGCCGCACCCGTACACGCTAAGCCCCGACCACCTAACCCCCGACCCGCAGCATCCTAAGCCCCCGCCGATACCCCCTAAGCCCCGCCGTCTACCCCCTGCCCCTCTCGCTAAAGCCCTACACCCTAAGCCCCTGCAGTCCCCTAACCTAACGCCGCTGTCACCTAAGGCCCTACACCCGAAGCCCCCGCCGTCCCCTAACCTAACGTCCCCGTCGATCACTTACATGCCTTCAAGTCATCTGATCGTCCGTCCGATCCACAAGTCCTCCGTCCGGCCAGGCGTCCTCTTCCTCCGGCCCCGGGGGTCTTCTCTCTTCTTTCCGCCATCTCCGCCTCTTCGTCCGGCCCCGGGGATCTTCTGTCTTCTTTTCGCTAACTTCCACCTCCGACGTCCTCTTCCTTCTCATTAAGATAGAATGGACGAAAAATCCCCCATTCTATCTTAATGAGATCTGAGGCCCTCTTCTGATTGGTCGCTGTATACTGCCCTCAGCCAATCAGAAGAGCCCCTCAGACTGAGACGCAGTTCTCATTCAGGTCCGCATTTTTTTTTCCCCATTGACATACATTAGCGGTGTGTCTGCGATTTTATGGCCGGCCACCTGGTTCTATTTGTCGGCCCTAAAATCGCGGACACACCGCTAATGCATGTCTATGGGCAGTCAGCGCGATTTCGGATTGGACGCCGACCAATCAGAATTCGAGCTGACTGCCCATAGACATAAAGTAAAAAAATAAATAAATTTAATAATAAAAAAAAGAATTAAAAAAGAATTAAAAAATAATAAAAAAATAATTAAAAAATAATAAATAATTAAATAAAAATAATAATAAAAAAAAAAAAAAATGCGGACCTGAATGAGAACTGTGTCTCAGTCTGACTTAAAAAAATAAATTAATTAAATAATAAAAAAAATTATTTAAAAATAATTAAAAAATAATAAAAAAATAAATAAAAAATAATAAATAATTCAATAAAATAATAATAAAAAAAATAAATATATGCTAATTATATCAGCCCTTCCAGCGGACCTGAATGAGAACTGGGTCTCAGCCTAAATAATAAATTTAATAATAAAAAAAATAATTAAAAAATAATAAAAAAATAATAAAAAAATAAATAAAAAATAATAAATAATTCAATTAAAATAATAATAAAAAAAAAAAAATATATGCTAATTATATCAGCCCTTCTAGCGGACCTGAATGAGAACTGGGTCTCAGCCTAAATAATAAATTTAATAATAAAAAAAATAATTAAAAAATAATTAAAAAATAATAAATAAAATAAATAAAAATAATAAATAATTCAATAAAAATAATAATAAAAAAAATAAATATATGCTAATTATATCAGCCCTTCCAGCGGACCTGAATGAGAACTGGGTCTCAGCCTAAATAATAAATTTAATAATAAAAAAAAATAATTAAAAAATAATTAAAAAATAATAAAAAAAATAAATAAAAAATAATAAATAATTCAATAAAAATAATAATAAAAAAATAAATATATGCTAATTATATCAGCCCTTCCAGCGGACCTGAATGAGAACTGGGTCTCAGCCTAAATAATAAATTTAATAATAAAAAAAATAATTAAAAAATAATTAAAAAATAATAAAAAAATAAATAAAAAATAATAAATAATTCAATAAAAATAATAATAAAAAAAATAAATATATGCTAATTATATCAGCCCTTCCAGCGGACCTGAATGAGAACTGGGTCTCATCCTAAATAATAAATTTAATAATAAAAAAAATAATTAAAAAATAATAAAAAAATAAATAAAAAATAATAAATAATTAAATAAAAAAATAATAATAAAAAAAAAAATTCTAATAATAATGATATTACTGCTAATAATAATGCTATTAATGCTAATAATTATGCTATTCATGCTAATAATAATGTTATTAATGCTATTATTAATGCTAATAATGCTATTATTAATGCTATTAATGCTAATAATAATGCTATTAATGCTATTAATAATGTTATTAATGCTATTATTAATGCTAATAATGCTATTATTAATGCTATTTATGCTAATAATAATGCTATTAATGCTATTAATAATGCTATTAATGCTATTATTTATGCTATTAATGCTATTAATACTAATATGTATCCTATTAATGGTATTATTAATGCTATTAATGCTAATAATAATGCTATTAATGCTATTAATGCTAATAATAATGCTATTAATGCTATTAATAATGTTATTAATGCTATTATTAATGCTAATAATGCCATTATTAATGCTATTAATGCTAATAATAATGCTATTAATGCTATTAAAAATGCTATTAATGCTATTAATTATGCTATTAATGCTAATATATTTATCCTATTAATGGTATTATTAATGCTATTAATAATGCTATTAATGCTAATATTATCCTATTAATAATGCTATTAATGCTATTAATAATGCTATTAATGCTATTAATTATGCTATTATTGCTATTAATGCTAATATTTATCCTATTCATGGTATTATTAATGCTATTAATGCTAATAATAATGCTATTAATGCTATTAATGCTAATAATAATGCTATTAATGCTATTAATAATGTTATTAATGCTATTATTAATGCTAATAATGCTATTATATAATGCTATTAATGCCAATAATAATGCTATTAATAATGCTATTAATGCTATTAATGCTAATAATTTATCCTATTTAATGCTATTTAATGCTAATAATAATCTATTAATTGCTATTAATAATGCTATTAATGCTATTAATTATGCTATTAATGCTATCAATGCTAATATTTATATCCTATTAATGGCATTATTAATGCTATTAATGCTAATAATAATGCTATTAATGCTATTAATAATGTTATTAAATGCTATTATTAATGCTATTATTAATGCTATTAATGCTAATAATAATGCTATTAATGCTAATTAATAATGCTATTAATGCTATTAATTATGCTATTAATGCTATTTAATGCTAATATTTATCCTATTAATATGCTATTAATATTGCTATTAATGCTAATAATAATGCTATTAATGCTATTAATAATGTTATTAATGCTATTATTAATGCTAATAATGCTATTATTAATGCTATTAATGCTAATAATAATGCGATTAATGCTATTAATAATTTTATTAATGCTATTATTAATGCTAATAATGCTATTATTAATGCTATTTATGCTAATAATAATGCTATTAATGCTATTAATAATGCTATTAATGCTATTATTTATGCTATTAATGCTATTAATGCTAATATTTATCCTATTAATGGTATTACTAATGCAAATTAAATGCGAATATTAATGCTATTAATGCTATTAATGCTAATAATAATGGTATTAATGCTATTAATAATGTTATTAATGCTATTATTAATGCTAATAATGCTATTATTAATGCTATTAATGCTAATAATAATGCTATTAATGCTATTAATAATGCTATTAATGCTATTAATGCTAATATTTATCCTATTAATGGTATTATTAATGCTATTAATAATGTTATTAATGCTAATATTTTATCCTATTAATGCTATTAATGCTATTAATAATGCTATTAATGCTATTAATTATGCTATTATTGCTATTAATGCAAATATTTATCCTATTCATGGTATTATTAATGCTATTAATGCTAATAATAATGCTATTAATGCTAGTAATGCTAATAATAATGCTATTAATGCTATTAATAATGTTATTAATGCTATTATTAATGCTAATAATGCTATTATTAATGCCAATAATAATGCTATTAATAATGCTATATAATGCTATTAATGCTAATATTTATACTATTAATGCTATTAATGCTAATAATAATGCTATTAATGCTATTAATAATGCTATTAATGCTATTAATTATGCTATTAATGCTATCAATGCTAATATTTATCCTATTAATGGCATTATTAATGCTATTAATGCTAATAATAATGCTATTAATGCTATTAATAATGTTATTAATGCTATTATTAATGGTATTAATGCTATTATTAATGCTATTAATGCTAATAATAATGCTATTAATGCTATTAATTATGCTATTAATGCTATTTATGCTAATATTTATCCTATTAATGCTATAATATTGCTATTAATGCTAATAATAATGCTATTAATGCTATTAATAATGTTATTAATGCTATTATTTATGCTAATAATGCTATTATTAATGCTAATAATAATGCTATTAATGCTATTAATAATGTTATTAATCCTATTATTATTGCTAATAATGCTATTATTAATGCTAATAATAATACTATTAATGCTATTAATAATGTTATTAATGCTATTATTAATGCTAATAATGTTATTATTAATGCTATTAATGCTAATAATAATGCTATTAATGCTATGTTATTAATGCTATTATAATGCTAATAATGCTATTATTAATGCTATTAATGTTAATAATAATATGCTATTAATATGCTATTAATAATGTTATTAATGCTATATATGCTAATAATGCTATTAATAATGCTATTAATGCTAATAATAATGCTATTAATGCTATTAATACTGTTATTAATGCTCATAATACTGCTAATAATGCTATTAATACTGCTATTACTGCTAATAATAATGCTATGGCTTATATTATTGCTATTGATGATGCGATTATTATTTAAAAATGTTTAAAAAAACAATAAACATATTTTAGATACCCGATGCATTTGCATCAGGCTAACAGCTATAACTACTATAATCAAATTAATGCACGTTCTAGAATCCCGATGCATTTGCATCGGGCTCACAGCTAGTCTATTATAAACATAAGGGCAACTTAAGACTGACCATTATGTAGACCATTAACAGTATGCATCAAATATTTAAATAAGCCATTAAGCTTTCCTTATATATCAATGCCGATCTGCTGAACCAACCGTTATTGGCAGGACCAGTCAATCATAAGCAGGGGGAGCTTCTTGACACTTCCCTGAAAGCAAATATTAGAGACATAAGAATCGGGTTATTGCAATTTTTACTGAGAACACATGTAGGGTCAGTCAACCCAAACACGCAGATTACATGGGCAGAAGTCATTAGTGATAGCTATTTACCAGCAGTTATCTGACAGATATCTAATGTTTATGGCTGACCTTAGACCGTTACCATGCCAGATTACGATGACAGATCATCAACATACTTTTGAATAAAGCTGGTAAAAAACAAAATGCAAATTGGTTAACTTCTGGTTGTTATGGATGAATATTCACATCCGTGATGTGATAGCTACAAGACATTCTGGAGAAGCCTACAGGCCTGTGCCGACATTATCAGGCCACGTGCACACACTAAGTTTTTGATGAGTTTTTTACCTGAGGATTTGTAGACAAAACCAGGAGTGGAGCAATCAGAGGAAAAGTCTAATAGAAACACCTGCTCCACTTCTGTATTTAATTATCCACTCCTGGTTTTGGCTACAAATCCTGAGGTAAAAAACTCACCAAATACTGAACATGTGCACGTGGCCTTTGCTCACTCTCTGCTTCTTCAACAGTGTGTAAAATTGCGTCGGGTATATTTTTCAAAGTGTTTGAATTTTTGGGGACCTCAGAATGTGAGGAAATTCAACCTGAGGTTAATCCCCCTGCAGATCAAACCACTCATCTCTATTAAGTGGTGTACTAATCTATGCCTGCTATGAGAGCTCTGGCATTATTTGTAGTAAATCTGTTGGATGAAGGTTTATCCCACTGTTGATTGATTGTGTTCCTCCTTCTCTTCCCCATATTCACCTTGTATGGATTTTGAAGCTCTAGCTTGTGTTTAAACAACAGCTTTTTGTATTGTTTGTTATTTTCTATGGCACAACTTAGTGGAAACATGTATGAATAGTAATGTCCACTAGAGCACAATCACCAACATTTTACTCACACCTATCATCTCAACTAAATATTTGAAAGATATATTTGCTCTCTGGCTCAATTTCTGCAAACGTACCGGTCAGTATTCAGTCTTAACCTGCTCAGCTAGTTACCGATGTATGCTAGAGGTGGTGGTTATACAGAAACACAATACTTTCACAATGCTCAGCGTACATACTTATAAATAACAGATCAATCCGTTAAGTGCTTTTGCCTGTAATAAAGCCACTTGAAGGTATTAATTAATCAAATAAACCAGTGATACTTGCATAAGAAACTGATAGAACCAGCTTGCATCATAGAGATATTAAACAAATTATTGAAAACAAAATAAACAGATTTCTGTATGCACATAAAAGACAGTGATGGAAAATCAAACAATGTGGCTTTAAAGTGTATTTTATCTGTACACACAGATTGCATTAAAAGGATATGTTATAGCAATAAAGTCCTTTTATTTAACCAAAATGTTTATAAAATACAGTTAATTCATTAAAGGGTCTGTCCAGGACGTTAGCATTGATAAGTCAACTTCCAGACCATGGTGTTACAGGTTAGTTGTAGGAGTGCCAGGTGGTGCACACTCATCAATCAGACATTAATGACCTATCCTAAGTATAGGTCATTAATGTTCAAGTCTCTTACAAGCCCGTTAAGATTTCACACAAATAGCATTGTCCCATTAAAGTACAATATAACCAAATCTAAAGAAAAGTCATCCATCCTTTCTGGTCATTCAAAGTTTGATCACTTTTTTCCACAGTAACTTGCAAGACAAAATTGAAAGGAGAGCAAAGGAGTAAGAAGGAAAGAGTGGGAAGGAGCAGACATATTGCCAATTAAACGATAAAATTCACAGTTAACCTCCCTGGCGGTATGATTATGTCAGGAATCTTGTACTAAATGCGGTACCATTTTTTTGGTAAAAAATTTCTTTTATGGGCAGAAATTTTATACTTTTTTATTATGGGCCAAAAGTTTATACTTTTTTATTTCCTGCCCAGTTCCGCCTCCAATGAGCCGCTGCCCGACTGGGTAGGGACCCCTCAAGCATCAGTAGGGGGCCCCCGTGACCCTGTGACAGAGGAGAGGAGGGTAACTGAGGGAAGCATCCTGCTTCCCTTGGGTGTTCCTGCCCCTCCTCTCGTCTGCAGCCCAGGCTCTAACCCTAACCCTAACACTAGCCCTAACCCTAACCCTAACCCTAACCCTAACCCTAGCCCTAGCCCTAACCCTAACCCTAGCCCTAACCCTAACCCTTACTCTAACCCCGACCTAACTGCTGCTAGCATGAACAACACCACTGCCCCAGCCCCTCGGTCCGCGACTGCAATTGCCGCGACCGCACTGCTGAGTGTGACTCGGGATTACCGCTTCTGACAGTGAAAGTTAACCCCGAGTTACACTCGGGAATACCGCTAGGAAGGTTAAATGCATTGGTGAAATCATAAAGTACCCCAAAAAATTTAACTTTGAAACATGGTTTGGATCAGATGCCAATTAGGGTGCTGCCTTAACATTTAGGGTAGATTTGTTTCAATGGCTTACTTGATGGTATGGTAAGAAAGGTATGAGTTTATCACTTTTTGACATTTTATTACTATCTAATTCCCCAACCAGGCCTCAAAAGCCTCACTAGAACAATGACCACATAATATGTGCCAAAATACCCAAAAGTGTACTGGACACGAGTTGATTGACTGATCCATTTAAAATTAGTGTATACCATATCCTACAGTTAGGGCCAGAAATATTTGGACAGTGACACAATTTTCGCGAGTTGGGCTCTGCATGCCACCACATTGGATTTGAAATGAAACCTCTACAACAGAATTCAAGTGCAGATTGTAACGTTTAATTTGAAGGGTTGAACAAAAATATCTGATAGAAAATGTAGGAATTGTACACATTTCTTTACAAACACTCCACATTTTAGGAGGTCAAAAGTAATTGGACAAATAAACATAACCCACACAAAATATTTTTATTTTCAATATTTTGTTGCGAATCCTTTAGAGGCAATCACTGCCTTAAGTCTGGAACCCATGGACATCACCAAACGCTGGGTTTCCTCCTTCTTAATGCTTTGCCAGGCCTTTACAGCCCAGCCTTCAGGTCTTGCTTGTTTGTGGGTCTTTCCGTCTTAAGTCTGGATTTGAGCAAGTGAAATGCATGCTCAATTGGGTTAAGATCTGGTGATTGACTTGGCCATTGCAGAATGTTCCACTTTTTTGCACTCATGAACTCCTGGGTAGCTTTGGCTGTATGCTTGGGGTCATTGTCCATCTGTACTATGAAGCGCCATCCAATCAACTTTGCAGCATTTGGCTGAATCTGGGCTGAAAGTATATCCCGGTACACTTCAGAATTCATCCGGCTACTCTTGTCTGCTGTTATGTCATCAATAAACACAAGTGACCCAGTGCCATTGAAAGCCATGCATGCCCATGCCATCACATTGCCTCCACCATGTTTTACAGAGGATGTGGTGTGCCTTGGATCATGTGCCGTTCCCTTTCTTCTCCAAACTTTTTTCTTCCCATCATTCTGGTACAGGTTGATCTTTGTCTCATCTGTCCATAGAATACTTTTCCAGAACTGAGCTGGCTTCTTGAGGTGTTTTTTCAGCAAATTTAACTCTGGCCTGTCTATTTTTGGAATTGATGAATGGTTTGCATCTAGATGTGAACCCTTTGTATTTACTGTCATGGAGTCTTCTCTTTACTGTTGACTTAGAGACAGATACACCTATTTCACTGAGAGTGTTCTGGACTTCAGTTGATGTTGTGAACGGGTTCTTCTTCACCAAATAAAGTATGCGGCGATCATCCACCACTGTTGTCATCCGTGGACGCCCAGGCCATTTACAGTTCCCAAGCTCACCAGTCAATTCCTTTTTTCTCAGAATGTACCCAACTGTTGATTTTGCTACTCCAAGCATGTCTGCTATCTCTCTGATGAATTTTTTCTTTTTTTTCAGCCTCAGGATGTTCTGCTTCACCTCAATTGAGAGTTCCTTTGACCGCATGTTGTCTGGTCACAGCAACAGCTTCCAAATGCAAAACCACACACCTGGAATCCACCCCTGACCTTTTAACTACTTCATTGATTACAGGTTAACGAGGGAGACGCCTTCAGAGTTAATTGCAGCCCTTAGAGTCCATTGTCCAATTACTTTTGGTCCCTTGAAAAAGAGGAGGCTATGCATTACAGAGCTATGATTCCTAAACCCTTTCTCCGATTTGGATGTGGAAACTCTCATATTGCAGCTGGGAGTGTGCACTTTCAGCCCATATTACATATATAATTGTATTTCTGAACATGTTTTTGTAAACAGCTAAAATAACAAAACTTGTGTCACTGTCCAAATATTTCTGGCCCTAACTGTATATAAGAAAAGCGTATGGATCTACCTGTAGCAAAACATTTTTCCAGCCCTGACCACAGTGAAACCAATATGGGGCTGCTCATCTTAAAAAGCAACTTCAAATCACAGTGAGAAAGAAGAATTTGGGAATACAAATTGATAACGACCTTTGACACGTTCAAAACAGGATTAAATGTATCACATGGATTCATGGCTTTTAATATAACATGAATAGACATTTGGGGACATCACAGATTCATGCGTTTTTATATAAATTGCAAAGACATTTGGGTATATCACATCTTCCAACAGACTCCATTTTGAGGACAATGAACTTTTGACACTTCTTATGTGAACACCCTCGCTTCCTTTTATTGATTTTCCCAACTCATTTAAGTATTTTCAGTACTCCACAGGCTACTACCATATAACAATAATACAATTTGTTCTGCTTATCTTAGAATTTTAGTTTCAATTCCCAACCCCTCTCTTCCTCCCTAGCCTGACTCTGCATTACATCACCTATCACATTTACTACAGTATATAAGACTGTTTTTTTTTGTTTTGTTTTTTTTGTTTCATTTGCTTATGTATATATGTATGTGCCTTTAGAATTTGTGCCATTATCTGCCTGACGAAGGGGCCACAGTGACCCGAAAGCTTGCTATCTTTTCAGTTTGCCATTAAAAGGTATCAACCTCAGATTCCAATATTTTTCAACCAATTTAAAGGGATTCAGTTTGCACAGAATGACATTTCAAGCCCATTACAGGTACTTGTGCATCATGGTGGAGATGGTTATTTAAATACATCTTCCCATCTGCTTGTTTTCCATCTCTACACCCTTTTCTGGCTCTATGAAGGCAGAGCTGTCAATCAAAGAAGATGGGAGGGTGGAGATTAATGCAAAACAAACAGGTAGTTAGGTGTATTTACAGCATAACCGCCGTTTAACTTTGTATTGTGAGGTAGTATTGCAAGACAAATGGCAGTGAGCCCGGTATCAGTTCATACAGTACCCAGGTTTATTGATGAGGCTCAGAAGTGGCACAAGCCGACGAGTTCCGGAACGCAGCCGGGTACAATGCATACATCCACCGTACAGTAACACGGTCCCTTCGGGTTAGGAGTTCTCTCCGGTCTAGGTCGCACTGGGCTCCCAGGTTAGGCCTTGTTGTAATAGCACACAGCCTCTCACACCTCTGACCTGACTGCTCAGCAGCCTCTTCTGCCTCAGCTCAGGCCGAAGCTCTCCACAGAGAACCTCGCCCTGTCTCCTAACCTAGCTTTAAACCCCGTGTCTCCCTCCGGGGAAAACCTACAAGGCCCGGACTGGAGTGGAGCATCCCTCTATCCTACATTCCATACCAGGTTCAATACGTGACAGTGCACATTCTGGGGGACACATAGCGGCCCTCGCATATGATCCCCCTCACTTTCTCACACACACACCCCCACTGTTCAAATGTATGGGGTTGAACACCAGCTACCAAACAGGGTGCCCGGGACAGGGCATCCACATTGCCTTGCAACTTGCTAGCCCGGTGTTCCACTGAGAAACTAAAGTTTTGGAGGGACAGAAACCATCGGGTGACCCGAGCATTCCGTTCCTTGGCATTCCGCATCCAGACCAGGGCAGAATGGTCCGTAACCAACCGGAACTGCCACCCGAGCAAATAGTAGCTAGGGACTCCAAGGCCCATTTTACAGCCAAGAACTCCTTCTCCACTACGCTATAATTTTTCTCTGCCTGGGACAGTTTCCGGCTCAAGTAGGTGACCGGATGTTTGTCTCCGTTCACCTCTTGCGACAGCACAGCACCCAGCCCCACCTCAGAGGCATCTGTTTGCATGATGAAGGTGCTCTTGAAGTTGGGACTGATGAGGACTGGCTGTCCGCACAATGCCACCTTCATAGACTGAAACACCGCTTCCGCTTGGGGATTCCAACGCACCATAACAGACTTCTTCCACATTAAGAGATCGGACAAGGCAGCGGTTCGCCCAGCAAAGTTGGGTATGAAGCGTCTGTAGTACCCAACAATGCCGAGGAATGCCCTCATCTGTTTGGTAAACACTGGTCGAGGCTATTTTTGAATGGCCTTGATTTTGTTTATTTGGGGTTTGATAACCCCTCGCCCAATCACATATCCCAGGTACCGGGCCTCCTCGAGACCCATAGCACATTTTTTTGGATTCGCCATCACGCCCGCGGCCCTGAGCGAATCCACCACTGCCTGCACCTAGGACAAGTGCGTGTGCCAATCCTTACTGAAGATGATGATATCATCCAAATAAGCGGACGCATACTTCTGATGGGGTCGTAACACTATGTCTGTTAGCCGCTGGAAGGTAGCCGGGGCCCCATGCAACCCAAAAGGCAATACGACATAGTGATAGAAGCCCTCCGGGTTAACAAAGGCGGTCTTCTCCTTGGCCGACTCAGTTAGAAGCACCTGCCAGTAACCCTTGGTTAGATCGAGCATCGTGAAATACTGGGCCTGCCCCAGTCTTTCAATTAGCTCGTCCACCCAGGGCACGGGATAAAGGTCGAATTTCGACACCTCATTCAACTTCCGGAAGTCGTTGAAGAGCCGCAGCAATCCGTCCGGCTTCAGAATCAGCACAATGGGACTAGCCCATTCACTCCGTGATTCCTCAATTACTCCCAGCTTGAGCATTTGTCTCACTTCAGCCGCGATGGCTTGTCTTCGGGCCTCTGGTACCCGGTACGGTTTCATTTGCACCTTTACCCGGGGCTTGGTGACAATGTCATGTTGAATGACGGAAGTACGGCCGGGCAGGTCGGAGAATACATCTGGATTCTGCTGCACCCAACTTTCGAGCCTCCCGTAGCTGTGCCTTAGTGAGGGTGTCACTTATTTTTACCTCGTCTGCCTCTCTCAGGGCCGATAGCGGGGAGTCCCCGGGCAACCCAGCCGGGGGAGCCTCCATGATCAGGCACTCCCGGTCTTTCCAGGCTTTGAGCAAATTAGCATGGTATAGCTGTACGGGTTTTCTCTTCCCAGGTTGGTACACCTTGTAATTCACTTCTACCTTTTCCCGGATTTCATACGGCCCCTGCCATTTGGCCAAGAGTTTGCTCTCCGCAGTCGGCACTAAAACCATCACTTGATCCCCCACCTCAAAGGACCTGACAGTGGCCCTCCTATTATACATGCGACTTTGAGCTCCCTGGGCATCCATTAGGTGCTCTTTTACGATAGGCATGACCGTGGTGATCCGGTCCTGCATATTAGCCACATGCTCAATAACACTCTTATAGGGAGTGGGTTCCTGTTCCCATATCTCTTTGGCGACATCCAACAACCCTCTAGGATGTCTGCCGTACAATAACTCAAATGGGGAAAACCCCGTAGATGACTGCGGTACCTCCCGGATGGCAAACATCAAAAAGGGCAGTAACATGTCCCAATCCTTCCCATCCTTGGCAACTAGCTTTTTAAGCATGGATTTTAGGGTTTTGTTAAACCGCTCGACTAACCCCTCGGTCTGGGGATGGTACACTGAGGTGCACAGCTATTTTATATTCAGCAGTTTACACAGTTCTTTGGTTACTTTGGACATAAAAGGAGTCCCCTGATCCTTAAGGATCTCCTTTGATAGCCCCAGGTGACAAAACATAGAAAACATCTCCCGGGCAATAAGCTTAGACGTTGTGTGGCGTAGCGGAATCGCCTCCGGGTATCGGGTGGCGTAATCGACGACCACGAGGATGTGTTGGTGGCCCCGTGCCGATTTAACTATGGGCCCTACCAAATCCATGGCAATCCGTTCAGAAGGCTTCTCTATGACCGGTAGAGGTACCAATGGACTCCGGAAGGTTGCGATGGGTGTGGTCAACTGACATTCCGGGCAGGAGTCACAGAAGCTCTGGACATTTGCATACACTACCGACCAGAAGAATCGCCGCAAGATGCGCTCTTGCGTTTTTTAGTCCCCCCAGCAGGTGGGAGTGGGCCATCTCTTGGACCGCCTGGCGGTGTGTCTGCGGTACTACCAGTTGCTTCACGACCTCCTCCCGGATTTTGTCCACCTTATAGAGCAACTCTCGGTCGACCACCATGCGTGGAAAAACATTCTCGGCCCCCGGTTGCTGAGCCACCCCATTTACTTTCCCGTGCCCAGGTCAGGGTGGGATCCTGCAGCTGAGCTGTCCCAAACGCTCCCTGGGGCACTTCCAGCTCTGGAATCGATTGGGTCTCCTCGACCTCTCCTGCCAATACCTCTAGGGGGAACCTATCGTGGTGACACTCTATCCCTAGGTTGGCGACCCCATACCAAAGGGACCCTTGACTTGGAATCATCGGGTTCGGCACCCAGATCCAATGGTGTTTGCGAGGGCTACTCCTCCTACCCCATAGGGACCAAAACAATGGTAAATTTCTTCCCAGCACAATCCCATAAGGTAGAGTCTTCACTACTCTGAGCACATCGTTTACCTCCCTACACGAAGTGGAAAAAGTTACCTCCGCAGTCGGATACTCACGGAGGTCCCCATGTATACATCTGACTCCGATCTTTCCCCCAGTGGGCTCCAACCCGGGAGTAATGACCCATGAACCAGAGTCACCAAACTGCCGGAGTCCAAGAGAGCCTCCGCTCTGTGTCCATTAACGAGCACCGGGCACAGCTGGGGTTCCATTGTGGGAACAACCGCATCTGCGGCGAGCACGGTGCTGGCATACATACAAATTCGGCGTGTAAACCCGCAGTCCATGGGTTCAATAGTCAGAGGACAATAGGCCACCACATGACCTGGCCCTTTGCATCGCCCGCACTAACTAGCAGTGCCACCGCCACTCCGGAGGCCCCAACGAGGGGAGCCTGGTCTCCTGCCAGCCACCCTCCGGAGTACCCCCTCAGCGGGAGCTTGTGTAGGATGGTCCCCAGCAGAGGGACGTGCACCTTTTCCCTACTCCGGAGGTCGGCGGGACAGACGCAGGGGGGCAGAGTCCCATATGAACTCCTGGGTGGCTGTATACCTCTCAATCAGACTAACCATCTGGTCCAGTGTACCCGGGTCCCCTTGCCCCACCCAACGCTGTATAGCGACTGGCAGAGTTCGTACCAGTCTGTGGATCACCACCCACTCCACCATCTGGCCCGGAGACAAGAGCTCCGGCTGGAACCACCGTTTTACCAGCTGCAGTAAGTCATACGCCTGAGATCGAGCCAGTTTGGATTCCACAAAGGACCAGGAAAACACCCGTTGGGCTCTCACATAGGTATTGACCCCAGTTGAGCAAGGATCTCACCTTTTAGTTTCCCGTAGTCCTGCGCATCCTCCCAACTGAGGTCAGAGTATGCCTTCTGTGGTGCGTCGCTCATCAGGAATGGCGCCACTACTTCAGCCCACTGACCAGCTGGGAGACCTTCCCGCTCAAAGACGGTGTGGAACACTTCCACGTCGTCCTCCTGAGTCAGCTTTCTCAATACTGATCGGACCCGGTCTCGGGCCTCACGCCGTTCCGGGGAAGGCGCTGGTGGCGGGTCTCGCGGTGCCATAATTTGCTGTGGGAGCAGTTCATTGGTTTTCTGTTGTTGTTGAAACTGCTGCTGTTGTCTCTGCTGGGTAAGCACCAACTGCTTTAAGAGCTCCTCCATATTGACAGCAGACCTGAACTGTAGCTTGGCCGGCTTGAGTATGGAGTTCAGGTTGCCCGCATTTTCCACCATATGTGAGGTAGCGCCGGGATTGCAAGACAAACGGCAGTGAGCCCAGTATCAGTTCATACAGTACCCGGATTTATTGATGAGGCACAGAAGGGGCACAAGCCGCCGGGTTCTGGGACACAGCCCGGGTTAGGAGTTCTCTCCAGCCTAGGTCGCACTGGGCTCCCGGGTTAGGCCGTGTTGTAATAGCACACAGCCTCTCACACCCCTGACCTGACCGCTCAGCAGTCTCTTCTGCCTCAGCTCAGGCCAAAGCTCTCCACTGAGTACCCCGCCCCATTTCCAAACCTAGCTTTTAACCCTGTGTCTCCCTCTGGGGAAAACCTACAAGACCCGGACTGGAGTGGAGCATCCCTCTATCCTACATTCCATACCGGGTTCAATACGTGACAGTGCACATTCTGGGGGACACATAGCGGCCCTTGCATATGATCCCCCTCACTGTCTCACAGTATCTAATAATAATGTAGAGCAAGTGTCACATCGCCATCGGACTCGGTGGCCGGTGTTCCTGCCTCGGCCGCTGGGAGGAGCCGGATTCCTTCGTCTGGTGGTGCTGGTGATAGGAAGGCCTTGTCCTCATATGGACCTGCTCCAGCGACGTCTGCCTCTGTCGCTGAGCGCCGCTGTGTTTCCCCTCTGGGTGGTGTTGGTCGCAGAAGAGCGGGCCCTGCAGAGGTGTCCGTTAGGCGCAGCCTGCGTTCTTCTGTCAGAGGTGGGCTGGGTGGAGCCAGTCGTGCATCTCCATCTGGCCTGGCTCTAGGGGCGGTTCGGATGAGGTCATCAGGCTGTGAGCTCCAGCCTATGGGAGGTAACCGCGCCCTTCAAATACATTGGAGCCTGTCTTGCAGGCCGCCAGATATAGTTTTGGTTCCCCAGTGATATAGTGTATGTTTAGTTTTGTCTCTGACCTTGCCTGGATTTCTGACTCTGCCTCTGCCTATTGATTTTGTACCTCAGCTGCCCTCTTGGTTTTGCCCTTGACCTTTGCCTGGATTTTTGACTCTGCTACCGCCTGACGATTTTGTACCTTCGCTGCCCTCTCGGTTTTGACTCGGACTCCTGACTACGTTCTTCGCTTCCTGATTTTTTCCCTTCCTAGACGACCTCCCTGCTCTGCTGCTCCCATAGGCAGCTACCCCCTGGGCTCCGCTATAATTCCAGATCCCTGTATAGGGGTTAAGGGTCTCGGGGTTTCTCGGGGTGCTGCCTTACCAGCAGCTCAGCCTTACAGCGGACGGTCGTCACATTATATCTGGCCATACCATTTTATATATATATAGGTATCGACTATATATATATTTAAACGCATTCCCTTACTTTTTTTTCTCTCCTTTTCCCAATGGTTACCTGTTGTTTTTTTTTTTTTTTCTTTACTCTGAGCTGTGTCAGCTGTTAATTGCTTCCATCAATACACCTGTGTCTAGCTTCACAGTCCTGTGGAGGAACACTCCCATCTTCTCATACCAACATGCTGCACAAGTCACCATCTGAAGTCCTCTGCATGAATGCTGGAGATCAGAAGGCCTCATTCCCTGGATGTCAGCACCTGGGGGGCTCTGGCTATGCCTGCTCAGGTGCCCAGGTAGGATTGCCCGCAAATGCGGCCAAAGTCCTGTTACCTATTTCTTTGACTTACCTTAAGAAATCTGTGTGTTTGGAGGCTTATGTTGACAGTGGCTCAGAGGGGAATTTCATAGATCTCCATATAGCGAGAACTCTTGGTGTACCACTGCTAAGGCTTAATGCCCCCATTAGAACCACTGCAGTTAATGGCACTCCCCTCATCCAGGGTGGAGTGGAATTTGTCACTGAGGAAGTGTCAATGCTGGTGGGGTTGTTACATGCTGAAAAGATGTCATTTTTTGCATTCTGTAATTTATCATCTGCAGTAATCCTGGGCATGCCATGGTTACGTAAACATAACCCAGTCATAGACTGGCACTTGGGTGACATCGTGCGCTGGAGCCCAAAGTGTCAGGATAACTGTATCTCGCTGTCTGTGAACCAAGTGAAGGTCAAGACTCCTCCATTTGTACCATTCGCCTTTAGAGATTTTGAGGATGTATTTTCTATTCAGGAATCAGAGAAATTACCCCCTCACAGAAAGTATGATTGCTCCATAGATTTGATACCTGCTTCTCGTCTCCCAAAGGGGAGAATATTTAACCTCTCTGGTCCGGAACGTCAGGCTATGAATGATTACATAGCAGACAGTCTGAGAAAGGGGTATATTAGACCATCCACCTCACCAGTAGGGGCCGGTTTCTTTTTTGTGGGAAAGAAAGATGGCGGCCTCAGACCTTGCATTGATTACCGCGAATTAAACGCGATCACTGTGAAAAACCAGTATCCTCTTCCACTCATCCCTGATCTTTATAATCAGCTGTTGGGAGCCAAGTATTTCACCAAACTGGACCTCAGGGGAGCATATAACCTGGTCCGTATAAAAGAAGGCGATGAGTGGAAGACCGCGTTCAATACGCCTCTCGGCCATTTTGAGTATCTCGTAATGCCGTTCGGGTTAAGCAACGCACCTGCGGTTTTTCAGAATTTCGTGAACGATATATTCAGAGACATCAGTGGTGTATATGTGGTCGTTTATTTGGACGACATTCTGGTTTTTTCTCCTGGTCTTTGGTCGCACGTCCGACATGTCCGTACTGTGCTCCAGAGACTCAGAGAGCATTCTTTATTCGCCAAATTAGAGAAATGTGTCTTCATGGAGGAGGAGATAAACTTTTTGGGGTATATTATCTGCTAAAGGTTTTCGCATGGATCCTGCCAAAATTAAACCCATTAAGGAATGGGTACAACCCAAGTCTCTGAAGGCACTGCAGCGATTCTTGGGTTTCGCTAACTATTACCGCAAATTTATTAAAGGGTTTTCCGAGATAGCCAAACCACTCACTGATTTGACGCGTAAAGGGGCGGATGTGGTTAATTGGAAGCCTGAAGCGATTTATGCGTTTTCTAAGTTAAAGGAATGTTTCTCCTCTGACCCAATATTGGTTCAGCCTGATCTGGACCGCCCCTTCATTGTAGAGGTAGATGCCTCTGAAGTTGGAGTGGGGGCAGTGCTGTCACAAGGCACTGCATCCCTCACTCAGCTTCGTCCGTGTGCCTTCTTTTCCCGAAAATTTTCATCTACCGAGATGAATTATGACATAGGTAACCGAGAGTTGTTGGCAATCAAATGGGCCTTCGAGGAATGGCGCCACTTCCTCGAAGGCGCCAAACATAAGATTACCGTAATTACTGACCACAAAAACCTGACCTACTTGGAGTCAGCAAAAAGACTGAATCCTAGACAGGCTAGGTGGGCTTTGTTCTTCTCCAGATTTGATTTTGTTATCACCTTCCGACCAGGTACTAAAAATGTAAGGGCTGATGCCCTGTCTCGAAGTTTTTGCCCCATACAAGTCGGGGACGTTGAACCGACTCCCATTTTAACCAAGGGGATTGTTGTCTCGGCTGTGTCTTTGGACCTTCTGGAAGAGATTCGTAGATCTCCAGAACAGGCCCCTGACACTACTCCTGCCCAGAAACTATTTGTCCCTACCAAATTTCGCCTCCAAGTTCTTAAGGAATCTCATGATTCCGTCCTCGCAGGGCACCCTGGTATCAATAACACCATCAGACTTGTAACCAGGAGTTTGTGGTGGCCAACCATAGTAAAGGACTGTAAGGAATATGTACTGGCTTGTGAAACCTGTGCTCGCGCTAAGTCTCCCCGCAACCGCCCTGCCGGGTTGCTCCAGTCCTTGCCTACCCCTGAGGGTCCTTGGACTCATATCTCCATGGATTTTATTACTGACCTGCCACTCTCAGAAGGGAAGACTTGTATCTGGGTAGTGGTAGACAGATTCAGCAAGCAGTGTCATTTTGTTCCGCTGTCCGGGCTACCTAATTCCGAGACCCTGAGCAAAGTATTTATTAATCATGTTGTGCGATTGCATGGTGTTCCTGTGAATATTGTTTCTGACAGGGGCACCCAGTTTGTTTCTAAGTTTTGGAGGGCATTCTGTAAACGGATTGGAATTGACTGTTCCTTTTCTTCTGCCTATCACCCTGAAACCAATGGTCAAACCGAGCGCGCTAATCAAGCTCTCGAACAGTATCTACGTTGTTATGTCTCTGAGCATCAATCTGATTGGGTGGAACATCTGCCACTAGCAGAATTCGCCATGAATAACCAGTACCAGGAGTCCATCAAGACCACCCCTTTCTACTGTAATCATGGGCTGCACCCGCGCTTTTGTTCATTTTCTTCTAGGCTTTCTGATGTTTCCTGGGGTAGAAAGGTCCGTAGATCAGTTAAAGACTATCTGGTCTGAAGTGACCAAAAACTTAAAGGGGGCTCAGACTAGGCAGGCGTCTTCTGCTAATAAACGGCGTTCCAAGGGTCCGGACCTGGGAGTTGGGGACAAAGTTTGGTTGTCCACAAAAAATATCAAGCTCAAAGTGCCGTCTGCCAAACTAGGTCCCAGGTTTATTGGTCCGTATGAAATTGTTGACGTGATTAACCCTGTAGCCTTTCGTCTGAAGCTCCCTCAATCATTCAAACTGCCCAATGTATTCCATAAATCCCTTCTCAAATTGTACCGATCTCCGATTCGTCCTGTCCGGTCCCCTCCTCCTCCGGTCTTGGTCGGGGGTGCCGTGGAATACGAAGTTCAGCGAATCCTTGATTCCCGCTTGGTGAGAGGATCCGTGCAGTATCTGGTACATTGGAAGGGCTATGGTCCGGAGGAGAGGTCCTGGGTGCCTGCCGGTAATATCCATGCCAAGGGTTTGATCAGGAGATTTCATCTTCTTCATCCCAATAAACCGGGTTTTGTGGGTCCGGAGGCCCCTCGTGGAGGGGGGGGTACTGTCACATCGCCATCGGACTCGGTGGCCGGTGTTCCTGCCTCGGCCGCTGGGAGGAGCCGGATTCCTTCGTCTGGTGGTGCTGGTGATAGGAAGGCCTTGTCCTCATATGGACCTGCTCCAGCGACGTCTGCCTCTGTCGCTGAGCGCCGCTGTGTTTCCCCTCTGGGTGGTGTTGGTCGCAGAAGAGCGGGCCCTGCAGAGGTGTCCGTTAGGCGCAGCCTGCGTTCTTCTGTCAGAGGTGGGCTGGGTGGAGCCAGTCGTGCATCTCCATCTGGCCTGGCTCTAGGGGCGGTTCGGATGAGGTCATCAGGCTGTGAGCTCCAGCCTATGGGAGGTAACCGCGCCCTTCAAATACATTGGAGCCTGTCTTGCAGGCCGCCAGATATAGTTTTGGTTCCCCAGTGATATAGTGTATGTTTAGTTTTGTCTCTGACCTTGCCTGGATTTCTGACTCTGCCTCTGCCTATTGATTTTGTACCTCAGCTGCCCTCTTGGTTTTGCCCTTGACCTTTGCCTGGATTTTTGACTCTGCTACCGCCTGACGATTTTGTACCTTCGCTGCCCTCTCGGTTTTGACTCGGACTCCTGACTACGATCTTCGCTTCCTGATTTTTTCCCTTCCTAGACGACCTCCCTGCTCTGCTGCTCCCATAGGCAGCTACCCCCTGGGCTCCGCTATAATTCCAGATCCCTGTATAGGGGTTAAAGGTCTCGGGGTTTCTCGGGGTGCTGCCTTACCAGCAGCTCAGCCTTACAGCGGACGGTCGTCACAGCAAGTGATTATAATAAACTTTCAGTTGTACTTTATAAGTGAAATCTGGAAGAAAACCTTTCAAAAATCTTCCAGAAGATGTCCCCCCAGGCTGTTTCTGACCAGACATATGCTGATCGACAAGGAAATCCACCTTCAGCTTTCTCCTTTGAGCTGTCTTCCCCTGTGAGCTCTCTCCCCCGTGTGCTCGCCCCTCTCCCTGTGCACTCTCTCTGACCCCTTGTGTGCTCTCTCAGACCCCTGTGCACTCACCCTCTGTGCTTTGTCTCTACCTGTTGTGCTCTCTCCCTCCTGTGGTGACCAATGGTGGCGGCAGCTTAAGTGCATATGCACACACCAGGTCACGCCTCCGCCATCATTGTATACCCAGGTGTCCAAAGATTTGAGAGAGCACCAAAAGGGAAGACAGGTCAAAGGAGAGAACACAGGGGGAGAAGAGAGTGCGGACAGGGGGAGAAAGAGAGCAGACAGGGGGGAGAGACAACCACCGTGCCCAGAGCCGCAGAGCCTGCCCCTATTGTGATAGCATCGAGTTCACATCTAGTGTATATATATATATATAATGACACGCCCACCACGGCCGTGGGGTACTCGGAACTGGGCTGGGTCGGTCCTCTTCTGGGGAAGTCACGGGGCTGTGACCTGTTCCGTGACCCTGGCAGTGTTGTTAAATGGGAAATTATTATATGGGATTATGATACCCCACCTGTGGTATTCGTCTATATAGGGTCGACGCTGCAGTTCAAGACCACTGGGTCAGTTGATGAAGCAATTGGGGAATCCACCACACCGAGGGAATTCGGAGGCCTCCCTTTTTGTGCTCTCCCTTTTGGTCCCTGCTGCCTAAAGCTACGCTGTGACCTTCTTCCTGCATGTTTAGTTATTCCTACCCATATAGTAGGCAGTTTGGGCCTTTTTTCAGGTGCAGCACCTCTCCTGGCGGTTCTGGGCTCTAATCTGCTGCTGTGCCGCCGAGCATTTGGTGTGGCCAGAAGACTTGCAGTCTTCTGCCCTCTGGACTCAGCTGCTGGGTCTTCAGTACCCCACAACTCAGGACTCCGGATTCCTTTTCTCTGGTGCTCAGCTCCGGGATGAGCTGTGTCGCAGCTCAATTTCCCCTCAAGGTACCGTCACACGCCGTAATCTCGCCTGGCGATGTGTGGCAATCTAACGTGCGTGCTCACGTTTTTCATGGTCGCCTCAGATCGCCGATGGCGGCATCACACGCCGCAATTTCGCCCTGAAGCTAAGGCGATGTGTCGCTCCGGAAATCGCCTCACCTACAGCGGAACCAATCTTGCCTCATTCCATCACCGCTTCACACGCCGCAATCTCAAAGGAAATGTGGGCGTACATGTTCAGCGCGGCGAGGAGATAGGTGTGCCACAGTGGTTTACAACGTGCCCCATACACACTCATTGGACAACCCAACAGCATTACGATTGGTCAGCCTGCTCTGGAAGGTGGTTAATACATGACACCATTGTCTATCGGAGTTTGCACTGAGTTTGCGGACGGTTGTGTAGCTAAAGATGTGTGTGGTGCTGAACGGACAGCTCTTCAAATATGGCGCGGTGACAACTGACAGCCAATGGGAACACAGTAGCCCACACCAATTATCTCAGACGGGGAGCGGACTACAGCATGCTGAGGGAAATCATACACAACACTCTTTCCATCACTATCGCCCTGTCACATGCCACAACATGGAAATATTGCCTCAACGAATGCGCTTCCCCCCCTTTCAATTTTGGAGAAAAAAAAATGTGTCTTAAAATCCCAAAAATACGGTATGTAGTGATTACAAACAGAGTGATTATTTTCAAGTATTTATTTATTTTAATGTTGATGATTATGGCTTACAATGAAAACCCAAAAGTCATTATCTCAGAAAATTTGAATATTATATGAGACCAACTGAAAATAATGATTTTTAACTCGTAAATGTAGAGCTAATGAAAGTTATTTACAGTAAATACACTCAATACTTGGTCGGGCTCCTTTTGCATGAGTTACTTCATCAAACCTGCGCAACATGGAGGCGATAAGCTTGTGGCACTGCTGAGGTGTTACGGAAGCCGAAGTTGCTTTGATAGCAGCTTTCAGCTTGTCTGTATTGTCTGTATTGTTGGATCTGGTGTTACACATCTTCCTCTTGACATTACCCCATAGATTCTCTATGGGGTTTAGGTCCTGGGAGTTTGCTGGCCAATCAAGCATAGTAATTTTATGATTATTAAACCAGGTATTGGTACTTTTGACAGTGTGGACAGGTGCCAAGTCATGCTGGAAAATGAAATCTCTATCTCCAAAAAGCTTGCCAGCAGAGGGAAGAACCTCTGGGACCTTGATTTCCAATGATGTTTTGCGGTTTACCCTCTTTGTGGAGTGTGTCAATGGCCGGCTTCACACTGCGTGTGTGATCCGATCCGTGGCTGTCCGCTTGAGACAGACAGCCGTGGACCGGATCAGCACACAGGACTGGGAGGCTATTATGCCCTCCAGTCCTGTATGCAGCGCAAGCAGTTTCCACTGTTGATAGGTGAGGACCGCGGGCACCGCGGTCCTCACCTATCAGCAGTGGGAACTGCGTGCGGCTGCACACAGGATCGGAGGGCATAATAGCCCCCCAGTCCTGTGTGCTGATCCGGTCCGAGGCTGTCTGCCTCAAGTGGACAGCCATGGATCGGATCACACACGCAGTGTGAAGCCGGCCAATGACTGCCTTCTGGACATATGTCAAGTCTGTAGTCTTCTCCATGATTGTGTAGCCTACTGAACCATTTTAAACACTTAGTAAGCTTTTGCAGGTGTTTTGTGTTAATTAATGACATTTTCTGAGATAATGACTTTTGGGTTTTCATTGGCAGTAAGCCATAATCATCAACATTAACAGAAATAAAGACTTGAAATAGGTCACTCTGCCTGCAATGACTCCTTATATATGTTTCACTTTTTGTATGGAATTACAAAAGAAAACTAACTTTTTGATGATATTCTAATTCATTGAGATGTACATATATATATACTGTATAATATATATATATATATATATATATATATATATATATATATATTATATATATATATATATATATATATATATATATATATATATATATATATATATATATGCGTATAGAGAGAGAGAGAGAGACAGAGATTATATTATCTCCTTAAAGCACTTTCCTGCTGGCTGAATTTTTGTTGTGGTCGATGTATAATAAAAAAGTGAATAGAATGCAGCAGAACAGACAGAGTAGACCCTGCATCAAGGTAAGCACCCCCCCCCCAAAAGATGACAGGCACCCCCGAATGAATCACACTCATTAGACCCCCTGAGGCCCAAAACGACTCAAGTTGGCAAGTGCCTATGGTGGATGAGCTCTCATACACAGGTCTGCATCACTATGAAGTCCCTTGCCATTCCATTGAAGTGTAGCGGATTGCTCTTGCTTGTGACCAGGAATAGCCATATGCTCGGGTTCAGATGTGAAGTGATGACAGTGGTACTACCCGATTTGTGTGATGACCGCTTTACACGTCCCAATATCGTTCCGATATTGGATACAACGGCACGGGAGCGCGCACGTTTTTGGCACTAGTCCAAGATCGCATAGGAGATGTTACACAGGGAGATATCAGCAGGCTACTCAACTGCGATGTCTACGCCCCCTCCTTTGCGTGTGTACGAGCGACCCAGGGAACGACCATTTAACATGGGAGTGAATAGGGGAAGTTGTGTTCCAAATCGTAGTTGCACTGTCACACAGCACGATCCTGCCAGATCGTCAAGCCAATGTCGACCAGTTGGAGAGCCTGCACAATTCCCCAACGATATCGTTTTGGCATCGTTCTTGCATCGCATTGCTCATTTACACCACACAACGCACGAACGATATCGGCGGCAACGCACGAACCACGTGACTTTTTATCATTGTTGGACAACGATATCGTGCTGTGTAAAGCGGCCATGAAAGAGACTGACACTAGCCAACCTTTATTATTGTATGGTCATTTGAATGTGATTTTTTTTGGAAGTTGCCTGCTTTCCTTGATGAAGGGTCTACAGAATGTGTCCTCCTATATTCTATTTACATGAATACCAATAACTTTCTGGACACTTTTATACTGTATTGTGACTAAAGGTCCCGTCACACTGAGCGAGTTCGCTAGCAAAATCGCTGTTACGTCATAGGTTTTGTGACGCAACAGCGACCTCGCCAGTGATCTTGCTATGTTTGACACGCAGCAGCGACCAGGCCCCCGCTGTGAGATTGCTGATCGTGTCGAAATGGCCTGGACCATTTTTTGATCGTTGGTCTCCCGCTAGGCAGCATGCCTAGTGTTTGACGCCTAACAACGACCTCGTTGGTGACTCAGAACTGATCCACGTAGGTCTGAGTCGTCAGACTAGCTGCTGTGTGACAGGGTCCCAATGATAGCCGAGGTAATTATACGGGCCGCCACATCGTTGCTGCAACGCTGGTGAGATCTGACTGTTTGACAACTTACGAGCGACCACGTAGTGACGCTCCAGCGATCCTTACCAGGTCTTATCGTTGTCGGGATCGCTGGAACGTTGCCAAGTGTGACGGGACCCTTAGGCTTACTTTTGTAGTAAGGGCTTGTATTTCAAGCATACTCAGAAAATCCTGAAAAATCATTCTATTTTTGCAGTAGATTTTATTTTCAGGGAAACAGGGTATTACTAAAAGAAAAAAAAGGCTTAGTACAGTGTTAGCCTGTTGAAAAAAGATTGGTTGCTCTCAATTGGAGAAGCAAAATAATAATTTTGTAGTTATGATACCTTTTAATGGCTAACACAAATAAAGTAATTGATGTTACAAGGCAAGCTTAGGAGACTCTTCATCAGACATAGCATTACAAAGTATAACAAATTTGCTGCTGGAGACCTACAGACTAGAGATGAGCGATGTTCGATTCGAATAGTTCGCCAATCTCAAATTCGAGTTGATTTTGGCCCTATTCGAGTCATTCGCCGAATTCGAACAATTTGGTTCAAATTCGGCGAATTTCGAACATGTTCGATTTTGGTTCGAAAATGCGGCAGATGCGGTCAGAAAACCGCATCTGCCGCATTTTCAGCCAAAGTAAACATTCCCTAAAAGAAAGAAAGTGTTAAAAATAAAAAAATAATCAATGCTCACCTGTCCGCGGTCCACCGATGCCTCCGGCAAGGTCCTGTGGCTTCTAGGACCTGTGGTGATGTCATGTTCTCACGGGAACTCCGGTCACGTGACCGGAGTTCCCGCGAGAACATGACATCACCACAGGTCCTATTAGCAATAGGACCTTGCCGGAAAGCTTAAAATAGATATTTTTATGTTTCGGACCCTTTCTTTAAGTAAAAGAAAGTGTCCGAAACATAAAAATATCTATTTTAAGCTTTCCGGCAAGGTCCTGTGCTTCTAGGACCTGTGGTGACATCATGTTCTCGCGGAACTCCGGTCATGTGACCGGAGTTCCCACGAGAACATGACGTCACCACAGGTCCTAGAAGCCACAGGACCTTGCCGGAGGCGTCGGTGGACCGTGGACAGGTGAGCATTGATTATTTTTTTATTTTTAACACTTTCTTTCACTTTTTTTCACTTCCACAATGTATGTATATACATTGTGGAAGTGAAAAAGCCCCACAAGCCCGGTTTGTTTGTTTTCCGGGGTGTTCGACGGTGTTCGTCGAGCATTCGACGAACATTCGTCGAACACCCCGTCGATTCGACGAATCAAATCGAATTCGAACACCGGGGTGGTGGCTCATCTCTACTACAGACCTGGTGCCACTCTTTCTGCTGCCTGTGGAGTTTGGCAGCAGATACTAAGTGGTGTTGTGTCCTTTTTTTTCTATATCTATATCTATGTCTGTTTACCCATCCCTGTGTTACTTTACATCAGAGGTGGCGTCTAGTTTACTCACAGACCTTGACACTGGACAGGGTGAGTAGAGGGGACAGTTAGGGACTAGGCATGTGATGTCGGCGGGGAGAAAGACCTGTATAGGGATGACAGGGCAGTTTAGAGACGGACACAGGTCAGTGTGAGGAGGTGTCCCATTTCCCGCTCTCTACCATTAAGACCTTCCTTATCTTTAATATCCCCAGTTGTACCTTTGTGTTGCGTCTTGCTCTGTACATCCGCTAGTCTAGTGTGATATATACAGTGCACAGAATTATGTACAAGATGGAAGTGGAAGAGGAACATTTGGATATAAAAACTCTAGGTGCCCCATTAAAATGCCACATTTTTTAAATGTAAAAAGACACAATTTTGTTACACTTATAATGACACACAAAATCTATATAAATCCATTGAGAAACAAGCTTAAATTATTCTGAGGGGGGAAATAAAAATATCAAAACTAAAATAATGTTGTATAATAATACACCAAATGACATAAAAATCAGTGAAAACTTCTCTTGTATTTTTCAAAAAATTCAATTTTGCAGGGATGTGTTACCTGATACCATGTGACTTCACACAATCCTCCTCAACTGATTTTTTAGTATGCCCTATAAATTTAGTTCCGTCTTAAGGGGTATACGCGTGGAAGCTTTTGCACGCGTGGAATCTCATGCAAAGTTGCATTGAATGCTAAGTGGTTTGCAGTTACTTCATGGCAGTCAGTCAGGGCAGGAGTCAGGTAACACACTCTCTTTCACTTTTATTTTTTTTTTTTCCAAGTCCTTTATCTTCCTATGTACCGCCCCATCCCCCTCCATCACCCCTCATCCACATAAGCCCCTCTCTCCTTCCCTCTACTTTATTGAGCTCCCATTCTCTTTCAACATACTGACTAAACTCAGACCATCATATTCCAGCATCATAAACAATGTCACAATTACAAAAACTATTTGATCTTTCTCTTTTTACTAATGTTCCTGTCAGGTGATATCTTTCCAAATCCTGGTCCACCATCCACCAACTTCAACCCCTCCCCCACCACACATAGAAACTATGCTAACCTTATCAACATTACCTGCGTACTTTCATATCCCTCTTTAAACTGCAATCTCTGGAATCCATGGTCTGTATGCAACAAGCCTCCCTTCATCCACAACTACTTTCTCACAAACTCTCTTAATCTGCTGGCCCTCACTGAAACCTGGATCCAGGACTCCGACATGGTTTCCCTTGCTGATATTTCTCACAGCGGCTTACATTTCTCCCATTCCCCGAGACCTGGGAATAGACATGGTGGTGGAGTTGGCTTACTCCTGTCCCCACAATGTACTTTCCAGGTCATCCCACCAGCTCCATCACTCTCATTCCCTTCTTTTAAGGTCCACACCATTAGGCTCTTCCACCCCCTCCTCCTCAGAGTAGCAGTGGTATAACACCCACCAGGGTCACCTACCCATTTCTCCGCATGGTTGTCTGACTTCATGTCCTCCGAATTACCAACCCTTATTCTGGGAGACATTAACATCCCCATAAACAGCCTCATCTCCCCATCTGCATCCCAGCTCCTATCTCTAACCACTTCTCTTGGCCGCTCAAAGCTCTCAACCTCTGAGACAAATAAGGATGGTAACACCCTTGACCTGATCTTTGTCTGGCTCTGTTCAACCTCCTCCTTAGATAACTCGCCTCTTCCTCTCTTTCTGATCACAACATTTTCTCCTTCACGCTCACAAATCTTCACCAACCCCAGCACACTCCTACCTATCATACATTCAGAAATCTACTGGTCATTAACCCTCATACACTCACAGACTCTCTCATCTCATCACTGTCCCTAATCTCCTCCTTCTCCTGTCCAGATCTGGTGGTGAATCACTACAAAGACACTCTCAGAACCACCCTGAACCAAGTAGCGCCCCTCACCCTCAGAACTCCAAACACAGAGTTAAACAGCCCTGGCTCACATCACAAACTCATTTCCTCCAGCGATGCTCTAGGAGTGCTAAACGTTTATGGAGGAAAAGCCGCACTCTTGAAAACTTCATTCACTATAAATTTATGCAGAGAAGTTACAACTCAGCTCTTCACCTTGCCAAACAATCCTACTTCACCGCCCTGATCTCCTCACTATCCAACAACCCAAAACAAACTCTTTGACACCTTTCAGTCTCTCCTCAGTCCTAAAGTGCAGTCCTATCACTGACCTCTGTGCTGATGATCTATCTTCTTACTTCACTAAGAAAATAGAAAACATCCATCAGGAAATCAACTCCCAACCTCAAATCGCTGTTACCACTACCTCTCCCCACATTTCCTCGTGCTCACTCTCCACATTTGATCCAGTCATAGAAGAAGTCTCCAGGCTCCTCTCTTCCTCTCATCCCACAATATGCACCGCTGATGCCATCCCCTCAGACCTACTACAGTCTCTCTCTCCTGTAGTCACCACTGACCTAACCAAAATCTTCAATCTCTCTCTCTCTTCTGGCATCTTCCCTTCCTCCTTAAAACACTCTATCATTACTTCATTATTAAAGAAAACCTCTCCCGACCCATCCTGCGCAAACAACTACAGACCAGCCTCCAATCTCCCCTTCATCTCTAAACTCCTGGAGCGCCTAGTCCACTCCTGCTTCACCCGTTACCTCTCTACTCACTCTCTTCTAGACCCATTACAGTTTGGTTTCCGCCCTCTACATTCTACAGAAACTGCCCTCACAAGTACTAATGACCTTCTGACAGCAAAACGTAATGGTGACCACCCTCTGCTTATTCTTCTTGATCTCTCTGCAGTCTTCGACACTGTTGACCACCATCTCCTACTCTCCATGCTGCACTTCATTGGTATCAAGGACATGGCTCTCTCCTGGTTCTCTTCATATTTTTCGGACTCCTCTTTCAGTGTATCATTTGCTGGCTCCACTTCCTCCTATCTTCCTCTCACTATTGGGGTCCCTCAGGGTTCAGTCCTTGCACCTCTCCTCTTCATTCTCTACATGACCCCGATTGGACACACCATCAGCAGATTTGGCTTTCAGTACCATCTTTATGCTGATGACTCACAACTATACACTTCTTCCCCTGACCTTACTCCCGCTCTAATACAGAACACCAATGACTGTCTAACCTCAGTTTCCAATATCATGTCCGCTCTCTATCTGAAACTCAACCTTTCCAAAACTGAATTTTTTATGCTCCCGCCCTCCAGTAACCTCCCTAAATCTGACATCTCTCTCAGTGAGCGACACCACGATAATGCCTTGGCAGCAGGCTCGCTGTCTGGGTGTTATGTTTGTCTCTGATCTTTCCTTCACCCCATATATACAATCTCTCACCCGCTCTTGCCACTTACACCTGAAGAACATCTCTAGAATTCGCCCCTTTCTCACCTTGGAAACCGCAAAAACCCTCACTGTCGCCCTGATTCACTCCCACCTTGACTATTGTAATTCTCCTTTAATTGGCCTTCACCGCACCTCTCCACCCTCATCTCTGTTTATCACCCCACCCATTTTCTTCGCTCTGGAACTGACTTTAGACTCACTTCTGCATTAATCCAAACCTACCATTCCCGCTCCAAGACTTCTCCCGAGCTGCACCAATTCTCTGAAATGCTTTACTCCAAGAAATTAGGTCTATCCACAACTTACATAGTTTCAGGAGATCCATAAAAACACATCTTTTTAGGGCAGCCTGTCTTGATCCATAGTCAAAGTCACTTAGACATCGCCGATCTGCTACACCAGTCTCAAATGCATCACAAATAATGGTTGGTGGACACTTATGCTGCTCCTATCTGTTCCCCTTCTCCTCAAGTTGACTATACCATCATTGTAAATAAGCATCTGTACTTTGTGTCACTCCCACCTCTTTGCTAGATTGTAAGCTCTTATGAGCAGGGCTGTCATTATTTTGCTTTAATTATTGTATAATGCATTGTAATGTATTATGTATTGTACTGTTTTTTTTTTGTATTGTATTGTATTGTATTTTCTGATAACTGTTTCTTATGATTGTTTGAATATGAACCTCTGAATTGTGAAGCGCTGCGGAATATATTGGTGCTATATGAATAAAGATTATTATTATTATTATTATCAGATGACCCTCAAACTCTGAATTCAAGCCACAGTACACTCTGAAGTCAGTGAATCATGGTTGTCCAAGCATCATGATATGGGGCATGTTTCTCTTACTATGGTGCTGGTCCTATTTACTGCATACCAGGGATCATGGACCACTTTGCATATGTCAAAATACTCAAGAGGTCATGTTGCCTTATGCTGAAGAGAAAATGCTCTTAAAATGGGTGTTGCAACACAACAATGACCCTAAACACACCAGTAAACGAGCAAAAACATGTTCCAGTCCAGCAAAAAATGAGTCTATGAGTGGCCAGCCCAATCCTCGGACCTTGATCTGATAGAACACTTGTGGGGTGACATTAACAAATGAGAAGAAGTTGTGGTATGTAGTGAAAGCATCTTGTGCTGGAATAACAGTAGACAGGTGCCAGAAGTTAGTTGACTCTATGCAACATAGATGTGAAAAAGTTCTAAAAACCCTGGTTATACAACTAAATATTAGGTTAATGATTTACAGGAATGCTAAATCCTAAAAAAAAGCACATATTTTGAGTTTATAAAGACAAATGCATACACTGCTATTTTTTTTTTTTTTTTTTGAACAGCCCAATGTTCATTTTATGTTATTTTCTGTAAAGTATAGTCCCTGACAAAAGTTATGTTGCTTTTCCATGTTATCTAAATAAAAGCTTATAACCTGATGTTAAATTCATCCTTTAGTTTTATAAATTACTCTTTTGAAAGCTGAAACCCTCCCAAATGTGGTTTAGGTTAAAAAAAATAAATTGGTATCAATGCTGAAATATTGATCATTTAATGAACACAGAATGGTTAGATTTTGGCAAGATAAAAGTTTTGTCGCCTGGTCATATAATGCACCCAATCCTATTTTCCAACCTCACCTGTGCTCCGTAAATGATCGGTTAATTAGTGGGTGTGTATAAAAAGAAACCCAGTATCCCAGACCTTCACTTGAACTGCAACTTGAGCTCTGACAACATGTCAAAAATTCACCCTGCAACCAAAGCCTTGATTATCAAGAGGCTGAAGACCAGATCCACTGCAGAGGTGGCTGGCAGCTTTAATTGTCTCAGCATCAAGTACAAAGAATTAAAAAAAGATTTGAAGAGACGGGAGATGTGGTTGACAAGCCCAGGTCTGTCAGACAACTGCTCAGGAGGAACGTTTGTTGGTTAGAAAATCCAAAGTAAGCCCCTCTTCTTTTGCAGCAGAGCTCCAACAGGCCTGGTGACCTCAAGTCCCTGTGTCAACTAGAACAGTTTGTTGGATTCTTTCTCGAAATGGCCTCCATGGTCGAATCAGTGCCCAGAAGACAGCACTAAACAAAAGGCAAATAAAAAACTGTGTGGCATTTGCAAAGTCCCACAGCCTGCTAAACAGATGGATGCTGGAACAATGGCAGAAGGTGGATTTCTCTGATGAATCTTCAGTAGAATTACATCATAGCCTCTGCAAATACTGCAGAAGACCTCCTGGAGCCCGTATGGATCCAAATTTGATGGTGGAAAGATCATGGTATAAGGGTTACATTCAGTATGGGGGTGTGCGAAACATTTGCAAGGTGGAAGGCAATATCAATAGCCTAAAATATCAAGAAATATTAGCTACATCTTACATTCAAAATCATAAAAGATCAAATTCTACAGCAGGATGGTGCTCCATCTCATACATCCATCTCTACAACAAAGTTCCTCCAGGGAAAAAAGATCAAGGTGCTCAAGGATTGGCCAGCCCAGTCACCAGACATGAACATCATTGAGCATGTTTGGGGTAGGATAAAAGAGGAAGCTTGGAAGATAAAACCAAAGAATCTAGATGAACTCTGGAAGGCATGTAAGGCTGCATTATTTGCTATTCCTGATGACTTCATTAATAAATTGTATAAATCATTGTTGAACCGCATGGATGCAGTCCTTCAAGCTCATGGTTGTCACACAAAATATTAAATATGACTCTAATAGCACCACAACTTCATTCACCAATGTTATGCAACATATATTTGTATTTTAAGTTAATTATTTGTTTGAAAATCACATTACTTTCTGTGGGCGACAAAACTTTTGTAATGCCAAAATCTGACCATTCTGTATTCATTAAATTATCAATATTTCAGCATTGATGCCAATTTATTTTCTGACCTAAACCACATTTAGGCGATTCAGCTTTCAAAAGAGTAATTTATAAAACCAATGGATGAATTTTATGTCAGGTTATAAGCTTTTATTTACATAACATGGATAAGCGACATAAGTTTTGTCAGGGACAGTACATTTCTCTTCATATTTTGATTTAGAAAACAGTGTTGAGTGTTCCCAATGTATGGAAATAAAAACTATTAGAAAGATTTAGGGCTTGTGGGGAACCTGTCAAGTTGTTTTTACCCCTATCCTACCACTACCTGTCCCTGCACCTTCCTAACATATTCCTAACCTTCCTTCTCTGAGCTAAAACTGCAATATATTGCTTGAGAAAAACGGTTTATTAACTTACATTTTCCTATGATAATGAGGCATCCAGGCTACGGTGTAGACTGAGATGGGTGGTCTTCAAGTCTCCATTCTCCCCCCCCCCCCTCTCTCCTGTTATCGAGCCCCACTGGGCGTCATCATTTCTTCTCCTGCGCACCCCCTATTTTGAAAATCCTGCTTCCTGCTCGTAGTGTGACGTGCAGCCAGAACCTCATTTCCGGTCCTGCACAGTGTGCAGGTGTATTGGCTGTATAGTCAGGCTCCGGCGCATGCGCAGTGCGCATATTGAAGCCAGGCTGTACAACTGATAAACCCCCACAATGCACCGGACCATAAATAACATCTGGCTCTGCGACATATTATGAGGAGGAGGCGGGATTTTCAAAATAAGGGGAGTGCAGGAGAAGGAATGATGACACCCAGCAGGGCGTGATAAGAGCTGCGAGGGGGAATAATGAAGACCTGCAGACCACCCATCTCAGTCTCAGACTGGAGCCTTCATTATCATAGGAATATGTAGGTTAATAAATCATTTTTCTAAAGCTTTAGGCTGTGTTCATGCTTTTCAAAAATGCGAATGTGCCTTTTGGCTGCCGGCAAAGTGAATGTGAAATTCACTTTGCCATACAGACACAGCGTAAAAATACACCACGCTTTTCTGGGAAAAAGCACCTGCGTAAAAAGAATTGACTCATCAATTCTTTACGTAGCAGCGGCTGCGCTTTTTCCCATAAGAGGCGGCGCTACTGCATCTGATGTCACAGAGGGGAGGAAGAATCCTGGTTCCTCCTCCCCTCTGTGACATGTGTGACCGCCCCCTTTTGATTTCGCATTGTATTAATATACACTGCGAAATCTAAGTTAAATAAAGGCAAATGTATTAAAATATAATAAAGATATAAAATACTTACCCTTTCTGACGCCTTTTCGTGGTCTCCGATACCGAGGCAAGGCGATGTATCGTCCTGCCAGGACCTCCTGTGATGTCAGAGTCAAAGACAAAAAAAGGGGGGGGGGACAAGAGGCGCAATAGTGCCCTTATCACTAGACACTAGGACGTGAAAGTGGTGAAAAATGCAATTCACTCACCTATTCCAGTTGTGTGACCACAACTGGTTTGAAGGCTCATAGATTAGTATCCTGATGGCTGCTGCAGGACTCCCACCGGCTCCACGCACGTGGAGATGTACCAAACAATATAGGGAAAGACGGTGCTATCCGGTCCGCGCTGCCAAATTCATTTATATCAAAGAACACCAGTCATCGATGTTAAGATCCAAATCTTCCTTTATTCACCTCCTACGCGTTTCAGTGCCCACCTGATGAAGGTGCCAGGTGGTCACTAAAACGCGTAGGAGGTGAATAAAGGAAGATTTGGATCTTAACATCGATGACTGGTGTTCTTTGATATAAATGAATTTGGCAGCGATGACTGGTGTTCTTTGATATAAATGAATTTGGCAGCGCGGACCGGATAGCACCGTCTTTCCCTATATTGTGTGATGTCAGAGTGGCGTTTCGGGTGCTGATTGGCCGCTCCCGGACAGCGAGCAGCCAATCAGCGCCCCGAATCGTCAGTCTGACATCATGAAAGGCCCTGGCAGGATGATACATCGCCTTGCCTCTGTACCGGAGACCGCGAAAAGGCATCAGAAAGGGTCAGTATTCATTCTTTATTATTTTACATACATTTGCCTTTATTTAATTTTGATTTCGCAGTGTATAGTAATACACTGCAAAATCACATGGTGCCAGTAAACAGGTGTCACAGAGGGGAGGAGGAACCAGGATTCTTCCTTCCCTCTGTGACATCACTCCTCCCCCCGGGCTTTAAAAAAGCGTGCTGTGTGAACAGCACTGCTTCTATTTTTGCGCGGGTAAAAAACGCTGGTAAAAGTGCTCGCGCAAAAAAGCGCAAGAAAAGCACGATGTGTTAACATGTCCTTATAGTGCAGTTTTAGGTCAGACAGGGATGGTTGGGGATGTGCTAGTGACTCATCCAGGCAGGGGTACTCAGATCTCGGGAGTAGATTTAGGGTGTTGTCACAGGTGGTTGGTGCCCGAGTCTGTGGCCCTGGTGGTCACTGAAAAAGGGTTGAAATAAAATAATAAAATGGATTGTTCGTGATGCCAACTGCATTTTCTGATGATAACACCAGTGCCACTGTCAGACCTCCGGAGATAATGGTATTGCAGCCAGTTGGTCTTGCTCTCTTTAGGTGGAGCGGGATCCCTGGAGCAGAGTTGCTGCTGTGCTGATTGTCGTGGTAGCAGCACTGTAGTTTAACAGGAATAAGACAAGAGAGGCTTTCTTTGCTCTGCACTGGTATTTACTGGTCACTTGGTAAACGTAGTTCAACAATAGGTGAACAGTCACGGTTAGCTGGCCTAGGTAGTGACCAATGAATGGGGTGTCTTTATGTGGCTTACGAGCGTGTCCCTCTAAACTGTCCTTTCTCTGTCCTGTTGTGGTGAAGCCTGGCTGGCTTGAAACCTGGCCTCCTTGTTCCTGTCCTGCTTGGCTTTATGTGGGTAAGACCCTCTCTGGATTGCCGCTACCCCTGTGGCTTTACGCGGGTCCTGGCTCTTAGCGTTAGTGATTCTTGTTGCAGGTGGCCCAGAGGCTAAACTCTCCTGGGACCGACCAGTGTAGGCGGCTTGGAGGTGAACTTGCCCATACCGCTCCCTGAGCAGGTTCTCCGCTGTGGACTAGGATTTCCCCAGACCGGATAACTGTACGGTCTGGCGCTGGGTCTCCTCCATCTGCCTGGGTCACCACTCCTTCTGGGTGCCCTTTCTGTGCATCCCCTGAAGGGTCCTCCTCTGTCTCTCTCCTCCGACGTTCTGCCTAACTTCTTCCCATTCTTACACACTGCTCTGCCCTGAACTCCTCCCACTGGGACTGGTTCTCTTAGCAGAGGATTTAACCCTGTAGTCCCCTGCTCTAGAGTGTGTGAATGCAGGATGAAAGCCACATATCAACCTCCCCATTCACTGACCACAGGGATACCACACACGCTAGTCTGGGTGCAGTACCCCTTAGGGCGCACCGACCAGTGGGGCGCCACACTAGCAAGGTGCAGGGACAGGTAATGATAGGTTAGGGGGCTAGATCGAGCTGCCAGGTTTCCTTTAACTCATGTTTTTGAACACACTATTATTTTGAACATACCTGTAAGTAATGAAAGCGAATTTATGCATAATGATAATATAACAATTACCCATATACCTCTATACAATCAAACGATAGTGGCACTAAGGGTACCTTTACATGCCGCAATCTTGCCTGGCGATATGAGGCGATCTAACGTGCGCGTTCACGTTTTTCATGCTCGCCTCAGATCGCCGATGGAGCTATTACACGCCGCAATCTCACCCTGAAAGAAAGGTGACGTCGCACCTGAAATCGCCCCACCCACAGTGTAACCAATCCGCACGACTTCCCTCACCTCTTCACACGCTGCAATCTTAAAGGTAATGTGGGCGTACATGTTTAACGTGGCGAGGACATAGGCGTGCCACAATGCTTTACACCGCACCCCAAACACACTCATTGGGCAATGCAACAGTGTTACGATTGGGCAGCCTGCTCTGGAAGGCTGGCTAATACATGACGCCATTGTCCATTGGACTTGTCATTAATACACGCTCGTGTTGTCGATAGTGGCTACTGCAAAACACTTTTGAGGCGCAAAAGCATCACACAGGAGCGGTGTTGTGCAGGACAGTGACTTACACTACACAATGGCTATGTATGCATCTGTAGCTGATGGCGGTAAGATACAAACCGCACTATGCACATATGTGCCTGCATAGTTCCACGCCATGGCAGAGCTGCCATGGCTGAACTATGCGTGTGTACACATGTTTGCATGTGTGTACTGGAGTGTAGCTACATCCCCCACAAATACCATTGCATTCTAAATGTGTGTGGACACCTAACCATGTGGCCAAACACATCATAATGGACATGTACACACTGTCACGTCATACAGTGTGGGCCATAGGGCTGGACCTGTGTACTGGACATTAGCAGACAATGCTGCAATGACCCATCAATCACAATTCACGTATCACATAACTCTGTGCACAGCATACAGCTATGTGCAACTGCCCTGGATTCAAAAGTAACGACAGAGACAGGTAGTTAGTTTTTTTTTTTTTTTTAGTTGGACTTTTTTGTGCACAAAGAATAGTATTTTTTTACAACACACACAAAACATTACAAACAGAAGTGTTAACATCACACAAATAAAGAAAACATGATGACAAAAAATGGCCATACCCAAACATTTGACAGTACTGAACCCAAAAAAAATTAACTAACTAACTAAGTAATGTACACCAAAACACCACCATAATCCTCCTGGTGCAGCCACCCTGGTAACTCCACTCTCATCCTCATGTTTATGCCTCACAATGCCAGCCACCCTACACCTGCTGGTGCTGCCAGGCCACTGCCACAGGGCCATTAAAGTAGGAGCAGTATGCGTCCTGGCATCCAGCTCACTCAGACCGTGGCTCAGCGGCTGGAGAGCTTACCATCCCAAGCCCCGCCGCGGTTAGGAAATTGCCAGCGGCCTCAAACCCTCTGGCAACATTCATCCATTCAGCGGGGGTTGTTGGGAACTGCATGTAGCATGGCAGCAGAGTATTTCAGATTGCCTCACACGTCTCGCGGATCAGGCGGCTCAGCAGGGACAGTGACACACATGAAGTGTATTGCAGGTCTGTCCCTCATCAGTACTTATTTAATGACTCTGGGCAGCAAGCGTGCCATACCTCGCTCGTGAGCGCTTTTTATATGCTAACCAACCAATCACACTGCATCTGCGTCATGTAATCGACATAGCCGCCTGGGTGTACGCAGCTGCGACCAATGATTTTGTGCCAGTGCAGATGTTTAATTGGTCAAGTTTGTTTAAATAGGGACGTGCTGGGGTGCCACCCATGCTCTTACTTTAATGTGCATTGTGCTAGTAGCGTCTCATCACAAGAACTCTGTTGGACAGACGATAAGTCGGGGGACATGCTATTGTGCTTACCATGTAAGTTGGTTTCGGTGTAGTGCTGAGCCATCTGTTTTGGCACCTTATGTACAGTGTCGAGCCCACTGGGACAGGGTACTCGGTACCGGACCGGGTTTACTACTGGGGATGTCACAGAGGTCCTGGTCCGGACCGTGTGCCAGGCCCTGGCAAGTAAAAGGGGAATATTTACAGGGGATAAATGTCAGTCGTGACTCCACCCAGGGCCGTATCATCCATGAGTCAAGTTGAAGTGTTTGTCCCAGGCGGCGCCACCTGCTGGTAGCCAG
This sequence comes from Allobates femoralis, assembly GCA_033576535.1. Lineage (NCBI taxonomy): Eukaryota > Metazoa > Chordata > Amphibia > Anura > Aromobatidae > Allobates > Allobates femoralis. Next base: position 529,084,771 of record JARQOC010000003.1, on the reverse strand, counting down.
AGGGCGGCATCACAGCAGAGGACCTGGTGGTAGCGTCGGCCCTGCAGATGCTGCTCCTGCTGACATTCTCTCCAGTCCCACAGGAGAATGGTGCCATGTGGGGCGGCTGTGCAGGGCAGGACTGAGGACTCTGAAGCTCTCAGGGGAATACAGCTGCACCAGACCAGACTGAGCTCCCGCTGTGAGAATCCTCTGGAGTTCGGGCAAAAGTAAACGGTAATGATCAGTATAGAGCTCTGCACAGCCTCCTGCTTACATAAACATCTTTCCTCCGTTTAACTCTTTAATTGCTGTCTTCCTGCTGATCTCTCCACATTTACAAGTGTGACCACAGAACCCCCATAGGCCAGGCAGACCCCTCAGCTCCTCTAGATCTATGGCTTGTATTTCTGTGCTGCCTGTATTATCAGTGTGAACACTGCAGGGAGTCCTGATAATTCTGTATTTTACATGAATGACTCAGGAGAGATTGCAGTGAACATTCCCATACTTTACTAAAGGATTAACCACCTTTCAATACCAGCATAGAATAGTGCAGCAGACAGCACTGAGCAATAATGTAAAACTCAGAAAAACTATTAAAAGCTGATTAAAATCTACAAAAAAAAATATATACATAAATAGGCCCAGTTCACACCTGCACTAGGCTGCGTTTGGCTGCATTGCGTTAACACTGCCATTAAATGCTATAGGCGAACGCATGCAAATGCAACCCCAAGCGCAAGTGCAAAAGGTGGTTGCGTTTGAACGCATGCATTAGTCCTAGCGTACAGGAAATGTGTCCTGCTACGTTTTCTGTGCGCTAAGACTAGCCCATGCATTCAAACACAGCCCCACTTTGCACTTGTGGTTGCATTTGCATGCGTTCGCCCATAGCATATAATGGCAGTGTTAACACAGCGTTAGATTTGCGCTTGACTGCGTTTGCACAGCGCTAACGCAATGCAGCCAAACGCAGCCTAGCGCAGGTGTGACAAAGCCCATAGTGTTTGGAATTTCAACTCTAAAAGTTTGAGCTGAACAAAAATCAAATTATTTAACCCATGCGAAACGTTAAAAAAAATATGTATAAAAACCCTACAAGAATTGCTGTTCACTGCATCCAGAGATACAATAAATACTGATTAAGGGTACGTGCTCATGGTCTGGAGACACTGCGTCTTGGACCTGAGGGAACCCACAGGTGCACACAGGGAGAACGCAGCCGCCCTGAAACCCATGATCTGCAGTGAGTGCAGGGCGGCTTCTCCCTGTATACACCTGATGGTGATCGCTTCTGACTCCGCAGCTTGAAATGAACATGCTGCGGAGATGCAGAAGTCCGGAAACCTGCACTGCAGGTGAAAACACACTGCGGTGAGGAGAAGCACAGTGAGCATGGGATTTATCGCATCCACTATGCTGGTACTGTAAAATGCAGCGTTTTGGAGGCAGTGGCAACACACTGCATCTAAAACACTGTGTTTACTGATAGCAAGTACGCAGTCCAAAACTTAGTATCTCCTGTATATAGATGCTATCAAGAAAAACGTCTGCGCTGCACAAAGATATGTGCAACCCTAGGAAGTGCAGGGGTGCATCTATCGTGATGCGACCCAAGTTAGTTGCTGCTGGTAAGCAGAGGGCGGCATCCACAGGGGACTCGGTGGCAGCCCCAGCCCCCCCCGGATGCCGCTGCTGGCCGCATACTTCCAAGTCTCGGCCACCGCAGTCTGCACCCTGCAGCTCGGCACGGCAGGGCACGATGACGTCATGAGTGGGCGCCCCTGTGCTGATCCATGCAGAGGGAAGACGCACTTTGGGGAGACCAGAGCTGCGACAAGACAGGTGAGTATTTACTTTTCATTTTTAATCAGTAAGTACACTGGTGGGAGACTATGTAGCACTATGTAATGTGCAATATAATATATGAGGACTATTGGGGTGCATTATACTATATGAAGGCTTGTGAGGGTGCATTATATAATATGGAGGGCTAAGGGCGTACATTATACTATATGGAGAACTATGGGGGTGCATTATACTTTATGGAGGAATTTGGATGATGCATTATAATATATTGAGGACAATGGATGATGCATTATGATATATGGAGCCAATTATACTATATGGAAGCCATTATAATATTTGGATGGCTCTGTGGGGGCATGATAATACTTGAAGGGCTATGTGGAAACCTTTATACTTTATGGAGGGCTGTTTGAGTACTGTGTTGGAGGCCATTATACAGTGTGAGGAGATGTAGGAGCCATTATACTGTATATTGGTCTATTATACTACATGGAGGGTTGTGTGTGGGGGGTCACAGTTGGAGATCATACTGTGCTGGGGTAGTTGAGGGGGGTACAGTAGGGTCATCATACTGTGCATGTGGAGGGTACTGTGGAGAAATCACTTTGGGGGGATCATACAGCGTTTGTGGGGCACTTCTGCTAGCATCCTACTTTATAGTTGCAATGAAAGATGAATCCAGGGGCTTCAATAGGAGGAAAATTTACCTTGTAAGGCTACAGAGTTGAGAGATGTTATTATGTGACCCAGCCAAATATTTTATTTTTTTGAGGAGAGGGAGCAGTTAGAACTTTTGCTATGGGGCCCCATGATTTCTATGTACGCCGCTCGTGCACGATGCATTGTCCCTCTGCTGCAGGACTGATTAGTACATACAGGTATCCAGCCATGTTTCTCCTGGGCGGTGGAAAGTCAGTGGTACTCATCCTCCTTCCAACCCGCACATCCCTTCCTTAGCCCAATAGGAAGGCTCCTGCTCTTAGCTCTGGACCGTGTGCGGCACTTGTGATTGGCTAAGTGTTTCAGGAGGAGGCGTGGTCTGTTGGGGGAGACGCGCCATTGTATCAGCTTAGTGCAGTGGTGGCTTGTTGTTGCTCAGACTGCAGGTTGTTGCATCTGCTGTGTAGACGGTGAGTCATGGTATACATGTCTGACTAGTCAGTGCCAGGCAGCTGCCACATTGGATGAGCTGTATAGACGGTGAGGCATGGTGGACATGTCTGACTAGTCAGTGCCAGGCAGTTGCCACATTGGAGCTGCCCAGAGTTTTGGAGGTGTGTGCCAAAAATAATAGGTTGCAATTAGTGCTGCCTCCTGTGCTATAAGGATGCAGGACTGTCTTTGCCCACAGGAGCACAGCTCTGCAGCCATGATTGTGAGTCTGCAGTGTGTGCTATGCCGCCATTGCCATTAATGATCCTTGTTCTGAATTCTTCTGTGTCGTTCTTGTATGTGCATGTGATGGCACTGACATCCTTTGTTTGGACATCCCTTTCTCTATTTCTCTATATTAAAATGTCCAATGTTGTCCTCATTTTTACAGGATATATATAGATCTGTATGAACCAGATTTATTTCTACCAATTCAAAAAATTTACTGGGGGGGGGGGGGCGCCGTTTTGCAGTTCGCCTCAGGCAGCAGAGAGGCTAGGTTAACCCCTGACGCCACCCACGACTTGTGGTCAATAGTGGGACCACCGCTGCTGCAGAACCTCCGGGGATGATGTTATAGCAGCTATAGATGGAATAGTTCTCCGCGGGTAGAACTGGGATCCCCGGGGCAGTGATGTTAAAGTCTATGGTGTAGTGTAAGCTTGTAGTGGATGCAACACACTTACTGTCCTGCTGCTGCAGTTTTCCTTCAGTGTTCAGAGCTGACAGGCTGTGGCTCTCCAGGCTGGGATCTCTCTGTAGTCCTGTTGCAGGCAATAGAGAATCATGCAAGGGAGTCAGAGGCAGGGTTCACCGTGTTTACATCGTAGGTTGCTCAGCATAACAGCTCAGTTACAGTTCAAGGTACAGGTCTTTACACGGGGTACAACTCTCCCCTCCGGGTTCCTTTACTCCCTGCAGCCAGGTTGTTCCTCTCTGTGACCCCTCACTCCTTCTCTGTCCTTTCCAGGTTTTTACTCTCTCTCTCTCACTTTGTGTGTGTGTCTCTGAACAGTATGGCGGTGGCTCGGGCCCTGGTGGGCCCTCGTGGTTGCCACTGAGCTGCCTTTCCTTTGGGGTAGGAACTCTAATGTGGAGTTAGAGCTCCCCGTCGGTAATCTGGGGAAACCGGGTGAATCGTCGGTCCCCTTCAGAGCCGACACTGCTACTAGCCTAGCCTCCAATAGTCTTGCTGTGCTAGGCTCTATCAGGCTCCTTCTAACCGTGACTCAGGTTCCATAGGGGGGCTACTCCACCTGCAGTCGGTCGTCTCAGCCGTGTTACTAGGACCCAGTGCTGCTGGTCCTTTCTTCCCTCACACTCCTGGGGTGCTGGCTCCAGATAGGCTTTCTCTCTGTGGCTTGCACTGGCTCTCGGGATTCTGCGCTCCGTACACCCCACTCCTCCAGGACGTGTGCTTCTGGTCTGTACTGCTCAGCCTACCTCGGCCTACTGACTCCTTCCTCCTCCCCTTCTCTATTTCTACCATCTATCACCTGACCTGCTTGCTGTCCCACCCACTGTTCTCTAAACCCACCACCCCTTGCCCGCCTAGAGTTCCGGGCTCTGGGTTGGGTGTTGCCCTCTAGTGGTGTGTGGGATGTCTGTGAGGGTGTTGTGGTGCAACTGTCTTCCTATATTACCCGGCTGCAGTTCCCTATGTGGCCTCCTGGTTGCAGGGGCGCCACAACAGCTTGATGTTGCGTCCTATAGAATTGTATGTTGCGACGGCTATGCATCGTAACAACCCTACGGTTCCTGTTGCACACATAATGATCCTGGAGATCAATACCAGGACAATGTGTTCTACAGCACTATCATTAGGTAAAAATATGTGTGGAGGTGATGAGTGTCTGTTTTATTTGGTTGTAATGCCATGTGTGCCAGTTGTCCATTACAGACCTTGGTATCTCTCCCTGCACAGCCCCAAAATACATATAGCCCCTGCCATGTCCACCATGTGCCATCTATGTCTACGTGTAAAGTCCACTACTGATTATGCATACCCAAGCAGAGTAGCAGACCACATGTAATTGGTAGTGCTAGACATGGGTTGGGCACACAGAGTAGGGTGTGTCCTGATATGTCCATGTATGTTTTTGCCTGAGACTTTTTTTTTTCTGTGCAGATCAATGGGGTTCATGATTTTGTCCACAACCTCCTCAGCATTTACCAGGAACACGAATGCCTGTGGCGGGTGTCGCTGCCTGAATACCACGACAAGGCAGCGAGGGGTGTGGCCTACAGTCACCTGGTCGAGCTGGCAAACCGGCTCGACCCAAGTAAGAACTGGACAGTGACCCTGGTTGAGCGGAAAATCAAGCACCTGCGCACCATGTTCACCAAGGCCCACAATAAGTGGATGGATGCCCTGTCCGGGGCTGGAGCTGAGGAGGTCCCTAAGCCATGTCTGTGGTACTATGACCTCATCACCTTCATCCTGGGCCAGGAGGGGCCTCTGGGGACACGGTGCTGCAGGTACCTTGCGCGACCAGCTTTGGCCACAGCCCAAGACCCTGCCCCGTCACAGGAGGTGGGTAATTGTGTTTGTGTGATCTATGTACACAGCTTGTTGGTTGCACTGATGTGAGGTTTGCAGCACATGTAGAAGGCACAATTGTTGGTTTCTTGCACAAATCTTCTTTTGTGTGTTTATCTTTGTGTTATGTCATGACTGTTGCCACACATTTTGCTGTGTTATGTGTGGTCACTTGTCAATACAAATTGGAGCGTCAGGTTAGTACAGTGCACCGGTCTAGGTCTGTATTCCTCTTTTTTTCCAACCCAGATACTGTGCCTTTGGGTGTTATGCATGGTCAGATAGGCACAATGTTGTGCTGGGTGTTTGGTTGTGGTAATTGCTGTCATGACATTGCAAAATGTGGCTGATGTTTTTTTTCTTCTGTTTCATTTTCAGGCCCCTCGGGAGCTTGGCTCCAGTGGTGAGGACCCACCCGCTGGCGAGGCTCTCCCATCAACATCTTTGGGAAAGCCGATGCCTGAGACCAATGGTGGGGGGCCAGGCCCAGGGCCCAGCTCTGGCATAAGCTAAAGAAGAACACCTGCCCCACCAAACACAGAGCTGGGTACCTGGACAAAACGGGTCCTTTTGGACCGGCAGAGGACCCCCGGCTCTGGAATCGGGCACATCGCCAGCGAGATGGTGGCGCGCATGGAGCCAGATCAACGTGACATCGCCGAGAGGGCCATATTTCGGGTTCTGGAGGCGGGCGTAGATGGGTCCCTGTGATGGGGTGCTTCTTGGTCCTTCTCCAGGAAATCCACCCGCGGGCCCACTGCGCTCCAAAGACGCATGGTGAGGAGTCGACAAAATCCTGAACCTCCACCTACCCCCCGAACCCAGCCCCGCCGAGCTGGCCCATTCACCAGGAAGTGGTATTACGAGGATGAGGGGGAAGAGCCATTGTCTGAGCCAGCAGAGGAGGAGGAAGAAGAAGGACGCTACTAGGCAATGCACTACCTTGCAGCCTGCAGTTTTGATTTTCTTCTTTTGTTACACTAAACCAAGTGGTTTTTTTTTTATTTTGTGGAAAATAAACCACCCTTTGATTTGCCTTAACTACGTCCACATATGTGTCTGGTTGTGCAGTATGGTTGTGTGTGTAGTGTGGTGTGTGTGTAATGGTGCTGTTTGTGTGCCAAATGGAGAGGCCGAATGTCCACAATAACATATTTGGGTCATGGTATCACACACAAGCCTATCCATAGGTGACATGTTTGATAATGGGGAGATTAGGAGGCTTCTGTGGCCCACATAGGGAAGTCTGTGTGTTTGTGTGTGTTTTTTAAAGTGTGTGTGTTATTGGAGACAGCCATGTTAAATACGGGTTGTTTCCAGGTCCTATGATACCGTCAGTTTGGGTTTTTTTAATGTCACACTGCATAAGTAATTGGCCATTCGTTGTGTTTCACATTTTAAGTGGGACTAGGTCTACCTGTGATCACACCGTATAATTAGTGTGACAAACCTTTATTTGTAAAATTTTACATTGTTCAGAAGTGGTTTTGTCCGGTTAGTAGTAGACAAAACATACTACCCACTTTCCCAATGTGGGATACTATAAGAACATTTTTGAGGCCAACGGGGCCTAACAAACTAAGGTGCCAACATGGCAACAGGGAGAACAACAAAGGTCCAACATGGACAATAGCATGAATGTGATTATGGCCACATTATTGGGGGTGGTTTGGTGGAGTATGGGCCCTGCCCGACTGGGCTGCCTGGAGGGCGTGTATCATGACACCCAAGTGGGCAAGGTGTTGCTGCCCTTCTTGGTGTGCCCTCTTCAGATGCTGCTGTGCCTCTTGGTGAGCCTGCAGCAGCTCCTCAATAGTTGGTAGACCTGTATGGGAAAGAAGGACATGACCATCCCAGGTGCCATCTGTAGGAGATGGGGATGGGCTGACAGCCCAGCCTGCAGCATGAGCTCTTTCTCCTTGACCAAAAAAAAAGGACAAACTTCAGGACTGCTGTCTGGCCCACACACCAATAAGTACATTAGAAAGCTTGTAGGCCTTAGCAGAAACTTACCACCATACACAGGAACAGCAGGCTCAAGGTGAGGGTGTGGGGACCCCAACACAACAGGGCTCGAGCGGGAGCTGGAGATGCTGGGGGGGGGGTTGGTTCTGGGCTGGGTGTGTGTGGCCACAGGACGGGGCTTGGTGGTAACAGGGGTCCAGGGCTGGCTGCAGCCAAGGCTTGTGCCCCTGGTGTGGAGGGAGTGGCTGGGCCCTCTGGGGCCACTGTGGCTAGTGTCCCTTGTGTGGAGGGAGTGGCTGGGCCCTCTGGGGCCGCTGCAGCTGGTGTCCCTGGTGTGTAGGGAGCGGCTGGGGCCGCTGTGGCTGGTGTCGCTGGTGTGGAGGGAGTGGCTGGGCCCTCTGGGGCCGCTGCAGCTGGTGTCTCTGGTGTGGAGGGAGCGGCTGGGGCCGCTGCGGCTGGTGTCTCTGGGGGGGGGGGGGCGCCGTTTTGCAGTTCGCCTCAGGCAGCAGAGAGGCTAGGTTAACCCCTGACGCCACCCACGACTTGTGGTCAATAGTGGGACCACCGCTGCTGCAGAACCTCCGGGGATGATGTTATAGCAGCTATAGATGGAATAGTTCTCCGCGGGTAGAACTGGGATCCCCGGGGCAGTGATGTTAAAGTCTATGGTGTAGTGTAAGCTTGTAGTGGATGCAACACACTTACTGTCCTGCTGCTGCAGTTTTCCTTCAGTGTTCAGAGCTGACAGGCTGTGGCTCTCCAGGCTGGGATCTCTCTGTAGTCCTGTTGCAGGCAATAGAGAATCATGCAAGGGAGTCAGAGGCAGGGTTCACCGTGTTTACATCGTAGGTTGCTCAGCATAACAGCTCAGTTACAGTTCAAGGTACAGGTCTTTACACGGGGTACAACTCTCCCCTCCGGGTTCCTTTTACTCCCTGCAGCCAGGTTGTTCCTCTCTGTGACCCCTCACTCCTTCTCTGTCCTTTCCAGGTTTTTACTCTCTCTCTCTCACTTTGTGTGTGTGTCTCTGAACAGTATGGCGGTGGCTCGGGCCCTGGTGGGCCCTCGTGGTTGCCACTGAGCTGCCTTTCCTTTGGGGTAGGAACTCTAATGTGGAGTTAGAGCTCCCCGTCGGTAATCTGGGGAAACCGGGTGAATCGTCGGTCCCCTTCAGAGCCGACACTGCTACTAGCCTAGCCTCCAATAGTCTTGCTGTGCTAGGCTCTATCAGGCTCCTTCTAACCGTGACTCAGGTTCCATAGGGGGGCTACTCCACCTGCAGTCGGTCGTCTCAGCCGTGTTACTAGGACCCAGTGCTGCTGGTCCTTTCTTCCCTCACACTCCTGGGGTGCTGGCTCCAGATAGGCTTTCTCTCTGTGGCTTGCACTGGCTCTCGGGATTCTGCGCTCCGTACACCCCACTCCTCCAGGACGTGTGCTTCTGGTCTGTACTGCTCAGCCTACCTCGGCCTACTGACTCCTTCCTCCTCCCCTTCTCTATTTCTACCATCTATCACCTGACCTGCTTGCTGTCCACCCACTGTTCTCTAAACCCACCACCCCTTGCCCGCCTAGAGTTCCGGGCTCTGGGTTGGGTGTTGCCCTCTAGTGGTGTGTGGGATGTCTGTGAGGGTGTTGTGGTGCAACTGTCTTCCTATATTACCCGGCTGCAGTTCCCTATGTGGCCTCCTGGTTGCAGGGGCGCCACAACAGCTTGATGTTGCGTCCTATAGAATTGTATGTTGCGACGGCTATGCATCGTAACAACCCTACGGTTCCTGTTGCACACATAATGATCCTGGAGATCAATACCAGGACAATGTGTTCTACAGCACTATCATTAGGTAAAAATATGTGTGGAGGTGATGAGTGTCTGTTTTATTTGGTTGTAATGCCATGTGTGCCAGTTGTCCATTACAGACCTTGGTATCTCTCCCTGCACAGCCCCAAAATACATATAGCCCCTGCCATGTCCACCATGTGCCATCTATGTCTACGTGTAAAGTCCACTACTGATTATGCATACCCAAGCAGAGTAGCAGACCACATGTAATTGGTAGTGCTAGACATGGGTTGGGCACACAGAGTAGGGTGTGTCCTGATATGTCCATGTATGTTTTTGCCTGAGACTTTTTTTTTTCTGTGCAGATCAATGGGGTTCATGATTTTGTCCACAACCTCCTCAGCATTTACCAGGAACACGAATGCCTGTGGCGGGTGTCGCTGCCTGAATACCACGACAAGGCAGCGAGGGGTGTGGCCTACAGTCACCTGGTCGAGCTGGCAAACCGGCTCGACCCAAGTAAGAACTGGACAGTGACCCTGGTTGAGCGGAAAATCAAGCACCTGCGCACCATGTTCACCAAGGCCCACAATAAGTGGATGGATGCCCTGTCCGGGGCTGGAGCTGAGGAGGTCCCTAAGCCATGTCTGTGGTACTATGACCTCATCACCTTCATCCTGGGCCAGGAGGGGCCTCTGGGGACACGGTGCTGCAGGTACCTTGCGCGACCAGCTTTGGCCACAGCCCAAGACCCTGCCCCGTCACAGGAGGTGGGTAATTGTGTTTGTGTGATCTATGTACACAGCTTGTTGGTTGCACTGATGTGAGGTTTGCAGCACATGTAGAAGGCACAATTGTTGGTTTCTTGCACAAATCTTCTTTTGTGTGTTTATCTTTGTGTTATGTCATGACTGTTGCCACACATTTTGCTGTGTTATGTGTGGTCACTTGTCAATACAAATTGGAGCGTCAGGTTAGTACAGTGCACCGGTCTAGGTCTGTATTCCTCTTTTTTTCCAACCCAGATACTGTGCCTTTGGGTGTTATGCATGGTCAGATAGGCACAATGTTGTGCTGGGTGTTTGGTTGTGGTAATTGCTGTCATGACATTGCAAAATGTGGCTGATGTTTTTTTTCTTCTGTTTCATTTTCAGGCCCCTCGGGAGCTTGGCTCCAGTGGTGAGGACCCACCCGCTGGCGAGGCTCTCCCATCAACATCTTTGGGAAAGCCGATGCCTGAGACCAATGGTGGGGGGCCAGGCCCAGGGCCCAGCTCTGGCATAAGCTAAAGAAGAACACCTGCCCCACCAAACACAGAGCTGGGTACCTGGACAAAACGGGTCCTTTTGGACCGGCAGAGGACCCCCGGCTCTGGAATCGGGCACATCGCCAGCGAGATGGTGGCGCGCATGGAGCCAGATCAACGTGACATCGCCGAGAGGGCCATATTTCGGGTTCTGGAGGCGGGCGTAGATGGGTCCCTGTGATGGGGTGCTTCTTGGTCCTTCTCCAGGAAATCCACCCGCGGGCCCACTGCGCTCCAAAGACGCATGGTGAGGAGTCGACAAAATCCTGAACCTCCACCTACCCCCCGAACCCAGCCCCGCCGAGCTGGCCCATTCACCAGGAAGTGGTATTACGAGGATGAGGGGGAAGAGCCATTGTCTGAGCCAGCAGAGGAGGAGGAAGAAGAAGGACGCTACTAGGCAATGCACTACCTTGCAGCCTGCAGTTTTGATTTTCTTCTTTTGTTACACTAAACCAAGTGGTTTTTTTTTTATTTTGTGGAAAATAAACCACCCTTTGATTTGCCTTAACTACGTCCACATATGTGTCTGGTTGTGCAGTATGGTTGTGTGTGTAGTGTGGTTGTGTGTGTAATGGTGCTGTTTGTGTGCCAAATGGAGAGGCCGAATGTCCACAATAACATATTTGGGTCATGGTATCACACACAAGCCTATCCATAGGTGACATGTTTGATAATGGGGAGATTAGGAGGCTTCTGTGGCCCACATAGGGAAGTCTGTGTGTTTGTGTGTGTTTTTTAAAGTGTGTGTGTTATTGGAGACAGCCATGTTAAATACGGGTTGTTTCCAGGTCCTATGATACCGTCAGTTTGGGTTTTTTTAATGTCACACTGCATAAGTAATTGGCCATTCGTTGTGTTTCACATTTTAAGTGGGACTAGGTCTACCTGTGATCACACCGTATAATTAGTGTGACAAACCTTTATTTGTAAAATTTTACATTGTTCAGAAGTGGTTTTGTCCGGTTAGTAGTAGACAAAACATACTACCCACTTTCCCAATGTGGGATACTATAAGAACATTTTTGAGGCCAACGGGGCCTAACAAACTAAGGTGCCAACATGGCAACAGGGAGAACAACAAAGGTCCAACATGGACAATAGCATGAATGTGATTATGGCCACATTATTGGGGGTGGTTTGGTGGAGTATGGGCCCTGCCCGACTGGGCTGCCTGGAGGGCGTGTATCATGACACCCAAGTGGGCAAGGTGTTGCTGCCCTTCTTGGTGTGCCCTCTTCAGATGCTGCTGTGCCTCTTGGTGAGCCTGCAGCAGCTCCTCAATAGTTGGTAGACCTGTATGGGAAAGAAGGACATGACCATCCCAGGTGCCATCTGTAGGAGATGGGGATGGGCTGACAGCCCAGCCTGCAGCATGAGCTCTTTCTCCTTGACCAAAAAAAAAGGACAAACTTCAGGACTGCTGTCTGGCCCACACACCAATAAGTACATTAGAAAGCTTGTAGGCCTTAGCAGAAACTTACCACCATACACAGGAACAGCAGGCTCAAGGTGAGGGTGTGGGGACCCCAACACAACAGGGCTCGAGCGGGAGCTGGAGATGCTGGGGGGGGGTTGGTTCTGGGCTGGGTGTGTGTGGCCACAGGACGGGGCTTGGTGGTAACAGGGGTCCAGGGCTGGCTGCAGCAAGGCTTGTGCCCTGGTGTGGAGGGAGTGGCTGGGCCCTCTGGGGCCACTGTGGCTAGTGTCCCTTGTGTGGAGGGAGTGGCTGGGCCCTCTGGGGCCGCTGCAGCTGGTGTCCCTGGTGTGTAGGGAGCGGCTGGGGCCGCTGTGGCTGGTGTCGCTGGTGTGGAGGGAGTGGCTGGGCCCTCTGGGGCCGCTGCAGCTGGTGTCTCTGGTGTGGAGGGAGCGGCTGGGGCCGCTGGGCTGGTGTCTCTGGTGTGGAGGGAGTGGCCGGGCCCTCTGGGGCCGCTGCCGCTGGTGTCCCTGGTGTGGAGGAAACTGGCTGGGCCCTCGGAGGAAGGTGGTGGGGGTGTCCCGGGTGGACTCGGGGACTGTGGGCCCTCCTCAGACACGGAGTCCTCCTCATCTGTAATATCAAACATGACAACACACCGATTTAACGAAAGGACTACAACATAGGAAAAACACCTAGTGTGTGTGTGTGTATGAATGTCATGACGGCATAAAGGGTACAGTGAAAGGTTAGGGTTGGCGGCGGCACTATGGTGAGGGCCCAGTCTGTGTTAGGACATGATAACAACACCAGTGCCCACATATTTTGGAAGTCAAACAGCCTTGGTTTAGCATGGTATGGATTGTTTACATTAACACAAGAGCAGCCAGTAAGCATCAGGTGGTGGCACCATGGTGCCAAACACATAGCAGTCAGCTTGTATTGAGTTTTCTGTATTGTTTTCAATGTGTAGCAAAATGGTATGTGTCACAGTGCACACATATGTGCTGCGAGGTGTCATGTGGGTCTTCCAATTTGCCTTAATATGTTGTTGTCACCTTTGCGGTCATGACAAAACTTTTTTTGCCATCACACAGCTCAAGGACCACTATAGGCGTCACCATTTGGATGACAAAAGAGTGTATTCTACACCTTCATGTTGCATTGTGACCAACATGCAGATGCACATTGGTCACACACATCCACATGGTGGCTTAGGGCACAATACCACATGATGGTTGTGTAGTGTTGATTAGGATGTAGGATGATTGGCATGTGTGTGTTTGGCATTGCCACATACTCAGCACGCAGCCTGTCAATCCGGGCATGAATATCCACAATCCGCCCTGGGGACTTGTGTTTCAGATCAGCCAGTTTTTTTGGTATCTTTTTTTTGGTCCTCTCTACCCCCAGTTTCTGAAGCAGGGCCCGCTGGATCCACCTCAGTATACTGCACTTGCGCAGCCGTGGGTGACGGTTATGCTGGTGACACCAGTAGTCATGGCTTTCACACAGGTCTATCAGAACCATTAGCTCTGCCACACCCCATGTGGCTGTGCGCTGTGCGGCGGCCATGACTCTTGTCCTATGTGCAGGGGAGGGGCAGGCACCTGGCAAGCAGGGAAGAAGGAGCAGAAATGTCATGATGTCACCAAGCACACTGACGCTGCCAAACAAAGTTTAGGGCGCTAACAAGATACACGCCTGCGGAGTGAGAGCAGTATAATGTACCTATCTGCGTCACCTAATTCACACCGCGTAGGGTGATTGTAGTGCGTGGCCCATACCACCCATGCACGATGTGTACGGCAACATCTGACATAGCATGTGGCACTATACTCGACACAGCACTGATGAATACACGCGGATGACATAGCTTGACATGCCGCCAATACATGAACTGTGTTTGCCTACTGTTGTGTAGGTGAAGATGTGTGTGTTGCTGAACGGACAACTCTTCAAATATGGCGCCCTGTCAACTGACATCCAATGGGAACACAGTACCCACCAACAATCATCGCAGATAGGGGGCGCGGAATACAGCACGCTGTGGCACGCCTACAGGAAATCAATAGGCGACGCAGATTCCATCACTATCGCCCTATCACACGCCAAAACCCGTAATTTCGCCTTCATGATTGCGTCTTATTTCAGAGCAGAGCTCAGTAATCAGGGGACAGCCGGGAGGCGATTTACCGCTGTGAAATTCCCCAATCACACGCAGCAACCGTGGGGCGATTTCACGGCGATCGGTTCAGGGCAACATGTTGCCTTTAAGATTATCTTGCGAGATTGCGGCGTGTAAAAGTACAATTAAAAGATAACTTTAAACTTTCTGGATGACAAAAAGGCACAATTGTTGTTTTAAAAAGTTGTCCTTATACAGTTTAATAGATTTTCATTTACATAGTCAAATTATCTGAAATATCTATTTTTCTAGTTTAAAACAAAATAAGATTATCAAGGTCTATGCTTTTAAGAACCACAAAAATAAAAACACTTTTTTTGAAGAGAAAATATATAAAAAGAGTAAAACCAGTAAGATATAAATTTAAAAAAAAAATTCAATTCAGAGATGGCTTTAAAACAATCCATTTAAATACAAATATACTAGGTAAATCATTGATTGTGGAATATTTCATTAAACAAACATGGTGATAGTGTTTCCAAAACTTAACTTGTGGGTTGTAGCTAAGTAACAAAATGAGTCCTAACTCTTCCAGTATTTAAGGTGAAAGTCTGACACCTACTGGAAACAGGAAGGATTTACAGAATGCTTTATTACTTAAAAGGCTCAACTCAACTTTACATACTTACAGTATTTTCACACAGTTTTTGACATGGATTTTTAAATTAATCCATTCCAATATCTAACTTCTTAAATTAATCCTTAAATATTTTTATTATTTAATTCTCTAGAAAGTAATCCACGCTAAACTTGACACTGAAATCAAAAGGCTAAAAAAAAAACACTTTTTTTTACATTTTTTATTTCATATGGGGCTTTTTTTTGCATCTTTTGACATGATATTTTCATGTTTGGTGTAGATTTCATTGGGAATCCCATACTCTTTCTTTTCTTTGGGGAGAGGTTTTCAAAACCCAGTCGTAGAAAACTTGTATGGACAGTAAAGCGTACTTTACATTGAAATCATCCAGAAGTTTGTTTAATACTTGTTAACCCCTTTATGACCTGTGATGTACTGGTACTTCATAGGTCGTATCCCTTACTTTGATACGGCCGGGGTGGCATCATGCTCTTGCATCTATACCTCCACATGTTGGCTGGTCTGATCTGCCACTGGTGGATCGGAGATCTGACCCTTAGCTGTTAACCAGTTAAATCCCCATACTTGCCAACTCTTGAAGAAGGGTCGGATTATGCAGCCTGCCATGGAAAATTTTTATCACACCCCTAGCCACACCTATTTGGCAGTGAGGGACATTCAGGAGATGCCCAGGACTGTTCATTCATACATACAGTCGTAGCAGTCAGGACTTTCTCACTATGATGTAGCTTTACTATATGACATCCTGCTCTTCGGTGTCTGTAAGGTCGTATTCACACTTTGCATAAATATTGAGTTTTATGTTTTCTGCAGATGTCCACACTAAAGTACACAATAACAACCTCCTCTGATTATGGCATTTCTGCTGCATTTTTTATGCCTTTTGCATCTTATTTGATGCATTTTTGGTGCAGATGTGAAGTAGCGTTTTTAAAGTGTTTTTTTAAGACTTTTATTCTATTGCAATATTTTCCATGTGTTTTTTAAGCTTCACAAAGAAACCTCTAGAGTGAAAAAACACCAAAAATGCAGAATTCAGTGCCATCTTTAGGGTGCGTTCGCACAGGAGAATAGTTGGTGCATTTTTTTGGAGACTGCACCTTCAGACAAAATATGCACCAAAAAAGACGTGAACAATTCATTTTTTGGTGCTTATTTGGTGCAGGGAAGATGCAGATGTATGTCCTCTGTGTGCCATGTTTGTGACACCTCAGAAACAGGGCTAAGGCCCCTTTCACATCAGCGTTTTTTTCAAATCGCGGCAGATGCGGTGAAAAAAACGCATCTGCCGCGATTATCGCATACCGGCTGCACTTGCGGCACGGTTGCGGCACGGTTGCGGCAAGCCCCATACAATGTATAGGCGGGCTTGCGGCAAGTGCGGCAAGTGCGGTTTGGCACTTGCGGCAGGTGCGGCCGCGAAAAAAACGTGGCTGACCGCGTTTTTTTTCGCGGCCGCACCTGCCGCAAGTGCCAAAACCGCACTTGCCGCACCTGCCGCAAGCCCGCCTATACATTGTATGGGGCTTGCTGCAACCGTGCCGCAACCGTGCCGCAAGTGCAGAAGGTATGCGGTAATTGCGGCAGATGCGGTTTTTTCACCGCATCTGCCGCGATTTGAAAAAAACGCTGATGTGAAAGGGGCCTACAGCTCTATGTTAATGTGTATAAATGTGATTAAAATTTATTGTATGCTATAATTTGTGGTGATCTGGTGGGGGCTACATGATTGTGTAAAATACTCTACGTTATTATAAACACTGTTTGAAGTCCTATCGGCTTTTTGCAGCCAGAGCGGGGACTTCTCTGCACATACTACGCAATTTGTGTAGGAGCACGATATAAGCCTATTCTGAAAGTTCTGTGCGCACTGAACTGTCCTGAGAGGAGTAGGTATCTATGCCGCTTTTTGACAGTTGTTGTTTTTTTTCTCTACGGGCTTCTATGAAGAGCCTGAAAAAGATGCAAACAAAAAAACCTGCTTTTGCATTTTTAAACGAAGAATCAAATATTTTCTGTAGTATTAAAAAAGCATTTAAAACCTAGATTCAAATCTGCTCCAAAAATGCATTAAGGGGAAAAACCTAAAAAAAAAACTTAGCAAAAACACAATAATCAGAGAACTTTGTTATTGCGATACATGGTGCAGACACCTAGAAAAAAACTTGCAGAAAAAACACAGAATTTATGCTACGTGTGAACACGTCCTCAGCATTACTCTTTTATTAATTTATTTTATGCGTTTAATAGAGAAAAATAATCGATCATGCCATATCTCTACACCATTTACCAATCAAAATAAACTACGGTATTTGATTGCTGTGTTGTGTGGGTCGTTACAATTACAGGGACAATAAATATGTCCATGTTATTTGCTAATTTGTGCTGCTTATTATTTTTTAAGATGCACATTAAAAAGCTTTAATTTTTATTTTTTAAATTATCTTTTAGTAATTTTATAGGAAGAAAGAATATTTTTTATTCTCCCTCTAAGACACGACAAGACATAAGACAAAACATAGAAATACACTAAAGGTACCTTTACACACCACCACTGTGCCTAGCAACAGGTATCCACCGCACGCGCGCGTTTTTAACGGTGGATAACGATCGCGGATGCCGCATGTACAAGCCGCCATTACGTTCTCCACTGAAGGTATCTGTGTTCCCCGGAAGTGCCGACAGATCCTGCGGTTTACTTCCTGTTGAATACCTTCCCTGCTTTGCACGCCGCTACCACAAAGGAATATGGGCGTACATCTTTCACGCCGCAAGTACATAGGCGTGACAGAGTTGTGTATTCCGTCACGCTCGTACGCTGATTGGACAACGCAATAGCATCATGATTGGCCAGCCTGCGCATGAAGGCTGGCTAATACATGATGCCATTGCAATTGTGTAGTGTGAATGGTCAGCCCTTTAAATATGGCGCCCTGTGAAGGGACAGCCAATGGTAACACAGTAGCCCCCACCAATCATCGCTGATGGGGCGTGGTATCCATGCCGCTGTGGCACGCCCCTGTGAAAACACTAGTGCCTGTGCCCCATTTAGACGCTACTACCATGGCAATTGTGCCTTTCTGTTGCCTTCGGTTTTTGAGCACGGCTCAGCAACAGGCATCTGAGTCAACTGCAGGACACAGGAAGGAATTTCCCTATTTACACGCTGCCATTTTGTAGCAATTTCATGGCAACAGGCATAAATATCCCCAATGCCAGGCAGTTGCTACCTTGCAGTGGTGGCATGTAAAGGTACCTTAATATATACATATGTATCTCTATGTACAAGTGCATCTCAATAAAATAGAATATCATCAAAAAGATCATTTATTTCAGTAATTTAATACAAAAAGTGAAACGCATATATTACATAGGGCCTTTTCACATCTAAATTTTTATTCCATTTGGGTTGCAATCCGTTTTTGACAGCATGTGTGCCAAAAATGCATTGGAATCGCATGCATTACCGCACCCATTGGTTTCAATGAAACACAAGCAAAAACGCATGTCATTTTCAGGAAATGCAAAACACACGCAGTTTTACAAACGCAGCCTAAAATGTTGCATGCCACGTTTTGGCCTGCATTTGGAAAAACAACTAAGTTTTGCGTTTCCCGAAAATGACATGCGTTTTTGCATGCGTTTTCATTGCGTTTTCCATTGAAACCAATGGGTGCGTTAACACGTGCATTTCTCTGCAAAAACACAAAGGAACAGAAAGGCAACCCCCCTTAGATGTGAACTGGGCCATAGAGTCTTTACAAACAGAGTGATCTATTTCTATTTCAAGTGTTTATTTCTGTTAATATTGATGATTATGTCGTACAGCCAGTGACAACCCAAAAAAGTCATTAATTCACAAAATTTGAATATTATAAAAGACCAACTGAAAAAATGATTTTAACTCATAAATGTTGGCCTAATAAAAAGTATGTACAGTAATTGCACTCAATACTTAGTCGGGGCTCCTTTTGTATGAATTACTGCATCAATGCGATCAGCCTGTGGCACTGCTGAGGTGTTATAGAAGCCCAGGTTGGTTTGATAGCAGCCTTCAGCTTGTCTGCATTTTTGGGTCTGGTGTTTCTTATCTTTCTCTTGACAATACCCCATAGAATCCATGGGGTTTAGGTCAGGCAAGTTTGCTGGCAAATCAAGCACAGTGATATTGTGGTTAGCAAACTAGGTATTGGTACTTTTGGCGGTGTGGACAGGTGCAATGTCCTGCTGGAAAGTGAAATTTCCATCTCCAAAAAGCTTGCCGGCAGAGAAAAGCATGAAGTGCTCTAAAATTTCCTGGTAGACGGCAGCGCTGACTTTGATCTTGATAAAACACAGTGAACCTACACCAGCAGATGACATGGCTCCTCAAACCAACACTGATAGAGGAAACTTCACACTAGACCTCAAGCAGCTTGGATTGTGTGTCTCTCCACTCTTCCTCCAGACTCTGGGACCATGATTACCAAATGAAATGCAAAATTTACTTTCATACGAAAACAAAGCTTGGACCACTGAGCAGCAGTCCAGTTCTTTTTCTCCTTGGACCAGGTAAGACATTTCTTGTGTTGTGTAATGGTCATGAGTGGCTTGACACAAGGAATGTGACAGTTGTAGCCCATGTCCTGGATACATCTCTATGTGGTGGTACTTGAAGCACTTACTCCGGGAGTAGTCCACTCCTTGTGAATCTCCCCCAAATTTTTCAAAGGGCTTTTCTTTACAATCCTTTCAAAGCTGCGGTTATCATAGTTGTTTGTGCACCTTTTTCTACCACACTTAGTCATTCCACTCAACTCTCCATTAATATGCTTGGATACAGCACTCTGTGAACAGCCAGCTTCTTTAGCAATTACCTTTTGTGGCTTACCCTCCTTGTGGAGAGTGACAATGATTGCCTTCTGGACATCTGTCAAGTCAGCAGTCTTTCCAGCTTGTGTAGCTTACTGAACCAGACTTAAGGGACCATCTTAAACTTAGTAACCCTTTGCAGGTGTTTTGTGTTAATTATTCTGATTTACTGAGAAAATGACTTTTGGTTTTTCATTGGCTGTACAGTGCGTTGTGAAAGTATTTGGGCCCCTTGAACTTTTCAACCTTTTGCTACATTTGAGGCTTCTAACATAAAGATATAAATTCTAATATATTTGTGAAGAATCAACAACAAGTGGGACACAATCGTGAAGTGGAACAAAAATTATTGGTATTTTAAACTTTTTGAACAAATAAATAACTGAAAAGTGGGGCATGCAATATTATTCGGCCCCTTTATTTTCAGTGCCGCAAACTCACTCCAGAAGTTCAGTAAGGATCTCTGAATGATCCAATGTTGTCCTAAATGACTGGTAATGATAAATAGAATCCACCTGTGTGTAATCAAGTCTCCGTATAAATGCACCTGCGATGTGATAGTCTCAGGGTTCTGTTTCAAGTGCAGAGAGTATGATGAAGACCAAGGAACACACCAGGCAGGTCCTAGATACTGTTGTGGTGAAGTTCAAAGCCGGCTTTGGATACAAAAAGATTTCCCAAGTTTTAAACATCTCAAGGAGCACTGTGCAAGTGATCATATTGAAATTGAAGGAGTATCAGACCACTGCAGATCTACCAAGACCCGGCCGTCCCTCTAAACTTTCAATTCGAACAAGGAGAAGGCTGATCAGAGATGCAGCCAAAAGGCCTATGATCACTCTGGATGAACTGCAGAGATCTACAGCTGAGGTGGGAGAGTCTGTCCATAGGACAACAATCAGTCGTACACTGCACAAATCTGGCCTTTATGGAAGAGTGGCAAGGAGAAAGCCATTTCTCAAAGATATCCATAAAAAGTCTCGTTTGAAGTTTGCCACAAGCCACCTGGGAGACACACCAAACATGTGGAATAAGGTGCTCTGGTCAGATGAAACCAAAATCAAACTTTTTGGCCACAATGCAAAACGATATTTTTGGCGTAAAAGCAATACAGCTCATCACCCTCAAAACACCATCCCCACTGTCAATCATGGTTTGGGCTTGCTTTTCTTCAGCAGGGACAGGGAAGATGGTTAAAATTGATGGAAGATGAACGGAGCCAAATACAGGACCATTCTGGAAGAAAACCTGTTGGAGTCTGCAAAAGACCTGAGACTGGGACGGAGATTTATCTTCCAACAAGACAATGATCCCAAACATAAAGCAAAATCTACAATGGAATGGTTCAAAAATAAACGTATCCAGGTGTTAGAATGGACAAGTCAAAGTCCAGACCTGAATCCAATCGAGAATCTGTGGAAAGAGCTGAAAACTGCTAGTCACAAACGCTCTCCATCCAACCTCACTGAGCTCGAGCTGTTTTGCAAGGAAGAATGGGCAAAATTTCAGTCTCTCGATGTGCAAAACTGATAGAGACATACCCCAAGCAACTTGCAGCTGTAATCGCAGCAAAAGGTGGCGCTACAAAGTTTTAACTCAAGGGGGCCGAATAATATTACATGCCCCACTTTTCAGTTTTTTATTTGTTAAAAAAGTTTAAAATATCCAATAAATTTCGTTCCACTTCACGATTGTGTCCCACTTGTTGTTTATTCTTTACAAAAATATTACAATTTATATCTTTATGTTTGAAGCCTGAAATGTGGCAAAAGGTTGAAAAGTTCAAGGGGGCCAAATACTTTCACAAGGCACTGTATAAGCCATAATCAATATTAACAGAAATAAACAAGTGAAATAGATCACTCTGTTTGTAATGACTATATTATATTTCTTTCACTTTTTGTATTGGATTACTGAAATAAATTATCTTTTTGATCATATTATAATTTATTGAGATGCACTTGCACATGGAGGACTATGGTAACGTATTATACTATTTGGAGGACTATGGGGGATTGTATACTATGTGGTGGACTATGGGGTGCAATTATAAAATATGGAGGACTATTGGGGTGCATTATAATATGTGGAGGAATATGGGGTAAATTATAATATATGAAGGACTATAGGGGGTGCATTTAAATATTTTGAGGTCTATGAAAGTATCACAATAGATGATGGACTATGGGGGTGCAATTTTATAAATGGAGGACTATGGGCTGCTTTATAATATTTGGAGGACTATAGGGTGCATTATACTATTTGGAGGACTATCGGTAGTGCACTGTAATATATGGAGGACTATGGGATGCATTAAAATATGTGGAGGACTATGAAGTGCACTATAATATATGGAGGACTGTGAGGTGCATAATACTTTATGGAGGACTATGGGGGTGCATTATAACATATGGAGAACTATGGGGGTTATATATGAAAGACAATGGGGCACATTATAATACTATATGGAAGGCAAAGTGGGGCCCATTATATTATTTGGAGGCTAATACACTATTTGGAGGGCCAAGTAGGTAGCATTATATTATTTGGAGGGCTATGAGGGAGCCTTTATACTTTATGGAGTGCTATTTGAGAGCCATTATACATTATTATGCAAGCAATGAAAAGGAGAAAGCTGACCAGTATAAAATAGGCGATCACCAGTTATAGTATAACAATAATAAATCTTTATTACAACAAACCACAAACAGACAATGAGAGTGCCATTTAAAAACAATTAAAAAAGCCCCATACAGAACTATATGTAATCAAAGGTTCCACCCACTTCAGCAATGGATCATGAATAATGCTCATACCATAGTAAGTACAGCCCCAATAATGAACACAATCAAAGTAGCTTAGAAACTCCCAAAACTGCGGGGTTTGAAAGTGACCACAATCAGTGTTCCTCATTCAGACTTCCACCATAAATCCTGGAGGAAGCCAGAGGAACATTGAAGCAAAGACATGCAAATTAGGCAATAACAAGCAGTGAATCAAATCATAACCTGCAATGGATCAGCTGAGTGGGCGGAGAAGGAGAGTCACCCAATGCATTTCGTCATCAAAGATGACTTCATCAGGGGAGCGCTCCCATGTCATGTCTGCCAGGTTTATATAGTAAGAGAATGACAGGATAATAGTGTTCACCTGCAGTCAAATAACAGCTGCGTCCTTTCCGGCGCCACAGTCTGGCGTGAATGCGGGAGCTGTGTGTGCGGAAGTACGATTTCGATAAACTAGCCGCGCATGCGCGTGATGAATGTCAATAGCTTCAAAACCTTTAGTAGTATGGCCGCCGCGTCTGCGCAGTTGCAAGCAGACTTCTGCACATAAGTCAGGCGGTTTGTGATTACTGGTAGGCGATTCCACACACAATATGCGTGTGTGGAAGCGCTAGTGCTACTAAGCTTGGCTGAGTACATAAGGGAAGAGTGCAGGCTCAGAGAATGGTAACAGGGGACAAATATAAATACCGAAAGTAGGTCCAAACCAACCTATAGAGTCAAATATATACAAACAATGGATAGTAGACAAAAAAGAGTCCATATTTTTATGGAGACCAAAAAGGGATGTTATATAGATATGAGCGATCCAAAGCTCAATTTTTCATATAACTCTACACATTTTATACCCAATCAATCAATAAGGGATTGTAAGTTAACATACTGCCCGAGAGGCAAAATTCCATTACCCCTCGGAAGAAATGTCAATATCAATCTAGCTCAGTTAGTAAAGAAGCACCAAGTGTCCTGGGCCACCCATCCCCTCCTTATTCATAAGCAGGTCAATAAGTAGAAAAAAAATAATAAACCTTATGACAAGGTCCATATCAAGGACCAACCAAAGTTGTAAAAAGATATAAAGAAAAATATTATTAGTATTATTGTAAATATTAAGAAAGGCAGAAAGGCGGTCCGAGGACCGTCTCCTGTCTACAGGATCCTGTAAGAAGGTAACAACAGATAGTGTTGTAAATATTTCAAATAAAGTCAAATCATGAAGGCAAATAGCTTTCTAGTGTTTAATAGGAAACGAATTATTATTCAAAGGACAATCAAATGAGTCCCCAGATGGAAACACCACATGGGGAAACCGATCTCTTTTTTATTCTGTTTGTTTTTAGAAATGACCATTAGATTTGTGGGCTTCACAAAACTATTGGACTTGAAAACAGTAACAGAGATAGGGAATGGATTCAAACATCAAATAGACCTAAAAAAAAAAAAAAAAAGTTTGGAGGGCTACTGGAGGCCATTATACAGTGTGAAGCGATGGGGTGGCCATTATATTTTATGCAGGCCCATTATACTGCATTGAGGGCTATGTGGAGGTCACAGTTGGGGATTATACTGTGCTGGGGTCATCATACTTTGCTGGGGTAGTTGAGAGTTTGTACAGTAGGGTCATCACACTGTGGGTTCTGTTGAAGAATTCACTGAGGGGGTATCATACAGTGTGGGGTTGGGCACTTTTGTTGGCATCCTTCTTGGATGCAATTAAAGAGGTAGCTAGGGGCTTCAATATGAGCATAATTATTTTGTAAGGACTGTAAAGTTGTAAAACATGTTCTTATGTGACTGCATCCCCCATATGGTGGTACACCAGGTACTGCATGGCTTCCGGCTGTGTGACTAGCTGTGACTTCCCTGAGGTTGTCTCAAGTTACACTCCAGATATCATGCAGCAGGGAATCCAGCTGTGTTACCTGAGATAACCTCAGTGGCACAAGCACTCGTAATACTAGCTGTCTCGTGAGAGCTGCGATATAGCACAAGATCTAGCGGGTATATCTCACCGGTATCGTGAGACAGCGGTGACGTCAGAGAGTGCAGCACAGTTCAGACTTGTGTGACCCCTTGAGTCAGAACTGCAGTAATGTTTGTGATGGCACCGCTAGTCACACTTTCACTAGTGCCCTGCGTCCCTGCTGTCACGGCATATAGGAGACGCTTTCTGTGAACGTGACCCACCATATAGTTGTAAGGCCCCATGCCCATGGCACGTTATTTGACGCTTTTGAGATTTCAAGAATCTGCATCAAAATCTGCATGTCTATGCTTAAGGCAGCAATATCTATAAGAATTCAGAAGTGATTTGCAACATGTTTTTTTCCTTGCAAATTCAATGCATAATTTTGTGCAGAAGAAAACTAAACCACATGTGCAAGGGAAAAAAAACCACAGCATTTCTGACCTGTCATAGACTTTGCTGATCTCAGGAAAGACATACAGATTTTGATGCAGATTCTTAAAATCTGTATTGAAAAAAGCATCAAAACAATGCACCGTGGGAACAGGACCAACTATAGTCCTCAAGGTCTGAAAACAGTGCAAGTTTTCAGGATTTCCATAACATTGCACAGGTGCTGTTTTCATCACCTGCAAAGGTGATGATTCGAGAACCTTTTCCAATGCAATGTAACCTCCTGGAAACATGCATTGTTTGTGGCCTTTGAGGACTCCACTTGGCCAGCCCTGTTCTACAGGAGTGTGTGTAGTGTCTTTCATTTACATATCTCAGATTGTCAGGCCAGAGACCTGTAGCTTGTTCAACGGTCTTTGTTGGATAGTACCAAAGCACCTTTTTGCAGAAACAGTCCAGCACACAAAGAATGACCTAGAAAAAACTTTAAAGTAGCAACTTTTTGAAAAAAAAAAAGGTTATAATGGTATATGATGTAATTTGTAATATTTATCAGATCCAAACAGTAATAATTTTAACATAGGCACTTAGCAGAGACTAAAAATCTCAAAGACACATATATCAATATCCGCAGTATATATAAGGAAAGTCCCACAATGATCAGTAAACTCCATTACAATGCTGTGAAGTCAATTAAGGGCACAGTCCATTAAGGGATTTGAGGTATAGCTCAGAGGTTATAATCCTACTAATTCAGCAGGTTAAAGCGCAATCGTTGCTAAACTTGGGAAGACAAAAAATATGAACAAAAAAACAGGTGTCACTCATATACAGTAAGAACTCAAAAACAACTGGAAAAAGTCCTTCTCCTGACAACATGCCAACTAAAAGATGTGTCAGCGACCCAACATCTGGCCTTTTTTAGGTCATTCCCCTCTTTATTCAGAGTAGATATAGTTGAGCAGATTTTTGAATGCTGCCTTGGATGAATGTCGCTGATCCTTATGGTACTCCACTGCCAGACAGTCTCAGAGAGTTGCAGGGGCTAATCCTTGAGGGGCAATCTCCACTACCTGCCTCCAGCACCCCCCAGTTATTGGCCTTAGGCCCATGCTACCACTTTTGGGCCAAACTGTGTATACTTCAGGAACACAGTAGCACAGTGTAGCTGCATTGTACTGCACTGCCAAGATGGTGCTGGGCTCCACAGTTATGCCTGTTTGCTTTGCCAAGGGGCCTGGATCTTCCAGTGCAAGGATACAATTGCTTACAGGATATTATTGTTTGCATAATTTTGTTGCCTGGCTCTTCATTAACCCCTCCATGGGTTAGGCTCCGGAAGGCACCTGAGTTACAGATCTCATTCCCCATGCCACAGGTAACACCTGGGTGGAGTGAATATTGAAGCCTGACATATTTGAAAGACAAATTAGAAAAAGAAAATAGTTTATTCAGCTCAACACCAATTTATCTGGAATGTTGAATAAGGCTATTGGGCAGCAATGCACAGACAGATGTAATATTAATAATACATATAACACACTTGTGCACATGCCGAAAATCTGTATTCTAAACATATGGAATGAAACTTAAAAAGTGATTGCACATTTTCAAGAAGTAATATCCATAGTATGTTATTTCATGAGTTTGAAAAGACCTATAAGTAGTGATGGGTGAACCCGCAGATGTTCGGGTTCAACGAACTCACCCGAACTTTTTTTTAAGTTCGGGTTCAGGGTCGAAAGTGGCTCAAACTTGAGTCCGAACCCCGAACATGGAATTTAAAGTTATGGGATGGGGCCTAGGAGGCTGTAAAAGAAAGAAGATAGTTATTAAACTGCATTATACTTATCGGCTTCCATCTGCTTGTACTTCCAGGGTCGCTCATTAACTTTTTTTTGGCCCCAAACAATTAGGGAGGGTTTTAGAGCCATTTCAAATTTAAAACTTTTTTCCTGATCAAACCCTTGTGAGCCGATTTTTTGGTAAATTGCTCAGGTTTCAGATCGCAAACTGAATTATCAATGCGTGTGCTGAATTTGAAATTGGCGAATATGTTATGGGAAAGTTCACTCATCTCTAGCGATGAACTTTCTCAACAATGACAGAGTCTAGAAGTTATAAAACGTTTGAGAGCCAGAATATGTGAGATTCCTTTATGTAATTGTAAGGGTAACTTTACATGCCGCAATTTTTGGTGGCGATCGGAGGCGATCTAACGTGCGCTTTTACACGCCGCAATTTCGCCCTCAACCTAAGGCGATGTGTCGCCCCAGAAATCGCCTACCCCACAGCGGAACCAATCCAGTGGAGTTCCCTCGCTGCTTTATATGCCGCAATCCCCAAAGGAATGTGGGCGTACATGGTTAGCGCCACGAGAACATAGGCGTGGCAGACTGGTGTATACCGCGCCCCAAACACGCTGATTAGACAACACAATAGCGTTATGATTGGGCAGCCTGCACTGGAATGCTGTCTAATATATGACGCCATTGCCATTGTGTGGTGGTGAATGGACAGCTGTTCAAATATGGCGCAGTGTCAAGTGACAGCCAATGGAGACACAGTAGCCACCACCAATCATCGTTGACAGGGCGCGGACTCCAGCATGCTGTGGCACGCCTACGGGAAATCAATAGGCGACGCAGATTCCATCACTATCGCCCGTTCACACGCCAAAAGCCAGGAATATTGCCTTCATGATTGCCTCTGATTTTAGAGCAGTGCTCTGTAATGGGAACCAGGCGACAGGTTTTTTATCGCCGCAAAATTCCCAAATTACACGCCGCAACTGGGAGGCAATTTGACGGCGATGGTGCCAGGGTGACATATCGCAGGACAGATCCCCTTAAGAGTCATATGTTAATGATGAATCTCCTTGTTTTGCAGTGGGAAAGAACTGAGCTCATGTCAGTTGCCTTGCAGTTTTAATTGTGGCTGAGGTCTGACATGGGTGACCGTACTTTCTTTTGCCACCAGAGAGTAGATGCAAGATTTTCATGAGCTAATAACTGGAAAATGAGGATGACAATGCACCAATTTCCAAGAATGCACACAATGACTGGCAAGCTGGGACTTAAGGATGATAGCACACTATAATAACTTTGATTCTGAAAGTCTTCAAGTCTAAGAGAAAACAGGAATGTTATCCTAATACGTACAACTTTGGAGTGGCAGTTACAAGTATGGCCATTAGATGGTGACTTTGTTCTTGCAATAGATTTAAAACATTCTGAAGTTTATTAGTTTGTCTAGATAGAGAGCTATCAACTGTGCAATATATAAATAGAACACTGAGCGCTTTAATATCTTGTTCACATTACTTATATATTAATTATCCAGGATTTTTATTATTTTTGAGTATGGGGCTAAGATCCAACATGCGGTTAGTAGCTATTGCCTGCCTGTTTTGCACAGTGACAATCTCTGCTGGCTCTGCCGGTGACTCCCTTGGTTCACTTTATTTTTCATCAACACATCAGTTTTTCCTGTCTGCTCTGTCGAGGGGACAACATTATTGCAATGGGGAGCTGGCTGTTGATCACATGACATCGGTAGAAACCCCCTCAACAGTGCAGGTTTGAATTGCTGATGTGTTGAAGACAGGCCAGAACAGAAGAGAAAACACGGCTCTGTCAAAAGTGATGTCAGCAAAAGCAGCAGAATCACCATCAGGATCAGTCTTTGACTACTCTGAGCCAGCAGAGATTGGCGCTGGACAGAACAGCATGTTGTTATCAACAGTTTACCTGCCTGTTAATTCATATCCTCAATGTGCAGAAATAATAAAAGTCCCAAATAACCCCTTTAATCAATTTTCTAAATAAAATACTGTAGCAGCCCATTGCAAATAAGATATTCCACAGTCCTGCTACAGTATTTTTGTTGTGGATAGGTGACAGAAGGCAATGAGCCCAGTTGATCGTTGCATTTGTCCATTTTATGTCCAGTTTTGATGCTTTTTGTCTGGTTTTTATTTGTGCCTGTTTCTTTTTTTAATTTCAGCCTTTTTCAAAGCTTGTGTTATATATGTTTGCCTGTGTTTTTTTATGATCCCATTTTGGGTTTTTGTTTTTTCAGATTTTTCAGATGATTTGTTGCGATTCCTCAGCTTAGTGCACCAAGTACGCAATCAGTGAATTTCTGCTATGACTATGGAATCAGGGTGTTGTGAGCTGTCAGTTTATTGAGTATCAGTACAGTTGTCCAATCAGATGCTAGTGTATGCTGAGCTGTCGTGTGTTGAATGATAGCGTAGTCATCCAATTTGGGTTCCGGTGGTGCTTGATTGTTCAGGTGTTCCATATTTCCAGTGCTTGCCCAGCTACTCAGCTGAGCAGTCCTCCCAGAACTCTGTCAATCGTAGCATTCTGTTTGAGTGGTGCTGTTGGCTGCATTCCTGTGCTCTACTTGTTCTGATTATTGCTATCTGAAATTGGACTGTTACTTGACTACTACTCAGCTTGATTGCTGTACCACAATGTGTTCTCCTGGTATTCTGACCTTGGACTGTGACCTGACTACTCCTTAGTTTATCAGTGACGTGTGTTCCTGGTATCCTGACCCAGACTGTTATCTGACTGCATTTTACATTGGTGCAGAATTATTAGGCAAGTTGTATTGTAGAGGATTATTTTTATTATTGATCAACAACTATGTCCTCAATCAACTCAAAAGACTCAAATATCAAAGCTTAATATTTTTGGAAGTTGGAGTGTTTTTTTTTTTAGATTTGGCTATCTAATGCTGGTTTAACACTGCAGTTTTTTCCATGATCAGGTTCAATCAGTTTGTGTGTCAAAACCAGGAGTGACTTCAAAACCCAGAACAGGTGTCAATCTTTCAATGATACTTTTTCTCTGCAAGTTCCTCTCCTGGTTTTGGCACACAAACCGGATGGAACCTGATCAAGGAAAAAACTGCAGTGTGAAACCAGCCTTAGGAGGATATCTGTTTGTGCAGGTAAATAATAGAAATAAACATTTCTGACATGCAAAAACAAAACCCAAAAAAATTTGTGACCAATATAGCCACCTTTCTTTATGATGACACTCAACAACCTTCCATCCATAGATTCTGTCAGTTACTTGATCTGTTTATGATCAACATTGCGTGCAGCAGCCACCACAGCCTCCCAGACACTGTTCCGAGAGGTGTACTGTTTTCCCTCCCTGTAGATCTACATTTTAGGTGGAACCACAGGTTCTCATTTTATCAGTCCTTAAAACCTTTGAAAAATCAGTCTTAAGATATTTCTTGGCTCAGTCTTGACATTTTATGTTATGTTTCTTGTTCAAAGGTGATCGTTTTTCAGCCTTTCTTACCTTGGCCATGTCCCTGAGTATGGCACACCTTGTGCTTTTTATACCCCAGTAATGTTGCAGCTCTGAAATTTAGCAATATTGGTATCAAATGGCATCTTGGCAGCTTCACGCTTGATTTTCCTCAATTCATGGGCAGTAATTTTGCGCCTTTTTTGCCCACACGCTTCTTGCGACCCTGTTGGCTATTTGCCATGAAACGCTTGATTGTTTAGTGATCACATTCAAAGTTTGGCAATTTCAAGCTGCTGCATCCCTCTGCAAGACATCTCACAATTTTGACTTTTCAGAGCCTGTCAAATCTCTCTTCTGACCCATTTTGCCAAAGGAAAGGAATTGTAATAACCAAGCACACCTTATATAGGTGTTGAGGTCATTAGACCACACCCTCCTCATTACAGAGATGCACATCACCTGATTACTAATTGGTAGTTGGCTCTCAAGCCTACACAGCTTGTAGTAGGACAACATGTATAAAAAGTATCATGTGATCAAAATAATTTGCCTAATAATTAAGCACACCTTATATAGGGTGTTGAGTCATTAGACCACACCCCTCCTCATTACAGAGATGACACATCACCTGATTACTATTGGTAGTTGGCTCTCAAGCCTACACAGCTTGTAGTAGGACAAATGTATAAAAAGTATCATGTGATCAAAATACTAATTTGCCTATAATTCTGCACACAGTGTAGTTTAATCCTTGTATCCACAAGGAACTCAGCTGGTATCTGATCCTGGAGCATCTGACTACCAGCCTCCAAGCCTGTCCTTGAGTAATTTACTAACATTACATGATTTATCAATTGCAACTATTCAAAAGTCACAAGCTTTAAGGCTATGTTCACACAGTTCATTTGTTCTGCAGCAAAAACACAGAAAACCTGAAGGTATTGTTCGTAAATACAGATTTCTTGGCATTTTTTGCGTGTTTTTACTGCACTTTTTTTCACATTTTTGCCCATAGAACACTGAGAAAACACAGAAAAGAAGTTAACTTTTATTTCCAAAGCACCAGCAAAAAATGTGCATTTTTCATTTTCTGAAAATACCGTATTTTTCGCTTAATAATATGCACCTGATTATAAGACCACACCCCAAATTTGGTGAAGAACAGAAAAAAACAATTTTTCATTTTCAATGGGGTCCGTTTTAAATGCCAGTATCCGTCTTATAATCAGTATATATGTCCCTCATGCTTGTACATACACCCCCATCCTGGTACATATGTCCCCAACCTGGTTATATGTCCCCATCCTGGTATATATGTCCCCATCTTGGTATATATGTCTACTATCCTAGTGTATATATGGCCCCATCCTGGTATATATGTCCTCGTTCTGTTATGTCTGTGCCCCATTCTGGTATATACACTGTATACCCCCATCCTGGTTTATATATGTGCACCCTACTAATACATATGTCCCCCATCCTGGTATATATACCAAGATGGGAGACATACAGTGAATATACCAGAATAGGTCATGGACATTTCAGAATGGTGTCATATATACTAGGATAAGGGACATACAGTGTATATATGTCCCACATCTTGATACATATATTCCTCCATCTGTGCACATAGCCCTCCATGGCTTACCGAGAGGGGGTGTTGCAGGGTTTCATGCGGTGGCTTCACTGCACCACGGGGGTGGGGCAAAGCTTGGAGTTGCGGGGAGTCGCGACAGTTTTCCGTGGGAGCTGCCATTATTATTTCCAGCATGCATTTTTGTGTAAAGACTGCCAGAAAATGGACCACGGAGGCGGCGCACCACAACCTGCAGCCATTTTCTTGAAGTCTGAACACACTCTTCCCCACCTTCCCCGTGGACCTGTGAAGTCACCGCATGCACTCCTGCAACACCTCCCCTCGGTAAGATATTTTTTTAGAATTTTTTTTTAAATTCAGCTTTTAAGATGCACCCCTATTCTTCCCCCCAATTTGGGGGAAACAAAAGTGCTTCTTAACATCTGAATAATACGGTAAATAAAAATGTGTGTGGGGAAGCTTTTCCCTGAATCACGTACATAGATTTTCTTGGGAATCAGAAATGCAGGTTTAGAGTATCATAGATTTGCATAAAACCAAGGTAAAAACGCAGCACAAAAATGCAGTGTGTGAACAAAGCCTTAAGCAAATGCACTATAGTCCCACTCTGGAGTGATTTTATGTATACCAGATATTTTATCGCAAATGTTTGCACCAATAGCGAATCATGTGACTTTTGTGCTAAAAGGTTACTAAAAGGGTAAAAGAGAAAAATAAAGGGCTATCATTTTGCTATTATTTTAAGTCATTTATTTTGTATTCTGGTATTTGTTTAAAGTTTTTGTGCCAAATTCTTCGAAAATGTGCACATTGTTCATGAACTTTGCACAAGATAAAAATATGCTTTTTATTTTTTTTTTTGTTTTGCAACTTTTTAAAGCCACCTAAAATCTATCGTACATTAAAGCACTCTAGGTGGGGACTGAAGTACAAAATCAAGTTTTCAAAAAACAAAAATGTTGAATTGTGGCACCCCTGCAGGGATTGCTACAGGATCCACCGATGCAAGGAGGAATTTACACCTTGGTGCACACAGCACAGAACACCTTCCACCCCAGACCTGAAGGGGGAGTCTACTGGCTGTCTTAAGTCAGATCCCCTATACAAAATCCAGGCCTGAGGGGAGGAGTCAGTTGGTCCAGTGAGAAGCAGTTAGTTCCAGTCAGGCAGTGAAGAAAGCAGAGTGAGGAGATGGTCACTGGGAACGATCCAGGCCCAGGACCAGGGAACACTGACCTAGCTGTGCTGTACCCTACGGAGAGGGTCGGAGGCCAATGGAGGAAACAGGGAATTAAAGAAGGGAACAGATCAAGCTTCCTTTT
Source organism: Allobates femoralis (assembly GCA_033576535.1). NCBI lineage: Eukaryota > Metazoa > Chordata > Amphibia > Anura > Aromobatidae > Allobates > Allobates femoralis. Next base: position 529,051,839 of record JARQOC010000003.1, on the reverse strand, counting down.
AGCTTACCCGGACACCGGAGTCCGACACTGCTAGCATTTACTGCAGCAATAAAAGACCGAAAGGACCAGTAGGACCAAATGCCTGAGGTAACTAGAAAGAGACACTTAAACTGACCAATTACAGACCAGGGCCAAAGTAGGAATAGGGACCCGCAGAAGACCTCATTGTCAGTGATAGAGAGAAGCCCTGAGAGGGAGAAGGAGCAGTGAGTTCAGTTACAGGCAGGACTTACCCCAAACCACCGTAAACAGAGGAGGCCTCACAACTCTCCAAGGATGAAAGTCCACAAATGCAGGGAACCTGGTTACTTCTCTGGACTGTACCACGTCATCTAGTAAGGTACTGAAACAAAGACACTGTGAGTGTGTGGCCTGCTACCAACCGGCTACCACAGCTTTAGGACAAAAGACGTATACGACTCCCCTCAATCCATTCCCGCTTGGCCTGAGGTATAAAGCCTCCACTTGTGGGGAGCGTGTACAACCTGAGCTGCCACCTACCATAACCTCAAGCGGCCGGCCCAGGCATGGTATCCACCGTTACCAGGTACCACAGGTGGTGTCACGTAACCAATCCCCCTCACCACCATCATCCCCCACCTTCCCCTGCCATGAGGTGTCCAGGGCACGGGACCAGGGACTACACGTGATCCCCCATCCAAGTCCCATCATCCGCTAGCCGAGTACCCCCTACCCTGTTGACCGCCTCAGAATCAGGCAAAAATATTTTAAAAACATGTGCTCCAGCCACAATAGTTAACAAAAAAAATCAAAAAGAACACACAAAGGAAAATCGCAAAGGGAAAGATGAATAGCGTTCAAACAGAAAAATATGGCAAATATCAGGCACAAATTGAATAATGAATTAAGCTCAAAGAGGATTTTTGATTTAGCAAAACAATTATGAACCTGGTGCAATATTGCAAGAATTTGGCAAAGAAAAATGTCAACAAATGCCACAAGACAATGTTAGGCTCCAGCGATCCCGACAACGATACGACCTGTAGGGATCACTGGTGTGTCCCTATGTGGTCGCTGGTGAAATGTCAAACAGTCAGATCTCACCAGCGACGCAGCAACGATATGGAACGAAACAGCGGTCGTTGGGACCCTGTCTTCCAGACCTGTAGTATTGAGGTCGTTGGTCATTGTCCCTGTCAAACACACCGATGCATGCTGGCCAGTGGGAGACCGACGATCAAAAAATGGTCCAGGCCATTCCAACACGACCAGCGATCTCACAGCAGGGGCCTGGTCGCTGCTATGTAGCAAGATCGCTGCTGAGGTCATTGTTGTGTCACAAAACTTGTGACTCAGCAGTGATCTCGCTAGCGATTTCGCTTAGTGTGATGGGGGCTTAAGAGTGTGGATTGTAACAGCGTGTCTATGGCTAGGGTCACACTTGCACTATTCTAAGTTCCCTGCGTTGTTTGCAGAAAACTTAGAATGTTTTTCTCACTACGCAGTCTTCACACAGCAAACGCATCCCCTAGCAACCCGTTGTGTTCCCGGGATACCAGCTACATAGCAGGCTGCGAGGGGTGCGATTTGCACCACGCACAGGGGAACGCATCATGCTGTGTTCCCCTGTGCGTGGTGCGTGCATGGTGCAAATCGCATTCTCGGCAGCCTGCTGTGTAGCTGGTATCCAGGGAACACAACGGGTTGCTAGGGGATGCGTTCGCCGCTATGCAGCTTGCGTGAAGGCTGCGTGAAGGCTGCATAGTGAGAAAAACATTCTACGTTTTCTGCAAACAATGCAGGGAACTTAGAATATTGCGTGTGACCCTAGCTATAGACAGTTGGACAGTAGCAGTGGACCGAGCATTTTCCTGCCTGATAAAAGAGAGAGGCTTGGGTCAGACCTGCTTCTGCCCTCAGCCTCATGAATCAGTCACACACTTAGAAATGTTCAGGCTGAGTGCATAGTGTTACCGGCATGTAATGCTATGCACTGCCTGTGTATAGTATCACTATGGAAACCTGAGTAATCGCGCAAGCCGCCAGCTCCACACAGATCTCCTGGCTATGCGCTTTTGGAGAGCACACAGGAAACGTGGTTTGCAGCATTTTATCTGTGCGCTCTGCAATAGTGCATATCTGGGGATTCGCTGTGGAGCTGGCGGGTACAGTAAGCATCAGGGTACCATAGCAATCCATAGGCAGGGAGCGCATAGCGTTACCTGCTGGTAACACTATGCGCTAAGCCTGTCAGATTCTAAGTTTTAAACAGATCCAGCAGGCTCAGGGCAGACGCAGGTCTGACCCTAGGCAGAGCAGACAGCCCGGAAGATCCCCAAGGCAGAGCTAGAGGCAGTGTGAGGAGAAGGCCAAGGGAAGGGAAGTGGACAGTCTGATGTGGGAGACCATGGTGGAGATCACTGTTCAGCAGTGTGAAGACTGAAGGCTAAAAGACCTTTCTGCAGGCTTCTCAGTGGGTGTTTAGTTCCCTACCCTGGTGTAGCTGTGTTCCTGAATTAATAAAAGACAGAGCAGAAGGTTACACTCTTCTTGGGGCTGGACTTGAACTGCAGGTTTGTGGTCAGAACTGTGTACCCTCTGCCTGGTGAGAGCATATTCAGACAATGCAAGCTGTGCTGGAGTAACCCCCATTCTGAAAAAAATTACTGTTTTCCTGGAGGCAATATTTCATGGGGATAAGACTGAAGAAGATTGCTGGCACCGAAGATTTTTGTTGTTCTGGCTGCAGTCCATCGTTTTTCTTAGGCCCGTCTCATCTGCATTTAGGTATCTTGAGATTAGACACCCGGGTACCCCAAGGCTAGGAGTATAAAAACATCAGTTGTATTTTTATGCATTTGTATTATTAGTGATGTTAAGATTGTACTCAGACTGTGAGCCCTTGTAGACAGGATCTCTGCCCTAATGTACCTGTATGATTTATTCGTCGTTATTTATGTTCTCGTCCTTGCTCTGCCGTTACACATGTAAAGCGCCATGAAACCAATGGCGCTATGTAAATAAATAATAATAATAATACTCAGTGTGCCATTCCAGGGGTTCCCATAGAAACCCTTGTCATGAACTTGGTCAGGACCTGTAGCTCTCTAGTGCTCTTTTACTCTGCTGGCCAAACACGGTATTAACAGAGGATAAGCAAAGGTGCACAGCTGCTCTAATTTATGTTGTCTATTGTGGCACATGATGCGACAGGATGTATATATACCACCAATTCCTGCCAGGAACGTATATATACCTCAATCCAGCCACTCTCAAGCCACAATATCTCATAAATACAAAAATTATGCTGCCACCACCGATCTCTTTCAGGTGGATCGGTAACCTGTTTGGTAACGTGAATTTGCAGAAGGATGTGATCAGCTCGGTCATAGGGAAGAAGAACGAAACTAGCAAATTTCTAAGTTTTACTCCAAACGAATGGCAGTGTTTACGAAAAGATATAAAACAGGTATAATAAAAGAGACAATTTACATATACAGTTGTGGCCAAAAGTATTGACACTCCTGCAATTCTGTCAGATAATACTCCGACTCCGACTCCCACATATATTGCTTATATTTAAGTGATAAATTTATTGTAGTAGTACAATGTGAACATCAGACATTTAATCATTTTTATGATACAATAATCAAGATATTTAGATAGAACATAAAATATATTTATTGGAATACAACTTTAGAACACAAAAAACTAATTAACTGTAAATATGTATTACAGATTATAATATAGATTACATATATATACAGTTGTGGCCAAAAGTATTGACACCCCTGCAATTCTGTCAGATAATACTCAGTTTCTTCCTGAAAATGATTGCAATCACAAATTCATTGGTATTATTATCTTCATTTAATTTGTCTTCAATGAAAAAAACACAAAAAGAATTGTCCTAAAGCCAAATTGGATATAGATCCACACCAAACATAAAAAAGGGGGTGGACAAAAGTATTGACACTGTTAGAAAAATCATGAGGAAGCATGACCAATCTCAAGGCTACAAGTTCATCTCCAAAGACCTGAATGTTCCTGTGTCTACCATGGGCAGTGTCATCAAGTAGTTTAAAGCCCAAAAAATTGACGAGAAATTTCAACGCAAGATTGTGGGGATGGTGGATAAAGAACCTCGACTAACATCCAAACAAGTTCAAGCTGCCCTGCAGTCATGCAGAGGTCATGGGTCTTCCAACAGGACAATGACCCAAAACACACTTCAAAAAGCACTAGAAAATGGTTTGAGAGAAAGCACTGGAGACTTCTAAGGTGGCCAGCAATGAGTCCAGACCTGAATCCCATAGAACACCTGTGGAGAGATCTAAAAATGGCAGTTTGGAGAAAGCACCCTTCAAATATCAGGGACCTGGAGCAGTTTGCCAAAGAAGAATGGTCTAAAATTCCAGCAGAGCATTGTAAGAAACTCCTTGATGGTTACCGGAAGCGACTGATCGCAGTTATTTTGGCTAAAGGTTGTGCAACCAAGTATTAGGCTGAGGGTGCCAATACTTTTGTCTGGCCCATTTTTGGAGTTTTGTGTGAAATGATCAATATTTTGATTTTTGCTTCATTCTCTTTTGTGTTTTTTCATTGAAGACAAATTAAATGAAGATAATAATACCAAAGAATTTGTGATTGCAATCATTTTCAGGAAGAAACTGAGTTAGGCTGCGTTCACACTGGGCGTATTTGTTGCGCTTTTTTGCGCGCGTATTTCCCCCCAAAGCGGACCTGCGTCTGCGTGTCACAGCACTCAGTTTCTTCCTGAAAATGATTTCAATCACAAATTCTTTGGTATTATTATCTTCATTTACCGTATATACTCGCGTATAAGCCGAGTTTTTCAGCCCAAAAATTGGGCTGAAAAGTCCCCCCCTCGGCTTATACGCGAGTCACTGTATACTGTATACACTGTATACAGTGTATACAGTGTATAAAGTATACAGCAGCCCCCCCCCCCATATCAGTATACAGGCCCCCTTCCCCCTTGTGCAGCAATCCTGAAAAGGAAAACATTATCATACTTATCCCGCTGCCGCTGTAACCGCTGCCGCCGCCGTCATCGCGCTCCTCCGGCTTCATCCGTCTTCTTCCGGCTTCCTCTGGTCGGCGCAGGCAATGACGTCATTGTCTGCGCGCCAGAGGAGGAAGCCGGAAGACGCTAGATGAAGACAGAGGAGCGCGATGAAGGCGGCGGCAGCGGGACAGCGACAGCGGGATAAGTATGATAATGTTTTCTTTTCAGGATTGCTGCACAAGGGGGGGACCTGTATACTGATATGGGGGGGGCTGCTATATATTCCTCTGGGGCTGCTGTATACTACCTCTGGGGCTGCTGTATACTACCTCTGGGGCTGCTGTATACTACCACTGGGGCTGCTGTATACTACCACTGGGGCTGCGGTATATACCTCTGGGGCTGCTGCTGTATACTACCACTGGGGCTGCTGTATATACCTCTGGGGCTGCTGTATACTACCACTGGGGCTGCTATATATACCACTGGGGCTGCTGCTGTATACTACCACTGGGGCTGCTGTATATACCTCTGGGGCTGCTGTATACTACCACTGGGGCTGCTGCTGTATATACCACTGGGGCTGCTGCTGTATACTACCACTGGGGAGGCTGCTGTATACCACACTGCTGGGGGCTGTATACCTGTGCTGGGTCCACCCTCGGCTTATACACGAGTCAATAGGTTTTCCCAGGTTTTAGGGGCAAAAGTAGGGGGGTCGGCTTATACACGGGTCGGCTTATACACGAGTATATACGGTAATTTGTTTTCAATGGAAAAAACACAAAAAGAATTGTCCTAAAGCCAAATTGGACCTGAATCCCATAGAACACCTGTGGAGAGATCTAAAAATGGCAGTTTGGAGAAGACACCATTCAAATATCAGGGGCCTGGAGCAGTTTGCCAAAGAAGAATGGTCTAAAATTCCAGCAGAGCATTGTAAGAAAATCATTGATGGTTACCAGAAGCGGTTGATCGCAGTTATTTTGGCTAAAGGTTGTGCAACCAAGTATTAGGCTGAGGGTGCCAATACTTTTGTCTGGCCTGTTTTTTGAGTTTTGTGTGAAATGATCAATGTTTTGCGCTTTGCTTCATTCTCTTTTGTGTTTTTTCATTGAAGACAAATTAAATGAAGATAATAATACCCAAGAATTTGTGATTGCAATCATTTTCAGGAAGAAACTGAGTTAGGCTGCGTTCACACTGGGCGTATTTGTTGCGCTTTTTTGCGCGCGTATTTCCCCCCAAAGCGGACCTGCGTCTGCGTGTCACAGCACTCAGTTTCTTCCTGAAAATGATTTCAATCACAAATTCTTTGGTATTATTATCTTCATTTACCGGTAATTTGTTTTCAATGGAAAAAACACAAAAAGAATTGTCCTAAAGCCAAATTGGATATAATTCCACACTAAACATAAAAAATGGGGTGGACAAAAGTATTGGCACTGTTAGAATAATCATGTGATGCTTCTCTAATTTGCGTAATTAACAGCACCTGTAACTTACCTGTGGCACCTAACAGGTGTTGGCAATAACTAAATCACACTTGCAGCCAGTTGACATGGATTAAAGTTGACTCAACCTCTGTCCTGTGTCTTTGTGTGTACCACATTGAGCATGGAGAAAGAAAGAAGACCAAAGAACTGTCTAGGACTTGAGAAACCAAATTGTGAGGAAGCATGAGCAATCTCAAGGCTACAAGTCCATCTCCAAAGGCCTGAATGTTCCTGTGTCTACCGTGCGCAGTGTCATCAAGAAGTTTAAACCCCATGACACTGTGGCTAGCCTCCCTAGATGTGGACGGAAAATAAAAATTGATGAGAGATTTCAACGCAAGATTGTGCGGATGGTGGATATAGAACCTCGACTAACATCCAAACAAGTTCAAGCTGCCTGCAGTCCGAGGGTACATCAGTGTCAACCCGTACTATCCATCGGCGTCTGAATGAAAATGGATTGTATGGTAGGATACCCAGGAAGACCCCACTTCTTACCCTAAAGACATAAAAAAAGCCAGGCTGGAGTTTGCCAAAACTTACCTGCGAAAGCCTAAAATGTTTTGGAAGAATGTTCTCTGGTTAGATGAGACAAAAGTAGGCTTTTTGAAATCACTGATTCACTAGAGGGGCATTGCAGATATATAACACTGGGCCTCAGTAACTACATGGGGAGGCCTGTGTTTTGGGGTGCTGTTACCTGCTCTGGCACCTGGCTATAACCGTGTCAATTAGAGTCTGTAACTACCAAAGATTTTAGGGCATAAGTAGGGGGCGTTATAACACGGTCGGGTCTTATCACGATTCATGGGTTAAATACGATTCACATGCAAAAAGCACAAAAAAATTGTCCTAAAAGCCACAATGAGCAACCTGAATCCCATAGAAACACCTGTGGAGAGATCTAAAAATGGCAGTTTGGAGAAGACACCATTCAAATATCAGGGCCTGGAGCAGTTTGCCAAAGAAGAATGGTCTAAAATTCCAGCAGAGCATTGTAAGAAAATCATTGATGGTTACCAGAAGCGGTTGATCGCAGTTATTTTGGCTAAAGGTTGTGCAACCAAGTATTAGGCTGAGGGTGCCAATACTTTTGTCTGGCCTGTTTTTGAGTTTTGTGTGAAATGATCAATGTTTTGCGCTTTGCTTCATTCTCTTTTGTGTTTTTTCATTGAAGACAAATTAAATGAAGATAATAATACCAAGAATTTGTGATTGCAATCATTTTCAGGAAGAAACTGAGTTAGGCTGCGTTCACACTGGGCGTATTTGTTGCGCTTTTTTGCGCGCGTATTTCCCCCCAAAGCGGACCTGCGTCTGCGTGTCACAGCACTCAGTTTCTTCCTGAAAATGATTTCAATCACAAATTCTTTGGTATTATTATCTTCATTTACCGGTAATTTGTTTTCAATGGAAAAAACACAAAAAGAATTGTCCTAAAGCCAAATTGGATATAATTCCACACTAAACATAAAAAATGGGGTGGACAAAAGTATTGGCACTGTTAGAATAATCATGTGATGCTTCTCTAATTTGCGTAATTAACAGCACCTGTAACTTACCTGTGGCACCTAACAGGTGTTGGCAATAACTAAATCACACTTGCAGCCAGTTGACATGGATTAAAGTTGACTCAACCTCTGTCCTGTGTCTTTGTGTGTACCACATTGAGCATGGAGAAAGAAAGAAGACCAAAGAACTGTCTAGGACTTGAGAAACCAAATTGTGAGGAAGCATGAGCAATCTCAAGGCTACAAGTCCATCTCCAAAGGCCTGAATGTTCCTGTGTCTACCGTGCGCAGTGTCATCAAGAAGTTTAAAGCCCATGACACTGTGGCTAGCCTCCCTAGATGTGGACGGAAAATAAAAATTGATGAGAGATTTCAACACAAGATTGTGCGGATGGTGGATATAGAACCTCGACTAACATCCAAACAAGTTCAAGCTGCCCTGCAGTCCGAGGGTACATCAGTGTCAACCCGTACTATCCATCGGCGTCTGAATGAAAATGGATTGTATGGTAGGATACCCAGGAAGACCCCACTTCTTACCCTAAGACATAAAAAAGCCAGGCTGGAGTTTGCCAAAACTTACCTGCGAAAGCCTAAAATGTTTTGGAAGAATGTTCTCTGGTTAGATGAGACAAAAGTAGAGCTTTTTGGGCAAAGGCATCAACATAGAGTTTACAGGAGAAAAAAAAGAGGCATTCAAAGAAAAGAACACGGTCCCTACAGTCAAACATGGCGGAGGTTCCCTGATGTTTTGGGGTTGCTTTGCTGCCTCTGGCACTGGACTACTTAACCGTGTGCATGGTATTATGAAGTCTGAAGACTACCAACAAATTTTGCAGCATAATGTAGGGCCCAGTGTGAGAAAGCTGGGTCTCCCTCAGATGTCATGGGTCTTCCAGCAGGACAATGACCCAAAACACACTTCAAAAAGCACTAGAAAATGGTTTGAGAGAGAGCACTGGAGACTTCTAAGGTGGCCAGCAATGAGTCCAGACCTGAATCCCATAGAACAACCTGTGGAGAGATCTAAAAATGGCAGTTTGGAGAAGACACCATTCAAATATCAGGGGCCTGGAGCAGTTTGCCAAAGAAGAATGGTCTAAAATTCCAGCAGAGCATTGTAAGAAAATCATTGATGGTTACCAGAAGCGGTTGATCGCAGTTATTTTGGCTAAAGGTTGTGCAACCAAGTATTAGGCTGAGGGTGCCAATACTTTTGTCTGGCCTGTTTTTTGAGTTTTGTGTGAAATGATCAATGTTTTGCGCTTTGCTTCATTCTCTTTTGTGTTTTTTCATTGAAGACAAATTAAATGAAGATAATAATACCAAAGAATTTGTGATTGCAATCATTTTCAGGAAGAAATGAGTTAGGCTGCGTTCACACTGGGCGTATTTGTTGCGCTTTTTTGCGCGCGTATTTCCCCCCAAAGCGGACCTGCGTCTGCGTGGGCACAGCACTCAGTTTCTTCCTGAAAATGATTTCAATCACAAATTCTTTGGTATTATTATCTTCATTTACCGGTAATTTGTTTTCAATGGAAAAAACACAAAAAGAATTGTCCTAAAGCCAAATTGGATATAATTCCACACTAAACATAAAAAATGGGGTGGACAAAAGTATTGGCACTGTTAGAATAATCATGTGATGCTTCTCTAATTTGCGTAATTAACAGCACCTGTAACTTACTGTGGCACCTAACAGGTGTTGGCAATAACTAAATCACACTTGCAGCCAGTTGACATGGATTAAAGTTGACTCAACCTCTGTCCTGTGTCTTTGTGTGTACCACATTGAGCATGGAGAAAGAAAGAAGACCAAAGAACTGTCTAGGACTTGAGAAACCAAATTGTGAGGAAGCATGAGCAATCTCAAGGCTACAAGTCCATCTCCAAAGGCCTGAATGTTCCTGTGTCTACCGTGCGCAGTGTCATCAAGAAGTTTAAAGCCCATGACACTGTGGCTAGCCTCCCTAGATGTGGACGGAAAATAAAAATTGATGAGAGATTTCAACACAAGATTGTGCGGATGGTGGATATAGAACCTCGACTAACATCCAAACAAGTTCAAGCTGCCCTGCAGTCCGAGGGTACATCAGTGTCAACCCGTACTATCCATCGGCGTCTGAATGAAAATGGATTGTATGGTAGGATACCCAGGAAGACCCCACTTCTTACCCTAAGACATAAAAAAGCCAGGCTGGAGTTTGCCAAAACTTACCTGCGAAAGCCTAAAATGTTTTGGAAGAATGTTCTCTGGTTAGATGAGACAAAAGTAGAGCTTTTTGGGCAAAGGCATCAACATAGAGTTTACAGGAGAAAAAAAAGAAAGGCATTCAAAGAAAAGAACACGGTCCCTACAGTCAAACATGGCGGAGGTTCCCTGATGTTTTGGGGTTGCTTTGCTGCCTCTGGCACTGGACTACTTAACCGTGTGCATGGTATTATGAAGTCTGAAGACTACCAACAAATTTTGCAGCATAATGTAGGGCCCAGTGTGAGAAAGCTGGGTCTCCCTCAGATGTCATGGGTCTTCCAGCAGGACAATGACCCAAAACACACTTCAAAAAGCACTAGAAAATGGTTTGAGAGAGAGCACTGGAGACTTCTAAGGTGGCCAGCAATGAGTCCAGACCTGAATCCCATAGAACACCTGTGGAGAGATCTAAAAATGGCAGTTTGGAGAAGACACCATTCAAATATCAGGGGCCTGGAGCAGTTTGCCAAAGAAGAATGGTCTAAAATTCCAGCAGAGCATTGTAAGAAAATCATTGATGGTTACCAGAAGCGGTTGATCGCAGTTATTTTGGCTAAAGGTTGTGCAACCAAGTATTAGGCTGAGGGTGCCAATACTTTTGTCTGGCCTGTTTTTTGAGTTTTGTGTGAAATGATCAATGTTTTGCGCTTTGCTTCATTCTCTTTTGTGTTTTTTCATTGAAGACAAATTAAATGAAGATAATAATACCAAAGAATTTGTGATTGCAATCATTTTCAGGAAGACACTGAGTATTATCTGACAGAATTGCAGGGGTGTCAATACTTTTGGCCAACACTGTATGTATAATCTGTTATTAAAATAAAAGTAAGAGACTAAACCTGTGCCACACAGTGACAATCGCAGTACTAGTGGGGGGGAATGCCAACCCAGAAATGGGTTATTATTTCGCAATACAGCGATAGTGTGATGCTGTGTCTGTGGTCCCAGGCTGGAATAAAGCACCAAAGATGGACGCTTTGGTTTTATGGTCTAAGCCATAAACCCAGGCACTCCCAGTTTGCTGACTACCCAACTTCAGAGTTATCAAAACCTCCATTTTTCCATATCTTTGGCCGGGACGCTTCCAGGTCAACGATATGGACATCATGTTTTCCCTCAAGATTTTAGGTGCTTTTTGAGTCCAAATATGATATGTCTGTGATGTGCAGGTGGTCAGAATTTATTTCCAGGTTTCAGACACTGTCCCAGACATAAGAGAAGGGGTAGTGCATTCCCAAAAGCGTAAGTATTCCAAAATTCCAAAAATATGATTTATGTATTTTTGGCATTAATGTGCATTATTAAATTAGATGTTAAGCGTTTGTAACTGAAAACAAAGGGATTATTGGAGGAAAAAAGAAAAGCATTCCCTTACCTCAGAATTTATGATGCGGCCAAGTCCTGGTAGGGGAGGGGGGAAAATTGAAGGGAGAAACAGTGTGCTTCTAAAAACCTCAAGGGGGCGGAGACATGCATTGGCGCTGCTGTGTCACTATAACAATGAATATAATTCATATTTTCCTAACAACCCTCATCTGATTTACACTTGTTTATATTCAGCTAATAAGAAGTTTTGCTGTGTAGCTGTTAGGTAAATTTGTTCCTGTTCCTTGGTGCAAAACATATTTAATTGCGAAACTTTGGAATTGGCACACTGATCCAAGCTTTATGCTGAGTGAATGTAAATAATAGGTATAGTAGAGTGTTTCCATAAAAAATAAGACATCCCCCATAAACAAAACTTAGTGGGGGTTTTGACAGGCTGCTAAATATAAACCCTTCCCCGAAAATAAGACCTAGCAGGTTTTTTTTTATTTAAAAATTTAAAAAAAGCATGCCGCCGAACATGCAGCTGTGATACATAAGGTAGCGCTATTGCTGGAGCCCACCGCTGCCATTGTCCAGGTGAACTGCCGCTTTATGCATTCCTCCGCGTCCTCCTGTATGTATGATATTCTGAGCACTGCATAGTGTACATGTACGGTAGTAAGCCACTGGCCAATACGACATTACATACTGGCTTCTTATTGGCTGGCAGCTGCTGGTGTCTGATTTGCCCAGTGGATGACCGTACATCTACACTGAGTGGCGCCTGAATTCCGTACTGTACATACAGGAGGACCGCAGAGGATTGGTGAGAAAAGGTGTGTGTGGTTTTTTTTGTTGCAGGTACGGTACCATAATAGGGGTATTGGGTGATGTCGGGGGCTGTAAGGGTATGAAGGCAATATGGTATTGGGGGCTTCAAGGAGATTATGGGGATATTGAGGGCTGATAGGGGATGATGGGGATATTGGGGGCTGCATTGGGATGATGGGAGCTGCAAGGAGATGTTTGGGATATTGGGGGCTGAAAGGGGTGATGGGGGCTGCAACTGTACAGTATATAATAAATGTTCATTTTGGTTTTGTTCAACAATAAATGTGAATTCTCCTTCATGGAAAAATAAGACATCCCCTGAAAATAAGACCTAGAACATATTTGGGAGCAAAAAATTAATATAAGACACTGTCTTATTTTTGGGGAAACAGGATATTCCTATGGGAAATTATGAGCATTGCATGATATACTGAATTCTTCCTCAACCCCTTTCCAGTAAAGAAAGTGTTACTTATTTCTGTCTTTGTCTCTGGTCATTACAACATAAAAAATGATTAACTTATTAAATCAGTCCCTTATTATACCAAGGACTTGGATCTTCAACACTGGTGCTTTGTACACCAGTAGTGACGAACTGTGCCGTGCATTAATATTTACAAAGATCTTAACTCATCAAGTCTAGCTCTTTATATGCTAGTCTTGATTAACCCCCTAGTGAAGGACCTATTTTTCACCTTAATGACCAGACCGATTTTACAATTCTGACCAGTATCACTTTATGAGGTTAAAAGTATGGAACACTTCAATTCCCAGTAATTCCATTATTGTTTTTTTCATAACATATTGAATTTCATGATAGTGCTAAAATTAGGACAATTTTTTTTTGCGCTTATTTGTGAAAAAAACAAAAGTGACACCATTCTAAAAACTGCTCCCTTCAGACTGTTGAAAACCACATTCAAGAGGTTTATTAACCCCTCAGCTGCTTCACAGGAATGAATGCAAAGTGGAATGAAAAAATAAATGAATTTATATTTTACCTAAAAACGTTGCTTTAGCTTCAATTTCTTCACTTTTACGAGGCAATAGGATGACAAATTGGATGCCAAAATCTGTTACCCAGTTTCTTCTAAATGCACTGATACCGACATTTTGTCAGAAACCTCTATTTGAACAAATGGAAGGGCTCAGAAGGGAAGGAGCGCTATTTGGATTTTGGAAAGCAAATTTAGCTGAAATAGATGGTGGGAACCATGTTGCATTTGCAGGAACCCTAAGGTACCTAAACAGCAGAAACCCCACATAAGTGACCCCATTATGGAAACTAGACCCCTCAAGGATTTTATCTAGGGGTATATTGAGCATTTTAAACACACAGATATTTCACAGAATTTGATAACAATAGGTCGTAATATTGAACATTTTCTTTTTTTCACACAAAATTTCTCACTTTTAGGATATATGCACATGATCCAGAGACACTGCATCCTGAACACAGTGTCTCCTCTTCTATGGGGAGGCCGGGTATATCCGTAGGTGAATAAACGCATGTTCCTCTTCTGGGCTGATGGCCGGAGGCAGCGTGGGTCAGTGTGCGTAGTGACAAGCCGAGTTGGTCGGAGGGCGAATGAGCGGTGCGGAGGCTTGGCGTGGGGTCAGTGGTGCAGAAGTGGTGAGGGAAGATGGTGTGAGGCTGGGCAAATGGGACCAAGGCTGTGGTAGCGGGCAGGACAATGGTTAGAGCCCATGGGGAGCGTGGCCGAGTGGTGAGTGAGCCGAGCTGTGAGTGGACGGAGTGGTGTAAGTGGGCCGAGCAGGCTAATAGGTGATAGGCGCAAGCGGGCCGAGTGGTGAGCGGGGCTCAATGGTTACCACAGTATATGGTGGCTCAGTAGTGAGCACAGTATATGGTGGCTGAGTGGTTAGCACTGTATATGGTGGTTGAGTGGTTAGCACTGTATACGGTGGCTGAGTGGTTAGCACTGTATACGGTGGCTGAGTGGTTAGGACAGTATATGGTGGGTTGGTGTTTTGCACTGTATGGTGGCTCAGTGGTTAGCACAGTATTCGGTGGCTCAATGGTTAGCACTGTATACGGTGGGTCAGTGGTTAGGACTGTATACAGTGGCTAGCACTGTATATGGTGGCTCAGTGGTTAGCTGTCTCCCCCTGTTCTCTGCCCCCGCCTCCCCGTTCTCTGCCCCATCTTCCCCTGTTCTCTGCCTGTCTCCCCCTCTTCTCTGCCCGTGGCCCCCTGTCCTCTACCAGTGTCCCGCTGTCCTCTGCCACTGTGTCCCGCTGTCCTCTCCCACTGTGTCCCGCTGTCCTGTGCCCCCCTGTCCTCTGCCCATGTCCCCCTGACCTCTTCCCGTGTCCCCCTGTCCTCTACACCTGTGTCCTCCTGTCTTCTGCCCGTTTCCCCCTGTTCTCTGCCCCTGTGTCCCCCTATCCTTTGCCCGTTTCCCCCTGTCCTCAGCCCCTGTCCTCTGCCCCTATGTCCCCCTGTCCTCTGCCCGTGTCCCCCTGTCCTCTGGCCCTGTGTCATCCTGTCCTCTGGCCCTATGTCGCACTCTCCTCTACCCTGTGTCCCCCTGTCCTCTGCCCCTGTCCTGTGTGCCCGTGTCCCCATGTTCTGTGTCCCCTTTCCTGTGTGTCCCTGTCCTCTGCCCCTGTTCTGTGTCCCGCTGTCCTGTGTGTCCCTGTGTCCTCTGCCCCTGTCCTGTGTGTCTGTCCTCTGTTCTGTGTGCCCCTGTCCTCTGTGCCTCTGTCTTCTGCCCCTGTTCTGTGTCTCGCTGTCCTGTGTGCTCCTGTCCTCTGCCCCTGTTCTGTGTCCCCCTGTCCTGTGTGCCCCTGTTGTGTCCCCCTGTCCTCTGCCCCTGTTCTGTGCCTCCCTGTCCTCTGATCTGTGTCCCCCTGTCCTCTGTCCCTGTTCTGTGTCCCCCTGACCTCTGCCCCTGATCTGTGTCCCCCTGTCCTCTGTCCCTGTTCTGTGTCCCCCTGTCCTGTGTGCCCCTGTCCTTTGCTCTCTCACTTCCACCGGCGTTACCATTGCAGGCTGAAGAGAATCAGTGTGAAGAAGCCGGTCATGTGACAGGGCGGGCTGTTCTGACGTCACAGAGGGCCTGTCACATGACCGGCTCCAAACAGAATGTCTTTCTCCTGCCGGCCTGTAATGTTACAACGGTCACGGTGGAGGGTGAGAGCAGAGCGGCGAGGGGGGAGTACGGAGCGGCTGGGGGAGAGCCAGCAGTCGGGAGAGCGGGCGGCTGCCATATGGGAATACCCATGACTTGGGTGCTCCATTATGGAGGCCAACGTACTTCCGGTTGAGCGGACGCCGGTCGCCGCTGACCTTTGTGCGGCGGGAGATGAGCGGCGGCTACCGTCAGGAGATCATGTCCCGACGGTAACGGCGGCGCCGGTGTCACTTTCTCCCGGCGCCTATGTCGTTATCCCACAATAGCACCGCGGTGCATTGTGGGATATCAACATAAGCCCCGGAAGTCTGTGACAACCATTATTGGTGATTATATGCTGATTATATATATAGTAGGCGGCCGTCACACGCTACAATATCGAGAGCAATATCGTTAGCGATCACGTGCACGCGCGATCGCTAACAATATCGCTCACATCGCTGGTGAGATGTCACACAGACAGACTCACCAGCGATGTGGACCAGCGAGATCGCTGGTAACTATGGCGGCCGTCACACGGTTCAATGTAATGCACGATATCGTTTAAGCGATCTGCTTTTTTGATCACTAAGCGATATCGTTTGTGCATCGCTGCGTGCAATAAAGCGATTTTACAATGTAAAATCGCTTGATCGTTACATCGCAGATATGAGAGCCGGAGCTCATATCAAGCGATGAACGCTTGAAAAATCTGCTTCATCGTGGGGTGTGACACCACGATGATCCATCTCCCAGCGGCAGAGCCTATGCTGGGAGATGGTATCTATGGCAAACGTCAGGTTACTAAGCGCCGCACGGCGCCTAGTAACCCGATGTGTACCATAGTTACCAGCGATGTCGCTGGCCCTCATCGCTGGTGAGTCTGTCTGTGTGACAGCTCACCAGCGATGTGAACGATATTGTTAGCGATCGCGCGTGCATGTGATCGCTAACAATATCGCTCACGATATTGATGAGTGTGACGGCCGCCTATGGTACATATCGGGTTACTAGGCGCCGCGCGGCACTTAGTAACCCGACGTTTACCATAGATACCATCTCCCAGCATAGGCTCTGCCGCTGGGAGATCGTTCATCGTGGTGTCACACACCACGATGAAGCAGATTGAACAAGCGTTTATCGCTTGATATGAGCTCCGGCTCCCTTATCTGCGATCTAGCGATCAAGCGATTTTACATTGTAAAATCGCTTGATCGCACGTAACGATGTACAAACGATATCGCTTAAGCGATCAAAAAGCAGATCGCTTAAACGATATCGTTCGCAATATTGAACCGTGTGACGGCCGCCTTAAGCGATCAAAAAGCAGATCGCTTAAACGATATCGTTAGCAATATTGAACCGTGTGACGGCTGCCTAAAGGCCCCTTTCACATCAGCGGTATTAGAAAAATGCTGCAGTTGCGGTGAAAAAAACGCATCTACCGCATTTACTGCATAATGGCCGCACTTGCAGTTCACTTGCGGCAAGCCCATGCAATGTCTAAGGGGCCTGCGGCAAGCCCATGCAATGTCTAAGGGGCTTGCGGCAAGTGCGATATAGTTGCGGTTTTGGCACTTGCCGCAGATGCGTCCGCGAAAAAAACACGGTCAGCTGCGCTTTTTTTCGCGGCCGCAAGTGCCGAAACCGCAACTATATCGCACTTGCTGCACACTTACCTCAAGCCTCTTAGGCCCCTTTCACATCAGCGTTTTTTTCAAATCGCGGCAGATGCGGTGAAAAAAAACGCATCTGCCGCGATTAACGCATAATCGACACACTTGTGGCACAGTTGCGGCTTGCGGTAAGGGTGCAGCAGATGCGGCAAGTGCGGTTTCGGCACTTGCAGCAGGTGTGGCCGCGAAAAAAACCGCTGCTGACTGCGTTTTTTTTGCGGCCGCACCAGCCGCAAGTGCCGAAACCGCACCCTTACTGCAAGCCCCATAGACATTGCATGGGGCTTGCCGCAAGTGTGTCGGTTATGCGTTAATCGCGGCAGATGCGTTTTTTTCACCGCATCTGCCGCGATTTGAAAAAAACGCTGATGTGAAAGGGGCCTTAGACAATGCATGGGGCTTGCCGCAGGTGAACCGCAAGTGCGGCCGTTATGCGGTAAATGCGGCAGATGCGTTTTTTTCACCGCAACTGTCGCATTTTTCTAATACCGCTGATGTGAAAGGGGGCTAAGTAATATTGTGTTTATTATAATATATTGTTATGATTAATGTTTTGTGGGCATAAATACTGGATAGCACCAATGAGTTTAATATATATAGAGCTATGAACAATGGTGACGGTGAGGGCATATGGGTGGGTACATAAGGAACCCCAGTGACTGGTCTCCAATCACCCTTATAGAGGATAGGACCACCACTTATAATCTGTGTGACTATAAGGGCAAAGAAAAAGTGAACGTCCAATAACTAAGATGGAGGACAGAGCCTCAAAGAGGAACTGCGCATGCCCGTAATATTAGTGGCCAGTGATGAGTGACACGGTAGAGACGCGATGCTGCAAACCCAGTCCCATGAGCACATAGCTGCTAATCCATTGGTGACGGGTGTCGCGACATGGTAAACCCGATCACATGGACACTTGGCAGTGTAATCATTGGTGCTCCAGAACACATGCTCACAGCAACCCGGAAGTTGCTAGGTCTTACCGGCGTGGTATAAGGAAATGAGATGGGTGAGTCCATGTAAGCATATAAAAACCTTAAAAAAAATAGCATAATTAATTGAAAAAAGTTCATACAATTAGCACAAGCAACTGGATTGATTAACACAATTCTATGCACAGCGCTGTAAGCACTTTATTAATTACTAGATGGTGGCCCGATTCTAACGCATCGGGTATTCTAGAACAGTGTTTCCCAACTCCAGTCCTCAAGGCACACCAACAGGTCATGTGTTCAGGATTTCCTTATCATTAGACAGATGATGGAATTATCCCCTGTGCAAGTGATTAAACTAACACCTGTGCAATCCTAAGGAAATCCTGAAAACATGACCTGTTGGTGTGCCTTGAGGACTGGAGTTGGGAAACACTGTTCTAGAATATAGAAATAGAGATTGTATAGGGAAAGCGGTGAGGGCTGAATTGGGAGGAACTTTGAAGAAGGAGCGGCGGGGGAAGGACAGCGTGGCAGGGGGGAGGAGGGAGGACAGAGCAGCAGGGGGGAGGAGCATGGAGGACAGAGGAGGTAGCGGCGGGGTGTGGGAGGATGTAGCAGCACAGGCAGGGGGAGGAAGGAGCACAGAGCGGCAGGGGGGAGGAGTACGGGGGACGGTGGGGTGGGGGAGGACGGAGCAGCACAGGCAGGGGGAGGATGGAGTGGCAGAGGGGGGGGGAGGACGTAGCGGCAGGGGGAGGATGAAGCACAGAGCGGCGGGGGGGTGAGGACAAAGAAAGGAGGAGGAAGCGGTGGAGGAGGATGGAACGGCACAGGCAGGGGGAGGACGGGCACAGAGCGGTGGGAGGAGGAGGATGGAGGACAAAGCCGCGGGGTGAGGGAGGATGGAGCACTGTACGGCAGCTCAGTGGTTAACAGAGTATACAGGGGCTCAGTGGTTAGCAGAGTATACGGTGGCTCAGTGGTTAGCACTGCACGGTGGCTCAGTGGTTAGCACTGCACGGTGGCTCAGTGGTTAGCACTGCGCGGTGGCTCAGTGGTTAGCACTGTGTGGTGGCTCAGTGTTTAGCACTGCACGGTGGCTCAGTGGTTAGCACTGCGCGGGGGCTCAGTGGTTAGCACTGCGCTGTGGCTCAGTGGTTAGCACTGCGCTGTGGCTCAGTGGTTAGCACTGCGCGGTGGCTCAGTGGTTAGCACTGCGCGGTGGCTCAGTGGTTAGCACTGCACGGTGGCTCAGTGGTTAGCACTGTGCGGTGGCTCAGTGGTTAGCAAAGTATGGTCGCTCAGTGTTTAGCACTGTACGGTGGCTCAGTGGTTAGCAGTGAGTGCGGTGGGCATAGTGGTCAGTGCAGTGCGGTGGGCAGAGTGGTCAGTGCAGTGCGGTGGGCAGAGTGGTCAGCGCAGTGCGGTGGGCAGAGTGGTCAGCGCAGTGCGGTGGGCAGAGTGGTCAGCGCAGTGCGGTGGGCAGAGTGGTCAGCAGAGGACAGCGGCACTCTGCAGAGTGGTCAGCGTAGTGCAGTGGGCAGAGTGGTCAGTGCAGTGCGGTGGGCAAAGTGGTCAGCAGAGGACGGAGGCACTCTGCCTGCCATGCACACACACACACCTCCATGCACTGTCCGCTATACTTACCACCGGCCCTGCGTCTTCCCCGCTGCCTGGATCCTCAGTTCTCCGTTCCGCCAACATGTTGCCGCCCCGGAGGACTGGATCCAAAATGGCGTCCGGGAACTGTCGCCAGACTTCCCGGACGCTATATTGGATCCAGTCCTCCGGGGGCGGCGACATGTCGGCGGAACGGAGGATTGAGGATCCAGGCGGCGGCGGTGAAGACGCAGGGCCGGTGGTAAGTATAGCGGACAGTGCATGGAGGTGTGTGTGTGTATGTGTGTGGGCGGCCATATTAGAACACCCACAGTGGGTGTAGAGGCTACTTCAGCCAGGATGTGACGTAGCATACCGTTACATCCTGACGGAAGTAGCCTTATGGTACCTTTACACGCCGCCACAGAAAGGTAGAAACCGCCAGGCATCGGACACAATTGTGCCTGTTGTCATGAAAACACCACGAAGTGGCGGCGTGTAATTCAGGAATTTCCCTCCTGTGTCTTGCAGTTTTTTCGGATACCTGTGTCTGAGCTGTGCTCAAAAACAGGAACGAACAATCCCTATGGTGGCGGCGTGTGATCGGGGCACAGGAAGGTACTTGCGTGGCCTAGCGAAATCCCAGGGGCGTGACACAGCGTCATAGATACCACTCCCCATCAACGATCATTGGTGGAAGCTCCTGCGTTACGATTGGTTGTCCCTTCACAGGGCGCCATATTTAAAGAGCTATCCATTCACAGTCCACATTTGCAATGGCGTCATGTATTAACCATCCTTCCTGCGCTGGCTGGCCAATCATTATGCTATTGCATTGTCCAATCACCGTACGAGCGTCACGTAATACACAACTCTGTCCCTCCTATGTACTTACGGCACGCAATATGTACGCCCATATTCCTTTGTGGTAGCGGCGTGTAAACCAGGGAAGGTACTCCACAGGAGGTAACCCGCGGCACCCATCGACACTTCTGGGGAACGCAAATACCTTCTGTGGAGCACGTTGTGGCGGCATGTGTATGCGGCATCAGCAACCGTTAGCAACAGGTAAAAATGTGCACGTGCGGTGCCTACCTGTTGCTACCCTCTGTGGCGGCGTGTAAAGGTACCATTAGGGTTTTATTATAATAGATGATATGTAATATTTATATGATCAGTATGTACACAGAGGAAAAAACTGTATGAAAAGTCTTTTATATATTGTTACCTGATTTAGGGTTATGTACCGTATATACTCGTGTATAAGCCGACCCGTGTATAAGCCGACCCCCCTACTTTTGCCCCCAAAAACTGGGAAAACTTATTGACTCGCGTATAAGCCGAGGGTGGACTCCAGCACAGGTATACAACCCCCAGCAGTGAGGTATACAGCAGCCTCCCCAGTGGTAGTATACAGCAGCAGCCCCAGTGGTAGTATACAGCAGCCCCAGAGGTATATACAGCCCCAGAGGTATATGCAACCCCAGAGGTATATGCAGCCCCATATGCAGCCCCAGAGGTTATATGCAGCCCCATATGCAGCCCCAGAGGTATATGCAGCCCCATATGCAGCCCCAGAGGTATATGCAGCCCCATATGCAGCCCCAGAGGTATATGCAGCCCCATATGTAGCCCCATATGTATATGCAGCCCCATATGTATATGCAGCCCCATATGCAGCCCCAGGGGTATATGCAGCCCCAGAGGTATATGCAGCCCCATATGCAGCCCCAGAGGTATATGCAGCCCCAGAGGTATATGCAGCCCCAGAGGTATATACAGCAGCCCTAATGGTGTATACAGCAGCCCCAGTGGTAGTATACAGCAGCCCTTAGGTAGTATACAGCAGCCCCAGTGCTGTATACAGCAGCAGCCCCAGGGCTGTATACAGCAGAAGCCCCAGGGCTGTATACAGCAGAAGCCCCAGGGCTGTATACAGCAGAAGCCCCAGGGCTGTATACAGCAGAAGCCCCAGGGCTGTATACAGCAGCAGCCCCAGGGCTGTATACAGCCGCAGCCCCAGGGCTGTATACAGCCGCAGCCCCAGGGCTGTATACAGCCGCAGCCCCGGAGGTATACAGGCCCCCCCCTTGAGGTCTGAAAAATAAAAAAGAATGAATACTTCACCTGTCCGACGCCTTCTGCCGCTGTGCGATCCCCAGTTCCAAGTGAGGTCTCTTCTGACAGGACCTGTGGTGATGTCAGAGGGGCGTTCCCGGGCACTCGCGGTCATGTGATACATATCACATGACCGCGAACAGCCAATCAGCGCCGGGAACGCCCCGGGAACGCCCCCCCTCTGACGTCACCACAGGTCTTCTCAGTACACCTCACTGAATGAAGCCCGGGATCGCGTGTCGGCAGCTGCGGACGGCGCGACAGGAGACTGGTAAGTATGATATTCCTTTACAGGATGGGGGGGGCCCTGGAGCTTGATGGGGGGGGGCCTGTATACCTCCGGGGCTGCGGCTGTATACATATACTCGCGTATAAGCCGAGGGGGGACTTTTCAGCCCAAATTTTGGGCTGAAAAAGTCGGCTTATACGCGAGTATATACGGTAACTTAATGAAATAGATTGTAAATGAAATGTAAATATGAACAGACTATATATACCTCTCACTATTGTTATTGTATACACTGCTTGAGAAAGGCAGACACTAAAGGCCCAGTCACACATAACGACGCACCAGCGATCACAATAACGATGTGCAGAGATCGCTGGTGTGTCGTTTTTCACATCACTGGTAAGATGTCAAACAGGCATCTCACCAGTGATGTGAAAAACGATGTACTAGCGATCCAGAGTTATACCGAGGTTGTTGGGAATTGTCACTCCATAGCGTAGCATTGAGATCGTTGGTCATTGTCCCTGCCAAACACAACGATGTAGCGCTCCCAGCGGGAGTGCAACGACATAGAAATGACCCAGAGCAGCGTGTAATGATCAACGATCTCACAGCAGGAGCTAGATCGTTGGAGCGTGTCACACAGAACGAGATAGCTAAAGGGATCGCTGTTTCGTCACAAAATTTGTGACGCAACAGCGATCTCGTTCTGTGTGACAGGGCCTTTACTGACGAAATGTTGTGGTCGGTTGGGCCAATAAAAAGGAGAAGTATGGACTGAAATTGCTGAGTGCTGTCCGGTCTGAACACTGCATAGGACTTGCACCTAAGTATATTTTGTAGCTCAGTGCTGCTCTTGAGTTTTGCATTTTTATATTTTGTTCATTTTTCATAGAGCTTTAGCAGAGCATTGGTGACCCTGAACGGCCTCTCCCTGTCTGGACGGGGAGTGTGGAGCTACATAAAAACACAAGCAGCTGACAGCCCCGTCCAGAGAGGGAGAGGCCGTTCAGGGTCACTGCTACAGCCTCTTCCGAGTCTCGTCCGACAGACTCGCATGTAAGTAGCAGAGTGTGTCCGAGCCCCAAACACAACAACTGCATTTAACTACTTTGGGTCAATATTACAAGGAGAGAAAGATACCGAGGGGATTGAGGTCCAATGTTCGTCCCAATCTATTTATGGGCGATGGAGAATTTTGTGAACGTTTTAGTCATATATCTAATAGATATGCTTTTGAGACCATTTTGCTCAACATGGAGTTTTTGCAAAAGGATATTAGTCTACTACAAGTTGAAATAAAAGAGAGTGAGACTAAGATTAAGACGGATTTAACGCATGATGAGTTGCAGACGTTTGTGAATTGATCAAGGGGAGATTGGACAAGACAAGGATGGAGTTGGAGGACGTAAAAAGGAAAAAATGGAAGAGACTTAGATGGCTATAAAAATGGACATATCTACAGTTGGCAACTTGAAGGAATGGGTACACCTTGGAGGAGAAGAGGTGGACATAATAAAAGGTTGAATGGTGTCAACCCAGATAATCTAATTAGGATTTTGTCTAATGATTTTTATTCATATAGATCAGATAAACCAACCCAAGGATTACAAAGAAAAAGAAGAGGAGGGAGGAAGCAACATCGCCAACAAAAAAGGAAGGAATGCAAAGAACAAACCAATATCACAACGTCAGATGCGCCGAAAAGAGATGAACTAGTTATCAACATCTCAAGGAAAGAACTGACACCGACACAGGTACAGGTTCTCAATAAGGACCTTTCATATAGCTTTACCAAACATGTTGATTGATTTAAATTGGAACTTGATTTACATAATTTTTTTTAGAAATATCAATTTAAAGAATTGGTTTTGTGGCAAACAACCAGTAGGGGTAGAAAAGAAAGGTGAAATAGTATTACATAACTTGGGTCTGACTAAGAAAAGTGTATTTACTCCAGCAGAGAATGTGCCAGTGATAGAGGCATTTATAGCAGCAGTGAGGCGGGACATTATTGAGTTAAGAGAAAAACAGGTGTATAGCTATAGAAAACCAAATGTAACTAAGGCGGCCGTCACACGCACAGATATCTTAGCGATATTGTAAGCGATCACGTGCACGCGCAATCGCTTACAATATCGCTCACATCGTGGTGAGATGTCACACAGACAGACTCACCAGCGATGTGGATCGCGATCTCGCTGGTAACTATGGTACACATCGTGGTAACTAGGCGCCGCGCGTCGCTTAGTTACCCGACGTGTACCATAGTAACCATCTCCCAGCATATGCTCTGCCGCTGGGAGATCGTTCATCGTGGTGTTATACACCACGATGAAGCAGATCGTGGCATCGTTCATCGTAGATCTGAGCTCCGGAGCTCAGATCAGCGATGTCACGATCAAGCGATTTCACATCGCAAATCGCTTGATTACATGCAACGATTTCTTGCCGATATCGCTTAAGCGATCAAAAAGGAGATCGCTTAAACATATCGGCAAGAAATCGTTGCGTGTGACGGCCGCCTAAGAAGAGTTTAATGCAGTACGAGAGCTGGTCCATGATGACAGCCTGGTAGTGAAACCTGCAGACAAGGGAGGAGCAGTTGTCGTCATGGACCGCTCTATGTACATTCAAGAAATCACAAGGCATATAGAGGATGAAAGCGTCTATAGACAGTTAGAGGTGATCCAAAATTTGATGTACAAAAGAAAATAGTAAAGGTGGTTGATGAGGACCTGGAAAAGGGAGTTATAGATCAAGATATGAAGGAATTTTTGATTATGAAAGACCCAATTACTCCAGTCCTGTATGTTATACCGAAAGTGCACAAAAGACTTGAGTGTTCCCTGGGAAAATCAATTGTCTCAGATTTTGGACAAGGTAATAACACCGATAGCTGTGAAAGCAAGCTCATATATTAGAGATGCTGGGGATTTTCTTAAAAAATTGGAAGTTATTACACTAGCACAACACATCATACTAGCATCTTATGATGTAACGTCATTATATACCTCTATTGATCACCTAACATGGATGAGAGCTATTGAGAGAAAACTGTTGGAGGCTGAATATAGTAGTGAAGGTCATGATTTCATTATGAAGTTACTTGAAATTGCATTAACATGTAACCGATCTCACCTATCCGACGAGTCTCTCTTGGCTCCCTGCGTCCTCCCTCCGACTTCCTGCTTCTACAGTCATGTGACCGGGGCTCACAGCGATTATGTAACAGCAGCGCTGGTCACATGACTTTAGAAGCAGGCAGTCGGAGGGAGGACGCAGGGAGCCAAGACAGACTCGTCGGATAGGTCAGATCGGTTTGTTATTTTATAGTGAGCAGCAGCAAGGGGGGCCTATTTTGTGATGGGGGGTCAATGCTGAGGGCATATACTGTGATGGGGAGGCAATGCTGGGCGGGAAACAGTAATGTAATATGCGCTGCTCCCCCTGCCGCTGATGGACAGGGGGATGCAGTGCATATTCATTACAGTAATGAGCGGCCCCACGTGACGGCCGCTCACTCTGCAGCGTCCCCCGCCTCCAGCCCATGGCAACCCCCCCACTCATCAACTTTATGACTCAGTATAGGCCGAGGGGGGCACTTTTCAGCACAATTTTTGTGCTGAAAAACTCGGCTTATACTCGAGTATATACGGTATATGTGAGTATAGGTGAACTGATCGGTGAACACTTCGCTGAACTTCCAAACCCCATTCAAATCAATAAGAGGCCAAATCAGGGGCCTAGAAAACAACTCTAAAGGGACCCCAAAAGCACCAAACACAGCTCAAACCATTTTACAGTGAAGCCCCGTAAATGGGAGGTATCTTGTATATCAATACAGTTGTGGCCAAAAGTATTGACATCCCTGCAATTCTGTCAGATAATACTCAGTTTCTTCCCGAAAATGAATGCAATCACACATTCTTTGGTATTATTATCTTCATTTAATTTGTCTTCAATGAAAAAACACAAAAGAGAATGAAGCAAAAAGCAAAACATTGATCATTTCACACAAAACTCCAAAAATGGGCCAGACAAAAGTATTGGCACCCTCAGCCTAATACTTGGTTGCACAACCTTTAGCCAAAATAACTGCGATCAACTGCTTCCGGTAACCATCAATGAGTTTCTTACAATGTTCTGCTGGAATTTTAGACCATTCTTCTTTGGCAAACTGCTACAGGTCCCTGATATTTGAAGGGTGCCTTCTTGAAACTGCCATTTTTAGATCTCTCCACAGGTGTTCTATGGGATTCAGGTCTGGACTCATTGCTGGCCATCTTAGAAGTCTCCAGTGCTTTCTCTCAAACCATTTTCTAGTGCTTTTTGAAGTGTGTTTAGGGTCATTGTCCTCCTGGAAGACCCCTGACCTCTGAGGGAGACCCAGCTTTCTCACACTGGGCCCTACATTATGCTGCAAAATTTGTTAGTAGTCTTCAGACTTCATAATGCCATGCACACAGTCAAGCAGTCCAGTGCCAGAGGCAGCAAAGCGAACCCCAAAACATCAGGGAACCTCCACCATTTTTGACTGTAGGGACCATGTTCTTTTCTTTGAATGCCTCTTTTTTTTCTCCTGTAAACTCAATGTTGATGCCTTTTCCCAAAAAGCGCTACTTTTGTCTCATCTGAGCAGAGAACATTCTTCCAAAACGTTTTAGGCTTTCTCAGGTAAGTTTTGGCAAACTCCAGCCTGGCTTTTTTATGGCTCGGGGTAAGAAGTGGGGTCTTCCTGGGTATCCTACCATACAATCCATTTTCATTCAGACACCGACGGATAGTACGGGTTGACACTGTTGTACCCTCGGACTGCAGGGCAGCTTGAACTTGTTTGGATGTTAGTCTAGGTTCTTTATCCACCATCCACACAATCTTGCGTTGAAATCTCTCGTCAACTTTTCTTTTCCGTCCACATACAGGGAGGTTAGTCACAGTGCCATGGGCTTTAAACTTCTTGATGACACTGCGCACGGTAAACACAGGAACATTCAGGTCTTTGGAGATGGACTTGTAGCCTTGAGATTGCTCATGCTTCATCACAATTTGGTTTCTCAAATCCTCAGACAGTTCTTTGGTCTTCTTTCTTTTCTCCATGCTCAATGTGGTACACACAAGGACAAAGGGCAGAGGTTGAGTCAACTTAAATCCATGTCAATTGGCTGCAAGTGTGATTTAGTTATTGCCAACAACTGTTAGGTGCCACAGGTAAGTTACAGGTGCTGTTAATTACACAAATTAGAGAAGCATCACATGATTTTTCTACAGTGCCAATACTTTTGTCCACCCCCTTTTTTATGTTTGGTGTGGAATTATATCCAATTTGGCTTTAGGAAAATTCTTTTTGTGTTTTTTCATTGAAGACAAATTAAATGTAGATAATACCAAATAATTTGTGATTGCAATCATTTTCAGGAAGAAACTGAGTATTATCTGACAGAATTGCAGGTGTGTCAATACTTTTGGGTACAACTGTATATAAATGAATAACGTCTAGACGTAGATTTGTTGTGATGACCCTGTGGAACAAAAGTGGTAAAATACTATAACTCTATGTAGAGAAATGAAAATACAAATGTCTTTTAAGGCAACAAACAACATATCTGTCAGAAGAAACCAAGGAGACTGTAAACTCAGGACTATAAAGGGACCTGTGAGGGGAAATCGAGGCTCCTCCTGACCAGGGTGGCTATACGTTGCTACCTTGGAGCCCGATGTTAGACTACAAAAGGTCTGTATATTTCTCAGTGCCTGTTCTTCTTAGTAGTAACTGTGTGCCAGTCCTACTCCTGCAGGTTTGGGAGCGCCCTCTCCACAGGGGGATGATCTGGTACAGAAAATTTCCATTCCCATAGTAGATTGCATCCTACCTCGTAGGTGGAGACGACGTGCCAGGAACCCCTATACTTGAAAATCAGTTTGCGAGGATAGCCCCATTCATATGCCACCTCGTCCCTCAGAGTCGCATTTATTGGAGACATCTTACAAAACTTGAGGGTAGCTGCTGAAACTCCGCATATAGCTTGATAAGGGGGATGGAAGAGACCCCTTTTTCCTGGTGTATGCTAGGAAGTCATCTTTCACATGGAAATAAAGTATGCGGGCCAAGACATCCCTGGGTGTTGTATCCGGAAGATGACGAGGACGCAGCACCCTATGTGGCCTGTCAATGATGACTTCGTGAGTGGAACTTTTTGGCAGGGCTGTTTGAATAATGTCCTGAGCAAAGCCTGTGAGCTCAAGTGCATTAACACTTTACGGTATTCCCCTAATTGTCAAACTATTTCGCCTGGAGCGATCTTCCAAATCTATTAATTTGTCTTGTACGATTTCCAGATTGTCGGAAAGGTCATTGTGGGCATCGATAAGATTGTTATCGGAACTAGCAAAGTCACTCATTTTCTGTTCTATATGTGACATCCTGGAATCCATCTCTTGTGCTAAAGCTCTGATGTGCTAGAAAAGTCCCTTTATAATGAGGAACCAAATGTCATCAGCATCTCTCTTTAGGAGGGTGATTGAATTTGGCTGCTCAGTTGTAGAGAATCCTGCCAGTTCAGAGACTGCGTTAGGGTTCAAAGGGGAGGGCACTTATTCAGCTCAGCACTGCTGGAGTCTCCCTGTCCCTCTGCACTACTTTCATGCTGCCACTGTGGGCGTACATGGAGATCAGGCATGTTTAAAGGGAACCTAACCCCACACACTGACCCCCCACACTTTACACCTGTCCCTGCACCCCCTCTTATCATTTCTAGCCATCCCTTTTGCAGAAAAAAATCGATTTTGTAAAGTAGAGAAAAGGTTATAATCACCCCTGTGTGAGTTCTCTGTTTCTGAATTAGTCTCAAAGGCTGCCTGTCTGCTGCTCCCTTGTAATTATGCACGCCCCTCTCAGGTTGCTGCCTTTCTGAGTGTCTGGCCGCGTCATGAAAGGGGCGGGGCTAAATTGTGTCCTGCCGTTAGCCCCGCCCTTTCATGACGCTGCCAGGCTCTTACTAAGCATAGAGGGGCGTGCATAATTACAAGGTCTGCAGCAGACAGGCACGCCTTTGAGACTAATTCAGAAACAGAGAACCCACACAGGACGGAGGTGATTATAACCTTTTCTCTACTTTACAAAATCGATTTTTTTTCTGCAAAAGGGATGGCTAGAAATGATAAAGGGGGTGCAGGGACAGGTGTAAAGATGTGGGGGGGTCAATTTGTGGGGTTAGGTTCCCTTTAAGAAGGGATCCCTCTGCCCACCGGCTGGAACTACATCCCCCTCATATTTTAATGCTGATAACGGGCTGTATCTGGATCCCGAAGGTATGAGCTCACTAGTGGGAGAATGCTGAGGAGACACACTGACCTCCAGGGTGTCTGGGAACCTTACCACAGGTCTCTGATGCATCGCGGAGGGATACGCTGGAGATGCAGGCTTGCTGGAGGAGCCTGCACCATTGCTGCATGTATCTTTCTCAAAGTAAAACTTCAACTTTTGCTGCTTTTTTTGCATCCTCTTACCCCTTGTCATCATGCCTGGGTGTTGGGTGAAGCTGTGGGGCACTTTTGAGTTCAATGAGCTGTTTAGACGCTGAGATAGTTGCTGAAAAGCATCAGGCTATTAGGGAGCTCTAGGATCAGGCAGCCATCATGCTTGCCAGTTAGGCCACACCTCCTTGATATAATTTCTGACTGAGGAGTGCAGTTCACCTCAAAGTTCTAGTAGGCATTTTGCTCAGCACTCAATATTAATGTCTGTCTTTCTTCCGATTATCACCCCCGCAGATGAACGGTCCGACCGAGTGCACCAATCATACTGTAGAAAAGCATTTAAGATGCTACATCAGCCATCTTCAGGATGATTGGTTGAAGTTTCTTCCATTTGCTGTATTCTCCTGCTATAATTGTGAGAGTGCCTCCACTAAGGTAATGCATTTCTTTGCCAGTCTGGGTTACCATCCAAGTACCTTACCTAGGTTTTCGATTAATGTTCCAGTTCCGGTTGTAGTGGAAAGACTGACTGTGTTGAGACAAAATCTAGAGGTTCTGAAGGAATTTCTGACCTCAGCTCAAGATTGTTACAAGAGATTGCCTGATAGATTCCAGAAATCGGCTCCCATGTACAAAGTAGGAGACTTGGTGTGGTTATCCACTAAAAATCTAAAATTAAACATTCCTTCACGGAAACTCGGACAGAAATTCATCGGCCCTTTCAAGATCAACAGTATTGTGAGCTCTGTGGCCTGTATTCTAAAGCTGCCTAGACTATAAAGGTACACCCAGTTTTTCATGTTTCCTTACTAAAGTCTATGTCTCCCAATACCTTCCTTGGATGCATTGCACCACTTCTGCAACCTTTGGTGATTGATGGGCAAGAACAATTCATGGTGGAGGAGATTATTAATTCTAGGATTGGCAGGAATCAGCCCTAATATCTGATAATATGGAAGGGGTATCTCCTGAAGAAGACTCTTGGGAACTTGTGGATAAAATTAACGTCCCACAGAAAATTTCTTGTTTCCATCAGAGATTTCCTGAGAAACTGGGTCCGGGATTGTCTTGAGGCCGTTTCTAAGGAGGGAGTAATGTCAGGACTCTAAATATTTTGATTACCTTTTGGGCATTCTTGGCCTCTTCCAAAAAGGCATACTTTGCTTCATGTGCCTTTTGTCATGCCTTTATAAACCCCTCCCAGGCCTCTAGTCTTTCCTAGAGTATTCTGCCTGGTTCCCGGCTTCTAGTGGCTTTTCAAGGTTTCTGCCTACTCCTGCAAATCCTGTGTGAATATCTTGTTACTGCTTTTCAGAGGTTCTGCTACCTACATCTGTTGCCAGCGTTCCTTTTGCTTCCAGTTGCTCGTCCTACTCCCACTGCTGTGGCTCTTGCCTCCCCTGCCTTTGCTGATACTTAGGTTGGTAGCTTTATTAAGTGCTGTGCTGCTTTCTATGTTCAAATAGATGCAGAGGACAAGACTGTTCTGGACTTACTAGTATGCTCTGCATCTGGTTCTGGACTTTCTAAAACACTTCCTTTCCCAGGCCTCCCTGGATGATTTAATGTGTTATATAGACTGCTTAAACATCTCCTTGTTTGGACTTCCCATAGACTTTCCTTTTACTGCATCTCCAAGCATAAGTTGCACTTTATAGGCTGCTTCATTGATTGCATTTTCCTGTGAGTTTTTTTTAACAGACTTTTTGTTAAGGCTTCATTCAATATCTTACACTGTTCATTTATGGACTTTGAGCTTTCCTCTGCACTTTGTTGTTAATCACTGTGTTATAATATAGACTTTTTCACCTATAAACTGTGTTTAGTGTCTTTGCTCCATGCAAAAAAGATTCCTAAGTTATCCATTATAATTATTACATTTTCTAATATATATAGGAAACAGGGTCAATGTGTACGCAGTAGCGGTCAAGTGAAAATTGACACTCGACACAGCTATGTATACATAGTTTTTATACCTTTTACAACAAGTCACTCTTGAACGTATGAAGGTAACAAGTCTTGAAAGGTACTTATTGAGTCCTATCTATAAGTTTACGTGGAACAACAAGTTGTAACCAACCACTTTAACAATATTACTAAGACTCTGTGATAGCTTCATTACATAAGCAAGATGTTTATGTAATGACCTTGAACAAAACTTGATGGTTTTCATTCACTAGGTTGTATATATTTCTTTTCCCTCCCTATCACTAGCACTTCTTAAAGCAGCATAGGATGATTTAAAGGGGGAGTTGTCGGTGAGTGGAGGTGTCAATACGTGTATGACATAGGACACCGACCTCCGCAGGTAGTCAGGGAGAAAGTTGGGCTCAGTGTTACCTGTCCTCCTACCTTCCTCCTATTTGATAATAATAATATTTTATTCTGTTTATATGTTTTTTGTTTGTACTCTTAATCATATTTAATAAATGTATATTTTTATGGGTACTTTGTTGTGGTTTTGTGCTTAGGTTCCATTTAAGGTAAAGGGGCCTTTAGATAATTATTAACCAAACACTCATTCAGCTAAATGCTACCTTTAATGAACTCACCATAAATATGGGAATATTTATTTTAACATTGAGACAAGCTAGTGTTTAGTACGCAAAAGGGAATGTTAAAAAAAACTAAAACTAAACGTGATGCTCCTTCATTTGCAATGAGAGAACACCTAGGACTAAAGGGCCCGTTACACACTACAATATCGTTAACAATATTGTTGGTACATCACGGATTTTGGGGTGGAGCAACGACTTTGTAAAACATCGTTGCGTGACACGTAGATAGATCAACGATAAGTCGTTGATCGAGGTTTATGATCACGACCTTAAATCAGTCGTTGATCGTCCGTCCAACCTGCAGCATCGGTGTGTGTGACACCTTGATAACGATGTCGTTTACGACTTCGCCTATTCAGAACTGAGGGATGTAGGCGATCAAATGACCGCAAGTGTCATTCGCTTGTCGCGGAATCGTTGCGTCTTTCGCAATATCTGTACGTGTGACACCTCACTAGCAATCAATTAACGACGTTCCAGAGATCTAGGTCAAGTCGGATCGTTGGTCGGATCGCTGAGACATTTAAGCGTGTAACCCGGCCTTAAGTTTACAAGATCCACCATAATGCTCAAATAATGGGCACCACTATATACATCCATTCGGTGTATTCTTTATTTAGCAACACACTGTATAGAAAATAAACATTTCAGCTGACAAACCAGCTTTTTTCAGGCACATTGATAAAATGTGCACAGTATTAATATATGGCAAATAGAAATACCCACCAACACCAAACATATCATCACTGCACCTAAAGTGCATCTGTGTGTAAAACGATTCCGGAATAACACAATTGACAATTAAAACCGCTAATCGTTCATCCATACTTCAAATGATGTCATGCCGGACATGGAGGTCTGTAAATGTTCCCAATTCTCGATCACATGTTTATCTTGTGCACAATGAGTTGCTAAATACACCCCTGGATGGTGTATACTGATGTCAGTTTATGTTTATGATGGTAAAATTTTACAACCAGTATGAAAAACTAGGAGACAATCTAATGCTTAACTGAGAGCAAGAAGGTCATTAAATACGACAATTACTACAATGTAAGACAGGTTCAAACGTTAAAGTTTTATTGCTGATTATCTGTATAGATTTTGCATGACAAATTCCCAGGAACTTTCATACAAGTAAATAGTATTTCAAAATCCCATTAATATAGTGCAGAAATTAATCTGCATGACAATGAAATCATAGTTGCAAATCTGCAGTCTGCTCATCCTTGTGCTTATTTTTATTGTAGATTTCACCATATTAAAGGCTTTGTAATAGAGGAAGGTGAAATTCAAAGCCAAGTCCACAACAAAATCTGTAAATAAGGCTGCTTTCACATCAGCAATTTTTTTTCAATCACGGCAGATCCGGCAGTTTTGCCGCATCTGCCACGTAACATCTCACTTGCGGAAAGCCCAATTCATTCCCTATGGGACTTGTGGTCATGTGCGGCACTTGCGGTTTTGCCAGATCTGGCGCTTGTGACACATAAGAAAAAACGCTGCAGCATTTTTTTCCTTGCCGCAGGTGCCACACATGAACGCAAGTCCCTTAGGGAATTAATTGGGCTTTCCGCAAGTGAGACGTTACGCGGCAGATGTGGCAAAACTGCCAGATCTGCCACAAATGGCAAAATCATACATGAAAATTCTGTCTGTAGATTTGTCTCGGAATTCTGACCATATCCGGATGCTAAATTCTTTGTATTATGTGAACATTGTCTAACTGTTGTATTTTACATACAGTACAGACCAAAAGTTTGGACACACCTTCTCATTCAAAGAGTTTTCTGTTTCATGACTATGAAAATTGCAGATTCACACTGAAGGCATCAAAACTATGAATTAACACATGTGGAATTATATACTTAACAAAAAAGTGTGAAACAACTGAAAATATGTCTTATATTCTAGGTTCTTCAAAGTAGCCACCGTTTGCGTTGATTACTGCTTTGCACACTCTTGGTATTCTCTTGATGAGCTTCAAGAGGTAGTCACCGGAAATGGTTTTCACTTCACAGGTGTGCCCTTCAGGTTTAATAAGTGGGATTTCTTGCCTTATAAATGGGGTTGGGACCATCAGTTGTGTTGTGCAGTAGTCTGGCGGATACACAGCTGATAGTCCTACTGAATAGACTGTTAGCTTTTTTTTGCCATAAATACAAACTAAGTAAAGAAAATCGAGTGGCCATCATTACTTTAAGAAATGAAGGTCAGTCAGTCCGAAAAATTGGGAAAACTTTGAAAGTGTCCCCAAGTGCAGTTGCAAAAACCATCAAGCACTACAAAGAAACTGGCTCACATGAGGACCGCCCCAGGAAAGGAAGAAGAGTCACCTCTGCTGTGGAGGATAAGTTCATCCGAGTCACCAGCCTCAGAAATCGCAGGTGAACAGCAGCTCAGATTAGAGACCAGGTCAATGCCACACAGGGTTCTAGCAGCAGACACATCTCTACAACAATGGAAAAATAGCTGCAAGGAAACTACTGCTAAGGAGAGAGGCAACAAGCAGAAGAGACTTGTTTGGGCTAAAGAACACAAGGAATGGACATTAGACAGTGGAAATCTGTGCTTGGTCTGATGAGTCCAAATTTGAGATCTTTGGTTCCAACCACCATGTCTTTGTGTGACGCAGAAAAGGTGAACGGATGGACTCTACATGCCTGTTCCCACCGTGAAGCATGGAGAAAGAGGTGTGATGGTGATGGGGTGCTACGCCAGATGACCTGGCTTCCACAGTCACCAGACCTGAACCCAATTGAGATGGTTTGGGTGTGAGCTGGACCGCAGAGTGAAGGCAAAAAGGCCAACAACTGCTAAGCATCTCTGGGAACAAATTCAAGACTGTTAAAAGACCATTTCCGGTGACTACCTCTTGAAACTCATCAAGAGAATGCCAAGAGTGTGCAAAGCAGTAATCAAAGCAAAAGTGGCCACTTTGAAGAACCTACAATACAAGACATATGTTCTGTTGTTTCACACTTTTTGTTAAATATATAATTCCACATGTGTTAATTCATAGTTTTGATGCCTTCAGTGTGAATCTACAATTTTCATAGTCATGAAAATATAAAAAACTCTTTGAATGAGAAGGCGTGTCCAAACTTTTGGTCTGTACTTTATTTATTATTTTTAAAGATGTATCATATAGGGATCTTCTATCCTAAAAGTAAACAGATCAGAATCAAGTAACTCATCTGCACTACTGAGCATGAGTCAATGAACTATTCAGCAACATAACAGTAATAAAATTAAATGGTATCTGAGGCCAGTAAAACATAAATCAGAGTAGTGCAAGCAATAACAGTCCTGCAATGAACTTCAATTTACTGGTGACATATCTATTATTTCTGAAGGACAATTATAGTCCAAAGTTTCTAGTTCCTTCTATATATAGCTGTAAAACAAAATGGCATTGGTCAATTGAACCGTTTTCTTAAACACAAGTAATGAATTATAACATTTGATAACTCTTTTTCAAAAGCTGTTATCTTATCCATGAATGCTAAATCAAATTAAGGACCTTGAATCATTATGATATATAAACAGAAGGAGAATTACTGTTATCCCTAACCCATATTCCATGAATTCTTCTTGGTCTGACTTCTTCCCTGCTCCCATTTAGTTCACTATAGCTAAGGACTGAGTCAAGTAGGCCACACTTACAAAGCTATTCTATCAGGCTGCCTTCACACTTGCAGATGGATCTGCAGCGTTTTGCAGATGCATCTGCAAGTGTGAGCATGCTGACCGCGGCCCCTATGTTTATAATAGGGCGCACGCGGTGTGAAAGCTCTCATTCACTCCTATATGTGTACTGTCAGCAGGCGTATGCCTGCTGACAGATCACACACTCCCGTCCGCACTGTGGACGCGAGATGTAGCGTCCATGCTGCGGGCGGGAGAGTGTGATCTGTAAGCAGGCATACGCCTGCTGACAGTACACATATAGGAGTGAATGAGAGCTTTCACACCGCGTGCGCCCTATTATAAACATAGGGGCCGCGGTCAGCATGCTCACACTTGCAGATGCATCTGCAAAACGCTGCAGATCCATCTGCAAGTGTGAAGGCAGCCTTACATCAGCCTACAGCCCACCTCCACTTTTGAAAGTCTTTACTGAACTCCAGCTCATCAACACTTCTTTAAAAGGGTGTTTTCACTACTCAGACAACTGCTTCTCAATCCATTTTCTTGCCTCTAGTAAAATAAAATAAGATACTGTAATTTCCCTCAGAATCAATAAAATGTATCACAGCAGCAGAACATAGATATGAATTACAACATAATAGTAGACAATTAACAATGGAGGTTGCTCATACATGCATGTTCATGACAGGTCAGTACCATATATAATTACATCATTAATAATACTCATATCACTTTGATGATTTCACCCTTAGGTAATTGTTTACAATCCCATAGCAGCCGGTACAAACTATTTCCTGTATTTTTGTTTCTAAGGCTATGTTCACACATTTGCGTATTTTGTTGCGCTTTTTGCCATTTTCGCCTGCGCGAAAAAATGTGCCGGTGCTTTCACACACCGCGCTTTCTTCACCCCATAAAGCGCAGGTGATGTCACATAGGGGAGGAAGAATCCTGGTTCCTCCTCCCCTCTGTGACATGTGTGACAGTCCTCATTAAATTATGCAGTGTATTAATATACACTGCGAAATCAAAATAAAATAAAGGCAAATGTATGAAAAATAAGAAAGAATCAAATACTTACCGTCCAACACCTTTTCTCCGGTCTCCGGTGCAGAGATATCGTCCTGCCAGGGCCTGCCGTGATGTCAGAGTGACATCACGGGCGCTGATTGGCCACTCACAGTCATGTGATAGATATCACATGACTGTAACATCACTCTGTCATCACCACAGGTCCTAGCAAGTAAATTCCTGCGGCGGCTCCTGGCTCCCGTACACCGGAACACCGGTCGGAGGGTAAGTATTTCATTTTTTATTATTTTTAATACGTTTGTCTTTATTTAACTTTGATTTTGCAGTGTATATTAATACACTGCCAAATCAAATGGGTGGTCACAGGTGTCACAGAGGGGAGGAGGAAGCAGGATTCTTCCTCCCCTCTGTGACATCAGATCCAGCAGCGCCTGCCCTTACAGGAAAAAGCATCAGCGCTGCTGCATAAATAATTGACATGGTCATTCTTTTTACGCAGGTGGTTTTTCCTATAAAAGCGCAGTGTATTTTTACACAATTTCCCATTCACTTTGCCGGCAGACAAAAAGCACATTGCGTATTTTGAAAAGCGCGCGCAAAAAAGTGCGCAAAAATACACAATGTGTGAGCGCAGCTTAAGGCTACGTTCACACATTGCATATTTTTGAGCGCTTTTTTGTGCACGCTTTTCAAAAATACGCAATGTGTCTTGTATCTGCTGGCAAAGTGAACAAGAAATTCACTTTGCCGTTCAGACACTACGTAATTTTACGCAGCACTTTTATGGGAGAAAACGCTGCTGCGTAAAGAATTGACATGTCAATTCTTTACGCAGCTGCGCCTACATTTTCTCCCCTATTGTGCCCATTATAAGCGCTGGAATTACGCAGCGGTGTTCGCACACTGCGTATTTCCAGCGCTTTTTTACGGAGGCACAGGAGAAATCAAGGATGTGATGTCACACGGGGAAGCCCTAAGGAAAACAGGAAATCCCACCATTTTGGTACTGACCAGCAGAATTGTTCTGACCATCCAATGACCTGATGTACCTGA
The DNA here is from genome assembly GCA_033576535.1 of Allobates femoralis. NCBI lineage: Eukaryota > Metazoa > Chordata > Amphibia > Anura > Aromobatidae > Allobates > Allobates femoralis. The sequence goes on along the minus strand of JARQOC010000003.1, from coordinate 529,013,979 downwards.
TGTCCTAACCTGATGTACCGCAGGTACATGAGGTCATTGGCTGGTCAGCACACTAGTCTGCTGACCGGCCAATGACCTGATGTATCTGCAGTACATCAGGTTAGTACCTTAGGTACATCAGGTCATTGGCCGGTCAGCAAACTAGTGTGCTAACACTAGTAACAACAAGCAGCAGGGATTGGCAGCCCGCTGCTGCCTGGGTTACCTTTGCTGGACATAGAAAATCCAGCGAAGCCCACGTCAACATTTTTTTTGTTTTTTGTTTTAAACCAAAAAAAAGTATTTAAAAAAAAAAAGGGCTTCACTGGATTTTCTAAGTCCAGTGAAGGTAACAACAAGCAGCAGGGGTTGACAGCCCTCAGCTGCCAGGGTTACCTTTGCTGGACATAGAAAATCTGGCGAATTCCACGCCAAAAATTTTTTCTTTCTTTTAAACCAAAACAAATACTTAAAAAAAGGGCTTCACTGGATTTTTTAAGTAAGTATTTGTTTTGGTTTAAAAGTACAAAAAAATTTTGGCGTGGGCTTTGCCGGATTTTCTATGTCCAGCAAAGGTAACCCAGGCAGCTGACGGCTGTCAACCCCTGCTGCTTGTTGTTACCTTCACTGGACTTAGAACATCCAGTGAGGCCCTTTTTTATGTCCAGTGAAGGTAACAACAAGCAGCTGGGTTTGGCAGCCCGCTGCTGCTTGTGTTACCTCTGCTGCCAATATCAAGTACGGCAAAGGCCAGGTTTTCTTTTTTTTTTTGGCCCTACTGTACAAAACTTTCAATATTACTAATGGCCGCTGTCTTATTGACGGTTGACATTAGCAATAGGGGTTTGGTGGCAGCTGGAAAAAAAAGCTGTCGCCTCCAGCTTTGGCGTCTCTCATAGAGGCACCAATTCTGTGGCGGCTGCTGGCTGTGGATTTTTAAAACCCAAAAAAATATTTAAAAAAAAAGGGTTGCACTGGATTTTAAGTCCAGTGAAGGTAACAACAAGCAACGGGGGTTGGCAGCCTGTTGCTGCCTGGGTTACCTTTGCTGGAGATAGAAAATCCGGCAAAGCCCACGCCAAAGTTTTTTTTGTTTTAAACCAAAAAAAAATATTTTTAAAAAGATTTTCTAAGTCCAGTGAAGGTAACAACAAGCATCGGGGGTTGGCAGCCTGTTGCTGCCTGGGTTACCTTAGCTGCCTATAGCAAGTGCGGCAAAGTACCAGCCATTTTTTTGTGGGCCAAGTTTACAATTCTTTCTCTACTGCTAATGGCCGGCTATCATATTGACGGCAGACATTAGCAAAAGGTGCTTGGTAGCAGCTTTGAAAAAAAAACAAAAAAACACAACACTGTTGTTACCCAGACTGCCACTGCTGGAACTGTGGTGGTAGCCCCCAGGTTTGACATCTCTGAAAGCCAATTTAAAGGTAAACACATCGCCTCCTGACCTATCACTAGCTGTTCCTACACCTTCCTAGCTGCTCCCTAACCATCCCTCTCTGCTGTAAATCGGCCCTATAAAGATGAAGAAAAATGACTTATAACTTACTGGCGGTCGCTCTGTCAGGAGACTGAAAAGGCGGCTCCAGGCTCCATTGTCCCCTCCTCACTGCATCACTGCAAGCCCCGCTGGCATCATTATTCTGTCTTGATCTCCTCCTACATTTGGAATCTCCCGCCCTCTTCTCCTCCTATGATGCACCGGCCAGTACGTCACATCCTGCCCGATGCATTCTGGGGCTTAATCACGTGATACAAGCCGGGTTCAATATGCGCACTGCGCATGCGCCAGAAGCCGGGGCCGTACGAAATTATTAAGCCCCACAATGCATTGGGCAGGGTGTGACGTATCGGCCGATGCATCATAGGAGGAGAACAGGGCGGGAGATTCCAAATACAGGAGGAGATCAAGACAGAATAATGACGCCCAGTGGGGCATGCAGTGATGCAGCGAGGACGGGACAATGAAACCTGGAGCCGCCTTTCCAGTCTCCTGACTGAGCGACCGCCAGTAAGTTATAAGTCATTTTTCAACATCATTATAGGGCCGATCTACAGCAGAGAAGGATGGTTAGGAATCAGCTAGGAAGGTGTAGGGACAGCTAGTGATAGGTCAGGAGGCTACAATGAGGTGATCGGTTCCCTTTAAGTTTTACCTATCAGCTACTGTTTACCCCTAACGTTTGCATACCTGTCCATGCACCTTGATATCACATCCGTAAGCATCCTGTGTCACCAAACTTGTTAGGGGCCTTTCACACTTGCGTTTTTTTCCTGATTTGGAAGATCAGGATAAAACCTGATTCTTACAGGATTCATTTTTTTTGCCCATTCTCTTTAATGATTTCAGGAGAAAGCATGAAGCAACAAGATTCTAAATGACAAAATGAAAGTGAATGGGCAAAATACTGTAAGAATCAGATTTTTCCTGATCTTCCAAATCAGGAAAAAAAACGCAAGTGTGAAAGGCCCCTTAATGAGTAATATTGTTGGGAGATATATATTGCTCGATTACTTCTGTATCTATGTAAATATATTGACAAAACTCTCCCCATTGGTTCTCACAATGTTAACCTCTGTATGTAAAATTATGGGAGGAAAGTGGATTGCCTGGAGGATAGCAGATACTCCTTTCAGGACTCCAGCGCATAATCTTCCATTTTTGGGTGACATAGGGAGGATTAGGGATGTAGTAGTAAGGTGCACAGGCAGATACTAATAGGTGTGGGTGGACAAATTACATAATTCGCCCTCATTTGTTTGTATGGGTAATCTGTGTGTAATTTATGTCATTTTTTTAAAAAAAAATTCTCGTTCCCTGGTGTGGATAAATCTGTAACGTAATTGTTAATGTTTTTCTTTTTTAGGTTCAATATTTTCCAGCTCTGTGGGATAAGGGGTCCAGGGACTTCAACAAAATGGTCAAGGCTGCATCCTGGAAAAAGGTAATCCTGAGCCTCTACCTCCATTTTGAATCCTATCCAATGGAGTTGTGGTCTGATATCGGTAAATGGTTTTTGGTTTGGAGGTGTTTATTTTAATTTGTTGTCTGTATATACTAGAATTGTGTGCTAATGTATTTCATTTTCCCCATTTTAAAATATCGTTGAAGAATCGGTGGAGGTCTGTGAGGGACCGATTCATGCGGGCCAAACAGGATGCACCAAGCGGCTCTGCGGCCTATGGGAATCTTGTAAAATATGACCAGGAGCTACAATTCTTAATGGGAAGTCTGCATTATCATCTGTAAGTATACATAAAGTTTTTAACTTCTAATTTAAACCGTTATAAAAATGACAAAAGACTAACATAATTGTTTTGATGTTTCCCTTTACAGAACCATTGGGAATGTATGGTCACTTCCAACGATGCCATCCTCTTCCTCTCCTGCTGCGGTGACTGGAACACCAACTGAGCCTCCGACTATCCCCAGTGCTGTGCCGGCCACTACACCCCCAATGCCGGAATGCAACTCAACTTCGGTGACAATGACAAGGGTGTCAATCACCGACTAGTGACAGCACCCTCTCAAGTCAGGCCACCAAAAACCTGCCTGATTCTGAGGACCGTAGTGCTGCTAGACTTGTTCTGGTCGATTCGCCTAGTCCATTGTCACCACCACCCACAAAACGGGCTAAAGAAAGAAAAAATGTGCCAGTGGAGGAGGAAAGGGTGGCTCTGGCACGGGCTATGGCCTTGATCCACCAACAGCCAGAGGATGATGAGTACTGCAACTTTGGGAGCTCACTAGCCAGATGTGTAAGGAATTTAACCCCTGACGTCAGAGACTCCTGCTTGTCGTTTTTATCGATGGTGGTGACATACTATGCAGAACACCACAACCGCAAGTCCTCCTTGTCAAATGTGTACCTATAAAAGCATTGAGATCTATGGCATCTGTACCCATTGCTACTGCAGTTGCACATGGATCTTGCCTTCAAAAATGTTTGTATGGTGTTGAAATGCCAGGATATCCAAGTCCACGCAGTTGCCGCCAAGAGGGCATGTTTCCGTCTCTGATTAGTTTTGCCCAAGTGCCGAATGACTCACCGTCAGTGGTGACAAGAAAAGGGCCTTGGGCAATACTAATGAAAGCTGGAAGCATACCTTCTTGGCGGCCATTGATGAGTGGAGTTCGACATCCATGTATGTTTAAAATGGTCACACCACTTTTTGGGTGCTTTGCACTTTGTTCTGTTGGAAATGCCATGATGTCCAAATCCAGTCCTCAGTTGCTGCCAAGAGGGCATATTTCCAGCTCTGATTAGTGTTGCCCAAGTGCCGAATGACTCACCGTCAGTGGTGACGAGAAAAGGGCCTTGGGCAATACTAATGAAAGCTGGAAGCATACCTTCTTGGTGGCCATTGATGAGTGGAGTTGGACATCCATGTGAGTTTAAAATGGTCGCCCCACTTTTTGGGTGCTTTGCACTTTGTTATGTTAACATGTTAAAGTTTACAAGAAAATATCAAACCAATTTATGTAGATTAAACATTTTTATAACATTTTTGATAACCAGAAGAAATACTTTTGCAAGTAAAAAAAGTTCCAGAAATATGAAAATTTTAAGTAGAATGTTGTCTGCTTGTTTCCTTTGTCCACCGTGCCAAAATGTCGCCAACATGTTCACCCCTGCTGGGACTTGAACTCCTATGAATTGGGTGGGGGATTTTCTTCAAGGGCTCTCTGTGGGTCCAGCTGCTCAACACCGACACAGGAGTATTGCCAGGGCACGGCACCTTCGGGACTCACAAAATAGCGAAAGGCTTTCCTCACACTCACACCCGAGTTGCATGGACGACTAGCTGACATGTAGAGGAAAGGAGTAAGGTCTGACTGCTGTGTTTCATCCACAAGTTCTGTTGTATGTTCTCGCATAAAGTTGTGGAGAACACAGCAGGCTCTAATGACACTGCCAACTGTTTCCTCCTCCAACTGGATGGTTGTGTGCAACACCCTCCACTGACTACTCAGGATTCCGAAGGTGCACTCCACATATCTACGTGCCCGGCTCAGCCGATAGTTAAATATGCTTTTCTGTGTATTCAGTCCCCACCATGGGTATGGGCGCAGCAGGTTTGGCTTCAGAGGAAAAGCCTCATCCGATACATCATGAAGGGTACTGGATTTTTGGAACCCGGCAGAGGTCGTGGGGCTGGGAGCATTTTGTGATTTTGAAACATTTGCTGCCCAAGCTCTGACCTTCCAAATATCTCCGAATTCCCACAACTGCCTGGGGCACCAACATCAATGGAGATGTGCATCAGCCACTGCCATGAGGACCATGGAACAGTACTTTTTATAATTGAAGTACACTGATCCTGGTGGCTTCTGCACCCTTACATGTTTGCCATCCAGTGCTCCCACACAGTTTGGGAAATTGGATACAGCTTGAAAGCCTGCTGCAACCTGTAGCCAAGTGTCCTCGGTTGGGGAAGGCATCACGATGGGCTGTTCACCGAAATAGGACATAAAAACAGAATAACTCACCAAAAAATTGCCAGGTAAATACATTGCACCTAGCAGCAGCTGCCAGCTCCTCTGAGAGGCAACACAGGTGTCTGTATACCGGTACTCAGTCACCTGCAACCCACAGTGGGGGCGGTTGTGACACCAGCGTCCGACCATGCTGTCAGGGAGATGACTGGTGGCATTTAAAGACACAAGGTTACCTGTGTTGCCTCTCAGAGGAGCTGGCAGCTGCTGTTAGGTGCAATGGGTATGTACCTGGCAATTTTTTGGTGAGTTATTCTCTGTTTTTATGTCCTATTTCGGTGAACCGCAGAATATTAGATATACATATGGCAACAAGCATATGGTTAGGACTTGTAAGTGTGGCGCCCCGCAACGAGTGCGTCACAGGAGGGTATTGCAGCCACAAATGCAGCCGCAATATCCTCTGACTCAGCAATGACCTGGTTAACTTAGAAATCCAACCCAACATGCAAACACCTAGAATAGAGGGCCAATCCTAGGTCCTGGTGGGCGGAGTGTTAGGGTAGTGCAGGAGAACACACAATGGTCTAGATAGTTGGAGTTGAAGTCTAGAACCTGACGAGAGCAGACTAGAGCTTGGAGAGGAGCGGGGGCTCCGCACCCCGTGCGGGCCCCTGGGCCGTCACCGGTCGGGTGTCAGCACCTGAGGCCTTAACCACCGGGACTGGGCATTTCTACACGGGTTCCCAAAAGACTCCCGTGCCCACAACTCACAGCCGGTTCACTGGTACCGAAGCTGGCAGCAGTTCACCTCTGCCACGCGAACCAGAAGAGTGGAGGATCAGCTTTACAGGAGCACCCCACCACCAGCCAGTTTCCAGTCGTCTAACCAGCGGTGTACCCACTGAGGGATCCAAGGCTCCCCAAAACATCCAGAACGTACATCATGGATAGGGCATTGAAGCAGCCTCCCCGTACCCGACCTGGTATTCCTGGGCGACGCTGGCAAGAAGGAACTAAGTAGGTAGAATGGAGGAGCACTACGGATTTCTAAGGGACACCATCACTGCTGAGTCCACCCGGTCTACTACTCAACCACTGTATACCATGTATTGCTTGCTGGTTACAGTAAAGACCGTTATAGAGACTGTCTGTGTCCGTGATTCCTTATGAACTGTCCGTCATTAACTAAAAGGTAACCGCAGCTGCCGCACAACATCTTGAGCAGCTCCAGCCCCGGGGATCACCGCTCAGCCTGTGGGGAGCGTAACATCTTGCTGCTGTCCATCCCCCGGGGGTCCCGCAGCGTCGGTAGCCCTTACCGAACTACTCATAGGTGGCGTCACTAAGAAAACAAATTAAAACCCCTTAATCTGTTCCCGTAAGACGTTTTCACTTTTGATCTGCACTACACCGGGCCCCACTACCGGCAGGCGCGGTCCACCCGTGACAAGGAAGGAGAAGAATCGCCTGTCTAAACCGGAGTCAGCCGGCCGCGGTGAGTCATAAGCGGGCCCTTGACGGTGGGTTACAAGCTTGCATATTTTGTCCAAAATACCCACAAACACCCCACATTTTCATCTGGGGGGCGCCTGTCATTGTGTGAGGCATGTAATCAGTGCGGAGCAGCCCGCCTGATCTAATAGAAGGGCGTGACCAATAGGCTGCTCTGAAACTATGCCTTGCATGCACCATGAGTGGCAGAGCCCTATGGTAACCTTGTGTCTTTAAATGCCACCAGTCATCTCCCTGACAGCATGGTCGGACGCTGATGCCACAACCGCCCCCACTGTGGGTTGCAGGTGACTGAGTACCGGTATACAGACACCTGTGTTGCCTCTCAGAGGAGCTGGCAGCTGCTGCTAGGTGCAATGGGTAATCACGATGGGCTGCAATTTTTGCTAAATCTCATCACATGTGCTCCTCACAATTCCAGAGATGGTGGATGTACCAACCCAGAATTGGAAGTGCAGTTATGCGTAGCTCTCTCCTGTGGCCAGAAATCTACAAAAGAAAAGGAAATTACATAGTGAAAAATTTATGAACACCATTGAGAATCTGAAAAACAAAAGTCATACGCCAAAATAAATACACTGACTCTAATGAAAAAAAAAAACATCTCTACCAATGTATGTAAAGCTATCTATCTAATTCTAGCTACCTATGTCTTCCTTTCTATCTAAGAGCCGCTTCACACTGCGGGAGGACCTTGACAGCCGTGGACCGGATCAGCACACAGGACTGGGGGGCTATTATGCCCTCCGGTCCTGGGTCCAGCTGCAGCCGCTGACAGGTCAGGACCACGGGCGCTGCGGTCCTGATTTATCGGCAAAGGGAACTGCATGCGCTGCACACCGGACCGGAGGGCATATTAGCCCCCCAGTCCTGTGTGCTGATTCGGTCTGCGGCTGTCTGGGTCCTCCCGGACAGAACCGGACCGGATCATGCCGCAGTGTGAAGCGGCCCTAAACCAGGCACTGCTCATCGCCTACACACTACAGTTCCCAAAAGAAAAAAAAACATTCATTCATTCACTATGGCACTGCCATCAGGTGCGTCAAGTCTGGTTTTCTAAAAAATCCTCTAATGCAGCAGTTGTAGCAAGTCCAAAAAGCCTGTTTAGCTGAATTTTTTTAGAACTTTGTGCTGGAATTGCTGTATTGTAGCATAATTACACTTGACACAAGTCCGATAGAGAATGAATGGGGGCTTGGCGAATGCTTGCTAATGCCGTTGCGTAGCAGATGTGTTAAATCTTCCGGATCTGGTGCTAAATTAAAAAAACACTTAACTCTATTTTCACATCTAAACTTAACAGCAGATCCAACAGATTTATGCATCAGCTGCACAAAGAGCAACTCTCCTTTAAAATTTCACTATTGCTGCAAAAAAAAAAATATGTTATACATTATTGACAATACTTACCGCAAGGTGATGAGCAGCCGTTGTTCCGCAGAGATCGCTTGCCACATCAACGTATCCTAGAGGGTCAGGTCTTCACACACTATAGTCAGCAGGCGACCAAAATCCACAATTTTCAATCTTTTCTGGAATTTGTTTGGAAAGCTGTTGAAAAAGCTTAAGACAAAAAATATATATATATATTGTGATAGGCGACTCACTTGCGGGCATCAGGAAGCAACAAGAGGCAGCGACTTCACAAATTATAGGCCAAAACAGTTTATTCACTCCATCAACCGTGCTTCCCCAGCCTCTCTGTCTTGCCACGGCTTGAGGAGGTTGACATGGTACACTTGGTATGGCTTCCTTCGTCCCGGCTGATGAACCTTGCAGTCCACTTACCCAACTCTCTACCACCTCATACGGGTTTGCCACTTGGCAGGAAACTGACTTTCGACGGTGGGTATCAGGACAAGGACTCTGACTCCTGGATGGAACTGCCGGACTCTGGCTGATCGGTTATAGACTCGGGCCTGTGCCTCCTGTGCCTGGAGGAGATGTTCCTTCATGATCAACATCACTATCTCAATCCTCTCCTGCATCATGGCAACATGTTCAATAACACTCCAGTGAGGTGTAACTTCGGCTTCCCAGGTTTCTTTTCCACATCTAGATCGCGCGGATGTCGTCCATATAGGAGCTCAAATTGTGAGAACCCCGTAGATGCCTGTGGAACCTCCCGAATAGAAAACCACAGATACGGTAGGAGACAGTCCCAGTCCCTTCCATCCTTCTGTATAACTTTCTTCAACATGTTATTGAGGGTTTTGTTAAACCTCTCGACAAGGCCATCCGTCTGAGGATGGTACACTGAAGTCCTTAGCTGGGTGATCTGCAGGACCCTGCACAACTCCCTCATCACCTTACCCATAAAGGGGGTACCCTGGTCAGTCAGGATTTCTTTTGGCAAACCCGTCCTGGAACACACGTGAACTAACTCATGGGCTATACTCTTTGCTGAGGAATTCCTCAAAGGGATCGCTTCAGGATAACGGGTGGCGTAGTCCAGGATGACCAATATATACTGATGGCCCCGAGCAGATTTCCCCAAGGGACCAACCAAGTCCATGGCGATTCTCTCGAAGGGCACTTCAATGATGGGCAAGGGTACGAGGGGACTACGAAAGTGAACAGTGAGAGAGGTTACCTGTGATGTAGGGCAGGACCTGCAATATCTTAATATCTCCCGATAACACCCAGGCCAGTCGAATCTCTGTGTTATCCATTTCTGCGTTTTGTCCGCCCCTAGATGTCCATCCAAAAATATGTGAATGGGCCATGTCCAGTACATTCTGTCTATAGGGCCCCGACACCAACAACTGCTCCACCCGCTCGTCCCCCACTCAGCATAAAATGGGGAAAACGGGTGTCAGCCCCAGGCTCTTGGGCTATTCCATTTATAACCGTGACATTGATCAAAGCTTCCCTCAGAGTCATGTCCTTATGTTGGGCAGACCCAAAATTCCCACTGGTCACACCTACTTCTGGTATGTTCAACTCAGGGGACACTACCTCCCCCTCCCCTGCAAGAACACAGAACGGGAACTCCACTGTTTTTGGGTGGGGTGTAACCTTTTCCAGGTTAACTGATCCTTTATCCAAACCCCCAATCCTGAATCCTGCCCCTACAGATGCCAAAACAAGCAAAAGTCCCGGCCTATAATGATTGGGTGCAACAAGTCCTGAACGACGCCAACCTCATGGTTCTTGGTACCGTGGGCTGTTTCAATGTCCACTCTGGCCATAGGGAAGTCCTTGGCATCGCCATGTATGCACCGCACGCCGACCTGTTTCCCCGCGATCAGTTGAAGAGGAAGGGTGGCCCTCACCAGGGTCACTAGACTTCCGGAGTCTAGCAGACTGATTACCTTTCTCCCATTCACCTTCACGGAACACCCTGGTGGCCCCTCACTGGGTGAACTGTTCACACTGCCGGCAGGGTACGCGTAATAGGAGCAGCAGCGACCCACGCTGCAGTTCATCTGTTAAGGGGTCAGGGAACAACGAACGGCTATGTGACCTGGGCCGTGGCATCTCCAGCAAATGACTTCACCCGTAGGGACCTTTGGCAACACCTCCCCCGCCCCTTTTTGGGCCTCTGCCCTCTGCTGGGTCCCCCAGTATGGAGTGGGTAGTCTTGCCCCAGGTCCTTCCAGTCCCTGGTACCTTTCCACTAGCCCAATGAGTTCATCTGCATTCCCCCTTGGCAACCCAGGTCTGTACTGGCCTTAGCAGGGAATGTACAAAATGGTCCATTATGACTCGCTCCACCATCTGCGTAGGCATAGAGGACTCCGGCTGCAGCCACTTTTGGACCAAGTGCAACAGGTCAAACAATTGGGAGTGAGGAGGTCTGTCCCGATGATACGCCCAGCGTGGACCCGCTGTGCCCTGACAGTCATTGTTACCCCCAAGCATGCCAATATCTCAGTTTTTAATTTGCCATACTCTTTAGCATCCTGCAAAGCTAAATCCTAGTAAGCTTTCTGGAACTCCCCCGTCAGGTATGACACCAGTACCTCCGCCCATTGGGCCAGCGGAAGTCGCTCTCTCTCCGCAACCCGTTCAAAGACCATCAAGAACATGGCTCCTCTTACAGCCTTTCGGATGGAAAAATCGCCCACTGACCTGGTCGCAGCTGTCGCCGTGCCCCAGACCGCTTCCGCCAGTAAGTCGATCTGCTGCTACTGATGATAATGGTGATCTTGTTGCTGCTGTTTGTGGAGCTGAGTCTGCTGCGTCAGTAGTTTTGTGGGCTCCTGTTGCGCCATCTGCTGTTGTAGCATTTGCTGGTGCTGCGCTTACTGCATCTGCTGAGCCTGCAACAGGTGCTTCAGTAGGTCCTCCATCTTGTTTGATGCTGGCTGCTGGCTTATTGCAGACTACACCGAAGACATGCGATCCTAGTATCACCCGTCTCACGTTTCTGCTGGGAGCGGTGCCCATATTCTCCACCAATTGTGATAGGGCGACTCGCTTGCGGGCATCAGGAAGCAACAAGAGGCAGCATCTTCACAAATTATAGCCCAAAACGGTTTATTCACTCCATCAACCGATCACAAAACACATGCTAAACTAGCAGCCTTAAAGGGAACCAACCACCTCAGATCACCCTAATACACAGTTAGTACATGTCCCTGCACCCTAAGGATACCTTTGCAGCACTGTTTTTGTGTAAAATCTTGCATTAGTATAACTCATATAAAGAGTTTATAAACTTACCAGCCTGGTGACTTCTGGGCGTATCCCTCCTTCTGTTATACTTCAGGGCTGTGCATTCATTGCATGGCTGTGCTCCCCCTCCCTCCGTGCAGAGGAGATAACGATCACACCCATCAGGGCAGGGCAGCAGGCACGGAGGGAGGGGGAGCACAGACATGCAATGCACAGCCCTGAAGTATAACAGAAGGAGGGATACGCCCAGAAGTCACCAGGCTAGTAAGTTTATAAACTCTTTATATCAGTTATACTAATGCAAGATTTTACACAAAAACAGTACTGGAAAGGTATCCTTAGGGTGCAGGGACATGTACTAACTGTGTATTAGGGTGATCTGAGGTAGTTGGTTCCCTTTAAGTGCAGGCCAAAGCAAACAGAAAGGAACAGTCTTTTATAGCGCACCATCTCAGGTGTCGCCCACCTGCGTTCACACAGGTTGGTAAGTCACCAGCATCCAGCTTGGCCTGGAGACCGCACACACAAAAAAAAAACCATGCTGAACACCAGGCTCCAGTTTATGGCCTGTAACCACACCCAGCGGTGAGTCCTGGACCCGCCCGTCTCTCACAGAACCCATAAACTGGACCCATCTGCACTAAGTGAAACTCCCAGTGCAGACGTGCACTAGAGAAAAATACTCTGGCTTATGTCACAGATAACATGCATCTTTGCGACACATACCTCCCGTTAATTATGCGACCCCTCGCCACCTCACAATCTAATATATAAAGCTGTATGTGTGTGTGTGTGTGTGTGTATGTATGTGTGTGTGTATATCCGGAATTGGCATCTACACTGTCGCAACTACACCCACAAAATATTGCACGGTCCCACGTCTGGACCCCGAGAGCGTCATAGGCTATGTTGTGAGGCGAAATTTTAACCCTGCGCGTTCCAATTCACCAAACAATTTTGCCCCTATCTACATAATGGGGAAAAAGTGACAGTTACCAGTTGACAGTTGTGAATGTGAGGGGCTTAATGATAGCGCCAAAGACTAACCGCATATACCAGCATATAGTCACTAAGGTGGGGCCCCAACATCAGACATGTATACACACCACACTCACACAAAGAATAACAGCAAGTGTATAGTCGCTAAGGTGCAGCCCCAACATTCGATACTCACCACGCACCCGAACACACACCACAAAGAGACACACAACACAGAGACACCCCCGCCCCAAGGGGACACACACACCCTATTATTATTATTATTATTATTATTAATTTATATAGCGCCATTATATTCCATGGCGCTTTACATGTTAAAAAGGGCAGACTAGGACAAGTAACATAGTAGCAATACAAGTAGCAATAAATGTTGACAATTCAGTTGTACAGAAACAAGAGGGGATAAATCCTGTCCACAAAGGCTCACAGTCTACGAGGGGCGGGTGGGGATCCAGTAGGAGGGGAAATTCCAGTCATGAGGCGGTGTGGTGGACCGGGTCTTATTGCAGGTGGTAGGCTTGGCGGAACAGGTGGGTCTTCAGGCTTCTTTTGAAGGTTCCCAGGGTAGGAGAATGTCTGATGTGTTGGGGCAGTGAGTTCCAGAGTCTGGGTGAAGCACGGGAGAAATCCTGTATGCGGTTGTGCGAAGAGGAGATGAGGGGGGAGTAGAGGAGAAGCTCTTGGGAGGATCGCAGGTTGCGTGAGGGTAGGTACCGGGAGACCATGTCAGAGATGTATGGAGGGGACAGGTTGTGAATGGCTTTGTATGTCATGGTTAATGTTTTAAACCGGGATCTATGGGAAGCAGGGAGCCAATGAAGGGCTTGGCAGAGGGGGAGACAGGGGAGTAGCGGGAGACAGATGGATTAGGCGGGCAGCGGAGTTCAAGATAGATTGGAGAGGTGCAAGGGAGGTATTAGGGAGATCGGTGAGCAGGAGGTTGCAGTAATCGAGGTGGGAGATGATGAGAGCGTGAATAAGGGTTTTAGCAGTGTCGTGGTCAAGGAAAGTGCGGATCCTATAGATGTTTTTGAGCTGAAGTCGGCAGGAGGTGGCAAGGGCCTGGATGTGGGGCTTGAAGGAGAGGGAAGAGTCAAGGATAACCCCGAGGCACTTGGCATGGGGGACTGGAGAGAGAGAGCAGTCGTTGACGACGATGGATAGGTCAGGTAGTGAGGGGGAGCATCTTGGGGGGAAGACTATGAACTCGGTTTTGTCCATGTTCAGCTTAAGGAAGCGAGCAGAGAAGAAGAATGAGATGGCGGACAGGCAGTGTGGAATTTTGGATAGAAGGGAGGCGATGTCAGGACCAGACAGGTAGATTTGGGTGTCGTCGGCGTAGAGGTGATATTGGAGGCCATGGGACTCAATGAGTTCACCTAGGCCGAGAGTGTAGATTGAGAACAGTAATGGTCCAAGAACCGAGCCCTGGGGGACCCCGACAGATAGGGGGTAGGGCGAGGAGGATGTCTGGGAGTGGGTGACGCTGAAGGTGCGGTCCGTTAAGTATGAGGAGATCCAAGAGAGGGCAAGGTCCGTGATGCCAAGAGATTCCAGGATCTGTAGTAGAAGGGAGTGGTCAACAGTGTCGAAGGCGGCTGACAGGTCGAGGAGGAGGAGAACAGAGTAGTGGCGCTTGCTTTTGGCAGTCAGTAGGTCATTTGTGACTTTGGTCAGGGCTGTTTCAGTGGAGTGGAGGGGTCGGAAGCCAGATTGCAGGCGGTCAAAGAGGGAGCTGGAGGAGAGGTGAGAGGACAGCTCAGAGTGGACATGCTGTTCAAGTAGTTTAGAGGCGAAAGGGAGGAGAGATATGGGGCGGTTAGTTGGAGACAGTTGTGGGATCGAGGGAGGGTTTTTTGAGGATGGGTGTGATCAAGGCTGTGTTTGAAGGCTGAGGGGAAAGTGCCAGTGGTGATAGGTTGAAAAGATGAGTTAGGGCTGGGATGATAACGGAGGTGAGGTTGGGAATGAGGTGGGATGGGAGTGGGTCGTGGGCGCTGGTGATGAGGTGTGATTTTGACAGAAGGGAGGAGAGCTGGTCTTCAGTTATAGGGGGGAAGCAGTTGATGGAAGTAGAGGGCAGTATAGGTGAAAGGGGAGGCTGTGGGGACAGTGGATCAAAGCTGTCTCTGATTCTGTCAATCTTTTCTTTGAAGAAGGAGGCAAAGTCTTCTGCAGAGATAAGGGGAGAGGGAGGGGGAGCAGGTGGGCGGAGTAAGGAATTGAAGGTTTTGAAAAGTTGCTTGGGATTGTGGGACAGGGAGGTTATTAGGGATAAGAAGAAGGTTTGTTTGGCGGTGACAAGTGCAGTCTTGAAGGCGATGAGGGACTGTTTGAACAGTGCAAAATGCTGAGTGGAAGGTGATTTTTTCCATCGCCTCTCGGCGACCCTGGATGCCCGTCTCAGGTCTTTAGTGAGGGTGGTGTGCCAGGGTTGCCTATTAGTGCGTGGAGCGTGGTGTGTGAGGGGGGCTGCTAGGTCGAGTGCCTTGGTTAATGTGGTGTTGTAGAGGGTGGTGGCAGTGTCTGTGTCACGTATAGATGTTATGTTGGTGAGAGGGAGAAGGGATTCTTTGAGTGAGTGTAGATCAATGTGTTTTAGGTTTCTGCGGGGATGATCAAGTTTGCGGAGAGGAGGTGATGTAGTAGGGGAGGAGAGGGCGGAGAAGGTCAGCATATTGTGGTCAGACAGGGTGAGGGTTGAGTTTGTGAGATTAGTAAGGGAGCAAAGACAGGTAAAGATGAGATCCAGCGTGTGGCCATCTTTGTGGGTGGCAGAGGAGGACCATTGGGAGAGCCTGAAGGAGGAGGTAAGGGAAAGAAGTTGAGAGGCGGTTTGGTGGGCAGTGTCAATGGGGATATTGAAATCGCCCATAATGATGGTGGGGATATCAGTAGAGAGGAAATGAAGTAGCCAGGTGGTAAAGTGGTCGAGGAAGGTGGGGATGGATCCAGGGGGGCGGTAGATGACAGCTAGCTGGAGGTTACAGGGGGAGAAGATGCGGACAGAGTGGGCTTCGAAAGATGGGAGAGTAACAGAGGGGGGTAATGGAATAGGGGCGAAGGAGCAAGTGTCGGATAGGAGTATGCCGACACCTCCGCCATGTTTGTAAGAGGGGCAGGGTGTGTGGGAAAGATTGAACCCGCCGTAGGATAGTGCAGCAGGGGAGGCCGTGTCGGAGGGGGTGAGCCAGGTCTCTGTGATGCCAAGGAATGAGAGTTTATTAGAAATAAAGAGTTCATGGATGTCTGTGAGCTTATTACAGACTGAGCGGGCGTTCCAGAATGCGCCTGGCAGGGAGATTAGTGGAGCAGGGGCTGGGGGGATGGGTCTAAGGTTGGTCAGGTTGCGAGGGTGATGGTGGGGTTATGAGAGTTGGTGATGGGACGTGGGGGTGGGGTGCAGGTGACTGTGGGGATGTGGCGGGGGGGCCGGGATTAGGGGAAATGTCGCCAGCGAGTAGGAGGAGCAGGGAGAGGGTTAGCAGGTGGGAGCATGAGAGTTTACGTGGTGGGCGTGCCTGATTGGAGATGAAGGATTGAAAGTGCATGAATAGTTCAGAGGAGTGGGTGAGGTTGTTAGGTAGGATGGAGGGTGAGAGAAGTACTTTGTTGCTGGGTGGAGGGATGAGCGGGGGTAGCAGGAAGTGGAGAAGGATGGGAGTGAGAGTGCAAAGGAGGGGATACATTGTGGATGGTGAGCAGGGGATGGGAGTAGCGTGGGTCAGATGCAGTGGGAAGGAGAGCTGTAGTGGGAGGTGAGTGGTCAGTAGTGATGAGTAGTCTGGGGTTTACATAGTGAATACATAATTGCAGTACAAGTGAACAAATTGCATATCTGTTTGTTTGTCTTGCATGACTTACCTGTTTCCTGCCCCGTTTAACTGCACTTCTACAGCTGGCACTTATGCAGTTGGCATGATTGCAAGATCCCGCATGATTGCACCCCTTTAGCTGGCTCTACATATATAGTGAGTTTCTACTTAGATCTGGGTCTATTACACTTGTTAATCAATCAATCAAATAAACTCAGCACAGCAGAAGGTAATAAATGCAAGACAAAAAAGCAAGAGTTTCTGGCCATCCTGGGTCATAAACACTTTTAAACCAAAGATGATCTCTGAACATCATAGCGATACATGTACTCACCCCACAGGGGCACACACACACCACAAAGAGACACATACAACACAGACACACACACCACACAGACCCCCCCACAAGGACACACACACATAGCCACCCTAAAGGGACACATGCACTCACTCCACAGGGACACACACACCACAAAGAGACACACACACACACCACACAGACCCCCCCCACAGGGACACACACACATACACACCCTATAGGGACACATGCACTCACCGCACAGGGACACACACACACACACCACAAAGAGACACACACAACACAGAGACACACACACCCCACACAGACCCCCCCCCACGGGACACACACACATACACACCCTATAGGGACACGTGCACTCACCCCACTGGGACACACACACACACACACCACAAAGAGACACACACACCACACAGATCCCCCCACAGGGACACACACACCACAAAGAGACACACACAACAGAGACACATACCACACAGTTCCCCCCCCCCCCACAGGGACACACACACATACACACCCTATAGGGACACATGCACTCACCCCACAGGGTCGCACACATACACACCCCAGGGACACACACACCACACAGACATACACAGATGTGCACAAATCACCTCACACAACTCGCCTCATACGTGTGCTATCTTTAATTTCCAAACATAAACATCTGATTAAAAACAGCCAATGTGCAACACATGTGCCATATAGGGAATTAAGGCAGATGTCAGTCACATGAGCTGTCTATTATGTGTATGTGTGAGGTAACATATACTGCCCGGCCAGGGGGAGGGTTTGCTGTTGGCTGGAGATTTATTAGGCTGCCTATAGCAATCAATCACAGCTCAGCTTCTATTTTCCTACAGGTCATTAATATGACATATTCAAATTCTATTTTGTTATAGCTAACATCAGTTATTTATTAACCCGGGCGTAGCCGGGTACTACAGCTAGTATATATATATAGATATATATATATATACATATATATATATATATATACTGAATATATATATATACATATATATATATATATATATACTGAATATATATATATATATATATATATATATATATATATATATATATATATATATATATATATATATATGTAATTTGATATAGATGTACATTGATAATTAAAATATAAAGCAAAAACATTTAATAAAAACATTACATAACACCCACTTGCCGTGAATAGAAGACACCCCCTCAAAATCATATATCATATATACTACGGGGCTTAGGATGCACTACTTAATAGAATTCACTCTATATCTATGGCAGAAGAACTCAGAGGGCTGCCAGGAATATCGTACAGCGAAGACCGCGGAGTACCGTCCAGTGTGTGTGGGGTTTTTTGTGTTTTTTTTTTTTTGGTATTGTTACCAAGATGGAGATTATGGGGATACCGTATTGAGGGCTGCAAGGGGAAGATAGATATTTGAAAACTAATAAAGAAGCAGATAGAATAAGTCAGTGTTCAGACAACTCACCGATGGCAGCCAAATGAAATCAAACAATGCACTTGGCAGGATGTGGTCAGACCCCATTATACACTGCAGACACAGGTGCACAGAACCACCCTCAACCTGCCACATATGGGGGAGGTGGTTTTGATATGCACGAGATGATCTGCACATAGGACACCATTCACACTGATGTCAGCGGTGCAGAGTGTCTGTATGCCACCCACTGGTCCCTGCCACCAGACCAAATGGGAAGCCAGACGATGCATCCACACCACTTGATGAATGACAACCAATGGGGCCCAGCCACACCCCGCAAAAAGATTAAAAAGTGCAAAAAAAAAAAAAAATTTTTTGATGTGAGGTATTGGTTGATGCATTGGCCAAGACACGTTAAGCTCGTAATCCCCGTCACGGATCCTCATGCTTACGAGTCCTATCAAAATTGTTAAAAAACTAATAAAGAAGCAAATAGAATAAGGCAGTGTTCAGACAACTCACCGATTGCAGCCAAATTAAATCAATTCAAATTTTTTTGCACTTTTTTATCTTTTTGCGGGGTGTGGCTGGGCCCCATAGGTTGTCATTCATCAAGTGGTGTGGATGCATTGTCTGGCTTCCCATTTGTTCTGGTGGCAGGGACCAGTGGGTGGCATACAGACACTCTGCACCGCTGACATCAGTGTGAATGGTGTCCTATGTGCAGATCATCTCGTAGATAACAAAACCACCTCCCCCATATGTGGCAGGTTGAGGGTGGTTCTGTGCACCTGTGTCTGCAGTGTATAATGGGGTCTGACCACACCCTGCCAAGTGCATTGTTTGATTTCTTTTGGCTGCAATCGAAGATAGATGTTTGCAATAACACATGTCTTGGAAACAAGTGTGCAAGTTTTGGACCAAAAATTTATATAACACATTATTTATTTGGGGACAGCAGGGTAGAAACTTACGTTCTTAAGCCCTGGTGAAGGGTTTGAAAACTTCCTTTGTCGTCACGCTCTTCCAGGATGGGGTGAATCCACATCCTTTTGGGACAGTTGCGGGCCTAAAAAAAAAAAACCCATAACATTAGCAATTAAACAACTGACGCGAATACATGCAAAACATGCACAGGAGGACACAAAGGCACAGGGGGAGACAGAGACGAGAGACACCGCACAGACACCTAATAGTCACATCCATGGTACATACCAGTCTGCGGCAAAGCACTTCGGCTACTATAATGAGCCCCAGTCGATATCTGTTCCGCTTGCTAAGGTGTCTTTGACTCAAGGCCATTGTAGCTGCCAGATTAGCCATGCTGTATACTCCATAGTATATTCTATTCTCATTAATTAGGAGATGATATGACATCAATGACACTTGTTTTTCTCCTTTTTTTTTTCACCAAACTTTGTTTCACTGTCATTTTTGTGTACAATGCAGAAAAAAACGCATGCATAAAAAAATGCAGCAAATACGCAATGTTTGAATGTAGCCTTACACCTTAGTAGGACTAGATGGTTATGGTAGGTGCTTCTCTGTCTCATGAACAGCTCATGTAATTGGTGTGCATTATTGTTCATTATCACCATACATTTCTTCAGAGTTCATTTCTCCACTACCTCTTCAAAAGTGATAAGATGGCGGCCAAAAGATGAGCTTGCCTTCTTGATAAACTTATTGAGTTTATTGGCATCAGACACCAGCACACTACTTCCCCAGCATATGATTGCAAAAAAGATGGCACTTGCCAGTACGGACTGGTACAGCATTTCTAACATATTGCCACACACATAAATGACCTTAGTTTCCGTAGGAAGTAGTTTTTCATCCCCTTCTTGTAGACCTACTCTGCATGGCACCTCCAGTCTAGTTTCCTGCATAGTTGGACCCCCAAATATTTGTAACTCTCCACCTGCTCCACCTCCTGACCAGCAATAGTGACTGGTAAAAATCTCATCTTGCTCATAATATAGGTCATCACCAACTTCTTAGTTTTCTTTACGTTTATTTGTAGATACCATGGCACCAATCCACAAAATCCGACACCACTCTTCTATATTCCTCATCACCCTGGTCCCCTTGATATATCAGACAACCACACAGTTTAGTTGTCCGAGAATTTTTGGAGGTGGCCAAAATCAGATTTATAATGAAAATCTGCTGTATACAAAGTGAATAGGCAGGGCGCTAGTACCATTCCCTGAGGGGCACCTACACTGCTCAATAATCTGCCAGACACAGCCAACACATCTGTACAAATTGCGGCTTTTCTGACAGGTAGTCAGTTATCCAGTTTCTCATGCCCTCCTCAACTATAATAATAATAATCTTGATTCATATCTCTACGTTCTACAAGCGAACGTCAACTAATATCCACACTAATCCAAACCTCTCACTCCTGGCTCCAAGACTTCTCCTGAACTGCACCAATTCTCTGGAATGCTCTACCCCAAGAAATTAGGACCAACCACAACTTACACAGTTTAATCATATCTCATCTTTTTACGTAGTAACAATGGCTGTAAGGTATTGCACACACTAGAGAAATGAAAGAACATGGTGCACACAGTGGTACTGTCATTGTCCAAAAATGAATGTACTGCATGTAACAGAGACATAACAGCATCGTACACCCCTAATCTTTTTTTTAAACCATTGTTTTTTTATTGAGTTTTAACATAAACATCAAATAACAAGAAACATTTCCCCTATACAGGGGTATGAAGTATTACAACAAATCAGGGGGGGTGGGAAGGTAATCAGAAGAGAGGCCAGGAAGAGCATCAATTCAATAGCTATAAAGTGAGTAATCTAACATATATATAAAACTGTATACGTCAGAGTGCCAATTGGATGCAGGCTAACTTACTCAGGGATCTCAATCAGATTGTGTGATGAGGATACCCAAGGGTTCCACCCATTCAAGACTCTAGTCCTTCTAGTGAGGTCATGAGCTAACATAATCTCATAGGCAAAATGCTGATTTAGGCGTGCTATAACTTCCGCCCTAGTAGGGATCTCTGGTGACCTCCAGTGGGCAGCAATTGTAAGTCGGGCTGCTATGAGGACATTTGTAATTATCGGTCTTAGCACAGTGGGAAAGGTATCCAAATCTATTCCAAAAAGAGCCAGTGGCGATTTGAGTGTGAGCCGGAGTCCCGTAAGCGAGATCAGTAAAGCTTCCACCTCCCCCCAAAATCGTCCAACCACTGGACAAGTCCACCACATATGAGATTCTGTGCCAGGTATGGAGCAGCCCTTCCAACAGTGTGGTGAAGTCGGAGGGGTCCTTCCTCGAAATTTAGCTATACGAGCTGGAGTGAGATACCAATCTAACAGAAGTTTCTTAGATTGTTCAATGTGGTTTATGCAGGATGTAAAGCGAGCAGAGGCCGCATGCCATTGGTCCAGGGAAGCCGAAAAGGCCAGTCTAGATTCCCATTTAAGCATATGTGGGAGTTTGGTTTGGGATCTATAGTCAATGAGGGCTTTGTAAATGATGGACACTCCTTGTCGGGAATGGGAGGTCTGTTTGAAGAGGGATTGCAGGCGAAGATTGTAAATCGTAAAGTCAAAGTCAGGTAAAGTGATGGAACTAACAAAATGGTGGAGTCGATAATAAGTAAAGAAACTGGAGGGGGGGAGGTAGTATTTGGACACCAAAGACGGAAACGTCAGTAGCCCGCTCTCTCCTAGAACATCTCCTAGCACCCCTATTAGGGCCTCAATCGCATCCAGCATTATATATCGAAAGAGAAAAGAGAAATGTGGTCTACTAAGTCCAAACCATTGGTTCAGAACAGCACGCATGGAGAGTAATGAATCCGATGGGCAATGTCGTTGCAATAAATTCATTTCAAGCAGGAGCCTGGTAGATCTCCGAGGGGCAAAGTAGGTTTCAATTTGTAGCCACATAGAAGCGGGGAACTAAGACCAGAAAATTTTAGCTATGTCTAGAGAGATCACCGAGTAATATGCAGCGATGTCAGGTACTCCAACTCCACCAGATGAATATGGGAGGGTCAGGGTGGACATAGCCACTCTATGAGGTTTGCCATTCCAAATAAATCTAGCCAGAACCGCTTGAAATAAATTGAGATACTTCCGAGGGAAGTTCATTGGTATACATCTCATAATGTACAGGATTTTAGGGAGAGCCATCATTTTTAACCGTTTGGATCTTGGCTATCCAGGATAGTTGGAACGTGGAGTAGTGAGCAAATAAGGATTTAGGATCGGTGAGGAGCGCTTCACAATTGCTTCTGACTATCTTTTTTGGGGACATTATATGAATTCCCAGATATCGGAAACCCTTTGGAGCCCAAATGAAGGAAAATGGGAATGTAAATCAAGTTGTATAGGAGGCAGGATATTGACAGGGAAGATGGATGATTTTGTTAAGTTGAGCTTATAATATGACGCATTTGAGAATTCAAAAAGAACTGAAACTATTGCTGGGATAGAGATCGAGGGGTCTGTGCAGGTCAATAGGACATCGTCAGCATATAAACTTATCTTATGATCCACCGGGCCCACTGTGATCCCTGAAATAGTGGGATGCTCCCTGATAATAGCTGCTAGCGGCTCCATAACAAGAGCAAAGATGAGAGGGGAGAGGGGGCAACCCTGTCGGGTACCATTAGTGATCTGTAAAGCAGAGGAAGTGAATCCCCCCGCTATAACCACTGTACTTGGGGAGGAGTATAACGCCAAGATGGCAGATCAAATGTTGCCTTGGAATGCAAATTTATCCAGGACCCCAGCCAGGTACCCCCAATGCACCCTATCGAATGCTTTCTCTGCGTCTAAAGAGACGAGTGCACCAGGGCCCCCCTATCCTCTCCAAGACCTCCAGAAGGTCAATAACCCTCCTTGTGGCATCTCTCGCCTGTCTGTTCGGAATAAATCCCACTTGATCCAAAGCGATCAGGGAGGGAAGAACTGCCTTGAGACGGTCCGCCAGCAGCTTAGAATATATCTTTAAGTCACAGTTAAGGAGCGCTATTGGATGGTAATTGCTGAGGCTAGTGGGTGATTTGTCAGGTTTAAGGATGGTTGAACTAGTGGCTGACAGTCCTTCAGGTCTAATGACTCCCTTCCTTTGCCAGTGTTTAAACAGTTTCAGGAGAAATGGGGCTAAAATAGGAGCAAATGAGGAATAATACCGATATGAGAAGCCATCTGGCCTGGGGGCTGTGCGTTTTTTGGAAGTACGAATGACACCTAGGATCTCCTCTTGAATAAAGGGTCTATTTAAGAATTCTAACTGGTCTCGGGAGAGTGCTGGAAGGTTCGCTTTGTTCAAGAAGTCCCGTATTGTGTCGGAGGTGGGTCGGGGAGTGGTGGGGGACACTTTCAAGTTATACAGGTCATTGTAATAGTTTTTAAATTGCTCTGCAATCAGGATAGGTTTGCGGACTGTTTCCCCTTGTGGGGAAATAACGTGCTTAATCTTATTTTGGGTCTGAATTTTTTTAATTCTACGTGCCAAAAGGGCACCAGCCCTATCCCCCATCCCGTAATATCTAGATTTAGTTTTTTTTTAAGTTGATATTCGACTCTAGTAAGCAGGAGCGTGTGCGAAGCTGATTCCGGGATTTCTCTATCTCAGAGAGAGTAGCTAGGAGTGGAGAGTTCGCAAATGCAGATTCTAGTGCTTTAATGTTGGTGAGAAGGGAGTGTAAAGTTGCATTGTATAACTTCTTGGTATGGGCTGCCAGTTTGATGAAGTGACCTCTCATAACCGCTTTGTGGGCAAACCACAACGTGTCTGGTGCCATTTGTTCTATATCATTGTGCTGGAAAAATTCTGTCAGTTGTAAAGCAAAAGCATCGCAATTGGAGGAGGATGTCAGAAGTCGTTCATTGAGAGTCCCGTGGGGGGGCGAGGTAAGGGGGATAAGTCATCAATCGTGAGAGTTATAGGGGCATGGTCTGACCAAGATATAATGTCTGTGGAGGTCGATGGGCAGTGGGGAAGTAAGGAGTCTCCGATTAGAAAATAGTTAATGCGGCTAAAAGTCTTGTGTCGAGGAGAGTAGTATGTAAAGTCACGTTCATTCCCATGGAGATACCTCCAAATGTCATGTAGGCTAAAATCAGTAGCCACCCGGGCAAGGTCCGTTCTGCATTCTGTGGGGGAAGAACAGTCAAGAGATTTGTCCATTGAGGCATTAAAATCCCCCGCTATCAATTTATGGCCCAGTAGGGAGGGGTTCAGTGTTTCCAAGAGAGTGCGGACATAACGGACTTGGTGGGAGTTCGGAACATAAACTGAAAGAAGCGAGTATAGGACATTATTAATGCGGCAAACTACTAGAGCATATCTACCCTCAGGGTCAGACACCTTATTTAGTAATTCAAATGTAAGGGAGGCCCGTATGAAAACGGCAACCCCGGCCTTTTTAGCAGCAGCATTGGAAAAAAACTGGTGGGGATAAAATTGTGACGCCACCCTGTGGTTATCCCCCTCTTGCAACAGAAGAATGTCAGATTTAGACTTTTTAAGATATCCCCGTAGAAAGGCTCGCTTTTAGGGGGAATTTAAGCCATTCACATTAATAGCAGACACTAAAATATGCATTTCTAAAGAGATAAAGCACTTAGACAAGTATTACTCAACCATAAAACACATAATAAAAATAAAACAATGCCGTTCCTGGAGATTGTGAAAGGGAAGAGAATAGACAAAAAAAACAAAAAACATATACAGTATATACTCGTGTATAAGCCGACCCGTGTATAAGCCGACCTCCCTACTTTTGCCCCCAAAAACTGGGAAAACTTATTGACTCGCGTATACGCCGAGGGTGGACTCCAGCACAGGTATACAACCCCCAGCAGTGAGGTATACAGCAGCCTCCCCAGTGGTAGTATACAGCAGCAGCCCCAGTGGTAGTATACAGCAGCCCCAGAGGTATATACAGCCCCAGAGGTATATGCAGCCCCAGAGGTATATGCAGCCCCATATGCAGCCCCAGAGGTATATGCAGCCCCAGAGGTATATGCAGCCCCATATGCAGCCCCAGAGGTATATGCAGCCCCATATGCAGCCCCAGAGGTATATGCAGCCTCATATGCAGCCCCAGAGGTATATGCAGCCCCAGAGGTATATGCAGCCCCATATGCAGCCCCAGAGGTATATGCAGCCCCAGAGGTATATGCAGCCCCATATGCAACCCCAGAGGTATATACAGCAGCAGCAGCCCCAGTGGTATATACATCAGCAGCCCCAGTGGTAGTATACAGCAGCCCCAGAGGTATATGCAGCCCCAGAGGTATATACAGCCCCAGAGGTATATGCAGCCCCAGAGGTATATGCAGCCCCATATGCAGCCCCAGAGGTATATACAGCAGCAGCAGCCCCAGGGCTGTATACAGCCGCAGCCCCAGGGCTGTATACAGCCGCAGCCCCAGGGCTGTATACAGCAGGAGCCCCAGGGCTGTATACAGCCGCAGCCCCAGGGCTGTATACAGCCGCAGCCCCAGGGCTGTATACAGCCGCAGCCCCGGAGGTATACAGGCCCCCCATCAAGTTCCAGGGCCCCCCCCCTTGCGCGCCAGCCTGTAAAGGAAAATCATACTTACCAGTGTCCAGTCGCGCCGTCCGCTGCTGCCGACATGACGATCCCGGGCTCCATTCAGCGTCTTCCGCATTTCCTGTAGTCGCGGGCAATGGGGGGGGGGGCCCTGGAACTTGATGGGGGGCCTGTATACCTCCGGGGCTGCTGCGGTATTTTTTTATTTTTTTTATATACTCGCGTATAAGCGAGGGGGGACTTTTCAGCCCAAATTTTGGGCTGAAAAACTCGGCTTATACGCGAGTATATACGGTAGGCTAAATAGCCTGACATAATTTAACTTATCAAACAATTAGTGCAGTAACGAGTCCACAACTGTAGGGGAAGTTCACAGACCTTAAAAAGGAGAACCCTGAGCGATAATAATCGCTCGATGGGGCAATAATCCCAGAGAGAAAGAGAACAAGGAAAGATGAGAAAAGGATATAGTTAAGTAAATGAAGTGTTAAGAGGGGGAAGAAAAGAAGAGGGAAGAGTGAGTAGATTGTACTGTTAGAAGTGGATAAGAAAGTAGAGATGAGAAAAGGTGGGATGAGAGGGTGAAGAGGAGTAGGGCTAGTGGTGACGGGAGAGTAGGGACGGGGCGATCAGGAAGTAGTCTGGGATTAGAGGAGTAGGAGCGAAAGAGAAGAACGTCCAGGATGACGATCCCAGGACAGAATAATGTGAGCTAGTATACCACAGGCTTCCCTTATTCAAGTGACAGTCCACTCCGCGTCGATCTTTTTCCCATGGGGCCTCACAAAGTCCTTATTGCAAGCGTCCGGGTTCCGTGGTGA
Organism: Allobates femoralis; assembly: GCA_033576535.1. NCBI lineage: Eukaryota > Metazoa > Chordata > Amphibia > Anura > Aromobatidae > Allobates > Allobates femoralis. Next base: position 528,987,479 of record JARQOC010000003.1, on the reverse strand, counting down.
GAAGTGAGGCTTCTCCGGAATAAATTTCCACTTCATAAGGAGCTTTTCAGCTTGGGATGGTGCCAGACAAACATGGGTAATATCCTCCCTCCGGATAATCAGTCTCGTCGGGTGGCGGCGGGTAACGATATGGGATCTCTTTGTCCCGGAGTATAGTGGTGTATGGCTTAAAAGCACGACGGAGTGCCAAGGTGCCTGGGGACAAATCAGGGAACACCTCAATCCCCTGAAATCGGTCTGACAGGGAAGAGCCCTTTCTCAGTGCTTGGAGGAAGTCGTCCTTTGTTTCACAAAAATGAACTCTGGCCAGTACGTCCCAGGGAAGGTCAGCACGGACACTGGGGGGTTTTGGCACATGATGAATCCGGTCAATCTTCAGATCCCTCCTGTCTAGCTCTGGTAATAACTCTGCCGGAGGAATCGACTCAGCTACTCCTCTTAGCCTCAGATTGTTGCACCGATGTCAATCCTCTAAATCAAAGTTTTTATTCTGAACCCTCTCCACAGTCTGCTGCAGCACATCATAATCATCCACTAGAGAGTTGTGCGACTGTATTAGCTCCGTCATCTTGGTTTCCAGGTGGTCAGTGCAGGAGCCTAAGACTTCCACCTCACCCCTCAGCTCTGCTACAACAGATCTCATATCACCTTGTATGGAGGAGCGGAGTTCAGCAAAAAGCTCCCTCATGTGAGAGTGTGTGACAGGCCCCTCCGCAGCATGTGAAGAGGCCATGGCTTCTTGTGCCTGGAGGTCATGACGGGAAGCACGGGCTGCTCGGGGGGAGGGGAGATCCATCTTGCAGGAGAGATCTGGAGCTGCACGTCCCGGTGTGAAGAAATCTGATACCCGCTTGGGAAGGGGTGTTTGCTGGGGTTTCACCTTACCCATCAAGGGAGCAGGGCCTCCGGTAAGCAGGGATGGCACTTTGGAGGGTGGAAAGCCGGTGGAAATCACTTTAAAGCTACTTGGTAGTCCTGGGAGCCGGGAGCTCCTGATTTATGCAGCCTCTGCCATCAGCAGCCAGGCCACGCCCTTGTACAGCCCTAATCTATGCCGGTAAGCAAACTGTAGGGGGTCAGCAAAACCCTTACCCTTTGACTCAAATGAGCAATCACAACTCTTTTCAAGTTCTTCATAGCGTGCGATGTTAAGCCTACAGAACAATAGTCATTTAAGGAAGCAGGAAATGGTGTCTTGGGTACCTGAACCAAGTGGGAAGTTTTCCATAACATTGGTACCCTTTGTGATTGTAGGCTCCAATTAAATAGATGCTGAAAGACAATCCACAGCTGGTCTGCACACACTTTAAATATATGTGGGCTGATTCCATCTTGCACTGCCTCTTTATCTATGCTTAGTGTCCTGAACTGTCTCCTCACATAATTTTTGGAGACTCTGAAATCAGTCCATACATTCCCCAATGTCAATGTTCTAAAATGTTCCCCAGCTCCCTTCTCCCTCACTGTTGGCACTACACATGTATTACTGAATCTGTTGAAAAACTCATTCATCTCATTAGCATTCTCCAGGTCAGGTCCGGTTCCAGCTGTGTCATGACTGGCTTTCACGGGTTATGTGTGACATTGTTATGATCAATCAGCACTGGCATTACTCTCCCTTTGGATGTAATTGACATCTGGAGGAAGCAATAGCACTGCTGCAGCTCTCACTTCCTCAGGATGTCTGATTTGCTCAAAGGATGGGAGAGTGAAGCTAGTGCTGATTGGCTGCAGGGATCATGTGACATGGGAGAGTCAGTGTAGACACCACTGAAATTATGCCGACACCAGAGATGACTAGAGGTGTTAACTTTTTTTTACTGCGGGCAACATAGGAATTGAAAAGAGGTTGTCCGAATAGTGAACTGGAGAGGCTTGAAGCTTAACAATTTACATAAACCATTCTCAGATGTACTTATGAGCACGTATTGGCTAGGGTTATACATGCCAATCAGTTTTTTACCATGGTTTCAATAACGGATCCATTATTTTAAGGGTGTTTTTGAGCCTCCTGTGCAGCTATGCATTTATTGTAGCTTGCCATTTTTTCCCAAAAAATGCTAGCAAAAACGGATCCGATAACAGATGGTGCCTATATGTGCCATTTGTTAACGGAACCGTTTCCCATAGGACCCCATGTTAAAAAAAAATGGATCCATTTTTTTACTGCTTGCAGCATTTTTTGGGTCCTGTTAAAAAACACATAGCAGAGAAGTCACACTTCAGTTCAGGATCCGTTAACAGCATCAGTTTTTGGATTCTAAAGTTGTAATACTGATGCAAATCTAGGGCTTATGTGTGGCGCCCCGCAACGAGTGCGTCACAAGAGGGTATTGCAGCCATAAATGCAGCCGCAATATTCTCTGACACAGCAGTGACCCAGTTAACTTTGAGATCCAACCCTGCATGCATCACCTAGAACAGAGGACCAATCCAGGGTCCTGGTGGGCGGAGTGCTAGGGAAGTGTGTAGGGAGAACAGACCCTTAGTCATAGAGGAGTCTAGAACTTGACCTGAGCAGTCTAGAACTTGGAGTAGGAGCGGGGGCTCCGCACCCCGTGCAGCCCCCGGGCCGTCACCGGTCGGGTGTCAGCACCTGAGGCCTCAACAACCGGGATCGGGCATCATTACCACGGGTTCCAAAAGACTCCCGTGCCCAAAACTCACAGCCGGTTCACTGGTACCGAAGCTGGCAGCAGTTCACCTCTGCTACGCGAACCAGAAGCGTGGAGGAGCAGCTTCACAGGAGCACCCCACCATCAGCCAACTTCCAGTCGTCTAACCAGCGGTGTACCCACCGAGGGATCCAAGGCTCCCCAAAACATCCACAACGTACAACTTGGATAGGGTATTGAAGCAGCCTCCCCGTACCCGATCTGGTATTCCTGGGCGACAATGGCAAAACACTTAGCTAGAATGGAGGAACACTTGCGGATCTCTGAGGGACACTATCACTGCTGAGTCCACCGGTCTACTACCCGTAACTGTATACCATGAACTGCCTGGTGGTTACAGTAAAGACCCGTTGCAGAGACTTTCTGTGTCCGTGCTTCCTTATGAACTGTCCGTCCGCACTACAAGGTAACCGCAGCTGCCGCACAACATCTTAAGCAGCTCCAGCCTCCGGGGATCACCGCTCAGCCTGTGGGGAGCGTTCCATCTTGCTGCTGTCCATCCCCCGGAGGTTCCGCAGCGTCGGTAACGATTACCGAAACTACTCATAGGTGGCGTCACGAATAAATTAAACCCCTTTAATCTGTTCCTTACAAGACGTCTTCAACTTTTGATCTGCACTCCACCGGGCCCCACTACCGGCAGGCGCGGCCCACCCGTGACAAGGAGGAAGGAGCTTCAGCCTGTCTAAACCGGAGTCCCGGCCACGGTGAGTCATATGTGTGACCCTAGGCTTTGACTGTTAGGTTATGTGCCCACTATGCATATTTTTTTGCTGCGTTTACGTTGCATCTTTCAGCAACACAAACGCAGCTGTTTCAAAAATGCACCACGCATTTCTGGTGTGTTTTTGCTGCCTTTTTTTTAGGGCTGCGTTTTCCAGCTGATTAGAATGGCTGTCAAGTGGAATACACAGCCCAAAAATGGGCAAGTTGCTTGCAGGCACATAAAAAAAACGCAGGCGATTTCTGCAACAAAAATGCAGCCCCCAAAAATGCACATTGGGCACAGCTTTTGGAAAATCACATTGACCTTCATTACAAAGCTGTGGGTGCTGCTTTCTTTTTTGGTGAAGAAACGGATAAAAAAAAAGCAGCAAGAACGCATAGTAGGCACAAACCACTTTCTCTCATAATGCGTCTCTGCCCCTCCAATAACCTACAAGCATGCATAAATTACATGTACATATTAAGGCCGGTTTACACATAGCGACATCGTTAATGATGTCGCTGCGACTTGTGACATTGCAGCGACCTCGTAGCAATGTCACTGCGTGTGACATGTACCAACAACCAGCGACCAGCTCCGTTTTCCCGTCGGTTGCCCACTGGGCTGCACACATGGGCATGTGTGACGCCCTTCTAACCCGATGTGTTCCCTGGTAAACAGGGAACACATCAGGTTACTAAGCAGAGAACGCTGGTAACCAGGATAAACATTGGGTTACTAAGCGCAGCGCTCTGGTTACCAAGCACAGCGCGCTGGTAACCAGGGTACACATCAGGTTACTAAGCAGAGTGCTGCGCATAGTAACCCGATGTTTATCCTGGTTACCACCATTCTCCCACTTACCCCAGCTTAGCGGGACCTCGATATCGTGGAAAGGAATATTTTATATTTTCCACGATGTCGAGGTTGTTGCACGGGTCGCTGGTGATTCTGCCTGTGTGACAGCTCACCAGCGATCAGATAACGATGTCCCAGCGATCCCGATCACTGGTTAGGTCGCTGGGACATCGTAGCGTCTAAAGCTGCTTTCACATTGCGATTTTGTTGGATCCGTGGCTGTCTGTTGTAAAACGGACAGCCACGGATCCAATTTGGCCCCCATGTATCTCTATGGGCAACTGATCGGATCGGATTTGGCCTAATTGCCATCCGATTTGTGTCGGATCCGATTCTGATTTTTTGCTGTACCCAAAATCAGAGACTACTCCAATTTTGGGGACAACGGACCGAATCGGATCTGACTGATCCGCAGCTTTCACATGGGCGCCTATGGAGCACGGGTCCGAGAAAACACAGGATCGTTTCTCTGACCCGATTTTAGTGTACTGAGTATGCTAAGTACACTAAAACTGCTCTTTACCGTGTAATTTCACTTCCACAATGTATATCAGCTGATCGGGTTGTCACACGACAGTGTGGCTTAAATCTCCCGCCCGCCGATCAATTTTGGCGGGCGTGGGATTTAAACCGCTCAGCTGATGCGGTCATGAGGTCATGTGACCGCATCAGTTGAGCAGTTTAAATCCCACATCCACCAAAATTAATCGGCAGGCGGGAGATTTAAACCACGCGCTCATGTGACAACCCAATCAGCTGATCGGTCACATGACCGCATTAGCTGATCGGGTTGCCAGACAATAACAGGTTCTTAAGCCCAGGGAGCGAGACGGCGTGGGACACACGTCAGAGAGGTGAGCATGTTTTTTTTTTTTAACCCTTTGTCTTTGTTCTCTCCCGCAATGTATATACATACATTGCGGGAGTGAAAGTGCCTGGCTTGCCTGCACTTTGCAGGCTCGGGTTTTCTGTGTCTGGATCCGTGACAATCATGGACCCGGACACAGAAATGGCGTCCGGAGGTCACCTCCGATGCTGTCCTTTCCTGTCCGTTGGGTCCTGCAAAAAGTAGGATCCCACGGACAGTAAAAAAATCGCTATGGCTGGTTTCACATCGCGTTTTTTTTCCTGTCCGTGGGATCCTACTTTTTGCAGGACCCCACGGACAGGAAAGGAAAGCATCAGAGGTGACCTCCAGATGCTATTTCTGTGTGCGGGTCCATGATTTTCACTAGTCCGGACGCAGAAAGAGCTGTGCGGGGCACTTTCACTTCCGCAATGTACACTGTGATCCAAATTATTATGCAAATGTTCTTTTTTTCTGATTTTCCTAAATGGTCGGTGGAAATGACAGTCAGTGTAATAAAAGTCATTACCTGTTAGAGTATACATCAAATTTTATTGATGAAACCTCCCGATGAGAACAGTATAATCAGTATAATCTTCCAAATGAAAAAAAAACTCTAAATGCACTGTTCCAAATTACTATGCACGGTAGAGTTTCTAAACATTTAATATGCTTGAAAGAACTGAAAATGGTGATTTGTTGAATTTGCAATATTAGGAGGTCAGAGTCACTGAAATAAAAAGCTATTTAACTCCAAAACATCCTAACAGGCCAAGTTACATGTTAACATAGGAACCCTACTTTGCTATCACCTTCACAATTCTAGCATCCATTGATATTGTGAGTTTCTGGAGAGTTTCTGCTTGTATTTCTTTGGATGATGTCAGAATAGCCTCCCAGAGCTGCTGTTTTGAAGTGAACTGCCTCCCACCCTCAGATCTTTTGCGTGATTATACTACTAAGGTTCTCTATAGGGTTGAGGTCAGGGGAAGATGGTGGCCACACCATGAGTTTATCTCCTTTTAAGCCCATAGCAGCCAATGGCACAAAGGTATTCTTTGTAGCATGAGATGGTGCATTGACATGCATGAGGATGATTTTGCTCCTAAGGCACGTTTTTGCTTTTTGTACCATGGAAGAAAGTTCTCAGTTAGAAACTCTATATATGTTGCAGAGGTCATTTTCACACCTTCAGGAACCTTAAAGGGGCCTACCAGTTGTTTCCTAATGATTCCAGCCCAAAACATGACTCTTCCTCCTCCTTGCTGACGTCGCAGCCTCGTTGGGACATGGTGGCATCCACCAACCACTACTGTATTCATCTGGACCATCCAGGGTTGCTCGGCACTCATCAGTAAACAAGACTGTTTGAAAATTAGTCTTCATGTAAATCTGGACCCACTGCAACTGTTTCTGCTTCTGAGCACTGTTTAAGGGTGGACGAATAGTAGGTTTATGCACCACAGCAAGCCTTTGAAGGATCCTACACCTTGAGGTTCGAGGGACTCCAGAGGCACCAGCAGCTTCAAATATCTGTTTGTTGGTTTGTAAGGCCTTTTTAGCAGCTGCTCTCTTAATCTGATGAACTTGCCTGGCAGAAACTTTCCTCATTCTGCCTTTATCTGCACAAACACATCTGTGCTCAGAATCAGCCACAAATCTCTTCACAATATGATGATCATGCTTAAGTTTTCGTGCAATATCAAATGTTTTCATCCCTTGTCCAAGGCATTGCACTATTTGTTGCTTTTCGGCAGCAGAAACATCCTTTTTCTTTCCCATGTTACTTGAAAACTGTGGCCTGCGTAATATTGTGGAACACCCAGTTTCCCTTTTATTGGGCTCACCTGCCAAACTAATTATCACAGATATCTGAGATTGATTTCAATGATCCAAAGAACCCTGAGACACAATACCATCATGGGTTTTATTGAAAAAAAATAAAAATAAAACCCTTTGACACTTAAAACCAATTTGCATAATAATTTGGAACACAGTGTATATCCATACATTGCGGAAGTGAAATTAAGTAAAAGCAAGGGGTTAAAAATAAGAAAACTATTCTCACCTTCCAACGATCCCCCGACGCCTCCAGCAAGCTCCAGGTGTCTACAGGACCTACCGTTACGTCACAACCGGCAGCGTCATCGGGTCACATGACCGCAGTTACCGCAGTAACCAGTCATGTGACCCAATCAGCTGATCGGGTTGTGACGTAATGCCAGGTATTGTCCGGGGTTTGCTGGAGGTGTCGGGGGATCGCTGGAAGGTGAGAATAGAATTTATTTTATTTTTAACCCCTTGGTTTTACGTAATTTCACTTCTGCAATGTATGGATATGTCGAGCCTAGGCTCTGGGGTACTCGGGTGTCAGGCTTCACGTCTGCTGTGTCACAGAGAATGGCGGCTACGCCTGATCCCGTGTCCTGGGCCTATCTTTGAAAAGGGGGGTGATATTTACAGGGGATTATATACAGTTTGTTGTCGTGACGCCACCTGCAGTTTCTGGTGAGTTGCACCAGTGCTGCCACAGTCCGCCGGAGGTCGAAGGTATTGCGGCTAGGATGGTGTAGTCCTCCACAGGTAGGACAGGACCTCCGGGGCAGTTTGGAGTGGAGTTATGGCTGAGATGGGGTGTTGGAGCAGTCTATGAGGGGCGTTGGGAATGGAGGGAATGATGCACGCACACAGAAGTCTCTTTTACCTTTTACTGGTGTTGAGCAAGTAAAGAAGTCCAGAGCACTGACAGGTGGACAGGTTGCACAGTGCAAGTGGGTATAAGGCCTCCTCAGTTTCTGTGCAATGGTTGAAGCACAGCCTGCTTGCAGCCAGACTTGCCTCCTCTCTCTTCCTGACTGTAGTGTCTGTCTCTCCTCCTGTGCGGTCTCCAGGTTACCCTCGTTGATCACTGCTGTATCTGGCTCCCTCTCTTAACTCACAGGGGATTAACTGGGTGGCGAGGCCTCCACGGTGTGATGGGGTTTTCTGTGGTCCTAGAGTATCCCACAGGTACGGATCCACAATATCTGGTACTTCCTTGGGTGAAACTCTACAAGTTCCTCGCTCCCTTTCAGCTATTTGCTCCTCGCCTTCTGTTCCCACTTTAGGCTTGTGGGACGTAGAAGGGCCACTCCGAGTCACTGGTTCGGGCCTAACTGGGGCACCAACCACCAGGACGACTTTGCAGCTCTCCTAGCGTCTGCACACTCTGACTAACTCCGCCCCCAGCAGCAGTATTTATAAGGGATCTTGCCTAAGGTCGGCAAGTGGAGCTCCCCCTATTGTGCCGGGGTGGAAGGTGTTGCATGTAGTAGGTACCTGCTGTGGAAACCCATCTGTGCGTTAGAGAAGTCTGTGGTTACCTGCGTGAGCAGGGCGCCACAGATATACATTCGGAAGTGAAATTAGATGGTACAGAGCAGTTTTAGTTTATAGACCATGCTCAGTACACTAAAATCGGGTCTGAGAAACGATCCTGTGTTTTCTCGGAGCCGTGCTCCATAGGTCCCCATGTTAAAGGCCACGGATCGGGTCGGATCCGATTCGGTCTGATTTGGTCCGCTGTGCCCCAAATCGGAGCAGTCTCCGATTTTGGGCACAGCAAAAAATTGGGCACAATTGGATACGACAAAAATAAGATGGCAATTAGGCCAAATCTGATCTGATCCGTGCCCATAGGATAACATGGGGGCAAATCGGATCTGTGGCTGTCCGTTTTACAACGGACAGCCACGGATCCTCAAAAATCGCAGTGTGAAAGCAGCCTATGTGAAAGCAACCTGGCCTTTATGTACAGGACAATATTTACAGAACAATAAAGCATTCTCCTGAAGTGAAACATACAATCTTGTTACCTAATGAGGTGGATTTAATGATTATCCCTTTCCCCCTTCATATCAGCTGCCTTGATTGCTTTAGTGCCTTATCTAGAGTGGAACAATAAATCCATCAGTGATCTTCTGCCTAGTAGTGATAGAAAAAGAAGTAATCAGTCTCACTACAGGTTGTGAAATAAGATGATTTTTTTAACCAGTCTGTAGTGCAGCCTGCTTATCCATTAATTACTAGTATATACGGTATAGCAATTGTTATATAGGATTGTGTTGTTTTTTTATTACCAATCGAGAGTTATGCTTTAGGCTGCCTTCACATCACGTGTCAAAACGGATACACACGGATCCGATTTTGCCTCCCATATATCCCTATGGGCGACTGATCGGATCGGATGTGTCTCTATTGGCAGGGCCGGCTCCAGGTTTCTGTGGGCCCCGGGCGAAAAGGTCTCAGTGGGCCCCCTTTAAGTACATATCGCGGACTATATATATATATATATATATATATATATATATATATATATATATATATATATATATATATATATATATATATATATATATATATATTGCCGCACACTTACCGCAAGCCCCATAGCCAATGCATGGGGCTTGCCGCAAACGTGCAGCAAGTGCAGCCGCTAGACGGAAAATGCGGCAGATGCGGGGTTTTTTTTTACCGCAACTGCCACATTTTTAAAAGAAACTCCTATGTGAAGGCAGCCTTACAGGAACAGTGACTGCCGAAACCAGCAAGAGCTGTTTCTGACAGTGAGTATATTACACATTGTTAGGAGCGGGCTAAAATGCGATTGCATTCCCTTGCGCCTTTTAAAAATACCCTTCAAATGCAAAATGTTGCATTTTTGTGCGTCTGAGGATGCTTGGTATATACACAAGCATCCTGAAGCGCACAAATAATGCAAGCAGCTCAATGGAGCCGCACTGCCATATGGTGGCACCGCAGCCAAGCGGAGTGTCTGGCCGTCCAGATCTCTCTTCTCCTCACCTTTCTTCTCGCCACTCCGGTCTCCTCCGGTCGCTCTGCACATATCAGCACAGTGATGACATCGTGCCCCTCCATGCTGAGCTGCAGAATGCAGACAGCGGCAGAAGAAACTATGGAGAAGAATGCTGCTGGCAAAGGTGGCAGAGACTATAGGAGCGGAATCCGCGGGGGGCTACCACTGGTACACATACTACGTACACACACGGCTCTGCTCCGTACACCTCGTACACACACGGCTCTGCTCCGTACACCTCGTACACACACGGCTCTGCTCCGTACACCTCGTACACACACGGCTCTGCTCCGTACACCTCGTACACACACGGCTCTGCTCCGTACACCTCGTACACACACGGCTCTGCTCCGTACACCTCGTACACACACGGCTCTGCTCCGTACACCTCGTACACACACGGCTCTGCTCCGTACACCTAGTACACACTTGGCTCTGCTCCGTACACCTCGTACACACTCGGCTTTGCTCCGTACACCTCGTAAACACATGGCTCTGCTCCGTACACCTCGTACACACACGGCTCTGCTCCGTACACCTAGTACACACACGGCTCCGCTCCGTACACCTCGTACACACTCGGCTCTGCTCTGTACACCTCGTACACACTCGGCTCCGCTCGGTACACCTCGTACACACACGGCTCTGCTCCGTACACCTCGTACACACACGGCTCTGCTCCGTACACGTTGTACACACACGGCTCCGCTCCGTACACCTCGTACACACTCGGCTCTGCTCTGTACACCTCGTACACACTCGGCTCCGCTCTGTACACCTCGTACACACTCGGCTCCGCTCCGTACACCTCGTACACACACGGCTCCGCTCCGTACACCTCGTACACACACGGCTCTGCTCCGTACACCTCGTACACACACGGCTCTGCTCCGTACACCTTGTACACACACGGCTCCGCTCCGTACACCTCGTACACACTCGGCTCTGCTCTGTACACCTCGTACACACTCGGCTCCGCTCCGTACACCTCGTACACACACGGCTCCGCTCCGTACACCTAGTACACACTCGCCTCTGCTACATTCACACTGTAAATGCCTCCTGACCCCACACATAACCTTCACCTAATTGCCATACACCTAGTACACACTCACCTCTGCTACATTCACACTGTAAATGCCTCCTGACCACACACAAACTTCACCTTATTTGAGCATCATTCATGCTGGCCAGCACAGTCCTGGATACACTGAGGAGCTGATCATGTGATCCCTGACTCCTCCCCATCCATTGACATCATCACAGGTCCTGTAAGCACACTAGCACAGTGTGTGCTGCTCTGTCGGCTCCCGTGGAGGGGGGAGGAGGGAGACCTCTGGTGCTGCAGCCTGCAGGAGCCTGAAAATGACCCCCCAGCTGCCCCCTGGATATGGCTCTGGCTGTGGTGGCAGTGCTCAGGGGCCCCTGAGGCTAGGGTCACACTTGCATTGTGACCCTAGCCTTATGCAAGTATTGTATGTTGCAACGCTGCTATGCGCTGGAGGCAGCCCATAAAAACCCGACGTATACCTTGACAACCATTGGTTGTCAATGTAAACATCGGGTTTCTATGGGCTCCGTTGCTGGCAGCGCATAGCGTTAAACGCTCTGCGCTGCAGCAGACAATACTTGCGTCAGGCTAGGGTCACAACACAAGTGTGACCCTAGCCCTCAGGGGCCCGGTGGGCCCCCTCCAAGCCGTCGGGCCCCGGCACTTGCCCGGGTACGCCGGGTGCTGACGCCGGCCCTGTCTATTGGCATCCGATTTTAGCACCATCCGTTTCTGTCCGATTTAGTCATGGAGCCAAAATCACAGCCTGCTACGATTTTGGTCTCCGTGATTCAAATCGGACACAACAGATCTGTTGCGTTCCGCGTTACATAACATGGGAGTCTATGTATCTCCGATCCGTCAAAAAATCGGATCCGTAAAATATCTGCGCATACTCAGAAGCAAGGTACAGCCCTATCTCTGCTAACTGATGATGGATCCGTGGAAAACACGAATCCGTGGGCATCAGTGGCACCTGTTGGCACAGATCCATGCCTGTCCGTGTGATCCAGGAAATTCAAGGATACCATAGATGTGTTTAATGTGAAACCAGCCTTAAACTGGTGATTGTGGCTCTGATTTTTGCAGATGCAGTAAAATGTTATGGATCATGTGACCCAGTTTTTATCTACCAGTATGGCAACATTTTTACTTTTTTTTAATTAAACGGATATCTGTCAGGTCCCCTAACGGCCCACAACCACCACTATAATAAGATATATACCATATGTTATATTTTTAATAAGGTTCAAGTGCATATCAATAAATTAGAATATCATCAAAAAGTTACATTTTTTCAGTAATTTAATACAAAAAGTGAAACGTGTATTTTATATAGAGTCATTACAAACAGAGTGATCTATTTCAAGTGTTCATTTCTGTAAATATTGATGATTATACCAATGAAAACCCAAAGGTCATTATCTCAGAAAATGAAAGTGAGGAGGATGAAGGGTTAAAAACCGCGCTGTCGTATTCCACAATAAATCAAAGGGTGAATATAATAATGATTTATTAGTCAACACATTTCAAGGCTCCCAGAAACGCCCTGTAACATGGCAATATGATATTGATTTGTCCTGATGAAGTGGCCAGAGAGTTATGAAATGTGTAGACTAATAAATCAATATTATATTCACCCTTTTATGCCTCGTGGAATATGGCAGCGCGGTTTTTAACCCTTCATCCTTTCTACTTTAATTTTCTGAGAAAACCTTTGAGTTTTCAATGGCTGTAAGGGTACTATTACACGTCACAACATTGCATGCAATTTCACATGCAATTGTCTGGTTGCAGTGAAATCATGGACACATTGTTCTATTTTGTTGCCGTGTACAAATGTAACAATGTGTCCATGATTTCACTGCAGCCAGCAAATTGCCAGTGAAATTGCAAGCAATATTGCGTCGTGTAACGGTACCCTAAGGCTGGTTTCACATTGCAACTTTTTGCAATCTGTGGCTGTCCGTTGTAAAACGGACAACCACGGATCTGATTTGGCCCCCATGTATTCCTTTGAGCACGGATTGGTGCTCTATTGCTCTCCGATTTGTCACTGATCTGATTCTGTTTGATTTTTTTGCTGTACCCAAAATCGGAGACTGCTCCAATTTTGGGCACAGCGAACCAAATCAAACAGAATCGGATCCATCCCGGTCCGCAGCAATTACCATGGGGACCTATGGAGTACGGCTCCAAGAAAACACAGGATCGTTTCCCGGACCCGATTTTAGTGTACTGAGCATGGCCAGAACACTAAAACTGCTATGTTCCTGTTTAATTTCACTTCCGCAATGTATATACATATGAGTCGGTCGACAGGGTAGGGGGTACTCGGATACCGGGACAGGTGGTTACTTCGGTGGGGGGATCACAGCTGGTCGGTTCCTGATTCCGTGGCCTGGACCCTCAATGGCAGGGTGGGGGTGATGATGATGGGGGAATGGTAAGGTGACGCCACCTGTGGTACCTGGTAATATGGTTACCAGCGCTGCGGCCGGCCACTTAGGTGATGTAAATGCACCTTTGGTAGTACAGCTCCCCACAGGTGGAGCTTTACCTCAGGGCAGCGGGGTGGATGAGGGAAGTAGTAGTAGCGGTTCTGCTGTGAATGCTGCAGGCGGCAGCAGTGAAGCAGGCACACACACAATAGTCTTTGTTTCGTTACCTTTTTACTGATGTCCGGTTACAGGTACGGTCCAGGAGGGTAACCAGGTTTCAGTGCAGCTTGGGATGTTCACCTTGGAGAGTTGTGAGGCCTCCTCTGTTAGTGTGTGCTGTAATTGGGGTAAGTTCTGCCTGTAATTGAACTTGCCGCTCTTTCTCCCTCTCAGGGTACTACTTCACAACCAACAATGAGGACCTTGCTGTGGGGAGCCCTATTCTCCTCTGGGGCCCCTGGTCCTATGCTTGGTCAGGTTTGATGTCTCAATTGGTGTAACTTCAGGTAGACTAAATCCTCCTGGTTGGTCCGGGCTTTCTCTGCTACACTTTAGATGACTAGCAACTTCGGACTCCGGTGTCCAATGGGCTAAAGGGATACCAGGTATTTCCCTTTTTCTTTCTTCCTACTTTTCCACTGGCCTCCGTCCTTCTCCCTAGGGCGCTGGACAGCGGGGTCAGGTTTCCTGGTTCTGGGCCTGGCTTGGTCCCAGCAACCAGCTCCTTCAGCACTAACTGTTCACTTCTCTGCAGACTGTAGACTGACTAACTGGAACTAACTCACTCCTCCCCTCAGGCCTGGATCTTTATAGGAGTTCTGGCTTAAGGACAGCCAGTAGGGCTCCACCTCCAGGTCTGAGGTGGAAGGTGTTGGGTGCTGTGTGTGCCAAGATGTATATCCCTCCCTGCACCAGTGGGTCCTGTGCCATATTCCCCCCTAGCTAACTTCAGTCCTCCGGGACTGAAATATTTTTCAACAAACATAATATAACATAACTATTTACATTTGAAAGTTGTACAGAGTCTCAAAATAAAATTTACAAAAAACAGGGAAAAACAGGTAACCAGTCCATACAGCGCTATTCCATCTGTTTAAAGTATTTTTGCCACCACCAGTCCAATGGCTATGGTCCATTTTTGAAATTCTAAAAAGCAAATTCATAAAGTCCAACAGGTAAAGTCTCTGTAGGCTTAAAAGTTCAAAACACAACAACCAACACTTACTACGGGTGCCTCGGCGTAGGAGTCCTAGGTACTGTAGGGGCCTCTACCGGTCATAAGCGCTGTAGGCCTCCAGGCCCTGGGTTCACCTATTGGCTAAGATTTTGTTCTCCCTAGACAGCTCCTTACGCCAACTCCACTCACCCCTCTTCCTGATGTTGTGTACCTGGTTTGGGTTGTTTTAGCCTACTCTTCACCTTCTGTACACTAGCATTAGCAACATATTTACATTTTAAACATATTTACATTTCCCACATTTTACAGCTTATTCTCTGTATCTAAGTGGTGGCTGACCAAGGTTACTACGGGTTGACCTGCGTAGCACTGGTGTGTCACTAATGTCTGTACCTGGTGCGGTGTATGCACTATCTCTCAGTCTATTAGATCTACGTGTTTCTGGAATACCGTAGTATTGGCGTAGTCTTTCTAGCGGGCTGACAGGTTCGCCGATTGCAGGAATCTCTTGTTCCGGTACAACAGGCTGCACTTCTGGTACTTGAACAGGTTCTTCTACTCTTGGTTCTTCAACTGGTTGTGGGAATGTTAACATTGGTATTAGGTATGCACCATCTATTTGGGGCCAATCTGCACGTAGTTCTCCTATGAGTGTCTGGACTGTCTTTGGCTCCTCTTCTTCGGGTTCTGGACAAGGTACATACTCTTTTGGTTGTGGTGGTTGAGGGCACTGCTTTAAATGATCTCTGGACACTGTTGCTGTTGTTTCTCCATTGTCTTTGCTGATCAGACAGGTCTTCTGGTTTTCAAAGTTTGATGGTAATACAGTGTATTTTTCTGATTGCCATTGATCATCTAATTTGTGGAGTCTCCTTTTCCTTTTCAAAACCAATTCACTTGGTGTTAGGGTGTTCCTTGTGCGCTTTTGTTAAAGTCGGTTTCTTGTTTTTCTCTGGATTTGCCAGACATCTCTCAACACATTCCTGTATTTTCTTGTACTGCTCAGTTCTTCTGGTATCCCAATCTGCATCTGAGGTGTCTTCTTCAGGACCTACAATGCCCATTTCAAAGTCTACTGGCAATTTTCCTGGTCTTGCTCTCATGAGGTATGCAGGGGTACAATTTGTTGAGCTTACTGGGATGTTGTTGTAGATGTCAACAAGGTCTGGTAACTTCTCTGGCCATCTGTTTCGCTCTTCTAAGGGCAGAGTTTTCAACCATTCTATTACCACGTGATTCATCTTTTCGCACATTCCTTTGGTTTGGGGATGGTAAGGCGTGGTACGAATTTTCTTGAATCCGTACAAGTTACAGAACTCTTGAAATACATCAGCTTGAAAGGCAGGACCTTGGTCTGTCAATACCTGTTCTGGATACCCGTGTGGTCTGCAGAAATAGGCTTGAAAGGTTCTGGAGGCTGTCTGAGCTGTTAAGTCTTTTACAGGAGCTACCACAAGGAATCTGGAATAGTGGTCGACCATGGTAAGAGCATAGGTGTAGCCGATCTGCTGGGTGTGAGTTTGACATGACCTAAGGCTACCAGTTCTAATGGCTGTTTGGTAATGATAGGCTGTAGTGGTGCTTTCTGGCTGTTACTGTCTTTTCTTCTTAGGCTGTGGTCACAGTTGCCATGCGTTTTTTTTAGTGATTTTACAAAACTCATGCTTTTTTTCATGTCAGCATGAGTTTTGTAAGGTGTGTGATGGCTCCCTGCGTTTTTGGGTGCGTTTTTGAATCTGCACCTAAAAATAGTGCTTGTAGTATTTTTTTGAGCGTTTTGAAAAACGCATGCGTTTTTGTAGAAAACGCATGCGTTTTTATAACATGGGTTCCTATGGAAAACGCATGCAAAAACGCATGTACAGTTAGTAACTTTTAGTGCCATTCAAAAACGCATGCGTTTCCCATAGGAGCCCATGTTAAAAAAAAACGCATGCGTTTCCGGAAACGCATGCGTTTTTTTTAACATGGGCTCCTATGGGAAACGCATGCGTTTTTTAATGGCACTAAAAGGTACTAACTGTACATGCGTTTTTGCATGCGTTTTCCATAGGAACCCATGTTATAAAAACGCATGCGTTTTCTACAAAAAACGCATGCGTTTTCTACAAAAACGCATGCGTTTTTGGATATGCTCCAAAAACGCATGGGACAGTCACACATGCTTTTTGGCTATTAGGGCATGCATTTTTTAACATGGGGGCCTATGGGTGCGTTTTTTACATGCGTTTTTGAAAACGCAGGTCTCCAAAAATGCATGTGAAAAATGGTACTGTGACCCCAGCCTTAATGAGCATGGTCCACAATTCTTACATCATTTCTCTATGGTAGACCTCATGCCGATCTAATAGAATCTCTCACGTAACAATATTTCCAGTTTTCTCCATCCAAAGTGCCCTGCTCCATTATGGTACACTTCCAACATCATTTGGACGTCTCTCTTTGGAACCACAATTTGCCATGCCATTTCATGTGTTCTGGGGTTGATATACCATCTGCACAATTGACCTTGATAGATGAATAACCTGTTTCTTTCTTTCCACAGGTATTGGGCCTCTGGTGGAGCATTCTTTTCAAGTTGGGATTCCGGTTGGGTTACCAGCTTCTTCACTAGGCTCACTGCCGGATCACTGTCTTGTGTCTCTTTCCATCCATAGTGAGGCAACGGGTTTAGTGCAACATTCTGATGGTTCTGGTAAATATGGGTTTCTGTCGTTTTCCATTTTCTACTTTTATGGAAAGCTGGGAGTTCTACTTCCTCTAAGTCATCCGCCTCTTCTTCAAGTCCTTGCAAATGTACTTGAGGGTTTCTGGAGAGTGCATCAGCATTCACATTTTACGACCTGCCCGGTACTTGATGGAAAAGTCATAGTTTGATAGTCGGGCCATCCAGCGTTGCTCCAAAGCACCGAGCTTCGCGGTATCCAAGTGTGTTAACGGATTGTTGTCCGTGAAGACGATAAATTTTGAAGCTGCCAGGTAATGCTTGAACCGTTCTGTTATAGCCCAGACCAAGGCCAGGAACTCCAACTTACAGGAACTGTAGTTTTCCGGGTTACTCTTGGTGGGTCGAAGTTTTTCTACTGGCGTAAGCAATTACTCTTTCCTTGCCATCGTGTATCTGGGATAGTACTGCTCCCAGGCCTACATTGCTTGCGTCGGTGTAGAGGACGAATGGTAGGTTATAATCGGGGTAAGTCAGGATTTCCTCACCGGTCAGAGCCTGCTTCATCTGTTGGAAGGAGTCTTCTTGTTCCTTTCCCCATTCCAATAGTGGCTCTGAAGACCTACCAGAAGGCCTACCAGAAAATCTTGTAGGGGCGCTGCCATCTTTGTGTACCCCTTAATGAATCTTCTGTAGTACCCAACCAAACCTAAGAATTGACGTACCTCGCTGACGGTGGTTGGCCTCTGCCAGTCCTGGATAGCTGTCACTTTTTCCGGGTCTGGTGCTACTCCATCTGCGCTGACCACATGCCCGAGGTATTGGACTTTTGGTTTCAGTAGGTGACATTTAGATGGTTTGAGATTCATTCCATACTTTGTTAAAGTTGTAAATACCTCCTCCAGGTGTTCCAGGTGTTCTTCCTAAGTTTTGGAATACACGATGACGTTGTCCAGGTATAAAAGCACCGTCTCGAAGTTACGATGTCCCAGGCAACATTCCATGAGTCTTTGAAACGTTCCCGGTGCATTGCGTAACCTGAATGGCATGCTATTGAATTCGCATAGTCCCATTGGTGTTGTGAATGCTGTTTTCTCTCGGTCTTTTTCTGCAACAGAGACCTGCCAATATCCGCTAGTGAGATCTAACGTAGAGAAATAATTAGTAGTCTTTAATGCAGCAAGAGACTCCTCTATCCAGGGTAACTTGTATGCATCTTTGTGAGTGATCTTATTGATTTCCCTGTAAACCACTCACATACTCATAGTGCTATCCTTCTTTCTGACTAGGACTAAGGGGGCTGCCCAGGGACTACAGCTATCTCTTATATCCCCGGCTTCCTTCATGTCTTGCAGCATCTCTTTGGCACACTGGTAGTGGTTTGGTGGAATGGGTCTGTGTCTCACTTTAAT
Organism: Allobates femoralis; assembly: GCA_033576535.1. Classification (NCBI taxonomy): domain Eukaryota; kingdom Metazoa; phylum Chordata; class Amphibia; order Anura; family Aromobatidae; genus Allobates; species Allobates femoralis. The sequence goes on along the minus strand of JARQOC010000003.1, from coordinate 528,968,792 downwards.
TGGGGGATGCTTTCCTGTGGGTATGTGATGGTGTACCCCTTTAATCCTCCTAAAATCTAATGGATGCTTACTAAATATCTGTTCGAACTCTTATTTGTCCGGTAGACTCCGTGCTTCTGGTGGGGAGGGGTGGGATCAGTTCCTACATGCAACTGCTGACACCACTCCTATAGCTGTCCCTTGGAGTTGTTATCCTCTGCCTGGTTTGATGGGGAAAAGGGCTCTACTGTTTGTATGTTGTTGTTTTTTTTTTTTTTTAATCAGATATGTTTTATTAAATAGTATGGTAAATGAACATACAGTAAAACAATAGTTACAAAATTTTTTTTTTTTTTCCTCCAAACAAAACAATTTCCCCCCCCCCCCCCGAACAATCCCCCCCTCCCCCCTTATCTCCACCCTCCCCCCACCCCTCCCAAGCAGACAGTATCCTACAGCACAGTTTCATCACAATCATAAGAAATAGTATATATACCATATCATTATATCAACATATATCACACAATCCCCTTTTTTCCCATATACCATCCGGTCTAGCGTATAACCAATGAGGCAGGGAAAACCAGTCATCAGCACGGCTGAGTTACCCCCGTCTCCTCCACGGTTCCCATATACCCTCAAAAACTGACATCGTACTCCTTTTCTGGTATATAGCCTCCTCCAAACCCACAATGTAATCGACCTGTCAAATATACTCCAACCTGCTCGGGGGCTCGGCCCTGATCCAGTATTTTGCTATCAGCTTCCTTGCCAGATACATCATTCTTGCCACCGCGATTTTGTGTAAACTCGTCACCCTAATTTCTTCAACATAGCCCAGGACACACACCAGTGGAGCCCTGAGGACCACACATTCATACTTCCTCTCTATGAACCCAATCACATCTCCCCAAAATGTTTGCAATTTCGGGCAATCACCTATCATGTGTAAAATCCCAGCATTCTCCTGTCTACACCTCATACACTCAGACGTATTCCTCACCCCAATTTTACACAGGAACGCAGGGGTCCTGTAAGCTCTGTGAATGAGAAGTAACTACGACAACCTACCAGGCTCACTCAATGAGAGCTTAGGGCCATATTCTAATATTGTGTCCCACGTTTCATTTTCCATGGCACCAATATCTACCTCCCACTTATCCCGTGCCTTAATAGGATGATGCAGCAACACCATATGTAGGAGGTCACCATAAATGGTTGATATTACTCCTCTCGTTACACCTTCCATACACACATAATCCACAACAACATCTTTTTGAATAGCTAGATTACCCATTTTAGCTTGTTTTTGAAACGCATGAGCAATACGGAGGTACAAAAACTCATCCGTCACCGGTATCTGAAACTCCTCAACCAGAGACGAGAATGACCTCAGCTTTCCATCTATCATCAATTGAAATACATATTTTATTCCCCCGGACTCCCATCTCTTCTGATCTCCCAACTTACAAATTTCCCCTAGAGTTTTATTGTTCCACACTGGAGTATAAAGCGTCAGACCCGTAATTCCTCTCAGCTTTTTAATTTCCCTCCAAATTTTTGGGATCAGACACAGGGTAGGGAACCCCTCCCCCCTAGTGCCAAAATCTCCGGCTTCCAAGCTCAATACCAAAGGGCGTCTACGCATGATATATTCCAACAGAGTTTGAATGGCATCCCCTTTACCAGAAGCCCACCCTCTCAGATGTTGCCCCTGGGCTGCCAAAAAATAAATCCACGGATTAGGCAGAGCCAGACCCCCCTCATCTTTTGGTCGCTGCAAAATTTCAAGTTTTAGTCTAGGCTGGCCACCCCCCCAAACCAGATGCCTAAATATAGAATTAATTTTCTGGAAAAGATCTCTAGGAATCCAGAGTGGCGAATTATGAAGCACATACAGGAGTTTCGGCATTAGTATCATCTTGGCAAGATTAGTCCTGCCCACCACAGAGAGAGAGGCAGTCTGCACCACGCCTGAGCCTTATCCTTCAGTTTAGTCAGATGGGGTGTTACATTCTTTTTTATATAATCCGTTATTGGCAAAGATACTTGGATACCCAGATACCTAAATTGCCTCACTACCTCTAGCCTCGAGCACCCCACTACTTCCACCCCATCTGTCCTATCTTCATCCACTAGTAAAAGGTTAGATTTTTCCCAGTTGATATGCAAACCGGACATCCTACCAAAGGTCTCCACTACCTGAACTGCATGTCTCAAAGAATCCGATGAATCTGGTAAATATAGCAGCACATCGTCTGCGTATAGCGCAATCTTCTCCTCCACTGGGCCATAAACAAAGCCCCTCACCTCCTTCGTTCCACGTATATGAGCGGCCAGAGGTTCTATCGCTACTGAAAACAACAGAGGTGAAAGTGGACACCCCTGTCTAGTTCCCCTAGTAAGAGCAAACCTATCCGACTTCCCACCATTCACCCTCACTCGGGCCACAGGGAGCGAATACAGCAATTTAACCCAAGAGATAAAACCTCGTCCAAACCCCATTCTCTCAAGCACCAGCCACAAATAGTCCCATTGCACGTTGTCAAATGCTTTATGTGCGTCCAGTGATACCACAGCCCTACGCCCCACATTATCCGCTGGTAGTTGTAGATTTAAGAACAATCTCCTTAAATTTATTGCCGTGGATTTGTGTGGCATAAAACCCGATTGGTCCGGGTGGATCACATCAGTAATAACACCTGACAATCTACGGGCCAGCACTTTAGCCAATAATTTTGCATCTACTGACAGCAAGGAAATGGGCCTATAGGATTCTGCCTTTTTAGTATCCTTATCTTCTTTGGGTAAAACCACTATTGTGGCTTCTCTCATAGATTCTGGCAAACAACCAGTCCCCAAGGCCTCCTGGAAAACCACACAGAGCTTTGGTAGCAATACCTCTCTGAGCTGTTTGTACACTTCTGTGGGTAAACCATCGGCCCCCGGGGCCTTGTCACCCGCCATAGTCGCTAATGCTTCCTCTAACTCTTCCACCATCACCGGTTGTCCCAATCTTTCACTCTCCTCTTCCGTGATACCCGGAATCTGAACCTCATCCACGTACCTTCTTATTTCCTCCTGTGTGGCCGATAGCCCAGAAGTATATAAGGTCTTATAAAAATCCCTAAATATATTGAGGATATCACCTGTGTCCTCCACAACCGTCCCTTCGTTGTTATAGAGACGGTATACATAAGTGGAGTCCCTCTGAGCCACAGCCACCACAGACAGAAAATGCCCCACCTTTTCCCCATCCTCATAGAATCTTGCCTTCTGAAATTCCTGCCGCTTCCGAGTCATCTGAAGATGAACCCTATCCACTACCTCCTGCGCATCATGTAAACACGCTTGCGTCTCCGGTGAGGGCCGACTCATTACCTCCTCTTCCGCTCTCCTCAGTGCTTCAACCACCTTTCGCTCTTCCTTCCTAGTTTCCGTTTTGCACCTAGAAATATCCCGAATAAATAACCCCCTGAGATATGCCTTCATAGCATCCCACACAACCCCCGGCCTTGCACTACCCTCGTTCTCCTGGAAGAATAGTTCCACCTCCTCTCCAATTTTTCTCATGTCCATCATTTTCAACCAGCTTGGGTGAACCTTCCATTCCCCTCTATGGCCCAAGCCTCCTATTCCCATGTTTAACACAACCTCCAGGGGCTTGTGGTCAGACACCACCTTCGGCAGATATTCCACTTTGCTGACCCTGTTGTCCAATTGTCCATTCCCCAGTGCGACATCTACTCTTGACATAGCTCTATGTAAAGCTGAGAAACAAGTCTGTATGTTGTTGTTACAAACAGTCTACAGCTTTGCTACAGTAGCATACCGGGGCAGTTTTACGTCTTCTTGCCCTCAATTTAATACACGGATTGGTAGTCTTCCCTTGCGTATATCCACCACCCCTCTGGCTGTCAGTAGTGTAGATCTATGCTCTGAATATACTGGCTCTACAACTGCCTGGTATTCCTTTCCTCTGAGACCTATAGCTGCTCGACACCATATCATCATTTCACTTTTTGGTGGTACCACAATAGGACACGGGTCTGTTACCCGCACACTGCCAATCTCTCCCCCAGACAGATTTACCTGTTGCTTGTGGATGAGGGCTCGGATTTCTCTTTGGAGGACTCTCTTCTGCCCATGACCAGCAGTCACAGCAATCTGTTGGAGTAAAAACAACACTTCTCCAAGACAGTTTTCAATCACATTAGTACCAATTACCATGTAGGGGTATTTTTCATTAGGGTCATCTTCTACCACACATAAGCCTTGGTCTTTTAACTTCACCCATCCCAGCTTTATTGTCACTTCTCTAAACCCCACCTGAGTCAGTGGTTGTCCATTAGCTGCAAGAATGACACAGTTTGGGTCTGAGGGTCTAAGATCAGTATCAGACCAAAATTGTTTGTAAAGGATATGTGGGATGGTGGTAACCTGTGACCCGGTGTCCAGTAGGGCCGATGTGGGGATTGCATCTAGCGTAATGTTGAGGTACGGACAGCCTCCCACATACCGATTATTCCAGTCATATGGGCCCGGTCATCCTACTGGAATCTCGGGTTTAAAGGACATCCACTTGCGAAGTGGCCTGGTTTGTTACAGCGTATGCAGATGGGTTGTCCTGAAGAATCCGTTTGGTCACTGGCTCTGCATTGGAATGGTGCGTTGGTCCCCTAGCGGGCGACTTGTTGGTCCCCAGAACCGGCGACTTGATCCCCTCCGCGGGCAACTTGGGCTTCCTCTTCATCCATGGGACATCCTCAGGGCAATCAACTAGCTGGATTCTGCTTGGTGGTTGTGCCCCCGGCCTGGCTTGCAAAAGCATTAATACATAGTCCATATTTTTGGTTAGCTGCAGCACCTGGTTACGTAGGTCATCATCAGGTTTGGATGCTACAGCTTGCCCTACCGCTTTTGCAGGGTCTTTGGAAGTAGGTTCAAAGTCTATGGGAGAGGTGTTAACCTGCCAGGATTGGGTTATGCCGCGTTTTTTTCGCGGACGCACCTGCCACAAGTGCCGAAACCACACTTGCCGCACCTGCCGCACACTTACCGCAAGCCCCATAGACATTGATTGCGGCCGTTATGCGGTAATCGCGGCAGTTGCGTTTTTTCACTGCAAATACCGCGATCAGCGTTTACCGCTGATGTGAAGCGGCCTTAATATATACATTTCACTTTTTGTTTACTAAAAAAATTAACGTTTTGATGATATTCTCATTCATTCAGATGCACCTGTATTTTAAGTGGCAAACTTTAAGTACTGCCCAAATAATCCTGTCTTGGCTCCTCTACTCACCCCTTCCTGGTTGTGATTGACATTCTTGATACAATCTAAGTTTGGTAGGACGTATTATTCAAATTTGTGAGATTTCCAGTAGTTCTACTAAGACAGTGATTACGATCTCGAGCAATTATGGGACCTGTCAGGTTCCCTATAAAAAAATCATGAGTTCTTGTCAATATAAATATATTTTATTACATCATATTAACCAAGTAACACTTGTCAGGGAAAGTATTAATGGTTCTTTCATAAAAACTCAAAGCCCGGACCAAAGAATTGTTCAATATGATTAGGATTACTTGTATATCGAAGAAAGAGAAAATGAACATTTTGACAAATTTCTTAATACTTGTAATGAACAAAAATATATTTTACATTTTTATTGCTGAGTCATCTAATTTTTTGGTAATGTCTTTAAATATGTTGAACTAGTTGGGTGCCCGATGCACATGCATCGGGATTCTAGAAGAGCGAGTCTCTGACTCGCAATGGCCGCTTCGCGGCCAATGCCTCGCGCTGCTAAGGCGACTCGCCATGCCCGCTGCGCGGGCATAGCGAGTCGCCTTAGAACTGCTCGCAATGGCCGCTGCGCGGCCAATGCTTCGGGCGTATCCACGTGACCACGCTGACTCGCAGCGCGAGCGGTCTCAGAAGGGGCAAAAAACCCATTCGCAATTATATAATAGATGTATGTTCTCTACTTTTAATCCAGACACTGAAGAAGAAATAACCTCTTAGTGGCCTTTTAACATTTGAACATTAATGATAACTAGTATGTAAATGAATGCAGTGCAATGATTAACCCATTAACTGTCTTCCTTGTTCAAGGGAAAATGTGACATGAACTCACTTGGCTCACCCATATAATATCTCTTGAAAATTCCTCTTATAGATAACGTTTACCTTTTCTGTCTGTTCTCTGTAATTCGCGAACCACAGCTGACACAAATAAACTAACCTGGCATATTCCTGGCACATATGTAGGTTGGTGACAACTATGGTGTTTGTAAACTGCACAGATAGTGTATAGTAAGAGTAACAATAAAAAAAGGTTAAAGGGTTTTCCATATTCAAAAAATGTGTTCCCAAATTACTTTATAATATAAAATCAAATCCTTTGCCAGAATACTTCTTTCTTCCTAAATTAGAACCATAATAAAAAAAAAACAAAGGAAGGGATTAGCTTCTGCATTATACATTGAAATGGTGACAACAACTATTGTTTCCTAAAAAGCTCTAATAAGTTATCCACTTCTTCTTGATGGTCAGTTCCATAATAGATTATGAATAGTACAATGCATATAAAAGTGTACACACCTTTGTTAAAATGTCAGGTTTTTATGATGTGAAAAACTGTACCAAGAAAAATCATTTTAGAACTTTATTCACTTGTAATCAGTGGCGTAACTTCAGGCCCAGGGGCCCCGATGCGATAGCTCCAACGTGTCCCCTAATTATTGCAAATCTTTAATAGCATTAGTCTTTTTCTATAGACCAAAGGGACTTTAGGGGGCCCCCCTAGGCTGCAGGGCCCGGTGCGCAACCCCTGCACCTATTGTAGTTACGCCCCTGCTTGTAATATCCGCTATTATCTGTACAATTCAATTGCAAAATAAACTGAAATCATTTTGGGTGGAAAAATAAAAATCAACAACTAAAATAATTTTTTTGCACAAATATGAACTCCCTTAAACTAATACCTTATTGAAGTACCCTTTGAATTTGTCTTGTCTGTAGTAGACTTATTAGGCAGTTGAGTATTTTGATATCACTTTTTTTTATAAGTTTTCCATCTAAAAGCTGTATAAATTTAAAGGAGTTGTCAGGGTTTTTTTTATAAAATCTAAGTGTATATCTAGGCTGCAGAATGCTGACAGTTTGTAATTACAACCTGTCAACATTTTCCAAGGTTATCTAGATATCCCTATACTGTGTGTGGAGGAGAGTCATGTCGCTTTCACCCAATCTCCTACAAACACACCCCAGACTGCAACAAGCCTTCTCCACACAGCAACAAGTCTGCCCAGTCTCAGCATCTCTGCCTCCCAGTCTCAGCATGCCCGCAGCTCTGAAGAGATGATCGCACTCAGTGCTGCAGTGTGTGCGCTCACCTCCTCCCCAGTACCCATGCTGATTGATGTAATATGAAGCGGGCTGATCCTCACAGCTGCCAGGGTGGGCAAAACTTTTATTGCAAATAGTGAACAGGGTAAAAAATGTGTTGAATGTAAAACATGTACATTAAATGAATTACATTTCAGGTGAGCAGGAACCCATTATCCTCCAATGCTGTCATATTCTAGAATCCAACCTTTCTGGAGTGCCCAGAAGTGCAAGCTTTTCCGTGCTCAAAGCCCTTACTCTGTCTTGGAGTGCTGCTGCTGATACCAAGTATCCTTATTGTGACTTCCCTGTCTGTCTTAACACCCAGACAAGACAAAAAAGGGGGGAGGGGGTGGGAGCGCATGTGAAGAATGTTTTTGAAGTGGATTTAGGCCCAGGGCTGTGTGGCCACTCACCAGAGGTGGTTGTGCAACCCTGCACAACTGCGGTCTTACGCCTGTGAAATCCACCTCCGCCTGGAGGTATAGTGGAGGCACCGAAAGTTACTCCGGGAGCTCCAGCTCCTGCCAAGGTCAAGTGACCGGATTGATGTCACCACAGATCCTTCAACGGTGACCGTGTTGTATTGCTAGGTCCTGGGGCTCAGGATCTAGGATTAATGGTATCTCTTGTCCAGAGCTGCTCTTGCCAGGTGTGCACAAGTGCAAGAAGCTGAGAGTAAGAAAATCCCCGGTCTGTGGAGCGCTAGGGCTAGAAATAAATGGCACTAGGGTTATTTTAGAAAAATGTTTCTTTATTAACCTCTTACAGGCCACCGCGTTTCTGCAGCAGAGCGCTGCCTTCATCAGGTGATGCAAGCTTGGATTTAAAGGACCTCGTCTTTCTCCCTGCTGAATGATTTTCTATCTTTGCAGTCGGTGGATGAGTTTTTTATGGCTTTGGCTCAGGTGTATGGTGAACCTGATAGGGTGTCTCTTGCTAAGTCTAATCTCCATAAACTCAAGTAGGGAATATGGCCAGCTGAGGAGTAATGCTCGGACTTCCAGAGGCGGGCTACTGACTCCCAGTAGAATGACTCTGCCCTCAGGATTTAGTTCTGTCAGGATTATTAGCTAGGCTTCAGGACCTCTGATCCAAAATGCTACCCCAGAGTCGTTAGAAGCTGCGATGTCATTGCCATCAGGGTAGACAGACGCCTCAGAGAGGCCCAAACCAACCTTACCCCCTGTGGTCCTCCCTGTTGAGGAGATTCCACAGGTAGTATTTGATGAATCTATGCAGTTTTCAGTTGTTAACTCTCTTACTAGACCACCTGCAGTTCATCAGGTTGGGGGGCATGTTTCTATTGTGGTCATACTGATAAATATATTTAAGTCTTTCCGCATTGCTCCAAATTGGCTCCTCAGCATCAAAAGTCAGGTTCTTCTGGTTGTTAGAAAGGAAACGATCAGAGTGCTTAACTTTCCTTCCTTTCTAGGTCTCTATTTTCACTTTCAGCTGAAATGGTGATCGGTGGTAAAAATGAGACTATGCCGGATTATTGCTTTGCTCAGACCGATGATCTCATCTGTAATGCATTAGTGAGATCCGTAAAATCCTGAGTGACAACTTCCTTCCCGCTGTCAGGACATTAAAAATGGGTCATGGCTGGTTCTTCTGGCATAACAATGACCCAAAACCTACAGCCAAAGCAACAAATGTGTGGCTCAAAAAGAAGCACATTAAGGTCATGGAGTGGCCTAACCAGTCTCCAGACCTTAATCCCATAGAAAATTTATGAAGGGAGTTTATGAGTTGCTAAGTAACAGACTCAAAATCTTAATGATTTAAGGTACCGTCACATGCCGCAATCTCGGCTGGCGATGTGTGGCGATCTGACGTGCGGCTCACGTTTTTCATAGTTGCCTCAGATCGCCGATGGCAGCATCACACGCCGCAATTTCGCCCTGAAGCTAAGGCGATGTGTCGCTCTGGAAATCGCCTCACCTACAGTGGAACCAATGTTGCCTCATTCCATCACCGCTTCACACGCCGCAAGCTCAAAGGCAACGTGGGCGTACATGTTCAGCGCGGCAAAGAAATAGGCGTGCCACATTGATTTACACCGCGCCCCATACACGCTCATTGGACAACGCAACAGCGTTATGATTGGTCAGCCTGCTCTGGAAGGCTGGCTAATACATGACGCCATTGTCTGTCGGAGTTTGTCACAAATACACGCTCGTGTCGTCAATTGTGGCTCCTGCAACACACTTTCGATGCGCCAAAGTGTCACACAGAAGCGGTTTTGTGCAGTACAGTGGATTACACTAAGAATGGATAGGTGTGCGTCTGTAGGTGATGGTGGTAAGATACAAACAACACCATGCACATATATGCCTTCATTGGTCCATGCCATGGCAGAACTGCCATGGCTGAACTGAACTATGTATGTGCACACATGTTTGCGTGTGTGTACTGAAGTGTACGTACATCCCGCACAAACACCATTGCATTCTCCATGTGTGTGGACACGTTCCCATGTGGCCAAACACATCATAATGGACACGTACACACAGTCACGCCATACAGTGTGGCCCAAAGGGTTGGACCTGTGTACTGGACATTAGCACACAATGCTGCACGGACCCATCAAGACCATTTAACGCATCACATACCTCTGTGCACAGCATAAAGCTATGTGCAACTGCCCTGTATTGAAAAGTAATGACAGACACAGGTAGCTTGGTTATGTTCTTTTTTAAGTGTTACTTTTTGCGCCCAAAAAAAGAATTCTAACAACACGCACAAAACATTAAAAACAGAAGTGTCAACATCACACAAATAAATACAAAATGATGATAAATAATGGCCATACCCAAACATTTCAGACTACAGAACAAAACAAAATAAAACTAACAAACTAATGTTTAAACACCAAAATAAACAAACAACCATAATCCTCCTAGTGCAGCCACCCTGGTGACTCAACCCTCCTCCTCATGTTGCTGGCTCACACCAGCCACCCTAAACCTGTTGGTGCTGCCAGGCCACTGCCCAGGGACATTAAAGTAGGAGCAGTATGTGTCTCCGTTGCTCCTGGCATCCTGCTGACTCAGACCGTGGCTCAGCGGCTGTAGTGGCGCCACACCATGGTCGGCAGCACGCCAATCCCCGGGACGGAGCTCCCCTGTTGTGGGGCCCACAGAATCCACATAACTTGCCAGCGTGTATGACGACCGATCCATAGGAAGTTATGCAGCACACAGCAGGCCAGCATTACCACATCGATAGATTCCAGTTTCAAATGCAAAGGTGTATGAAACACGCAGAATTTATTGGCCATGATCCCGAACGCATTTTCAACCACACGGCGGGCCTGGGATAGCCGGTAATTGAAAATGCGCTGCTCAGAAGTAACCGTCCTCTGGGGATATGGACGTAGTAGGTGAGCCGGAAGTGAGAAGGGTTCATCCCCAACAAACACAAAGTTTAGATGACCGGTCGTCACATCATTTGAGGGCAAGGTCAGAGCACCTCTCCTTAGGTCTTGGGCCAAGGAGCTGTATGCAAACACACCCCCATCTGAGACACGGCCGTTTATGCTAATGTCCACATAGAGGAACTCATAGTGAGCATCTGTGGCGCCCCGCAACGAGTGCGTCACAGGAAGGTATTGCATCCCTGACTGAAGATGTAATATCTTCCGTCTCAGTGATGAAATAGTTAAATCCAGAGCTCCATGTACCACATGCACCACTCAGAGGTAGAAGGCCAATCAGGTCCTGGTGGGAGGAGTGTAAGGTGTAGTGTGGGGGACGTTAGGAGGGGAGGGAGAGAGTAGTTGGAGTCTTGTTCAGGAAGAAGGAGGAGAAGGAGCAGGAGTCTGCACAGTGCCGTGCAGCCCTGGGAAGGCAACCCAGCCGGGAGGGCATCATCAAGCTGTAACCCAGACCAGAAAGCGGGCAAATAGCAACTAAGCAATGGGTTCAAGGACACCCATGCCCCAGTCCTACCAGACACCGGTTCCGAGGCAGTCAGTCGTCTACCGCTGTCCTGCAAATCCGGAGTGACGGAGTAGCTTTTTAGGAGCGCCTCACTACAGCTGCAAACCCAGCAGTCTTACCAGCAGGGTACCCACCATTGGGACTCTGGATCCTTTACAGCCTAGGTTGGAAACCCGGCTAAGGTAATCAAATAGATGTTCCCAGTGCCTTGAACTGGTGCACTAAGGCAGCGACGGCAACGGTGAGTCACATCCACCAGGGCCATGAGGACCACGCTAAAATATCCTTTGTAATTAAAATACAAGGACCCCGTGTTGGGGGGTTGCGTGATCCTCACGTGCTTACCATTCAATGCACCTCCGCAGTTTGGAAATTGCCATCAATCAACAAAACCTCTGGGAACATCCATCCAGCGGGGGTTGTTGGGAACTCCTGTTAGGATGGCAGCAGACAACTCACAAGGGCCTCACACGTCTCGGGTATTAGGCGGCTCAGCAGTGGCCGTGAGACTGCTGCAGAGTATTGCAGGTCTGTCCTCGAACGAGCTGTTGCCAGGAACCTCAACGTGACAGCCAAACGATCCTCAGGTGGCACAGCTCGACGCATCAAAGTGTCCTGTTGGGCTATCAATGGCTTTATGCGTTCCAAGAGGAATGTGAAAGAGTCCTCGGACATACGGAGATAGTTCCTGAAATCATGTGGACTGCTATCCTCCAGCTGATGCAGTAGGCGCATGTGACTCAGGTTGTCCCGTTGCCGAAGCCCAGGGCTTTTTTTCTGCCGGAACGGGCCGGTACGCCGTACCGGAAAATCCAGGAAAACCTGGTGCGATCCGATACGGCGTACCGGAATATCTGCTGCCTAACGCCCCCCCCCCCCCCCCCCGCCGAACCTCACTAGTGGTGCTGCACTGCTGGTGCACGACGCTGGGCTGGCTGAGGTCGGGTGAGCGGCTGTGGCAGGATCATAGCACCGCCGGCCAGGATAGATGCAGGTGGAACAGGACCTTCCATGACATCACGCACATGTGACTCAGGTGGGCGGAGCTACATTTTGCCCGGGAAGGATGGATTGCAGGATTAGAAGGAACTGGGACTGACTTTAGAAGGTACATGGCCCATGGGGATGTGTGCAGAGGACGTGGGGAATGTGCAGACAAGGGGGGTGTGCAGAGGACGAGGGGGGTGTGCAGAGGACGAGGGGGGTGTGCAGAGGACGAGGGGTGTGTGTGTGCAGAGGACAAGGGGGGTGTGTGCAGAGGACAAGGGAGGGTGTGTGCAGAGGACAAGGGGGTGTGTGTGCAGAGGACAAGGGGGGTGTGTGCAGAGGACATGGAGGGGTGTGTGCAGAGGACATGGAGTGGTGTGTGTAGAGGACATGGAGGGGTGTGTGCAGAGGACGAGGGGGGTGTGCAGAGGACATGGGGGGGCGTGCAGAGGACATGGCATGGGGGGCGTGCAGAGGACATGGGGGGGCGTGCAGAGGACATGGGGGGGCGTGCAGAGGACATGGGGGGGCGTGCAGAGGACATGGGGGGGCGTGCAGAGGACATGGCATGGGGGGCGTGCAGAGGACATGGGGGGGCGTGCAGAGGACATGGGGGGGCATGCAGAGGACATGGGGGGGCGTGCAGAGGACATGGAGGGGCGTGCAGAGGACATGGAGGGGCGTGCAAGGACATGGAGGGGCATGCAGAGGACATGGAGGGGTGTGCAGAGGACATGGAGGGGCGTGCAGAGGACATGGAGGGGCGTGCAGAGGACATGGGATGTGTGCACAGGACATGGAGGGGGGTGCAGAGGATGTGGGAGGTGTACAGAGGACGTGGAGGGGGGTGCAGAGGACATGGTGGAGTGTAGGCAGAGGACATGGTGGTGCACAGCACGGAGCTGAGGACATGGTGGTACACTGTCTGTGCACAGAACTGAGGACATGGTGGTACACTGTGCACAGCACGGAGCTGAGGGCATGATACTACACTGTCTATGCACAGCACGGCGCTGAGGACATGGTGCTACACTGTCTCCTGCCGCCTTAAAATCGGTTTGTTTCTCATCCAGGAGAGTCGGACAAGTGACATCTGTTTTTTTTGTCCATTTGGCATCCAACTGCTGTGTGAGTGTCCGACATTTCTCTCAGATTCTCAGATCACATCCATGTTTTTTCTCAGTATCCATTAGTGTAGAATCATTTACAGGAACATTTTACAGTTGTCTCAGCTGCAGAATGATAATGTATCCTTAAAAAAAGCTGATGCCTCTCGGATGGTCCGTGTGCTGTCAGTGTGCGGTATGTAATTTTTTCAGACACAGACTTGCATTGGCGGTCTCGGTGTGAATCACAGACTGTCGCAGCATGTTGCAACTTTTTTCTCATCCTGATCTGGATGAGAAAAAAGCGTTCGACACTCGTCATTGTGCTCTCAGAGATTGATTGCAATGTGAGAAAATCACACATTGCACTCATCAGAGTTTCACACCAGTGTGTCCGTACCCTAATACTAAAATCCATATAGTAATCCTACTGGTATGGGGAGGATTTATGGCTCAGTTTGTACACTCCATACTTCTTGTTATTAACCAGTTAATGCTCTCTTGTCCACCGCACTGCAGTGTCAAAAGAGGACGACAGCGAGACAGACAGCAACATGGCATCAGAGAGCCCCTGACCTCGAAATATAAGATCCTCAGATCCCGGTATTGTGACATAATATTAAGAATAAAGTTTTTTTGCACTTATATTACACTATGAACTCCATAGCATGGCAGCGAAAATGCTAACCACTGAGCCACCGTACAATGCTAACCACTGAGCCACCGTATACAGTACTAACCACTGAGCCACCGTATACACTGCTAACCACTGAGCCACCGTATACAGTGCTAACCACTGAGCCACCGTATACAGTGCTAACCACTGAGCCACCGTATACAGTGCTAACCACTGAGCCACCGTATACAGTACAAACCACTGAGCCACCATATACAGTGCTAACCACTGAGTCACCATATACAGTGCTAACCACTGAGCCACCGTACTGTGAGTGTATGCCCCTGTGAGTGTATGCCCCTGTGTGTGTATGCCCCTGTGTGTGTATGCCCCTGTGTGTGTATGCCTCCCCCTGAAAATAAGACCGGGTGAAACATTCGGAGCAAACATATTAATATATTAAATATATTAATCTCGCCCGGCCCCTGACGGCAGCCCGCCTCCAACCCCGCCCCAGGCCCCGCCCCCCCACGGCTCCGAGAGGCGTTCCAGGAAATATTTTTTTACAAAAAAAAGCACTGCCGAAGCCAATCCCTAACCCACACACGCCGTGGTCTGCGAGCCCACAATCTCTCAGCTCTCTCCTCCAGCCACAAGCCCTCTTCCACCAAGGCAAAAGCCACAATAACCTCTCCATCAGGGTCCATGATGATCTCACCTACCAACCCCTGCAAAAGGAGCAAAGAAAGCCAAGCATCAAAAGAACACATCATCAGGCATCAAAATTAACCACTACCTTCCTTCCCTACACATCTCCTACCCAGTTACCCACATCCTAGCAGACTCTGCTCATATGGCCACCCAGATACATATGTGGCACCATTGAATGGTCACAAACAACATTACACTGCCAAACAACAACACCTGTTATCACTACACCCGTGGACATCCTCAACAACTATATCTCCATCGTCCAAATTGTGACATCATTACCATACCCCCATATAGCTGCCCATAATGTTTATGTACTGCCACAAGGCCTAGGAAAATACAAAGCTCAACCACACAGACAGATGCTTGTTACCAATTAAATACAATAACATGCTAAACGTACCAGAGCCATGTGCTACTGACAAATCATCATCCCACGCAGCTGACAATCGCATATTCATCATGTCCAACGGATATCCTGTAGTATTGATAAGGTTGGATCTTCACAGGAAGACATTTCCAAGCCACATGGGCCACTACACATCTCAGTATCGCCAGAGGACTTCCATTCTGTCTGGTAAAGGCCAGTACTATGTGCCCACATTTCAGATGTTCCACTAAACTAACCACAGAGGCCTCCTTGGTACATGATCCTGTATGGCGAAGGCAAAATGGATTGTCAATGAGGAGGGTGTTTTGTGGCAAGGAAAGCCAGCCATCCATTTTGCGGCACACAATAGATCCATCAAACACATCATGATTACAAACTACATACACCAGGACTTGGGCGTCTGCTACAGTACACAAGAACGATCTGTAATGCAAAGAGGGATCCAACGCTATACACAGCCATATCACAAATCATGTGTGAACATCAGTACTTACTTAATGACTCTGGGCAGCAAGCTTGCCGTAGCTCGGTCTCTAGCGGTTTTTATGTGGTAAGCGGTTTTTATGTGGTAAGCATCCAATCACAGAGCATCTGCATCATCTAATTAACGTAGCCACCTGGGTGTTGCCACGTGCGACTACTGGTTAGGCGCCTGTGCTGCTTTCTGATTGGTCATGTTGTGTTTATAAAATGGCCAGCTGGTCCGCCACCCATGCTCCTACTTCAATGTGCATTGTTCTAGTAGCAACTCTGTTGGACAGACGGTAAGTCGGTGGATATGCTATTGTGCTCATGTATGCTATCTTATTTTCGGCTTCCGAGCCATATTTTGGCAGATGTATGGGTGGGTTATGTACAGCTTCTTGTAGCGTCATGTAGATGTGTGGTTTACAACACCTAAGCATCGTTAACCCCCTCCGTGTCCTGTCTCACACATAATGATCCTTGCCACCAATGACATGACAAGGTGTCATACAGCTCTACATTGTTCCATAAATATGTGCTGCTGTCATTCCTGTGTCTAAATTTTGTGTGTAACGCCATGTGTGCCATTTCAACATGATACAGCTTTGTAACTTTGCCTGGCCAGGCCCAAACCACATATGCCGTGTGTCATGTGCAGCATGTTACATCTGTGTACACATATAAAGGCCATTAAAGCTTCTGCATACACAAGCCAACTACCAGACCATTGCTAGTGCTGGACATGGATTGCTCACACAGAGTAGGATGTGGCCTGATATGTACATGTATGTGTTTTGGTAACACACTATGTTTTCTTTTGCCAGATGGCTGAAAGTCTTGATTTTGTGCGTGACCTCCTAGTTATGTACCAGGACCATGAATCCCTGTGGCGGGTTGCGTCACCGGACTATAAGAACAGACCGGTGAGGGCTGTGGCCTACGGGCACCTTGTCGAGCTGGCAAACCGGCTCGACCAAAGTAAGACCTGGACGGTGCCGATGATTGTGGAAAAAAATAAAGTGGCTGCGCACAGTGTTCACCAAAGAGCATAAAAAGTTGTTGGTGGCTCGGTCCAGGGCTGGAGCTGAGGAGGTCCCTAAGCCACGTCTGTGGTATTATGACCTCCTCACCTTCACCCTGGGCCAAGAGGCTTATCGGCCAACGCGGTGCAGCAGCCGCCTTGCCCAACCATCTTCGGCCACAAGCCAAGAGCCTGCCCCATCACAGGAGGTGCGTAATTGTTGTTTTCCTACCTATGTCCACACCTTGGTGGTTGCACTGATGTGTCATTTCGTGGACATGTAAAAGGCACAATAGTGTTGTACTTTCACCATTCTTCTGTGTCTTCTGCTGTGTGTTGCCTCGTGGCTGTTGGTACTGATTGTGCTGTGTTATGTTGGGGCACTAGGCATATCAATTTGGAGCCTCAGGTGAGTACAGAGCACTGGTCTACTTCTCTCTTCATCTCTGTTCCAACCCTGCTACTGTTTTTGGTGTTTGGCATGCTCAGATATGCGCCATCTGGTGGTGGGTGGTTGTGGTAATTGAGGTCAGTACATTGCTACTCTTGTTAACTTGTTTTTTTCTATGTTTGGTTTACAGGCCCTTCCAATGCAGAGGACCTAGCCACTGGCCCAGCTCCACCTCAACATCTTTGGTGGAGCAGGTGCCTGATCCCAGTGGTGGGGGGCCATGCCCAGGGCCCAGCTCAGTCACCTGCCCCACCCAACACTGAGCTGGGTACCTGGGCAAAACAGTATTATTGGACAGAGAGAGGACTCCCGCCACTTCAATCGGGCACATGGACAGTGAGTTGGTGTGATGCATGGAGCCAGAACAACGTGCAATCGCCGAGAGGGCCATCATTCGGGTCCTGAAAGCGGGCGTGGATGGGTCACCGAGATGGGTTGGTTACCTCGCCATCCCCAAGAAAACAACCCCAGTGCTCCCTGCGCCCCAACAACACATGGCTAGAGCTCGCCAAAAATCAGGATCCTCAACGTCTCCCATGAAGACTCCAGCACAGAAGGGCCCCCAATGTGTGGGACTACGGGGATGAGGGGGAGGAGCCATTGTCTGAGCCAGCAGAGGACAAAGAAGCAAGACACTACTAGGCAATGCACTACATTGCGTCCTGGACTGTTTTTTTTTTCTTTTATCTAAGACCAAGTGTGTTGGTATTTTAATTTTGTGGTAATAAACAAGACTGTGATTTCCCATACCGACGTCCACATATGTGTCCGGTTCAGCAGTATGGTTGTGTGTGTAATGTGTTGTGGGTGTAATGGTGATATTTGTGTGGCAGAAGGAGAGGCCTCATGTCCATAATAACATAGTTGTGTCATTGTAACAGACAGGAGCCTATCCCTAGGTGACATGTGTGAGTATTGAGAGATTACGAGTCTTCTCTGGCCAACATTGGCGAGTATGTTTGGGTCAGTGTGTTTGTTAATGTGGGTGTGATATTGGAGACATTGATGTAAAATAGGGCTTCATCTGTGTAGAAATGGTACAGTATGGTCAGGTCTTTATCATGTCACACTGCACACTTACGCAAAGTCATTAGCCATGTGATGTGTTTAACAATTTGACCTCCCAAAGGTGTCCCTGTGTGTGCTGAGATAAGGGATCACAGTATTTTGATTTGTAAGCACATTTATTTATTTATTTATTTTTTTTAAACAAAAAGATGTTTTTTTGAGATTAGTAGTAGGCAAACCATACTACCCACTTTCCCAATGTGGGACCCTATAAGAAAAGAGGCCAATGGGGCCTAAAAAACAAAGGTGCCAACATGGCAACACAAACACAAACAAATGTCCAACATGGACAACGTGAAACAAGGGCCATTGGCCACATTATTGGGGGGATATAGTGGAGTAGGGGCAATGGCGGACTGGGCTGCCTGGAGGCACTGGAACATGGCACCCAACCGGGCAAAATGTTGCTGGCCTTCTCGGTGGGCATGCTCCATATGCTGCTGTGCCTCCCTGTGAGCCTGCAGCAGCTCCTCAATAGTTGGTACACCTGTATGGGAAATAAGGACATTAGTCAGTGACATGTGTAGGTGTGGGTGGGTGGGTGACATCATTAGTCAGGATTTCACTTACGTTGCATATCCCCATCCCGGATTCCATCTTCAGGCGATGGTGATGCGCTTACAGCCCATCCGGCAGCACGAGCTCTTGCCCCTTGACAAAGAAAGGAAAAAAAAAACATAACTCACATACTGATATCAGGGACACACACCAACATGTATATTGCAAAGCTTGGAGCCCATTACCAACACTTACCACCAATCCAAATCCAGCAGGCTCCATGTCACTGTGTGGGGCTTGGGAGCTGGAGATGCTTGGGGAAGGGAGGGTTGATCCTGGGTATGGGTTAGGGAGCAGGAGGACTGTGCTTCCTGGTCCCTCCAGGGAAGGTGAGGGTAGGGTCCCGGGGGGTACGGGACTTCCTGGTCCCTCCAGGTAAGGTGAGGGGGGGTTCTGGGGGTGTGGGACTTCCTGGTCCATCCAGGGAAGGTGAGGGGGGGGGGTCCCGGGTGGTGTAGGGGACCGTCGGCCCTCCTCATCTGTAATATCAAAAATGACAAGACACCGATTTTACGAAAGGAACACAACATAAGGCAAACACGTACTGTGTGTTGTGAGGTAGCACCCGAGGAACCCGCTTGCATAACGACAAAATGCGTGTTTGTAATTTAACCAATGTCTACCCATTTATTTTTCACATATAAATAACATAACCCAGGTAGCATGTTTGACACATTGCACATTGAGTATAAACACCATACATTTACATAGAACATTACATAACACATATATTGCACCTAACATCATATAGTAGCTCCCATGGTGATCACGGCCTCCAGCCTATCTACACTTTACACATACATTTCTAAGTTTTACTATATATATATATATATATATATATATATACACACACACACACACACACACACACACATCAACGGACCCTGTGGGTCCCAATGGCGGTACTCGCCGCCTGGCGTCAGTCACCCAGCTTGATGACTCCATATTTACCCTGTAGTCAGGATTCCTGCCTGACTGGGACCTTACATACCACATGTGATCCATCCCTACAATATTCATGGACCCCATGCATCCTCACACCCGCTCACAGCCCATCATAATACATCCCTGGACTGTGGCTCCTCAATGACCATAACAGGGTCCTGGTCAACCGTAGAATCCGGGCTAACCACATGTCACCCTGGCCTACTCACCACGGTACGGGCCACCAGTCGCCACCAAACCTCCATCTCATGGCAGGTCTCCAGGTCGACGACTGTACCCTGCGTCTGAGTAGCACCCAGCCATGGTTACCCTTCTAGGAGCCTTCGTGACCTCTGTGTCTGGACACAGGCACACCCACACCATTAGAAGCCGTGGTTGAGGGACAGGTACCCACTGCAAGCAGCAGGGCAAGCCTCCCTCTCGTCCCACTTGGACGGAATGCCTCCAATGCCATCCACTCCAGCTGGGGCTCTCCCACAGACTCCGCACATGGCCTTTCTATCTAAGCCATAACATATACACATAGTTCAACAGGTCCCTTACTGACTATCTAGTCGGACCTAAGGGCGTCTATGCCCGCCTGGCACATTTCACGCACAAGGTGCACAGTTCACTCAAGCATACGGGAACTGCTTTTCTTACTGGGCATGGATCCGGGTCTCGCTGCCTGGGTCACAGGTCCACCCAGCGTCCCCAAGGGCTCCTTTCCTGGACGTGTCTCAACCACACGCCGGACCAGTATCCACCTGGGTCAGCCCCGGCTTCCCCACTCCAGGAGTGGTAACGACACCGGTCCTAGCCAACGGTATGGAGCTAGCACGCTCCCATCATGTTCTCACACAGAGCCCTGTACAGCTCTGCACTCTGGCTGAGGATCAAGCCCACACTCCTCTCTGGCTGATCTCTGGCCGATAAAGAATCTCGATCTCCCAGTCTCGCAGCTGGAAGGCTCTTATCGTGCCTGCCATGCCTACTCTAACACATCCACCTGAGCTGCTACTACTCAGGACACACCCACCTGACACACCACCTGGGCTGTCAGCAATCAGCACCCATTACATTCCTTGGGGCCTCATTGGTCTCATGAGCCACTCACAGCCACTCATTAGTCTCATGAATGTTTCAGCTTTACAGCACACATGATCGCATTTAACTCCTTGTGTACCAGATAGGTTCAAACAGCGTCATCCACTATAAAGCCTGGACAGTGTGAACAGGATCATACCCTGATCCTGCATGTGATGCGCCCCGGCCATGGGGACCATGCCGGTGGTGCCTCACAGTGTGTATCAATGTCATTAGGGCGTGAAGGCTAGCCTAAAAGGTTTGGGTTTTGAGAGACCCTATGGTTAGGGGCCAGTCTGTTTTTGAACATGACCACAACACCAGTGAGCACATATTTGGGATGTAAAATACCCTGTGATTAGCAGGGGATGGATTTTTACACCAAACACAAGAGCAGACAGTAAGTATCTGGTGGTGCCCCCATGGGGGCAAACACATAGCAGTCAGCTTGTAGTCACTTTTCCAGATTGTGATCAATGTCTTGTGAAATGCTGCGTCAGAGTGCGCACATATGTGCTGCAGGTGTGATGGGGCCCTTCAAATAAGCATTAATATGTTGTGGGCAACTTTGCTGTCATTACACACCTATGTTCAGCCACACACAGGTCAAGGACCACTATAGCCGTTAGCATTAACAAAACATATGACTGTATTCTGCACCTTCACGTTGCAGTGTGACCAACATGCAAATGCACATTGGTGTCAGATCCACATGGTGGTTTATGTCACACTATGTGCCACGGCTCATTACCACATGATGGTTGGGTAGTGTTTGGAGTAGGATGATTGTCATGTGTGTGTTTGGCATTGCCACATACTCACCACGCAGCCTGGCAATCCGAGAACGAATCTCCAAAATCCGCCCAAGGGACTTGTGTTTCAGGTCCGCCAACTTTTTTTGGATCTGCTTGCGGCTCTTCTCCACACCCACTTTCTGGAGCAGGGCCCACTGGATTTGGCTCAGGATGTGCTGCTGTGAGTGGCGGTGACGCTGGTGGCACCAGTAGTCATGCCGGTCACAGGTCTATCAGGATAAGTTCTACCACACCCCATGTGGCAGCACGCTGTGCGACCGGCATGACTCTTCTACTATGTGCAGGGGAGGGGCAGGCACCTGGTATGCAGCTAGGAACGACCAGAAACGTGATGCCGTCACCACGCACACTGGCGCTGCCAAACAAGGTTGAGGGCGCTAACAAGTTAGACGTCCGCGGAGTAGGAGCATTACAATGTACCCAGCAGCATCACCAAAATCACACACGTAGGGTGATTGTAGTGCGTGGCTCATTGGACCCATCTACGATGTGTAGGCCAACATCTGAGCTGTCATGTGTGGACTATACTCCACACAGCACAACTTAATACACGCTGACAACATAGCTTGCACTATTCAATGGCGCGCGTAATTACACTGAGTTTGCGGACGGTTGTGTAGCTGAAGATGTGTGTGGTGCTGAATGGACAGCTCTTCCAATATGGCGCGGTGTCAAGTGACAGCCAATGGGAACACAGTAGCCCACACCAATCATCTCAGACAGGGAGTGGACTACAGCACGCTGAGGCACGCCTAGGGAAATCATAGATAACGCTCTTTCCATCACTATCGCCCTGTCACACGCCAAAACTCGAAGATATCGCCTTGCCGATTGCGCCTGATTACTGAGCACTGTTCAGGAATCAGGCGATAGCCGATGGGCGATTTATCGCCGCAAAATCGCCCAACCACACGCCGCAACTGTGAGGCAATTTTACTGCAATTGCAACGGGAAAACACATCGCCTTTCAGATCTCCAGGCGAGATTGCGGCGTGTGACGGTACCTTTAGAGATGATCTGGAAAGAGAGGCGGACCAAAATTCCTTCTGAAATGTGCGCAAACCTCATCAATTATAAGAAACGTCTGACTGCTGTGCTTGCCAAACAAGGGTTTTGCCACCAAGTATTAAGTCTTGTTTGCCAGAGGGATCAAATACTTCTTTCTCTCTGCAATATGTAAATAACTTTATATAATTAAGACAATTTGATTTTTTGGATTTTTTGTGCTGCCGTGATGTGGAGCTGAAGGTAGGACTAATGATTTGCATTCTGTGAGTGACTGAGAGGGGATAGGGCAATGCCTGCACAAGCAAAGCAAACATACAGAGAGAGTGTGGATCATTCAGGCTGCAAAACACGCCCTAAGGGCTAAAGAATATAGCCCCTGCTTATTATAATCACTGAGTGAGTATAAAATCGTTTTTATGCACTTTCACAGGGTGCTTTTAGGAGACAAAAGGAGTGTGAGATTAGTGATAATATGCTGCAGGGACATGTTTTGGTAGCTTAGGAGGCGTTCTGGAGGTGACAGGATCCCTTTAAAGACTATATATCAAGCCATGACCTACCGTCTTCCTTGGATGAATTTATATCTCTTGCCATCAGTATTGATTTACATCTTGAAGAACAATCCCAGAAGACACCACGGGCACAGATGTAACTACAGGCAATAGGTGTAAATAACATTTTCCAGGTTTTGCATAACAGCATGCTGCGATTGCACGCGAATCCCTCGCGCAAGGGGCCAGTAAAAGTATATGGGTTCGAGTCAAACTTGCACCCACACAGCACACGGTGTGATACTCGCACCGTGTACTGTTAAATTCTTGTTACCGGTTTTCCCGGTACAGTAATTAATCATCTTGCACCACTGTGCAAGATGATTATGATAAACTCAGCTGCTGGGAACCTCTTTTACATTTAGGGGGTTAAACTGCATATAAAGCATCTGTGCGGCATATGAGCACAGATGCTGCATATGCAGCTATGTACCCCAGTAATAAAGGGTTAATATGTGGCAAATAACTTGTTACCATGTCTCTAGGGAGTGACCACCCTCCCTAGAGACATGGTGCCTAAATTCATTGGTGGTTCAGGGGTTAATGGCATAAATATCTGCTTTGCCGGCTTTTTGTAATGAATTCAGAAAGCCGGCGGCTCCTGCTGACAGCACGCTATGCTACGCAATTTGCGTATGTGGCGCCCCGCAACGAATGCGTCACAAGAGGGTATTGCAGCCATAAATGCAGCAGCAGTATCCTCTGACACAGAAGTGATCTGGTTAACTTCGAGATCCAACCCTGCATGCATCACCTAGAACAGAGGGCCAACCCAGGGTCCTGGTGGGCGGAGTGCTAGGGAAGTGTGTAGGAAGTACAGTCACTTAGTGGAGTCTGAGCCTGTCTGGAGAGGAGCGGGGGCTCTGCACCTCGTGCAGCCCCCGGGCCGTCACCGGTCGGGTGTTAGCACCTGAGGCCTCAACAACCGGGATCGGGCATCACTAACCACGGGTTCCAAAAGACTCCCATGCCCAAAACCTTACAGCCGGTTCACTGGTACCGAAGCTGGCAGCAGTTCACCTCTGCTACGCGAACCAGAAGCGTGGAGGAGCAGCTTTACAGGAGCACCCCACCACCAGCCAACTTCCAGTCGTCTAACCAGCGGTGTACCCACCGAGGGACCCAAGGCTCCCCAGAACATCCATAACGTATAACTTGGATAGGGATTGAAGCAGCCTCCCCGTACCCGATCTGGTATTCCTGGGCGACACTGGCAACCACTTAGCTAGAATGGAGGAACACTGCGGATCTCTAAGGGACACCATCACTGCTGAGTCCTCCCGGTCCACTACCCATTAACTGTATGCCATCTACTGCCTGCTGGTTACAGTAAAGACCCGTTGCAGAGACTTTCTGGGTCCGTGCTTCCTTATGATTGAATCCGTCCGTACACAAGGTAACCGCAGCTGCCACACAACATCTTGAGCAGCTCCAGCCTCCGGGGATCACCGCTCAGCCTGTGAGCGTTCTATCTTGCTGCTATCCATCCCCGGAGGTTCTGCAGCATCGGTAACGATTACCGAACTACTCATAGGTGGCGTCACGAATAAATTAACCCCTTAATCTGTTCCGACAATACGTCTACAACTTTTGATCTGCACTCAACCGGGCCCCACTACCGGCAGGCGCGGTCCACCCATGACAAGGAGGAAGGAGCTACAGCCTGTCTAAACCGGAGTCCACGGGCCGGCGGTGAGTCACGTATGCACAGTGCTGGGCAGCATCCTCTATGAGGAACTGGCCCAAATACTTAAGCAAATTGCGTAGTGAAGCCGCCACTATCCATGGTCTGAGGATGTCAGCATCACCTCCATTGTCTGCGCTCTGGAGTTTTAATGTGCACAGACAATGGAGGTGATGCTGACATCCTTAGCACCATGTATAGCTGCGGCTTCACTACGCAATTTGCTTAAGTAGCTGGGCCAGCTCCTCAGAGGACGCTGCCCAGCACTGTGCATACGCAAATTGCGTAGTATAGCGCGCTGACAGCAGGAGCCGCCGGCTTTCTGTATTCATTACAAAAAGCCGACAAATGCAGGCAAAGCAGATATTTATGCTATTAACCCCTGAACCACCAATGAATTTAGGCACCATGTCTCTAGGGAGGGTGGTCACTCCCTAGAGACATGGTGACAAGTTATTTGCCACATATTAACCCGTTATTACCGGGGTACATTGCCGCATATGCAGCATCCGTGCTATTAACCCCCTAATTTTAAAAAAGGTGCCCGGCAGCTGGGTTTATCATAATCATCTTGCACCGCTGACACAGCGGTGCAAGATGATTAATTACTGTACTGGGAAACCGGCACATTCATACTCTGCGGCTTTGACAGTCACGGAGTTTGAATATGCCGGAAAATGCTGCCTGCGGTCCTTCACCACACACGCGCTCACATCTCACAATCGCAGCACACTCAAACATACAGCCAGCCACACTCACCACTCGCACCATACATGTACCACACTTGCACCATACACACCCAAAACACGCATCACACTCATCACTGTCGTGCATCAAACACACTCCATGTTTGATGCACGACAGTGTGCCTTCAGCCAAAACCTGTTCAAATCCAGTGAGAGAAAAATGCAAGATGTGACCAAAAAAAAACGGACTCGCACCTCACTCACACCACAATATGCAAAGCACTCGCAGGACTGCTGTGCGACAAAAACTCTGTTTTTAACGCTTGTAGTGTGCCTTCAGCCTAAAGGACAGTTACAGTGCGGAAGAGCAGGAGGAGTCAAGTGGAAATGATTCTTCCCAGGGTCGTCGGCCTCAAGTTTCTGAGGAGGAAGGAATGGCTGTGTTTTCATTGTCATAGTACTTACTTATGTTACTATTTGATTATTTCAATTTGACAATTTTTTTTTATTTGTGTGTTTCATCTATAGGTTCTACCACCTGAAGAAGTTGGAAAACTGTTAATTGATAATGATGCTCTTTTTCCACCCGTAGAAGAATGTCCAGTGTTGTGGGACACCAGTAATCGCCAGCATTCTGACTCAGGATTGACTCAATGACTCTGGGAAGAGGTGGCCAAATCGATGTTACCTGCTTGGGACAATGCTACCTCAGCTGACAGAAAAGATTTTGGTAAGTATTGTAAAATGTCTTCACGCTTGATTCAATCTATGAATGAAGTAGCATTGTGTAATTTTTTTTTTTTTTTTTTGTCCCACTCACAGTCAAGAGAATCAAAGTCTGTTGGCGCTCCATCAAGGATTGATTCAACAAGAATATCAGAGAGGAGATTAGGGTGCGTAGTGGTCCTGCTCCAATTGTCAAAAGATACATCTACCAATTGCATGCTTTCTTTCTTGAGACCAACGATCAGTCATCGAACGTAAGTATTTTTTAAAACATTTTTTCATATAAACTAATACATGGCCATGTGTAATTTTTTTATCCTTCAAAGTTTAACATTGGAGTGAATAATTGAAATTTATTTAACATTTTTTATCACGCAGAACCTGGTGCAGAACCAACATCCTCCTTTGTTGGAGGGGCCCAAAATCAACCAGCCAACAGGCAGTATGGCACTTCCCAAACAGGTAACTCTGAGGGAGCAACCTGTCAGGCATCGCAATGCTGGGGAACAGGCAGCCGGACCATCTGGTTTTCCCTTATACCAGGCCTCTGCTACTGGTTTTGTAGGGTCTACAAGCCAGCGGCAGAGGGCCTGGGATAGGTCAGTCATGCCCGAGTTTATACACTTGAGCTCAGTCTTCCAGGAAGGGATGATGGAGCTTGGACAAAAAGTTGAGAAGTTGTTCAGTAATGTCAACACACTCTTTCAGGAAGTGTACAGGCGCCTTGATCACCTGGAAGCCGACCTTCAGAGACCGGCGCAACATTATTTTTCATCCATAGAGTGGGGCGTGACGGAAAACCTTACGCCTGAACTTCAGCTCCATGTGATGAATGCCTGTCAGGCTGCTTACAGTGAGGCTATCCAGCAGTCCCAAATGTACCATTCTTAGTCAGGATACTACCAGCAGCCACAAACTAATTTGTCTAGACGACTACAAGGCCAACTACGTCAAGACTGGCATAACACGCAAGAACCACTCCAGAGTACAGCATCAGCGTTACAGAGAACAAACTTTCCACCACCCCCACCACCTTTGGACAACACATCACCACTTCCTGAGGTCCCAAATTACAGCTGAGTCCAGCACCCCACCATCATGCTGATTCAATGACACTGTCGACTACAGCACCCATACAGCATGCAACTTCTAAACCAATTCTGAATCTAGTGCCACTGCAGCAAGCTGAATCAGAACTACTTCCGAGTCCAGCATCCCAGAAGAATCCAACTTCAACGGTGCCGAGTCCAGCATTGCAGCATCCATCATCCAGTTTTCGTGGTGCCTCATCCCTGCCGCATCAAATGTACACCAAGTGGACGAGCCAAGCAGCCCAGAAGCAAGCAGGTACACAAATTTCTGCACCCCAGCAGCAGGCTGCCACTTCTGCCCTCTCAAGTCCACCACCCCAGCAGCACATTGCGGGATATAGAAGTACAGATACCAGCACTCCAACTATGCCGTCAACCAAACAACGTTGAGGTCCCGGTAAAATAAAAAAGGTCCCAGTACTAGTTTTGATGCTCAGCAGGCCACTGTCGCCACAGGCAAAAAAGAAAGGTCGACCCAAAAAAAAAAAGCACCACCACCACCCTCACCTGCCAATGTCTCTTTGTTTTCAGATCTGTCTCTCCCTTTCGTTTCCTCTCAAACTTGCAATGTGTCCCTCCCTTCAAACTTATTTTCAACCCCTACCGTCTCATCATCCCCCAATCTTCCATGCACTCCTGTAACGGTGACTGCTCATGTGGTCAGTCCCGTACAAGAAATGGACTCTAGCATCCGTCAACAAATCCTGAATTTTATCGGCCCTTCCCCTGTAACCCCTTCCTCCCCTACTCATACCCTATCATCACAACTTAACTCCCCACCGGTCCATAATGTCACCCCATCCAACCCCACCTATACTGTCTTGTAATTGTTTTGCCTTTTTATTTTTTTGGACTAATTTATGTTTGTTAAATAAAAATTACCTTATTTTACAAATCACTGTGTTTTCTTTGTCTGTAAATGTGAAGACACACACGTGTGTTGTGTTTGGTTTCATTGTTGGTTACATGGTGTAAGATGTGTTCCGTTGGAGGTGTACCTGTGCAGCAACAATGTACATTGTTTAACTGTGATTACTATTACCGAGTGGTTGATGTCTACAACCCCTAGGCAATAGTAATGAAAGTGCAAGCTATTTCCATCATTGGCGTACAACCACAATTCAGGTGTGTGGACCTCCTTAGTATTGCATTGGTATAAATCATTACAAGGCCAGTGCAATATTCAAGCTATTTTGGTTGTTCTTTAGGAGGTGTACGTGGGTACCAAAGGTGTGCATTATGTACCTGTGATTGCTATTAACTAGGAGTTGATGTCCACAACCCCTAGGCAATAGTAATGACAGGCAAGCTATGTCCACCATTGGCGTACAACCACAACCGAACTTTCACATAGCAACCACATATCTGCCAATTTTAGTACAAAATATTAATGTAATAATTCAAAGACAACATAGGTAAGGTTAACTTATTAACAACAAGGAAGTATACCGTATATACTCGAGTATAAACCGAGTTTTTCAGCACAATTTTTGTGCTGAAAAGTGCCCCCCTCAGCTTATACTCGAGTCACTCGGTGTTGGCTTGGGGGGATGCTGTGTCCGGGGGCTGGAGGAGGCAGGAGGGGGCCGCAGTGACCGCGGGAGGTCACGTGGGGTCGCTCCTTAGTGTAATGAATATGCATTGCATCCCCCCGTCCATCAGCGGCGGGGGGAGCGGTGCATATTGCACTACACTGGCCCCCAGCAGTGGTATACAGCCCCCCTCCCTAGTATCTGGCCCCCATGCTGTGGCACATGTTAAAATAACAAACATTTTATACATTACCTTTCCGGCGACTCCTTGCTGGCACCGCCGCGTCCTCCAGTCTCCCTGCTTCTTCTTGCTTGTGCCGGTGTCTTGTGACCGGCGCAGCAGCGATTACGTCATCGCTGCTGCGCTGGTCACATTACACCGGCACAAGCAGGAAGAAGCCGGGAGACAGGAGGACGCGGCGGTGCCAGCAAGGAGTTGCCGGAAAGGTAATGTATAAAATGTTTGTTATTTTAACATGTGCCGCAGCCTGGGGGCCAGATACTAGGGAGGGGGCCTGTATACCACTGCTGAGGGGCCCTGTATACCCCTGCTGAGGGGCGCTATATACCACTGCTGAGGAGCACTATATACCAAGATGGGGGTCTGCTGCATTTCTCACCCTAGGCTTATACTCGAGTCAATAAGTTTCCCTAGTCTTGGAGGGTAAAATTTGGGGCCTCGGCTTATACTCGAGTCAGCTTATACTCGAGTATATACGGTATATAGTTCCCGAGTTATTCTTTTTATTGATCCAAAGGAATGATAAAAAAAACAATGCTGTACTAGCCAATTTTCAACATTATTTAAAAAATAATAATTCCTAGACATACTATGAGTCCGATACATACCCTAGATCAATATATATAAAATAACGGGTACATGGTGAAATCAACATTACATAACAACAACAACACTGAATGGAAAAGAAACCGCCCCCCAAACAACTGATAACATTAGGAATGAATGACAGTTAGGAATGAATGACAGAAAAGACAATGCAAACACTATTTTGATTACATATACGTTACGGAATATGTCTGTACAACTACAAGAAAAAGTTTAATCTTAACAACTTTGGGGATGAGGGAGGAAGTGGAATCACAGGCAGGAAGCTTTATTCATCCACATACACAATAGGGGATATGGTAACAACTTCAACAATTACAAGAGTATATACATACAGTTATGTAAACATTTGGGTACTAGATGGCGGCACGATTCTAAAGAATCGGGTAGTCTAGAATCCATGTATAGTTTATTTACTAATAGATACGGGAGCGCGGTGAAAAGAATTGTGTGTATACAGGCGGCTCTGTGGGTAGCACAGTATACGGTGGCTCAGTGGTTAGCACTGCGCGGTGGCTCAGTGGTTGGGACTGCGCGGTGGCTCAGTGGTTGGCACTGCACGGTGGCTCAGTGGTTGGCACTGCGCGGTGGCTCAGTGGTTGGCACTGCGCGGTGGCTCAATGGTTGGCACTGGGCAGTGGCTCAGTGGTTGGCACTGCGCGGTGGCTCAGTGGTTGGCACTGCGCAGTGGCTCAGTGGTTGGCACTGCGCGGTGGCTCAGTGGTTGGCACTGCACGGTGGCTCAGTGGTTAGCAGTGAGTGCAGTGCCTCAGTGGTTAGCAGTGAGTGCGGTGAGATTGGTCAGCGCAGCGCCATGGGCAGAGTGGTCAGCGCAGCGGCGTGGGCAGAGTGGTCAACGCAGCGCCGTGGGCAGAGTGGTCAGCGCAGCGCCGTGGGCAGAGTGGTAAGCGCAGCGCCGTGGGCAGAGTGGTCAGCGCAGCGCCGTGGGCAGAGTGGTCAGCGCAGCGCCGTGGGCAGAGTGGTCAGCACAAACATACACACACACACATACACACACTCCGCTATACTTACCACCGACCCTGCGTCTTCCCCCGCGCTTGGATCCTGAGGCGACATGTCGCCACCCCCGGACGTCTGGATCCAATGTCGTCCGGGTAGTTTGGCGAGACATATTGGAGGCTATATTGGATCTAGTAGTTTGGGGGTGGCGACATGTCGACTGAGGATCCAGGCAGCAGACGCAGGGTCGGTGGTAAGTATAGGGGAGTGTGTGTGCATGTGTGTGTACAAAGTTGAGGGAAGTGCGGACAAAGTGATGGAAGTGCGTACATACACACATATATACACATACTGTACATTACATATGGAGGGGTGAGGAGAGCGGAGGGTGGAGGGCAGAGGACAGGGAGAGGAGAGGGGAGGCTGCAGGGCAGAGGACAGGGAGAGGAGAGCGGAGGCTGGAGGGCAGAGGACAGGGAGAGGAGAGCGGAGGCTGGAGGGCAGAGGCTGGAGGGCATAGGACAGGGAGAGGAGAGCGGAGGCTGGAGGGCAGAGTACAGGGAGAGGAGAGCGGAGGCTGGAGGGCAGAGGACAGGGAGAGGAAAGGCTGGAGGGCAGAGGCTAGAGGGCAGAGGACAGGGAGAGGAGAGCAGAGGCTGGAGGGCAGAGGACAGGGAGAGGAGAGCGGAGGCTGGAGGGCAGAGGACAGGGAGAGGAGAGCGGAGGCTGGAGGGCAGAGGAGAGGGAGAGGAGAGCGGAGGCTGGAGGGCAGAGGACAGGGAGAGGAGAGCGGAGGCTGGAGGGCAGAGGACAGGGAGAGGAGAGCGGAGGCTGGAGGGCAGAGGAGAGGGAGAGGTGAGCGGAGGCTGGAGGGCAGAGGACAGGGAGAGGAAAGCGGAGGCTGGAGGGCAGAGGACAGGGAGAGAAGAGCGGAGGCTGGAGGGCAGAGGACAGGGAGAGGAGAGCGGAGGGTGGAGGGCAGAGGAGAGCGGAGGCCGGAGGGCAGAGGACAGGGAGAGGAGAGCGGAGGCCGGAGGGCAGAGGACAGGGAGAGGAGAGCGGAGGCTGGAGGGCAGAGGACAGGGAGAGGAGAGCGGAGGCTGGAGGGTAGAGGACAGGGAGAGGAGAGCGGAGGCTGGAGGGCAGAGGAGAGCGGAGGCTGGAGGGCAGAGGCTGGAGGGCAGAGGACAGGGAGAAGAGAGTGGAGGCTGGATGGCAGAGGACAGGGAGAGGACAGGGGAGGCTGGAGGGCGGAGGACAGGGGAGGCTGGAGGGCAGAGGACAGGGGAGGCTGGAGAGCAGAGGACAGGGGAGGCTGGAGGGGGCAGAGGGCAGGGGAGGCTGGAGGGGGCAGAGGACAGGGGAGACTGGAGGGTTAGGGCACAGGGGAGGCTGGAGGGGTTAGTGTGGAGCCCACTGGGATGGGGTACTCGGTGCCGGACCGGTGTACTGCTGGGGGATGTCACGGCGGTCCTGGTCCGGACTGTGTCCCGGGCCCGCACAATAAAATGTGGGGTTATTTACAGGGGATTTGTCACTCGTGACGCCACCCACTATATGCGGCCAGTAATGGGGCCGCCGCTGCTGCAGAACCTCCGGGGATGATGGGATAGCAGCTTGGATAGAATAGTTCCTGTGGGCAGAACTGGGTTCCCCGGGGCAGTGGTAGAAGTAGTTAAAGTCTGTGAGGATAGTAATTGATGCTGCAGGAGAGTAGGGATAGCAGTAGAGATGATGAGAGTAGAGGTAATCGCAGTATATGAGGGCAAGTGGGGCTTCAGTATAAGGATCACACACACTCACGGTTTCCGTTGTTTTCCAAGGCTTTACTTGTAGATGGTATTACACAGTATTGTCCACGGAGTCTGTACCTGGTTGCTGTCACCCTGACCGGGTCCTTGGCTTCCTACTTAAGTGCTGTGTGTGGCCCTGCT
This sequence comes from Allobates femoralis, assembly GCA_033576535.1. Lineage (NCBI taxonomy): Eukaryota > Metazoa > Chordata > Amphibia > Anura > Aromobatidae > Allobates > Allobates femoralis. The sequence continues at coordinate 528,936,255 of JARQOC010000003.1, read as the reverse complement.
GCTGCTTGTGGCTGAACTGCTGGCCCTGTCTCTGCTCACGGGTACCAATCTGCTGGGCAACTTGAGTCCTCTGTGTCACTGACCCCTCCGTGTTGCTTTGCTATGGTGCTGTGAAGATGGTGGACCTTCACTATGCCGGTGTTTACTGTCCTGTCTGTCTCAGGCACAGCCTCGGATCCGGTATCCGTCTTAAGCGCCTCTCCGGGGTTAAGTTTCTGGGGTAACTCTTTATCCCGGGTATGTTCCTCTGTTTCCTCTCCTCAGACCCCTCAGGACCTCCACTTCTACTTGACTCTGCTCCTGCTCCAGACTAAACTGAACTAACTGTCACTCCTGCTCTGTGGTAAACAACTTAGCTCCTCCCACTAGTGCAGGTGCCACCTAAGCGCCTCCCACTTTCTAGTGTAGTGTAGTGTTGTGTGGGGAGTAAACCTGTGTTGATGTTTCTGTGGCACATTAACCCTTGGGGTGCCACATTCCCCCTTAGTTAAAGACAGTACTTCGGGACTGTGGAACAATAAAGAAACAAACAATTAATGCAATTAATATTTACAAAGACTTAAAAGTAAAAATCAGGCTGGAGGCTGGAGGGGTTAGGGGACAGGGGAGGCTGGAGGGGTTAGGGCAGAGGGGAGGTGAGCGGAGGCTGGAGGGCAGAGGACAGGGAGGTTAGGGCACAGGGGAGGCTGGAGGGGTTAGGGCAGAGAGGAGGCTGGAGTCTGGAGGGGTAAGGGCAGAGGGGAGGCTGGAGGGGTTAGGGCACAGGGGAGGCTGGAGGGGTTAGGGCACAGGGGAGGCTGGAGGGGTTAGGGCAGAGGGGAGGCTAGCGGAGGCTGGAGGGCAGAGGACAGGGAGAGGAGAGCGGAGGCTGGAGGGCAGAGGAGAGGGAGAGGAGAGCGGAGGCTGGAGGCAGAGGAGAGGGAGAGGAGAGTGGAGGCTGGAGGGCAGAGGCTGGAGGGCAGAGGACAGGGAGAGGAGAGCGGAGGGTGGAGGGCAGAGGACAGGAAGAGGAGAGCGGAGGGTAGAGGGCCGAGGACAGGGAGAGGAGAGCGGAGGGTGGAGGGCAGAGGACAGGGAGAGGAGAGCGGAGGCTAGATGGCAGATATAAATACCTTCATAGTATTAGTGCTTTGCTATAACCCCACTTGTTTTAGGGAGCACTACTCCATGGACAAAGACTAAGTCGTACTTAATACCATTTAAGGAGGAAAATTACGACCAAACGTCTTGTATTGCAAAAGTGAAAATTTATTAAAAACAAAGGTGGATGGACAAACAAACAGATTCACCAACCCGTGGTGAGTGGGCCCCTCTAGTGTTCCTGGTAAGGGGATATAGTTGTATACATGTAAAATTACAGAGTACAATTAAGACTGAGGTAGTATTCACAAGCACAGAAAATACAAACTACATGCACATAATTGGGCATATATATTGGTACAGAATAAGATACTCTATAATGCAGCAAATATAGAGATAAGGTAACATGCTCAGTAGCTCAAACAATGTATACATTAAACATACACTTTCCCAATTAGTTGCAATTAGTTACAATTATAAGTGAATTCACATTTTCTACATATTAGGAGAGTGTAACAGGTTTACATGCAGGTGGATCAACCATCAGTCCCTAGGACAGAGTTACATGTCCAGTATAGTTACCAGTCACTTAGCAGAGGGGAACCACAGACCCCTACGATCGTTTCGTTGGCCTTCATCAGGGGGCACCTTGGCTTTGGTGGTATATATAAGCCTAAAGGCGACTGCACTTATTTATTTATATTTGATAGTACCACTCCAAATTATATTGATTCCAAAAATGATTATTGATGTACCTATGTGGAATAAGCTTTGTACTTTAATTGAATTCTTATTCACTCCCTTCCCTCTTATAAGGATCTGGGATATTTCCACTTTTTTTGTTGTCCTGGAGACAATAATATGTTACTGCAGTAACTATAACAAGTTTGTGCCCTTAATAAAGATGGCGGCGGCAGCGTCTTACTGGCAGGCGCCGCATCCTGGTCACGCCCGCCGTCTCCATGGTGCAGCGTCCACAACAAACCTGTGGGCGCTCCTCTGCTGACGCGGGCGGACCGGATGTGACGCCACCACACGTGCGGTCACGTGCGCACGAGTGCAGATACTCGCATTGGCTGGTGCGGGTCACATGTGAGGCCGCGCCTGCCGATGCTGTGAGTCGGCCTCGCGCTCCTGGCCGCACCCATATGACGCGCACGCCGCCTAACAGGTGACACGCGGATCCAACTAATAGGGAGGTCTTTTTAAACAGAAATCTCACTGCCATAAGGTGCCCCCTGATGAAGGCCAACGAAACGATCGTAGGGGTCTGTGGTTCCCCTCTGCTAAGTGACTGGTAACTATACTGGACATGTAACTCTGTCCTAGGGACTGATGGTTGATCCACCTGCATGTAAACCTGTTACACTCTCCTAATATGTAGAAAATGTGAATTCACTTATAATTGTAACTAATTGCAACTAATTGGGAAAGTGTATGTTTAATGTATACATTGTTTGAGCTACTGAGCATGTTACCTTATCTCTATATTTGCTGCATTATAGAGTATCTTATTCTGTACCAATATATATGCCCAATTATGTGCATGTAGTTTGTATTTTCTGTGCTTGTGAATACTACCTCAGTCTTAATTGTACTCTGTAATTTTACATGTATACAACTATATCCCCTTACCAGGAACACTAGAGGGGCCCACTCACCACGGGTTGGTGAATCTGTTTGTTTGTCCATCCACCTTTGTTTTTAATAAATTTTCACTTTTGCAATACAAGACGTTTGGTCGTAATTTTCCTCCTTAAATGGAGGCTAGATGGCAGAGGCTGGAGGACAGGGAGAGGAGAGCGGAGGCTGGAGGGCAGAGGACAGGGAGAGAAGAGCGGAGGCTGGAGGGCAGAGGACAGGGAGTGGAGAGCGGAGGCTGGAGGGCAGAGGAGAGGGAGAGGAGAGCGGAGGCTGGAGGGCAGAGGACAGGGAGAGGAGAGCGGAGGCTGGAGGGCAGAGGACAGGGAGAAGAGAGTGTAGGCTGAAGGGCAGAGGACAGGAGAGGACAGGGGAGGCTGGAGGGCAGAGGACAGGGGAGGCTGGAGGGCAGAGGACAGGGGAGGCTAGAGGGCAGAGGACAGGGGAGGCTGGAGGGCAGAGGACAGGGGAGGCTGGAGGGCAGAGGAGAGGGGAGGCTGGATGGGGCAGAGGACAGGGGAGACTGGAGGGGTTAGGGCACAGGGGAGAGGGGGCTGGAGCGGGCAGGGCATAGGGGAGAGGCGGCTGTAGCGGGCAGAGGCGGCTGTAGCGGGCAGGCAGCAGAGGCGGCTGGAGCGGGAGAGAGGAGGCGGCTGGGACAGAGGGGAACATTCCTGGCCGGAACGCTCCTCCACCGGTCCCTGTAGCCGGCCGGGGGGGTTATTATTAAACTATGCAAACAGTACAGAACAATTACTTACAAGTCAATGATGTAACTCAACAAAGCAAAGTTGAAAATCCTCTTGGTGTGGTTCAAGTCCCGACTCGAGTATGGCTTAATGAGGTTGGCACACATTTGGAACGCCTCATCCCCAACCACAACAAATGGCATTGGTGTTCCATCAGTGTTTGGAAGAGTTTGTGGCGGTGTAAAATTGAAATAGTTTCCATACAAACGTTGGCCCGTGCTGGAAGTGGATCCAAGTGCTTTAATTACTAAAAACAATTTTCGACTGTTCTGATGGCAATTGTGGACGCAGACTGTCGTTTTGTCGCCGTTGACGTTCGCTCATTTGGACGTTTCAATGACTCCCAAGACTCGGACACGGGCCACTGTCTGTGCACAGCACGAAGATGAAGACATGGTGGTACACTGTGCACAGCACGGAGCTGGGGACATGGTGGTACACCGTCTGTGCACAGCACGGAGCTGAGGACATCCCAGAAGAGGCACAATAACCACAGACAGGCGGCGGGAGAACATTGAGCCCCCCAAGGAGAACTACAAATCCCAGCACCCAACACACTGCCCAGAAACCATACAATAATGCCCGAACAGGCAGGAGAACTACAATTCCCAGCATGCCACACCCTGCCAACACAGGAAGGTGGAGGCTGCTGCATGGAGGCAGAGACACCTGGTACAGCCGCCACTATCACCACACACTGCCCCACTCCTCCTGCCCCCCTGTCCTCTTCTCCTGTCCCCCTGTTCCTGTCCTTCTGTCCCCCTGTCCTCTTCTCCTGTCCCCCTGTTCCTGTCCTTCTGCCCCCCTGTCCTCTTCTCCTCTGTATGCTGTATATAGCATATGGCCCATATCCCATATACTATATACAGCATTCATCTCCATGGAGCCACTTAGTGTACCTGTTAGGGACAGGGAGTCAGGACTCTCACTGGTTAAATTCAATGAATATCAGCCTCCCTCCAGGATCCAGAACAGTCGGAAGTGAAGTGCGGGCCGTACTGTGCGGCTGTGCGGGAAGTGACGTCACCGCACACAGGACCTATCATGAAGTGATCACCGCGGTCGGTCTGACAGGTCCTGCAGTGGCGCTTCTCCCAAGGAGGGAGAGGAATTGCTGCTGCCGCGTGCCGCCCCCACACAAGTGCCGCCTGTGGGGGCTTCCCCCCCCCGCTACGCCACTGAGCACAGCTGACACCCGACAGCACCACGGGACTCAATGACAGAATAGTGCCGAGGGTGTGCAGCCATGGGCGTACCCAGGATCAAAAATAGGGGGGCAAGCCATGGTTGTTACCGCCTCCTATGGTACTCTGTCACACCAGTCAGTCATATCCGGCCCGGTGCATTGTGGGGGCTGATCACATGTTCGGCCGGGCTCCGGCGCATGCCCAGTGCACATATTGAAGCTACCCGTACATGTCATAAACCCCCACAATGCACAGGACCGGATATGACGTTCTGGCCGGCAAGTCAGAGTACCACAGGAGACGGGAGTTTCAAAAAGAGGTGGAAACAACAGAAGGAACGCTGATGCCCTTTAAAGGGAACCTATACTGGACAACATGTGCTCATTACATACACATCATACATGTTTTTTACACAGAGACACAAGCCAACACATACACAGACAAAAGCCAAACACACACAGAGGCATAAGCCACATACACACAGACAAAATCCACACACAGGCAAGCAACAAGCTACACACAGACACAAGCCACACACACACACCACACACAGACACAAGCCCACACACACCGAGTCAAGCCACACACACAATCCACACATAAGCCACGCACACACACACAGACACAAAGTAACAGAGACAAATGCCACACAGACACATACACAGGCCACAGACACAAGCCACGGACACAGAGACACAAGCCACACACATAGTATGAGATTCAATGGCTAGCACACGATAGGTGTGGGGGTATGGTGCTAGTGAAGGAGGCTCGTAAGTCCCACATAAATATCTATTAGAATCACTGCACACATAAGCAAAAAAACTCCTTAAGTGTGTTGGTGAAATTTATTGAAACAAGTGCTTTTATAGTGATTGCGACAGAATGACGTTTCGTTCATTCAAGACCTTGATCACATAAGTCGCTGAAAAAAACGGAGATATATACAATCAGGTGCTGTTGTTACATAGATTACATATTTACATTATATTTACAGCATAAAATACTTGTAAAGTCTAGTATATCCATGTCTGACATCTGGTGATGCTCATAGGAGAAATGCCAAGACTATGGTAAATATGAGAGTATGACTATACAAGTACTGAGAGTGAGATAGGAGGGCACAGATAGTTGCATCATTATTCAAAGTCAATAGTCATGTGTGGAGAAGATATTGAAGCATAAAATAACAAGAGAACATGCCTACCCTTGAGCTATGTTGTGGTTCATGAAGGATGTGGTCCTTATGGTCAGTATAGGAACAGCGGGTATGCCTGGATAGAGGGATTTGTATGTTTAGATTAGAAGGGGAGAAGGAATTAATGATGGTGGAGGAATAGGGTGGTATAGTTACTTATCATGCATGGTGATAAGAGTTTGCTAAATATAAGTGCCTAATAGCCATAGTGTGTATTTAAAACCCCTTGTGATGTCATAGAACCTTCTAGAAAGATCTAGTTCAATCCCCATTGGTGAAAATGATAAAGTTATAGGCATTTACCCTTAGTAGTTCTGAACTGAGGGCTGTCCTGTACAGGGTAATGGTCACTAATGCCTTTAGATTAGCCAGGGTCAGAGCGGTCGCTCTATGTGGCTGTGGAGGTAAGTTGCATAAACATTAGCTTGTGTCAATGTGCAGAGAAAAATGTACTTAACTTAATTGACCAGGTCATCATGGCTCACTCACGGTGGTGGCACGGCGGTGGAGTGTGTTCACACTCAGTTGTAGCAAGGAGGAGTGACAAGGGGCGGTGTGTATCGCTCCTTTTTATTCTGTTCTGCCCATGTGACAGGAAATGATGATTGCTGGTCTCAGGACAGGATGTGACATCACCGCACATGCTCAGATGAAGTGTCAGGCTTATGGCGGCGGCCATGTTTTTGGTTGGTAGCTAGGTTTATAGAAGTCATGTGATCACATCGGGTCACATGACAGTGTGATGATATACCACATACTTTATCATAGTATAATCTTAAGGGCACTGTTGTTAAGAGGATAGCGGTTTATTAGGGATGTGACCCTTTAAAGGGAACCTATACTGGACAACATGTGCTCATTACATACACATCATACATGTTTTTTACACAGAGACACAAGCCACACACATATACACAGACAAAAGCCAAACACACACAGAGGCACAAGCCACATATACACACAGACAGACAAAATCCACACACAGGCAAGCAACAAGCTACACACATAGACACAAGCCACACACACACGCCACACACAGACACAAACCACACACAGACACAAGCCGCACACACGCCACACACAGACACAAGCCCACACACAGAGACACAAGCCACATACACACAATCCACAGACACAAGCCACAGACACAAGCCACACACACAGAGTCAAGCCACACACACAATCCACACATAAGCCACGCACACACAGACACACAAGTAACACAGAGACAAATGCCACACACAGACACATACACAGGCCACAGACACAAGCCACGGACACAGAGACACAAGCCACACACAGAGACGGAAGCCACACATACAGAGACACAAGCCACACACACAGAGACACAAGCCACACACACAGAGAGAGACACAAGTGACACAGACATAAGCCACACACAGCCACAAGCTACACATACAGACACAAGCCACACACAATCCACACACACAATCAAAACACACAAGCCAAGCACACACAGACACATACACAGGCCACACACACAGAGACACAAGCCACACACGCAGACACAAGCCACACACACAGACACAAGCCACAGACACATAATCCATGCACACACACAACACACAAATAAATGCCAAACACATGCACAGGCCACACACACAGACACAGAGACACAAGCCACAGAGACACATGCCACAGACACAGAGACACATGCCACAGACACATAGACAGATGCCACAGACACAGAGACACATGCCACACACGGAGACACAAGCCACACACAGACACAAGCCACAGACACACAATCCACGCACACACATAACACACAGATAAATGCCAAACACATGCACAGGCCACACACACAGACACATATACACACATATATACACACACATACACCCACACATCTACACACAGACACACATATTTATATACACATATACACACTGTACACACACACACCCGCACACACATATATACACAGACACACACACACATATACACACTGTACACACACATATATACACACACACATTTATATAAACATATACATACTGTACACACCCACACATATATATACACACAAATACACACTGTACACACACACCCACACACATATATACATAGACACACATTTATATACACGTATACATACTGTACACACCTATGTGGTGGCTTTCCTGCTCCCTTCTTGGGGGGGTCACCTGCCCCCCCTGCCCCACGCTGGGTACGCCCACGTGTGCAGCACAGCTGACACCCGACAGCGTTCCTTCCCCCCCCCCCCCCACCGAGAACTCAGTGCCAGAACAGCGCAGTGGGTGTGCACGCTACCTACCACCCTTCTGTCTGACAAGGGAACGGACCTTCCACTGGAGCCCCAGGGGCCCCCTAGCTGGTCGGGGCCCTGGTGCAGCTGCACCAGCTGTACCACGGTAGTTCCGCCCCTGCTGCTAGGTGCTATGTCAATCAGTATGTGGCTCTCCCTTGACAGGACTGCAATACTAGTAGAAATGTTTTAGGCTTGAGATTCAGCCAATGAGAAGACAGTTTTATTCCACCAATCGTGAAGTCCCCAATATTCTGCAATGAGGGCTGAGGGTATATAAGGTGACCTGTTGATTAACCAGAGAGAGTTTTGGAGATTCTGTCTAGTGCCCTCAGTCTAGGGATTTCAGTCCCGGCTAGAGGTGCACTACATTGGATACAGGCAGCTAATCTAGGATCTTCGGATCTGATTGGCCGGCCATAACCCAGGCCTAGGCATTTCGGTGCCGACCGAGGGGATCAGAACCTGGATTATAAGACCACAAGGACTTCAGCATCAAATGATCGGATTCGGCTGGGGATAACAAAGACTGCATAAGGACGCAACCCAGGTTGGGATGATCCAGTCACCTGCCTACAGACTTTGCTGTGTTATATTCTAGACCCTGGTGAGCCAGCAGAAGGGTGAGACTCTGTTGCCTGTTACATTGTTGTGTTTTGCTGGTTATGTGTTATATGCTGTTAACTGTTTGTGGATTCAATAAAGCCTTAATATTGTGGTTCCCTCACCCTGTGTTGTCTGAGTAGTGTTCCACCCATGGTTAAGGAGCTCGGGCTTTCACTTTGAGGATGGGCCCTGGTCCAGGCTGTCTTGCTAAAGGCGACGAGGCCTGCGGACGAGAGCACCCGCTGACGCCCGTGTCTCCACAGTAAGGCCCAAGCATTCTTGGGCGCCATGCTGAAAACGGCAGCCCACAGCCACCCCTGGAATTGGCGCATTCATCGCAGTGCCATTTCCAGGCGCTTTATCCAGGTCTTCCAGCTGCCCTGGTGGGGGGTGACACCCTGGGTAATAATGGGGTTAGTATCAGCTTTGTATTATCAGCTGGTACTAAGCCTGAAATTCATGGTGTCAAGCCAAATTAGACATGGCCACCAGAAATTTCTAGTAAACATAAAAAAAACACAACACAAGAGAAATCTTTTTTTTTAAATAAAAATAAAACACATTTAGGGACTCCATCTTTAATGAAAAAAAATCCTCGCTCCGACGTAATTCACGGGTCTTCTGTCTTCAGCTCTGCTTCAAATATGTCTGCTGACAGAGATGAGCAGGCACAGAATAACACTAGAACACAGCTGTAAATGACAGAAGCGATCTGTGGTACTTTCATGCCCAGCTTGTCCTGCCAGCCACTGGTGGTAGTACTTTATGATAGTACCACCAGTGGCTGGCACAACATGCTGGGCATGGGCATGAAAAATGTACTGCCAGCCTCTGTGGTGCTATCATGCTCACCCGGCATGTCCTGCCAGCTAGCAACTGGTGGTACTGCTAGCATGATAGTACCACCAGTGGCTGGAAGGACATGCTGGGCATGGGTATGAAAGTACCACAGAGGCTGGCAGGACATACTAGGCATGAATCATGCCAAGTATGTCCTGACAGCCTCTGTGGTAATTCCATGCCTATGCCCAGCATGTCCTTGCTAGCCATTGGTGGTAGTACTAGTGTGGAGCCCACTGGGATGGGGTACTTGGTACCGGACCGGGGTACTGCTGGGGATATCACGGCGGTCCTGGTCCGGACCATGTCCCGGGTTCTCACAAGTAAAAGGGGTATTTACAGGGATAGTTTGTCGTCTACCACCTGACCTACCTTCCCACCCACTTCCCTCTAAACCCTACCACCCCTTGCCCACCTAGAGTCCCGGGCTCCGGGTTGAGTGTTGTGCTCCTGTGGGTGTATGTGCTGTGAGGGTGTTTGTTGCACAAACTGTCTCCTATCTGCCTGGCTGCTGTTCCCTATGTGGCCCCCTGGTTGCAGGGGTGCCACACTAGAATGATAGTGCCACCAGTGACTGGCAGGATATGCTGGATTGGGCATGAAAATACCACAGAGGTTGCAGGACATATGTTCTGCCAGCCTCTGTGGAACTATCAAGCTCACCCGGCATGTCCTGCCAGCCGGCCACTGGTGGTAGTACTAGATGATCGTACCACCAGCGGCTGGCAGAACATGTTGGGCATGGGCATGAAAGTACCACAGAGGCTGGCAGGACATACTAGGCATGAATCATGCCAAGTATTTCCTGCCAGCCTCTGTGGTACTTTAATGTCCATGCCCAGCATGTCCTGCCAGCCGCTGGTGGTACTATCATGCATGCTCATCTGGCATGTCATGCCAGCCACCACTGGTGGTAGTATTAGCATGCTAGTACCACCAGTGGCTGCCAGGACATGCTGGTCATGCCTAGTATGTGTTGCCAGCCTCCGTGATACTATCATGCCCACCCAGTATGTCCTGCCAGCCACTGGTGGCGTGGTACTATCATGCTAGCATTACCACCAATGGCTGGCAGGACATGCTGGGTATGAGCATGAAAGTACCACAGAGGATGGCAGGACATACTAGGCATAAATCATGTCCTGCCAACGTATGTGGTACTATCATGCCCGCCCGGCATGTCCTGCCAGCCAGCCACTGGTGGTAGTACTAGATGATAGTATCACACCACCAGTGGACTGGCTGGCAGGACATGCTGGGTGGCCACGAAAGTACCTCAGAGACTGGCAGGACATACTAGTCATGAATCATGCCCATTGCCCAGTAGTATGTTGTGCCAGGCTCACCTAAGGCCAGGGTCCTAGTCACCACTGATATTCCCAGGGGCGTAGGGCAGGGCTTGGCCATTGGTACCCAGGGCCCACCGGAGGTTCTCACAATTCTCTGGTAGGCCAGACCCCGCCCTTTCACACAGTCACTCAACACACACTCACACTCACACACACCCAAAACACACATCTTTATACACACACTCTATCATACACCACCACACACTACCTCATACACACTCATACCCACACTCATGCACGCACGCACCACTCACACACACACTCACACATACACCTCATACACACACACTCACTCTTCATATACTACACACACCACACACACCTCATACACACACACACACACACACACTCACTAGTAACCATTTATGATTCTTGGATCTAGTTTTATCAAATAAATTTGAAATGACAAACCCCACTTGCCGCATCTGAGCACACGGAATCCATCTTTTGAGTGGTACTTGCCCTCCATTGTGTGACTGCCACCTACTCAGACACTTTCACCTATGAGAAGAGCTCTGTGGTAAAGGCGACACTGGAATGGTGAGGAATTAATGACAATGATTCACCATAAGCCGACAGTAAGGCGGGCCAGGGAACAATGGCCATTAATCTAGAGGCTCGGGAGGTGGACCAGGCGGAGAGGGCTGGCAGGAGGGAGGCACCGGCAGGTTCAGTGCCCACAGGTGCTCGTCACTACCAGTACGGACTGCAGCGCTCACACACGGCACACTGCCCTCAGCCGCAGTCACACAGGGACCGAGCTCTGCACATAGGCTCCATCAGCCCTCAGCAGACATGGGCAAGAGGATGAAGAAAGGCTGCGACTGCAAGAGAATCCTGAGGAACAACTGGCTGCTCATCACCACCGTGGTGGCCGTGGTCCTAGGTCAGTGCGCATCCATCTCCATGTTGGAGACGCTATCTCCAGGCGCTGCTCCATTCCTGGCGGGGATGAGGGGTTATCACTAGCAAATATTAGTGTGTAGCTTGGGTGGTGGTCGCTTCCAATACACCATGCATTGCTATGTGAGCCCTGCATTGGCCGAACGTGCAGGAGAATGCTAATAGTGCTGCAGAGGAGAAGGCTACAGCAGAGCGTCCATGTGTCATATACTGCACTATGGTGGGCCTGTGGCAGAGGGAAGACCTAGGAATCTGCACATAACAGTGTCATCAGTGCATATAGCAGTGTCACCAGCGCACAGTGTCACCAGTGCACATAGTGTCATCAGTGCATATAGCAGTGTCACCAGTGCACATAGTGTCATCAGTGCATATAGCAGTGTCATCAGTGCACATAGCAGTGTCACCAGTGCACATAGTGTCATCAGTGCATATAGCAGTGTCATCAGTGCACATAGCAGTGTCACCAGTGCACATAGTGTCATCAGTGCATATAGCAGTGTCATCAGTGCACATAGTGTCATCAGTGCATATAGCAGTGTCATCAGTGCACATAGTGTCATCAGTGCATATAGCAGTGTCATCAGTGCACATAGTGTCATCAGTGCATATAGCAGTGTCATCAGTGCACATAGTGTCATCAGTGCATATAGCAGTGTCATCAGTGCACATAGCAGTGTCACCAGTGCACATAGTGTCATCAGTGCATATAGCAGTGTCATCAGTGCACATAGTGTCATCAGTGCATATAGCAGTGTCACCAGTGCACATAGTGTCATCAGTGCACATAGTGTCATCAGTGCACATAGCAGTGTCACCAGTGCACATAGTGTCATCAGTGCATATAGCAGTGTCATCAGTGCACATAGCAGTGTCACCAGCGCACAGTGTCATCAGTGCATATAGCAGTGTCATCAGTGCACATAGCAGTGTCACCAGCGCACAGTGTCATCAGTGCATATAGCAGTGTCACCAGTGCACATAGCAGTGTCACCAGTGCACATAGTGTCATCAGTGCATATAGCAGTGTCACCAGCGCACAGTGTCATCAGTGCATATAGCAGTGTCACCAGTGCACATAGTGTCACCAGTGCACATAGTGTCATCAGTGCATATAGCAGTGTCATCAGTGCACATAGTGTCATCAGTGCATATAGCAGTGTCACCAGTGCATATAGCAGTGTCACCAGTGCACATAGTGTCATCAGTGCATATAGCAGTGTCACCAGTGCACATAGTGTCATCAGTGCATATAGCAGTGTCATCAGTGCACATAGTGTCATCAGTGCATATAGCAGTGTCACCAGTGCATATAGCAGTGTCACCAGTGCACATAGTGTCATCAGTGCATATAGCAGTGTCATCAGTGCACATAGTGTCACCAGTGCACATAGTGTCATCAGTGCATATACCGTAGCAGTGTCACCAGTGCACATAGTGTCATCAATGCATATAGCAGTGTCACCAGTGCACATAGTGTCATCAGTGCATATAGCAGTGTCATCAGTGCACATAGTGTCACCAGTGCACATAGTGTCATCAGTGCATATACCGTAGCAGTGTCACCAGTGCACATAGTGTCATCAGTGCATATAGCAGTGTCACCAGTGCACATAGTGTCATCAGTGCATATAGCAGTGTCACCAGTGCATATAGCAGTTTCACAAGTCCACATAGCAGTGTTATCAGTGCATATAGCAGTGTCAGCAGTGCACATAGTGTCATCAGTGCATATAGCAGTGTCACCAGTGCATATAGCAGTGTCACCAGTGGACATAGCAGTGTCATCAGTGCATATAGCAGTGTCAGCAGTGCACATAGTGTCATCAGTGCATATAGTGTCATCAGTGCATATAGCAGTGTCACCAGTGCACAGTGTCATCAGTGCATATAGCAGTGTCACCAGTGCACATAGTGTCATCGGTGCATATAGCAGTGTCACCAGTGGACATAGTGTCATCAGTGCATATAGCAGTGTCACCAGTGCACATAGTGTCATCAGTGCATATAGCAGTGTCGCCAGTGCACATAGTGTCATCAGTGCATATAGCAGTGTCACCAGTGGACATAGTGTCATCAGTGCATATAGCAGTGTCACCAGTGCACATAGTGTCATCAGTGCATATAGCAGTGTCACCAGTGGACATAGCCGTTTCATCAGTGCATATAGCAGTGTCAAAAAGTGCATATAGCAGTGTCACCAGTGCACATAGTGTCATCAGTGCATATAGCAGTATCACCAGTGCACATAGCAGTGTCATCAGTGCATATAGCAGTGTCAAAAAGTGCATTGCTCAATATCCCAGACCACTCCCAAAACCTCCCACAGCCCTCCCCCAGCCATTTAAATCAGATCCGATAAAAGATCGGATGGCATCTGATGGCATCCGATTTTGCGCATCCGATGCTGTCCGATTTTCATCGGACAGCATCGGATTTAACAAAATCGTAATGTGAAAGTAGCCTTAGGTGCAAAGGCATACAAAACGGAGAACAAAGTTGCCATTTTCAATGGACATGAATAACAACAGAAACTTGTTTATGTTTGTTCATTTTGTTTTTTTACATTTCCTGTCAAGTACCCCCCCCCCCAATACGCCTCTCCCAGGGAGCAGGTGAGTGTTGAATGCATTGCTGGTCACACTGATGCTGTAGTTGTGTTCAAGCTACTGTTGATTCTTATGAGCAGAAAAGCATAACTGATAGAAAAGGACGCAGAAAAGATACACACTATAAAATAATGGATACTTCTACCATAAAAAGAAGAATTAGATCACGAGCAGGAAAGTCTATCTTCAAGTTACGAGTTAAATCCTTACAACTCCAAGGGTCCCAGCTTTAGTGGTCCTCACTAGTTAGTGAGTACTCAAAGAGGTGATCAGACACCAACACATATGAGGACAGGGATCGGCTGCAGTGGTCACACTAATTTTAGGCTAGGTCAACGCTGCAGGCGAGAAATTTCAATTTTTTATTTTAGTAAATTTCCTGCTATTAAGCTAATTATTTTTCAGACAACCATGTAAAGTACCATCACATGGTATGCCAAAACATACCGACACACTGTATACTAAATAGTATGTCAATATATACTAGCCAGCAGAAGGTTATTCTGGGGGAACTTAGGGTACCGTCACACTTGGCAACGCACCAGCGATCCCGACAACGATACGACCTGGTAGGGATCGCTGGTGCGTCGCTATGTGGTTGCTGCTGAGATGTCAAACAATCAGATCTCACCAGCGACGCAGCAACGGTCCCTGTCAAACAGACTGATGCATGCTGCCCAGCGGGACCCCAACGATCAAAAAATGGTCCAGGCAACTCTGATACGATCAGCGATCTCACAGCAGGGGCCTGGTCGCTGCTAAGTGTCAAACATAGCGAGATGCTGCAAAAAATAAGAGGGTGGGGGACAAGAGGCGCAATAGTGACCTATCACTAGTGACACTAGAAAGAGTGATGCTGAGGAGCCACTCACCTGATTCAGTTGTGGGCCCCACAACTGGTTTGAAGGCGTTTTGAGAAGAATCTCTCAGCTGCTGCAGGACCTCCACCAACTACTGACCAGTAGTGAAATTCAAGGAGATGATGGGAGTACAGGTGTGACACGGTCCGCGCTGCTCCAATGTAAAAACTCACCAAAAGAGTCACAAAGTCATCAGTAGGTTTTATCTTTTTAATCTTCCTTCCTCCTACGCGTTTCGGCGCCCCACCTGGCACCTTCCTCAGGGATATTCCTGAGGAAGGTGCCAGGTGGGGCGCCGAAATGCGTAGGAGGAAGGAGGATTAAAAAGATAAAACCTACTGATGACTTTGTGACTCTTTTGGTGAGTTTTTACATTGGAGCAGCGCGGACCGTGTCACACCTGTACTCCCATCATCTCCTTAAACATACCGAGATTGCTGGCGAGGTTGCTGTTGCATCACCAAACTTGTGACTCAGCAGCAATCTCGCTAGCGATCTCGCTTAGTGTGACGGGGGCTTTAGAGCCCTATGGACTTATTTGGCATACACATCTGGAAATTTCATGGCATATACAGATGTAGCAAAGTTATCATGACTCAAAGTGCACTATGTTGGTTTGGTGTTACAGTAGGTTAGCTTAACATTACACAAGCTATTAACTGATGTCAAGTTAGATGTTGAATTACAGTATATTTTTTGGTCCATGATTTCCCGATGCTGTGTTATCTGAGAAAGGCGGCCGTCACACGCTTGAATTTAAAGCACGATATCGCTTAAGTGATCTCCTTTTTGATATCGCTTAAGCGATCTCCTTTTTGATATCGCTTAAGCGATATCGTTTGTGCATCGCTGCGTGCAATCAAGCGATTTTACAATGTAAAATCGCTTGATCGTGACATCGCAGATTTGTGAGCCGGAGCTCATATCAAGCGATAATCGCTTAATCAATCTGCCTCATCGTGGTGTGTGACACCACGATGATCCATCTCCCAGCGGCAGAGCCTATGCTGGGAAATGGTATCTATGGTAAACGTCTGGTTACTAAGCGCCGCGCGGCGCCTAGTAACCCGATGTGTACCATAGTTACCAACGATCTCGCTGGTCCACATCGCTGATGAGTCTGTCTGTGTGACAGCTCACCAGCGATGTGAAGGATATTGTTAGCGATCGCGCGTGCACGTGATCGCTAACAATATCGCTAACGATATTGAAGCGTGTGACGGCCGCCTTAGGGTAATGGTGCATTTAGATGGGCGGATCTTGGCCCATTAACTAGCACTGATCGATTATTTGGAAGTCGATTGATATTAACTTACTAGTCTGTTTACATGAGCCAACGAAAACTGATGTGAACAGAAGGTGTATTAACCCCTTTAAGCTCCATGATAGATATAGGTATCAAACATATCAGAAGCAGAGCCCACTCCACAGAGGGCAGATGTCAGATATATTATATAGTTGCCATCTGTCCCTAACATTGAAAATTTTCACATCCACTGATCGCTACTGTTTAAACAAGGCCATGGAATCAGTAAGGCAGACCTCCAACTCCTACGCCTCAATTTCCCTGACTGTCTCGATCATACATGGCTCATGTTTAAGTGATAAATTTATTGTAGTACAACATGAACATCAAGCTCTTAATCGTTATTGTGATACAACTAGATGGGTGCCCGATGCTGTAGCATCGGGAGGGCAGCTGTCTCTCACCCCCTGTGTACTCTCCTTAAAGTCTGCTTTCTCTGATCCCCCTGTGGGCTGTATTCTCCCCTCTGTGCTCACTCTTTTGACTTGTATCCTCCCCTCATGTGCTCTCTCTTTTCAGCCGTCTTTCCCTGTGTGCTCTCTCCCCTTGTGTTGGGTTTCTCTCCCCCTGTGCTGTCTTCTCCCCCGTGCTCTTTTCTTTGAGCTTTCTTCCTCCTATGTGATGTTTGTCTACCTCATGCTATCTTCTCCACTCGTGTGCTCTCTCTCATCCGAGCTGTCTCCACCATATGTGCTCTCTCCCATCTGTGCACTCGCGCTGTCCCCTTTGTGCTCTCTCTTCCCCCTTTGTACTTCCTCTTCCTCCTGTGCACTGTCTTTGTACCCCTGTCTGCTGTCTTTGCCCCCCGTGTGCTGTCTTTTTCCCCCATTTCCTCTCCCCCCGTGTGCTGTCTCAAGAAGTCGCTGTGTTTCAAAATGTGGAAGAACTTTTGTCTAGAGAAGAATCTGTACCTTTTGTTAGATCAGCTCAGTGGTCTTCTGGTCTTTTTTTATTTCAATGTCATATAAGAGTTTTTGATAATGGTATGGCCTGGCTATAGTAAATGCCAGAGCACAGACTCAAATGCTCACAGTTTGATGTCTGAAGGTGAGGTTTACAGTATGGACAGGAGTTATATCCCTCTAAGGCTGCTTTCACGTCAGGATTTTTGCTGATTTGGGACAGATCCAGCAGATTTTGCGCACCTGCCGCGTAATGGCTGACTTGCGGCAAACACCACTCATTCTCTATGGGACTTGCATTCAGTTAAGCGGTTCTGACGATCGCGGCAGATCCGGCAGCTTTGCCGCATCTGCTTCGTAACAGCTGACTTGAGGCAAGCCCCATTCTTTCTCTATGGGACTTGCAGTCAGGTGCGGCAAGTGCAGTTATGCCGGATCTGGCAGATCCAGCACTTGCAGCGAAGGAAAAAAAACACTGCTAGAAGAGGTTTTTTTTTTGCATGTCCGCAAGTGCCGGATCCGGCATAACCACATTTGCCGCACCTGACCGCAAGTCCCAAAGAGAATGAATAGGGCTTGCCACAGGCAGAAACCACTGATCTTAAAGCAGCTTTATATTGGACAATTTTATTTAATCAGCAATCACTTTTATGATGCCTGATATTTATTTTGAGGTAGTCTGGTCTCTCACTTCAGGTGAGATTGTTTCCCCAGGTTTTCTTCTGTGGTAGTTTGCAGGAGTGAAATAGTTAGGCTGGAGGCACACTGTCATGCATCAAACACGGAGTGTGTTTGATGCATGACAGTGATGTCAGTGTTGTGTGTGTTTCCTGTGAGTGTGGTGCAACTGTGATGTGTGGGGGTGAGTGTGCATGGCTGTATGCATGTCAATGTGCTGTAAAGTGTGCTGTGTGAGTGTGTGTGGTGCGTGTAAGTGTAATGCTGTCCAGGTTCTGAAATTTGCCGGTTTGTCGGTACAGTAACCAATCATCTTGCACTGCTGTTACAGCAGTGGTGCAAGATGATTAGTAAAAACACAGCATATGTTAAAATTTTAAAAATCGCAGGGTTTTGCTGCACATTAACCCCATCTGCAGCCTCTGTGCTGTATGTCTGCAGATGCTGCTAATAAGCCGGTGTCTGAAGGGTTAACCCGCTGTTTGTGTCGTGCCAGCATGTGTCCAGGGAGTGTCCACACTCCTTGGACACATTTGGACATCACACACTGGGTGTGAATGGGTTAATATATGTTTTAACTCAAAACCGCTAATTGTCAGGGCAGAGAAATTAACATTAAATGTCGGCGGCTCCTGAGTTCAGGAGCTGTCAGCGTTACTGTACCTAAATTGCGTACAGTACATGCTTGGCAGAGTCCTGAAGTCAGGAGCTGTCCGAGGTACTGTATGCTAATTGCGTACAGTACCAGCAGCTGTGCTAATGAAAGTCAGGAGCTGTCCCTGCTGGCACGGTCCTGAAATCTCAGCAGGGGACAGCTCCAGGTGCTGAAGTTTAGCAGCGCTCGCTGCTAAACTCCAGCAGCCGGCGTCCGACTCCTGGATCTGATTTTTTGTCGGATCTGGCGCGATCCAGTGCCATAGACTCCCATGTTAGGGGGTGCCAGATCGTCCTGGATCCTCCCGGATCACAGCAGTGCAAGATGATTGGTTACTGTATCGGCAAATTCAAACTCCGTGGCTTTGAAGCAATCTTTACAGCACACACATGACCTATCTCACCGTGTGCTGTATGGGTGCGAGATTTTCTCGCACTCATAGACTTTGATTGTCCACTCGCGTGGGTAAATCGTGTACAATCGCAGCACACGCATTTCCCTCACAATGCGAGTGTAATGCGAGGAACTCGCACTAATGGACCAGTATCATTTAATGATACTGGTCCGAGTGCAATGCGAGTCTCCCTCACATTACACTCACGCGAGGAACACGGACAGTGTGTCTTCAGCCTAATAATGAGGGTCTGCCTCCCCTGCTTTAGTTCAACAGCCTGTTCACATAGGCTGATAATTGGGAACAAATATTCTTAGGATTTACGAATGATTGTTCACTGATTTTCAGCCCATCCAAATGCACCTTAAACACTTCTACTTCTTGTATGCTGAATCGTGCCCGCCAAAGTATGAACAGAGCCTTACTCTCATGCAGCATGTTTTGCAGCATTTATTTAGTGTGATTTTTCAAGCTAATATGCTGCTTTTTACAGTACCTGCCAAAGCTATAGGATTTCTGTAATCTCATGCACATCCTTGTTTTTTTCCTGCACTTTTTTTTTTTTTTTTTTTTAATCTTCAGCATTTCAATTCTTTCACCGATTTGCGGCCTTCTTTCAACAATTGAAAGCAATGTGAAAGTGCAAAAAACTGTGAAAAGCAGCAAGGAAGTTTTGCTTAATTTTTGCAGCATTTATGCTGCATTTTTGGTGAATAAAATTAACGTTATATAAAATATGTACTGTAGACAAATCACACATGTAGTCCACACCAAGAAAACACACTGCAAAACAGGCATTTAAACATAGCATTTTACTGCCACGAGAGCAGGTTTTGGGTGCAGAAAAAACGCTGCAAAAACACTGCTTGTGAACATAGCCTTAAAGTAATGCTTCAAGGTTATATAAGGTTGTATATAGTGATACAATTCTTATTGCACCTTTGTCTATGTTTACACACATTGGTTTATTTGTTTTTCTCCAAAAACTGCTGTTTTGGCAGTAAAAACATCCATTTTGCAGTGTTTTCTCTGCGTTTTTGCTGCATTTTCTGCAGCAATATTTGAGTGTGGATTACATGTGTGCTTTGTAAAGTACAGTTTAAAGCAAATATGTCAGCAGCCAATAGAATGGCTTGTGTTTTGCTTGTGTCTAGTTTGAATGATATCACACACTATAAAATTCACTGACAAATGAGAAGCAATTCTATGTGGTGCAGAAATGAAGAACAAAATATTAATTTGGGGGGTTTGTTTCAATGAGATTCCCTTTTCAGGATAATGTCTAAGGCTAGGGTCATATTTAGATGGCACATTGCGATTACCGCATCCAGATCCGGATGCGGTAATTTCATGTGCCTTCAGACACATTTTGCCTTCAAAATGTGTCCCTAAACCCGCATCCGGTAACCAGATTGCTCATAATGTGCAATCCGGTTGCCGGATGCGTTGTTCATCCCTGCAGCTGAGGGGATAAACAAAGGGTTAATGTTAATATTATATGTGGGCAACAAGTCTCCAGGGAGTGTCCACCCTCCCTAGAGACATGTAGTCCACATAGTGCGGCATGTTTGGGGTTAAATTGCTTTATTACAGTATTGCCGGCTTTTGTCGGCTTTTACTATTTTGTCAGTGACAGCCGGCGGCTCCTCCGCTATAAGGAGAAGTTACAGTACGCAATGTGCGTAAGCACAGTGCAGGGCAGCATCCTCAATAAGGAGCTGACCCTGTTTGCCTACGCAAATTGCGTACTGTACCCGCCGCTATCCATGGTGCTGAAAGCTTTAACATTAGGTCTATGGCGGTGCGCTGCCCATAGAACTAATGTTAAAGCTTTCCGCACCATGGATAGCGACGGGTACAGTACGCAATTTGCGTAAGCAGCAGGGTCAGCTCCTTATTGAGGATTGATGCCTCGGGTCGGTACGAGTTTGTAGACACCCAACATGTATAGCTTTACTGGTATCTAGGTGGGGAAAAAAAATTCAGAAGTTTGAAAATCAAAAAAAAAACTGACTTTTTGCGCAATGTTCTGCGACCCGTAGCATTCTCATTTTTCAGGATCTGGGGCTGTTTGATACCATTTCCAAAAAAACCTGAATTTTGGCATTTGGACCATTTTTTTCTTTATGGAATTTAGGGTTCTCATTAACGGATTTAATACGATGATAGATCGGGCGATTCTGAACACAGCGATACCAAATATGTGTATTTTTTTTTAATACTTTTATTATGATTGGGGGAAAAGGGGGGTGATTTGAACTTTTATATATTTTTTTTTACAGGTTTTTAAAAACTTTATTTTTTTATTAATTCTTATTTTTACACTGCCCCATAGAGAGGCACCCTGCTGCACAGGCTGATCGCTTCTGGGAGTTACCGATGAGTTGCAGCTCATCAGTATCTCCCAGAATTGCGGACTGGCTGTGGTTGGCAGTGCTCTCTGACAGCATCCGGGGTCTAGCCAGGACCCCGGGCTATCACGTGACCGCCAGAGATCCCACGATATTACTGCGGGATCTCCGGAGCAGGCAGGGAACAGCGTGTTCCCCGTCGAGGCCGCCTTGGATCCCGCTGTCAGTGATTGACAGCGGGATCCAAGGAATTAACAGCGCCGATCGGATCCCGGTTCCGATCGGTGCTGTTACCCTGACATCTCAGCTGATGAGATCAGCTGAGATGTCGGGTGTTTGATGTGAGCGCCACGCCGGAGCTCACATCAAACCCCCCTTACCGGCCCATGACGTTGTACATTGTCATAGGTCGGGAAGGGGTTAATGTTTAAAACCGGATCAGGATCTGAAAACACCACCGCAAATGTGACTCTAGGGTAAGTAACTTTGTTCTTTTGGTCAGCAGGTTAAGTTCTTTGGGTCAGTATGGTTATGTTAATTCCAAATTTATAATTTTATATTTTTTTATTTTACTGCAAACTTGATTTTTCTCAGTAATGAGAGTTGTGTGAGAGATTGTATGAGGGTTTGAACTTTGTGAGACAAGATGTAGTTTTTAGGCAAAAAAACAAAACATAAGCAATGCAACCATTTTAGAGGCATTCTTCATAAGAGATAAGTATTCTGCAGCATTGCAATCTATTGTAAAATTAATGATCTTCTAGTAGGGGGCTGTCTCCTGAACAAAGTACATTCTAATCGATAGATCTTGGAGTGATAATAATTTCCAAAATTGGATGTGTTTAATAAATGTTCCTGTGCTGAGATAATCCTATACATGTGTCCCTGCTATGTATTATGTAATGGCTGTGCCTGACCGTACAAGGGCGTGGTCTGATCATACCACATCTCCTGTGCTGAGATAATCTTATAAATGTGCCCCTGCTATGTACTGTGTAATGGCTGTGCCTGACCGTACAGGGGCATGGTCTGATCATACCACATCTCCTGTCCTAAGATAACCTTATAAATGTGCCCCTGCTATGTACTGTGCAATAGATGTTTCTGACCATACAGAGACATGCTCTGATCATACCACATCTCCAATCTCACAGGGTCACCCACCCAGTTCCTCGACCATTTCGGTGCGTGGCTGCCATATTTCATGTCCTCAGAATTACCAACCCTCATTCTGGGAGACTTGAACATCCCCATAAACAGCCCAATCTCCTAATCTGCATCGCAGCTCCTATCTCTAACCACATCTCATGACCTCTCTCAGCTCTCAACCTCTGAGACACACAAGGAAGGTAACACCCTTGACCTGATCTTTGTCCAGCTCTGCTCAGCCTCCTTAGATAATTCACCTCTTTCACTCTCTGACCACAACATTCTCTCCTTCACACTCACAAACCATCGCCCACCCCAGCACAGTGCGACCTATCACACATTCAGAAATCTACAGGCCATTAACCCTCATTACATTCGCACACTCCCTACACTCATCACTGTCCCCAATCTCCTCATTCTCCTGTCCCGATCTTTGTAATGGTCATGTCTGACCGTACAGGGACATGGTCTGATCATACCACATCTCCTGTGCTGAGATAATCTTATATATGTGTCCCTGCTATGTGCTGTGTAATGGATGTGTCTGACCATACAGGGACATAATCTCATCATATCACATCTCCTGTGCTGAGATAATCTTATATATGTGTCCCTGCTATGTACTGTGTAAAATGGATGTGTCTTACCGTCAGGGACATGGTCTGATCATACCACATCTCCTGTGCTGAGATAATCTTGTATATGTGTCCCTGCTATGTACTGTGTAATGGCCATGTCTGACCATACAGGAACATACAAAGTAAAGGACTGCGCCTCACATGTTGATGTCAACTTCAGATTTACCTTGATATACATTATGAGTTCAGCATTATTATATGATCAACTGGGATGTTTTTAATGATAGTTGGAGCTATGTATTAGATTGATTGTTTGATACACTAAGTGATTGGTCAGTATAATCATGTGGGTGGGGTTTTTCACTATATAAGTGTGCTACTTGTATGGTATAGTGAGCTTGATAAAGACCGCACAGGAGTCGAAACGTCGCTTGTATGGACTTGGAATAAAGAAACTTGAAGTTGACATCAACATGTGTGTCGCTTTCCTTTCCTTTGTGTGAGACTTGATGCAGGGGGACTCACTGGATATGACGTGCACCTTACGGATTGGGTAATGTAAGGAAACCCAGCTGAATCCAGCTAAGTTCACTTGGTGCTGTGTCCCCTGTTGTATTGCTGTACAGGAACATGGTGTGATCATACCACATCTCATGTGCTGAGATAATCTCATATATGTGTCCCTGCTATCTACTGTGCAATAGATGTGTCTGACTGTACAGGAACATGGTGTGATCATACCACATCTCATGTGCTGAGATAATCTCATATATGTGTCCCTGCTATCTACTGTGTAATGGCTGTGTCTGACCGTATAAGGACATACTTTTCACCAGCCTATTGGTTGTGCGCATCCTTATACAGAGGCTATTTTTCTCTCTTCTACATAGTTAATTCGCTTCTGTGTTGCTGCACCCATCACTAACTCAACCAGGCAATGCGCCCTCAACTCCCTTCCTGACCGTACAAGGACATGGTCTGATCATTCCACATCTCCTGTGCTGTGATAATCTTATATATGTGACCCTGCTATGTACTGTGTAATGGATGTGTCTGACCTTACAGGGATATGGCCTGATCATACCACATCTCCTGTGCTGGGATAATCTTATATATGTGTCTCTGCTATGTACAGTGTAATGGATGTGTCTGACCATACAGGAACATGGTTTGATCATACCACATCTCCTCACTGGGATGAAGTATAAGTGGGTATGCTGACTGCACAGCAGGTACTCCCAGATAGTTTTTTCTATGAGGTACACAGTACCCTGCCTGTGTTTCAGTCACGTGTCCTATGAGCTCATATAAATCAAGTGTGTGCCAGAGCTTGTATGCCACTGATTTGAAAACAAAAGCACAGAAACCAAAAGAATTGCCACCTTACTGCTTTCCAAGAAGCTAAAAGGGATCCTGTCACCCCCAAACCACCTCCTAAGCTATTAAAAGCTGTCCCTAGAGCATAGTAACACTTACCCTACACTCCTTTTAGCTCCTAAATGCATATATTGAAACTGAATATAAACGTTATAAAAGTACCTCATTACTGATGTTAATGAGTGACTATGGTAACTGGTTAATGAGTGACTATGGTAACTGGTTAATGAGTGACTATGGTAATGTTGACTGCATGCGCAGTGCGGGACTTGAAGCTCTAACAGCGGCGCGGGTGTAAATACGTCACCCGGCGCCGGAAATGACGCGAATCGCGTCATACAGCCCCCACACAGCAGCGGTCCGGAATAGGAGAGCGGGGAGGCGCGCATTTGAATGTATGATGAAGATCACGCCTATTCAGGCGTGATATTATGAAGAGGGACAGCCTGGCTGGGTGACTATGAATACCATAGTCACTCATTAACATCAGTAATGAGGTACTTTTATAACGTTTATATTCAGTTTCAATATATGCAATTAGGAGCTAAAAGGAGTGTAGGGTAAGTGTTACTATGCTCTAGGGACAGCTTTTAATAGCTTAGGAGGTGGTTTGGGGGTGACAGGATCCCTTTAAAATAAAAAAAAATTGTAGAATTCTTAGGCGGCCGTCACACGCTTCAATATCTTGAACGATATTGTAAGCGATCACATGCACGCGCGATCGCTTACAATATCGTTCACATCGCTGGTGAGCTGTCACACAGGCAGACTCACCAGCGATGTGGAGCAGCGAGATCGCTGGTAACTATGGTACACATCGGGTTACTAGGCGCCGCGCGGCGCTTAGTAACCCGACGTGTACCATAGTTACCATCTCCCAGCATAGGCTCTGCGCTGGGAGATCGTTCATCGTGGTGTCATACACCACGATGAAGCAGATTGCTACATCGTTCATCGCTAGATATGAGCTCCTGCTCTCATATCTGCGATGTCACGATCAAGCAATTTTACATTGTAAAATCGCTTGATCGCACGTAACGATATCGCTTAAGCGATCAAAAAGCAGATCGCTTAAACGATATCGTTTAAGATATTGCAGCGTGTGACGGCCGCCTTAGAGTGATTCTTAATACCATAGTTGGCATGAAGATATAGTATTTGTACTAAATTATAACATTGTTTCAAAGTATCATTGGTGTTAAATGTAGAGTAGATCAACAGTATTATACAGTAGTGTTCAAAATAATAGCAGTCCAATAACTATCCAGATTATTCACTGTTATTCACTGGTATAAATTATATTACCACATACTAAATAATTTACCAGTTGTTGCAGTAGATTCTTAAGGTGCCTTCACACTGCGGTGTGATCCGGTCCGGGGCTGTCAGGGATGAACCTGACAGCTCTGGACTGGATCAGCACACAGAACCGGAGGGCTAATATGCCCTCCGGTCCGGTGTGCAGCCGCACGAAGCTGCAGCCGCTGATAGGTTAGAACCACGGCGCCCCGGTCCTGACCTATCAGCAGCGGGAGCTGCATGCGGCTGCACACCGGACTGGAGGGCATATTAGCCCTCCGATTCTGTGTGCTGATCCAGTCCAGGGCTGTCAGGTTCATCCCTGACAACTCCGGACCGGATCACACCGCAGTGTGAAGGCACCCTTAGAAAACCAGCAGACTCAGCATTCGTGATCCGTATGGTTTTGAATCTGTGTATTTGAATTAGTAATTGAAAGGGGTGTGCTCAAAATAATAGCAGTGTGGAGTTCAATTAGTGAGGTCAATCATTCTGTGAAGAAACAGGTGTGAATCAGGTGGCCTTTATTTAAGAGTGAAGCCCGCCCATGTTGTACATGCTTTTCTCCTTGAAAGCCTAAAGGTACTGTCAGACGCTAGGATATAGGTGAATGAGATCGTTAGCTATGTCACGTGACCGCGATCCTTCCGACATCGTTAGTGCGATGTCACATGCAAGGATATCGTTAACAATCTTAAATTTGGCAACGCGCCAACTACCGTATATACTCGTGTATAAGCCGACTTTTTCAGCCCAAAAATTGGGCTGAAAAGTCCCCCCTCGGCTTATACACGAGTATATACTTTTGTGCTGAGGTGGGGGCTGTGTCCGGGAGCAGGAGGAGGCAGGAGGAGGTGGGGGAAGGCTATAATATGAGCGGCTCGTGACGTGGAGCCGCTCATAACTTATTCATGATATGCCCTGCTCCCCCCGCCCATCCGCGGGGGGAGCAGGGCATGTCGTCTTACAGCCCCCCAGCACGGGGTATACAGCCCCCCCCCCCCCCATCCCTCACAGTATACAGGCGCCCCCCTCCATGCAGCCGCTGCTTAGTGTACAATAAATATAGTGTTATTATCCCTCACCAGCCCGGTCTCCGTGCATCCTCCCTCCTCCCTTTGTGTCATGTGACCGGGGCTCACAGCGATGACGTCACCGGCCGGTCACATGACACGCAGCCTCGCAGGGAGGAGGGAGGATGCACGGAGATCGGGCTGGTGAGGGATAATAACACTATATTTATTGTACACTAAGCAGCGGCAGCATGGAGGGGGGCGCCTGTATACTGTGAGGGATGGGGGGGCCTGTATACTGTGAGGGATGAGGGGGCCTGTATACTGTGAGGGATGGGGGGGGGGCCTGTATACTGTGAGGGATGAGGGGGCCTGTATACTGTAAGGGATGAGGGGGCCTGTATACTGTAAGGGATGAGGGGGCCTGTATACTGTGAGGGATGGGGGGGGCCTGTATACTGTGAGGGATGGGGGGGGCCTGTATACTGTGAGGGATGAGGGGGCCTGTATACTGTAAGGGATGAGGGGGCCTGTATACTGTGAGGGATGGGGGGGGGCCTGTATACTGTGAGGGATGGGGGGGGGGGCCTGTATACTGTGAGGGATGAGGGGGCCTGTATACTGTAAGGGATGGGGGGGCCTGTATACTGTAAGGGATGAGGGGGCCTGTATACTGTAAGGGATGAGGGGGCCTGTATACTGTGAGGGATGGGGGGGCCTGTATACTGTGAGGGATGGGGGGGCCTGTATACTGTGAGGGATGGGGGCGCCTGTATACTGTGAGGGATGAGGGGGCCTGTATACTGTGAGGGATGGGGGGGGGCCTGTATACTGTGAGGGATGGGGGGGGCCTGTATACTGTGAGGAATGGGGGGGGGCCTGTATACTGTGAGGGATGGGGGGGGCCTGTATACCCCGTGCCTGGGGGCCTGTATACCCCGTGCCTGGGGGCCTGTATGCCCCGTGCCTGGGGGCCTGTATGCCCCGTGCCTGGGGGCCTGTATGCCCCGTGCCTGGGGGCCTGTATGCCCCGTGCCTGGGGGCCTGTATGCCCCGTGCCTGGGGGCCTGTATGCCCCGTGCCTGGGGGCCTGTATGCCCCGTGCCTGGGGGCCTGTATGCCCCGTGCCTGGGGGCCTGTATGCCCCGTGCCTGGGGGCCTGTATACCCCGTGCCTGGGGGCCTGTATGCCCCGTGCCTGGGGGCCTGTATGCCCCGTGCCTGGGGGCCTGTATTCCCCGTGCCTGGGGGCCTGTATACCCCGTGCTGGGATCTGTATACCTGTGCTGGAGTCCACCCTCGGCTTATACACGAGTCAATAGATTTTCCCAGGTTTTGGGGGCAAAAGTAGGGGGGTCGGCTTATACACGGGTCGGCTTATACACGAGTATATACGGTACTTGGAGAAGAACTCTTGAACAATGTTATGAAATGGCAGGAATAGGAGAATTATGAACGACATCGTTCAAAAAGGTTTCACACTGAACGATGTTGCTGCTTCACAGAATGTTAATTGGATGATGAATGATAGATTTGAGGTCAGGATCTCAAGTTTTTGCTGAACGTTCCAACGATTTTATCTTCCAACATCGTTCGTTTACACGCAACGACGCACAAACGATATCATTTGAACGATCACAAATCCGTGTCGTTTAAACGATATCGTTAACAAGATCCTAGCGTGTGGAGTGGCCTTTAGGCTGGCTTCACATCACGATTTTTGCACATCCGTGGTGATCCTTGAACAGGGACCCGACCCATGACGTTGTACAATGTCATGGGTCGGGAAGGGGTTAATCCAATAGAACATTTGTAGGGTGACATCAAAAATGCCATTTCTGAGGCAAAGCCAACAAATGCAAATAATTTATATAGTCAAAGAATCTCGGGCTGGAATAATAATTAACAGGTAAAAGAAGTTGGTTGACTCTATGAAACATAGATGTGAAGCAGTTCTAAAAAATGTTAGGTCCACTTTAGGCGGCCGTCACACGCAACGATTTTAAGCCGATATCGTTTAAGCGATCTCCTTTTTGATCGCTTAAGCGATATCGTTTTGGCATCGTTGCATGTAATCAAGCGATTTTACTATGTAAAATCGCTTGATCGTGACATCGCAGATCTGAGCTCCGGAGCTCAGATCTAGCGATGAACGATGTCACGATCTGCTTCATCGTGGTGTATGACACCACGATGAACCATCTCCCAGCGGCAGAGCCTATGCTGGGAGATGGTAACTATGGTACACGTCGGGTTACTAAGCGACGCGCGGAGCCTAGTAACCCGATGTGTACCATAGTAACCAGCGAGATCGCTGCTCCACATCGCTGGTGAGTCTGTCTGTGTGACATCTCACCAGCGATGTGAGCGATATTGTAAGCGATCGTGCGTGCACGTGATCGCTTACAATATCGCTAGCGAGATCGTAGCGTGTGACGGCCGCCTTACACACACCAACTTATCTGTCCAACTTCTGACCAACCTGCTGGTTGCAGTGAAATCATAGACACATTGCTCCATTGTACACAGCCACAAAATGGAGCAATGTGTCCATGATTTCACTGCAACCAGTAAGTTGGTCAGAAGTTGGACAGATAAGTTGGTGTGTGTAAAGTGGCCCTTAGTGGTCACTAACCTAAATATTAGGTTAGTGATTCACAGGAATGCTAAATCCTAAAAAAAAGCACATATTTTGAGTTTGTAAAGACAGATGCAGACACTGCTACCGTGTTTCCCCCGAAAGTAAGGCCCCCCCGATTGTAAGGCCGCCTAGGGGTAAAGGGGGGGCCTGCTAATGTAAGGCCTCCCCCGATTATAAGGCCTTACAACCGGGGGGCCAATGTAAGGCCCCTAGCGGAGGGGGGGGAGCGGGAGCGGGTCGCACGTCACGTGCGCCCGCTCATTACATATGCACTGCATCCCCCTGTCAATCAGCGACAGGGGGAGCAGTGCATTATACGGTATATATGGGCCCCCTATTGCTGGCACACTACCCCCCTGTTCTGAGGCCCCCACCGCTGCTGCTGCTGCAGACATCTTACCCTCCAGGGTGTTCTTGCAGCAGCCAGCGCGTCTGTCCTCTGTCCTCGGCTGTCTCCCGGATCATGTGACCGGCCGGTCGCAGTCGCGATGACGTCATGCGCTGCGACGGGTCACATGATCCGGGAGACAGCCGAGGACAGAGGACGGACGCGCTGGCTGCTGCAAGAAGACCCTGGAGGGTAAGATGTCTGCAGCAGCGGTGGGGGCCTCAGAACAGGGGGTAGTGTGCCAGCAATAGGGGGCCCATATATACAGTATAATGCACTGCTCCCCCTGTCGCTGATTGACAGGGGGATGCAGTGCATATGTAATGAGCGGGCGCACGTGACGTGCGACCCGCTCCCGCAGTGTCCCAGCAGGAGGGGGCCTGTAGGCCACACTGCTGGGGCACCCAATGTAATACCCCCCCCCCGAAAGTAAGACCGGGGGACACTTTTGGCCCCCAAAAGAATGTAAGACAGGGTCTTACTTTCGGGGAAACACGGTATGTTTTTGAACAGCTCAAGGCTCATTTTTTTATTTTCTGTAAAGTAGTTAAATTACCGTATATATATTTCGTATATATATTTCTATTTATGTTTTGATTTAGAAAACTATTATAACATTTTGGACTTAACTCATGTTTTTGAAAACACTGCTATTATTATGAAGACTACTGTATAATCTGTATGGTAAGGGTATGTGCACATCTGACGTTTCTGCATCTTTGCAGACCGTCCTAAAACCGGTGTAGATTAGCAGAAACTGAGTTTTCTGTGCTCAGCAGTGTCCCTCGTTTTTTGCTCGTTTTTTGCTCGTTTTTTATAGCGTTTATACAGCGTTTTGTCGGCGGTTTTTCTGAGCGTTTTTAAAACTGAGTTTTTTGTGCACTTGTAAACTGGAACCGCTGGAAAAACGACCAAAAGAATTCACTTGCTCTATCTTTGAAAACCGGTGGAAAAACGCTGAATAAACTGAAAACGACCAGAATAAAAACGTTCTAATGTACACAGCGTTTCTAAACTCCATTGACTAGCATGTTAATCCAACCGGAGGCTAGGATTAACATAAATTAACATAAAACTCAGCGGAAAACGCCGACGGAAAACGCCAAAAAACAGCCCAGAAAACTACTGATGTGCACATACCCTAACTGTCTGGAAAACCATTACATTGCTAGGTAGGGTAGCAAAATACCAGATCAAATGCACCTTTGGATAAAAATTTAATCACTAAGAAAATTAACTTGTCTACACTTGTAACAGATTATAAACTTGCAAAAGTGAAAAAAGAAACAAAAAACCCTCATTATTAACAGGAAAGGCGTAAAACAATACTGTTATGTGTATCATGTTTATTTTACTCCACACCCAAAT
Organism: Allobates femoralis; assembly: GCA_033576535.1. NCBI lineage: Eukaryota > Metazoa > Chordata > Amphibia > Anura > Aromobatidae > Allobates > Allobates femoralis. The sequence continues at coordinate 528,904,845 of JARQOC010000003.1, read as the reverse complement.
CTAGTCATAATGAAGAGGAGGTAATGTAAAGGTGGGTGCTAGAAAAGACCTTCCCATAATATTATTATAACCTGTCTCCTTGAGAAACGCCAGTTACCTGTAGATACAGGGGTAATTTGCATGTTAAAAGCACTTACAATCTGCATATCAGGCTAATGGCCGCTTTACACGTCCCGATATCGTTCCAATATTGGATACAACGGCACGGGAGCGCGCACATTTTTGGCACTAGTCCAAGATCGCATAGGAGATGTTACACAGGGAGATATCGGCAGACAACGTAACTGTGATGTCTATGCCCCCTTGTACAAGCGACCCAGGGAATGACCATTTAACATGGGAGAGAATAGGGGAAGTTGCTCTCCATGTTGGTGTTGGGCTGTCACACAGCACGATCCTGCCAGATCGTCCATCCAATATCGGGCCGTTGGAAAACCTGCACAATTCCCCAACGATATCGTTTTGGCATCGTTCTTGCATCGAATTGCCCATTTACACCACACAACACACGAACGATATCGGAGACAATGCACGAACCACGTGACTTTTTATCATTGTTGGACAACGATATCGGGATGTGTAAAGCGGCCATAAGTGCAAGTTCCAATCATTAGGGTGGTGCGGGAAACCCCTTGAAAGGGTCCCAAAGGCTAGGGTCACATCTGCTGCAGTAAAAATGCTTAAAAAATCAGGAACCGCAGCACATAGGGGCCCATTCTTACAACCGGATTGCACTACATGCAATCCGGTTACTGCATCCGGATTTACAGCCTGCGTGAAAAATCATGCAGGCTGCAGTTTTCGGAGCGGTATCCCTGCCACAGCAGATTTGTTATAATGGGCTCCTACGGAAGCCCATGTGACTGCCGCAAGGCATATGTGAATCCCTGCGGCAGCTGGCGGCTTTGTTCATCCCTGCTACCGCAGGGATGAATAAAGGGTTAAATAATAAGAGTGTATGTGGGCAGCATGTCTCTAGGGGGTGTCCACCATCCCTAGAGACATGCTGTTCACTCAGGACGGCATGTCAGGGGTTAACTTAGCTGTTAACCCCATCGCCACTATTGTCGGCTTTCATATCATTCATTCATTATATTACAAGCCGCCAGCTTGTGGACACCCCCTAGAGACATGTTGCCCACATCATCTTATTACTAACCATTGTTCATGACAAAGTAGCGAACCGCATGTCCGGATTAACTCTGGAGATCGTTACGGATCAGTTTACAGCACACATTTTTCAACAAAAATGTGTGTGAAGGCAATTGCGGTGACCACATCCGGATCTGGATGCGATCACCGCAATTACCTGTAAAGTGTGACCCCAGCCATAAACATAAGTGCTGACTCCTTAATAGACATAAATGCGTTCATGTATTCTCTTCTGAGACAATGCAGTAAAGTGACTCCAGATAGAATATTTAGTACCAGGACTTGTCAGAGTTTATATTTGAAGTGCTAACCATTGCTCATAATTCATGCCAACATTGCAAAAATGTCCTTATTTTTTCTTATATTTTTTCTCCTGTACCCAATAACACAGTAACATGTACACAAAAGAATAAGCAAGGAACCAATATAGCTGTCAAACCATAGAATTGTACAGCCACAAGCAGGCTTTTGGCATTTTTTACTTCCCGTGTCTCAATAGTAATGCCCACTTTGCCCTGGTCTACAACATCAAACTGAATGCATTGGGATCAGTCCTAATAAAGGGCCATTGGTAAAAGTAGTAAGGCTGCCTTCACACTACGGATTTTTAAAATCCGATGCTGTCCCAATAAAAATCGGACAGCATCGGACCGATTTTCGGCCCCGATGCAGCCCTATGGGCATCGGACCGATTCGATATGCACTAAATCCCATCCGATTTGGTCCGATCCGATTCTGTCCGATTTTTTTTATCGGTGCAAAAATCGGAGCCTGCTCCGATTTTTGCACCGAAAATAAAATCTGACAGAATCGGATCGGACCGAATCGATGGCATTTAGTGCACATCCGATCCTGACCCGATCAATTTAACATGGGGTCCTATGGAGAAGGGTCCGAGGAAACATCTGATGTCTCCTCGGACCCGATTTTACTGTACTGAGCATGCTCAGTACAGTAAAAATGCTCCAAACTGGGAGCGCAAGGGTTAAAATAAAAAAAGTTTATGCTCACCTCCCCCCGAGCCCCCGCCGTCTTCCTGCAGGCTCCCGGTGGCTCCCGCAGGCTCCCGGTGTCTGCAGAGGTCTTCTTCTGCTGTATAGGACCTGCGGTGATGTCACAGTCATGTGACCGCAGGTTACCATGGTGGAACCTGCTGTCACATGACTGTGACATCACCGCAGGTCCTATACAGCAGAAGAAGACCTCTGCAGACACGGGAGCCTGCGGGAGCCACCGGGAGCCTGCAGGAAGACGGCGGGGGCTCGGGGGGAGTGAGCATAAACTTTTTTTTTTTTACCCGGAGGCTACTATTTAATGCCGGAATCGGATGCCTATTTGGCATCCGATTCCAGGCATCAGAAGGGAGCCGATGCTGTCCGAATTTATCGGACAGCATCGGCTCCCTTCAAAATCGTAGTGTGAAGGTAGCCTAAGGCTGGCTTCACACTGCAGTTTTTTTCCTAATCAGTGTCCATTCAGTTTAAGTACCAAAACCAGGAGTGTCTCCAAAACTCAGAACAGGTGTCAATCTTTCAATTATAGTTTTTCTCTACAAGTTCCTCTCCTGGTTCCTCTGCGGGTTTTGACATACAAACTGGATGGACACTGATCAGTGAAAAAACTGCAGTGTAGCCTTAGAAGAATCATAGGGTAAAGGGCCCGTTACACGCTACGATATCGTTAACGATATCATTGGTACGTCTCGGCTGTTGGGGCGGTGCAGCAACGTCATAATGACGTTGTTGCGTGTGACGCGTAGATACGACTAACGATAAGTCGTCAGATCATTGATCGGAGGTTTATGAACATGTCCATAAATCTGTCATTCGTTGTTAGTTCAACCTGCAACATCGTTGTGTGTGACACCTTTCCAACGATCTTGTTTACGAATTTGTCTATTCATACCTGAAGCACGTAGTAGGCAACCAAACAACCACAAGTATTGTTCGCTTGTCACAGAATCGTTGCTGCGTCGTTCAATATATCTGGACGTGTGACAACTCAGCAGCAATCACTAAACGATGTCCCAGTGATCGCGGGCAGGTCTTATCGTTGGTGGGATCGCTAGGACATCGAAGCGTGTAACGGGCCCTTTAATGGCTACCCTAATAAAGGCTCCTTTCACATCAGCGGTTTTCGCTGATGTCTGTCAGATCCAGCAGGTGGCGCCACTTCTGCCGGATCTGCCGCCTAATGGCTGACTTGCTGCCCAGATCTGGCAAGCCCCATGCATTGTCTATGGGGCTTGCAGTCCGGTGCGGCAAATGCGGTTTTGCCGGATGCGGCGCCACCTGTAGGATCTGCCGCACATCAGTGAAAACCGCAGATGTGAAAGGGCCCCAATTTGTGATTATCACATTGCTGATGATGTTATTTGGCTGTTGGAATTCTTGGATTGTGAGTGTACCGCAGATATGACAGTATCGGTAGTTCTAGCTTTAGTACAGCTTTAGTAAGTTGTTAGTAGAGTCAACATTGATTGAAAAAAATAGATGACTGCCATTGCTCATTCATCGAAATATGGCTAGGGTCACACTTAGAAGGCACAATCCGGTAAGCACATCAATTACCAAATGCGGTTTTGGACTGTGCCTTCATACTTCTTAAAATGTGTGAAAATGCAATCCTCATTCCGCATCTGGATGCATTAATTCCCATAGGCGCCCATGTTAAAAAAACAGATCCGGTTTTGCAACCGATGCGATAGACTGCGGCCTGCATGATTTTTACCACAGGCTGCAAAACCGGATCCGGGTACCAGATTGCCATTTGGGCAATCCGGTTTTTTCTATTGAAGCCTATGGGCTGCGGATCCGGATCCGGTTTTGAGCATTTTTAATGCTCAAAACCGGATCAGGATGTAAAAAAAAACGCAAATGTGACCCTAACCTATATCAGGGATCAGAATAAGGATAAACGTCATATACAGTAGCATTGGTTTAACTGATAGGCTTAAGGCCTCTTTCACATGTCCATGTTTGAACATATTTGTAAAAAAAAATGGTATCGGTGTCATTAGTGTTTTGGATCAGTGTGTCGGTTGTGTGTCCGTTTTTACCATCTGTGTGTTAGGCTAGGGTCACACTGGCGTTGTGGATGCGTTTTTTCCATGCGTTTTTCACACTTGTCTTTTGTCAAAAACACATGGAAAAACGCATCCATAGGCCCAAATGCAAAAAACGCATGGCCAAAGTACCAGGCGTTTGTTGGATGCGTTTTTTTGGCTCAGCACCAAAAAATGCATCATGCTGCATTTTTCGGTGTGTAGTCAAAATTGCATGCGTTTTTGTAACATGGGGCCCTATGAGAATCACATGCGAAAATGCATGGTCCTAAATGGTACCATGCTTTTCGCATGCATATTTGCTTGTGTTTTTTAAGGCTGCTCCATACCCAACATCAAAAACGCAGCCCAAAAACGCAGGCTGTCAAAAACATCCATCAAAAACGCAGGCTGTTGCAGCTGTCAAAAACATCCTCAAAAACGCAGCCAAGTGTGACCCTATCATAAGGGTACCGTTACACGTCGCAACATTGCACGCAATTTCACTGGCAATTTGCTGGTTGCAGTGAAGTCATGGAGACATTGTTACATTTGTACACAGCAACAAAATAGAACAATGTGTCCATGATTTCACTGCAACCAGCAAACTGCCAGTGAAATTGCATGCAATGTTGCGACATGTAACGGTACCCTTAAACACATACAACACACAGATGGCACATGGATGTTTTTTCACAGACCCTTAAGGCCCAGTTCCACACACAGATAATTGTGCAGAGATTATTGGCAGATCTCTGGTTGCAGTGAAATCATGGACACATTGTTCTATTTTGTGGCCGTGTACAAATGTAACAATGTGTCCATGATTTCACTGCAACCAGAGATCTGGAACAATATCTGCACACTATCTGTGTGTGTAACTGGGCCTTTAGACTTGTATTAGCCCTTGCAATCCTTGCTAATGGAAAAATATGGATTTATGAGCACCATAATCTATAATGGATACATGCTATATCCATGAAAAAATATATAGCACACGTACTGGCAAAACAGCTGTCTGATTGAGGCCTTATTAACTATATAGGTCAATAAATAGCGACTCTATTACTCAACTAACCTGGGAATGTAGTAGTTTGTGTTGTCACACTCGGTATGATTTCCCTGATAGATAAGCACATAGTAGGTGTGTGCCTCATCTACTATAACACCCAGCTATGCTCTGAGCTGCGAGGATGCTTATATAAAGGAGGTTGCTCAATTCTAGAGTTTTCATTTCAGCCTTCATATTGATTTCCTGCATGTATTAGGCATGCTGCCAAAAGGAATACTTTCTCACCAACACATCAGAAAGCTTCCTATTATTTAAATATTTAATGCTTAATTAATAAATACAAACAGCAATTAAATATATTATGATGAGCTTTTGGGATTCCCTTCCTCAATTATCTTTTGTTGAAAATACATCTTTAGAACTGAATCAAAGAGTAGAGGTGTAGAAATAGGTTTCTAAAAAGTGTATCTATGAGCAAGGCAAACATATATGACAAAAAGACTTTTGCTGTATTTGACCCCTTCGCCCCCGGCCATTTTCCATTTTTTCTTAGCTTTTTCTAGCCTCCCCTTCTTCAAGGGTCATACTTTTTTTCCAGTAAATATAGCTGTGTGAGGGCTTGTTTTTTGCGTGATGAGTTGTACTTTGAATTACATCATTCATTTTGAAGTCACCCGGCTTCTTGCATCTTCTCGCCCTACTACCTGCACCATGACCCTATTCCCTCATATCTCTTTTCCCTCTCTTTCCCAGCTGTCACTTCTCACCTGACTAAAATATTTAATCTTTCCCTCTCATCTGGTGTTTTCCCCTCCTCCTTCAAACATTCCAGCACACATCCATTATTAAAAAAACCTTCCCTTGACCAGAACTCTGCTGCTAACTACCGACCTGTCTCTAATCGCCCTTCATCTCTAAACTCCTGGAATGCTTGGTCCACTCCTGTATGATCCGCTATCTCTGTGACAATTTTCTTCTTGACCTTCTAAACTGCCCTCACTAAAGTCTCTAATGATCTACTAACAGCTAAATCTAATGGTGGGTTTACACGCCGCGATATCGGCGTCCAACTCCGACCACTCCGACAAAAAGTCACGTGGGTCGCGAGTTGGACCCGATATCGTGTGCGCGTTGTACGGTTTGAGCGTACAACGCGATCCTGGAACGATGCCAAAACGATATCGGAGTTGAATAGCAGAGCTATTCAACTCCCCGATATCGCATGGCCGTTGTAGCAGCATCGCAGCGTGTGACAGCCCAACTACGATGTGTACGCCGACGCTACCCATTAACTCCCATGTTAAATGGTCGTTACTGGGTTGGTGGGCGTACACATCGGAGGGACGTTGTTTCCCGATATCGCAGCGTGTAAACCGGCGATGCGATATCGGGAAAAGGGCTGAAAAAATGCGCGCTCCCGTGCCGTTGCCTCCGATATCGCCGCGATATCGGGACTTGTAACCCCAACCATTATGGTCACTACTCTCTCTTGATCCTCCTGGATCTCTCTGCTGCATTCGATACTGTGGATCACCAGTTCCTTCTCTGTATGCTCTGCTCTATCGGGGTCAAGGACATCACTCTCTCCTGGTTCTCCTCCTACCTCTCTGACCATTCCTTCTCTGTATTTTTCGCCGGCTCCTCTTCCCCTCACTGTCGCGGTTCCTCAGGGTTCAGTCCTAGGTCCCCTTCTCTTCTCTCTATACACTGCCCCCATTGGACAAACCATCAGTAGATTTGGCTTTCAGTACCATCTCTATGCTGACAACACCCAGTTATACACCTCTTCTCCTGACATCACCTACACATTACTACAAAAGACCAGTGATTGTCTGTCTGCTGTCTCAAACATCATGTCTTCTCTCTAGCTTAAATTGAATGTCAAAAACTGAACTTCTCATGTTTCCTCCCTCTCCTAATCTTCCGAAACCTAATAATGCCATTTCTGCATGTGATTCTACCGTTACTCCTCAGCAGTACGCCCGCTGTCTTGGGTTATATTTGACCCAGATCTCTCCTTTACTACCTACAACCGGTCTCTCGCTCGCTCATGTCGCCTACACCTCAAAAACATCTCTAGAATTCGACCTTTTCTTACTGTTGACTCTGCAAAAACTCTAACCATTGCCCTTATTCATTCTCGCCTGGATTACTGCAATTCTTTATTAATCGGTCTCCCTCTAGCGGCCGTCACACTCATCCATATCATGAGCGATATTGTAAGCGATCACGTGCACGCGCATCGTAACAATATCCTCACGCTGACTGTCACACAGACAGATCACCAGCGATTTTGACCGCATCATCGTGTAACAATGTACACTCATTACATGGCACGCGCGCGCTATAACCCGATTTACATAGTTACCATCCCACATAGGTTCGCTGAGATCGTTCATCGTGTGTCATAACCACATGAAGCTGTTGTAACGGTCATCGCTAGTATAAAGCACGATGCCCAAACCATATCGCTTAAGCATCAAAAAGGATCATATTCCTCTCCAACCGCTTCACCGATGCCTCTATCCTGGAGCAGTCATTTCACTGATTGCCAATCCGCTATAGAGTACAATATAAAATTATCACTCTCACCCACAAAGCCCTCCACAGTTCTGCACCACCCTACATCTCCTCCCTCATCTCTGTCTATCGCCCTACACGTGTCCTCCGCTCCGCAAGTGACCTAAGGCTGACATCGTCTACAATCCAAACCTCCTATTCCCGTCTCCAGGACTTCTCACGAGCTGCGCCAATTCTCTGGAACGGGTTACCAAAAACAATTCAATTAATTCCCAATACCAATAGTTTTAAGCGAGACTAAGGGTACCGTTACACACAGAGATATATTGCTTGCAACTCACTGGTTGCAGTGAAATCATGGACACATTGTTCTATTTTGTTGCCGTGTACAAATGGAACAATGTGTCCATGATTTCACTGCAACCAGCAAATTGCCAGTGAAATTGCCTAGCAATATTGCGTCGTGTAACGGTACCCTTAAAAACACATCTCTTTAGACTGGCCTATCACCTTACCTCACTTGTCTAACTATTACTATCTTCCCTTTTCCAAATCTGGCCTCTCATGTCATCTGTCTGCACCTGCAGACTGTCTGTCTGTCCTCAATGCATGATATAGCACTTTATCCGTACTTGTACAGATCCTGACCGATGACCGTTTCATGCAGCATTGCGTGAATCCCCTAATTATTATATTGATGACTGGACCATATATGGCATCATTTGTTACTGTTACCTTTTGTGCCTCCCCTATTTCCTCTAGATTGTAAGCTCTTGCGGGCAGGGACCTCACTCCTCATGGGTTTTGAATTTTTGTTACTCTGTACTGTCTCATATTGTCTGTACATGTCCCCTCCGAATTGTAAAGTGCTGCGTAATATGTTGGTGCTATATAAATAAAATTATTATTATTATCATTATTATTATTAATATATTGTATATGAAAATGGGAAAATTCCAAGTGCTGTGACATTGCAAGAAAGTGCAATTCCACAATACTTTTTTGGATTCTTAATTTATCATGTTCGCTATATGGTAAAACTGACCTGACAGTATGATTCTCCAGGTCAGTATGGGTAGGTAGATACCAAGGGTATGTTATTTTTCTGTTTTTGATAGATTGGACATTTCAGAATGCAGCAATACCAAATGTGTATTTTTTTTTGTTTGTATTATTTTCAATGGGGCAAAAAGGGGGGTTTTGAACTTTTGAGTTTTTTTATCTGTTATATTTTTAAAAACTTTTTCTTTTACTTTTTACTGAATTTGCTAGTCCTCTTAGGGGGCAAAGCTACGAATGTCCGATCTCTTGAGCCATACAGAGCAAAAATGATGATTTCCTATGCCAGAAATGCCGACTCACAACCAGCGTTCACAGGGAGATCGTAATGATTAACGCACGAGTCATCAGCTGACCTCTGACTGTCATGACAACCCATCGGGGCTCCACGGTCATTTTGAGGGTATGCCGATGGGAGAAGGGAATGACGCACGCCCCCTGCCGCCATGTGTTAAATCTTGCTGTCAGTAATTGACAGCGGGATTTAACTGAATAACAGCTGCTGGCTTATCTCTGATCCATTTGTGGCTGCTAGAGGCACATGATGGTTGATTAATCAGCCATTACAGTATGTGCGGGGAAAGATGCAGGCTTCATATCAAAGGCAATGACACAACATGTGACATAAATATTTGTCATATGTGGTGAAGGGGTTAAAATGTAAATATATATACATTTTGCTAATTTTATATTAAAAGGAACCTGTTACCTGATTCATGGTTCCCCTGTTTTGGGCACCAAGAATTAAATAACAAGTTCCTAAAAATGATGCATGACAGATGGACTGTGTGTCTACATCCGCAAAACTTGGTTTCATCGGCACATACGACAAACTCCTGTTTTGCTGAGCTTATTCCATATGTCATTGAATGTAGGGTCAACTATGATGTGAACCCTGCCTTACTTCTGACATTATTTTTCACTGAGATATTTGGTTTGCTGTTTTCCTTTGCTGGTTTAAAGAAGTATCTCTTGAAATTAGCACAAATCATTTCTGATGCTTCTATTGCATGGTTTACATTAGTTAACTCAATATCACGTCTTTTTTTCTATCATCTCATGTAATACGGTATATTTACCTGCTTTCATTGACTCTCAGGACACATACATGTACACGTTGAGTATTTGGTGAGTTTTTTTACTTCAGTATTTGTAGCCAAAACCAGGAGTGGAAAAATCAGAGGTAAAGAACAATAGAAATATTTGCACAAAGTCTGTATTTTTTATACTGACTCCTGGTTTTGGCCTTACAAATCATACTGGGGTAAAAAACGTACCAAATACTCAACATGTGCACGTAGCCTTGTTGTACTCCATGTGATTTGCATTAGGCTGGCTTCACACCACAGCAAGATCCGATCCGGGATGAACCTGACAGCCCCGGACCGGATCAGCACACAGAACCGGAGGGCAAATATGCCCTCTGGTCCGGTGTGCAGCCGGACGCAGCTGCCGCTGCTGACGATTCAGGACCGCGGCTTACGGGGAGCTAGCTGCGGTCCTGAAATAACAGCGGCGTGCAGCCGCAGGTGTCCGGTTCCCGGATCCTCCTGGACCGGGACAATCCGGCCCCATAGGCTCCCATGTTAGGGAGCGCCGGATTGCTCCGGATCCAGGAGAATCCGGGAGGATCCGATTTGGGGAGATTTTTCTCCCCGGACACTAAAATGGTGCAAGCAGCATTTTTGTGTCCGGGAGAAAAATCCGATTTACCCCGGATTCTCCCGGACATCCAAAAACCGGATGCCAAAAGATATTCATTTGGCGTATTCTGGCCCCATAAGGTTACTATGGGGCCGGAATCGGATCCGGGGGTGGCCGGTTCACACCGGACTGCCCCGGATCCAAAAAAACGAGGACAAAAATATGAATGCCATAGCCGATCAACAGGCGTTGAGTGGCAGCAGCGTCACTGACTGTGTATGTCATGAGATTGGCAGGCGATACATGGCTCAGAGCAGATCAGGGGTGCCTATCCAGTCTACATTTTTTTCATCCACTTGCAGTCATTAATAATAGGTTGTACAGTAGTGGATAACCCCTTTTAGTGTCCAGTAAACATTCTATTCATTATGTCCTGAATTGAATACCGGTAGTGGATAACCCCTTCAAGTGTCCACTAAACATTCTCTTCATTATGTCCTGAAGTGAATAATGGTAGTGGATAAGGCCCTTTAAGGCTACTTTCACATAACGATTTTGTCAAATCCGATGCTGTCCGATATAAATCGGACAGCATCGGATCTAAACTGATCCCTGCAATCGGATGCCAAATAGGCATCCGATTCCGACATTCTGCAGGATCAGTTTGCCGGCTCCTCCTGTCACGTGTCAGCTTTTCTCCCCTGTGTGTCCCCCTCTTCTCCCCTGTGTGCCCCCACCTCTTTCCCCCTCTGTTTCCCCCTCATCTCCCCTGGTGCTCCCCTTCTTCTCCCTTCTGTTTCCCCCTCTTCTCCCCTGTGTGTCCCCCCCTCTTTCTCCCCTCTGTTTCCCCCTCTTCACCCCTCTGTGTCCCCTCCTCTTCACCCCTGTGTGTCCCCCTCATGTCCCCCAGTACTCCCCCTCCTTTCCCCTCTCCTCTGGAATAAAAAATAAAAAAATCTTTATTCTCACCTGTCCACGAGTCCCGCGGCGCTTCCAGCTGTCTTCTGATCCTAGGACCTCTCGTGATGTCACATTCACATGACCGGTTACCGCTGTAATCGGTCATGTGACTGTGACATCACGACAGGTCCTACAGGCAGGGGATGCTGGAGACGCCGAAGGACTCGTGGACAGGTGAGCATAGATGGTTTATTATTTTTAACCCCTGCCTTACTTAATCTTACTTTCGCAATGTATGTATATACATTGTGGAAGTAAAATTAGATGGTTAGAAGCAGTTTTACTGTACTGAGCATGCTCAGTACAGTAAAATCGGGTCCGAGGACACATCAGGTGTTTCCTCGGACCCTGCTCCATAGGGCCCCATGTTAAAAACATTGGACAGAATCGGATGTGCACTAAATGCCATCCGATTTGGTCCAATCTGATTTTGTCCGATTTTATTTTCGGTGCAAAAATCGGAGCATGCTCCGATTTTTGCACCGATAAAAAGATCGGACAGAATCGGATCGGACCAAATCGGATGCCATTTAGTGCACATCCGATCCGGTCCGATGCCCATAGGGCTGCATGGGGGCCAAAATCGGTCCAATGCTGTCCGATTTTTATCGGACAGCATCGGAAATGAAAAATCCGTAGTGTGAAACCAGCCTAAGTGTCCACTAAACATTCTCTTCATTATGTCTTGAAGTGAATAATGGTAGTGGATAACCCCTTTAAGTGTCCACTAAACATTCTCTTCATTATATCCTGAAGTGAATACTGGTACTGTTGTGGTTAAAAACATGTAAATAAGATGGCGTTTGCAGAATGGAATTTCATGTCCAAAGGTTGATAACATGCAGATCAATATATATGTCCTGTCGAGAGAAGTTTAGCGCTTGAATGCCAAACAATAATGAGCACATCACCTTCTAGCACCTCTGAGGTAAATTTTAACTGAATTGTCTGTCAGCCCGAAACAAAATATATTCAGAATTATAATCCTGCTTATTGCCTACACTTGACCTTTGTTGATGAGGTGACTCAGATTAACAAAGGCTTTTGTCCGCTTTTATAAAACTTCCATAATTAAATCCCCAGTATAAATACTGATGTGGCAACCATCACTGACATTTCCTTGTGCCATAGTTGGTGACTCCCTAAACTAAAACCTGAATATAGAACACTAATCCTGTCAGCTGTTCAGCCATGAAACCACAGTACATTGAGCCTCATAACTGCTGCTAGGTTAATGAACATGAAGAGCTCTAGTGATTACAGGCCAGAGGAGGACTGGTTGTATGTGTTCACACTTCTACCTCCTCAGATGTGTTGTGTTTACTACTCCCAGCATCATAGTACAAAAATCTGCATTCACTTCCACTTGCATGGAGTACTTTTAAAATGGGGACACATGATTCTTATCTCCATTTTAAAGGGATTTTCAGAGATTTAGTAATTTATGACACTATCAATATGAGATCATTGGGGGTCCGACACCCTCATTTGTAATGTGTAATCTGGTCAGGCAATGGCCACACATAATCACTGTATGGATGGCAGTGTTTTACCCCCCAGATCTTAAAGAGTAAACATCATTTACATTTTTATTTAATAGTAATTTAGAGCGAGTGATTATAATCAACTTTCACATATACTTTATTAATGAAATCAGGAAGGAAACCAATAAAAAAAACTTCCACAAGATGTCCTCAGCAGGCTGTGTGTGAAGCTCATTCTTAGGGCCGCTTCACACTGCGGCGTGATCCGATCCGGTTTTGTCCGGGAGGACGCAGACAGCCGCGGACCGGATCTGCACACAGGACTGGAGGGCTATTATGCCCTCCAGTCCAGTGTGCAGCGCACGCAGTTCCTGCTGCTGATAAGTCAGGACCGCGGGCGCCGCGGTCCTGACCTGTCAGCGGCTACAGCTGCGTGCGCTGCACACCGGACCGGAGGTCATATTAGCCCCCCAGTCCTGTGTGCAGATCCGGTCCGCGGCTGTCTGCGTCCTCCCGGACAGAACTGGACCTGATCACGCCGCAGTGTGAAGCGGCCTTTAGTCACCTCTGTATTCAGGGGACATGTACTAAACTATGTTCATACAGATACAGTACAATACAATACAGATGATAAGACTCTCAAATTACTTAATGCCGACACCCTGCTGAGCTCAAACAGGAGCTCAAACAGCTGCTGGAGATCTTATCTGACTCCTTCACATGGCCTGTGCTCTGTGGTAAAACCGAGCAGAGCTATGTATATGGAGGTGTCTGCATGAGGTAATTTGACAGTCATCATCTGTATTGTGAACTCAGTTTAGTCCATGCCCCCTGAAGACAGAAGTAGCAAAGAATGAGCTTCACACACAGCCTACTGAGGACATAGTAACATAGTAACATAGTTTTTAAGGTTGAAGGAAGACTTTAAGTCCATCTAGTTCAACCCATAGCCTAACATGTTGATCCAGAGGAAGGCGAAAATAAACCATGTGGCAACACTAAGCTCCACATTGGGGGAAAAAATTCCTTCCTGACTCCAGATATGGCAATCAGACTAATTCCCTGGATCAACGCCCTATCAAAGAATCTAGTACGTATAACTGGTAATATTATAGTTTTCAAGAAAGGCATCCAGGCCCTTCTTAAATGTTAGTAGTGACTCACTCATTACAACAGCATGTGGCAGAGAGTTCCATAGTCTCACTGCTCTTACAGTAAAGAATCCGAGTCTGTGATTATGATTAAACCTTCTTTCCTCCAGGCGTAGAGGATGCCCCCTTGTCCCAGTCTCAGGCCTAAAGGGGGTGTCACACGCGTCAATATCGCCTGCACGATATCGACTGCACGTGACGTTGCAGCGATATTGACGCGTGTGACATACTGAATCAACCAGCGATAAATCGCTGGTTGATGATCGCCAGGTTTCAGAACCAGCTCTGAAACCTGGCGATTGTCGCCCGATGGACACGCAGCATTGCTGCGTGTGACACCGGGACTAGCGATATTCCAGCTCCCAGCGCCTGTCACAAGCGCTGGGAGCTGGTCTCCAAGGTACACTGCGGGTAACTAGGCAGCGCGCGCTGCCTAGATACCCGACTGTGTACCTTAGTTACCAGCCTCCTCCGCTCACCGGGTGAGCGGAGGAGGCTGGTAACTAAGGTACACGTCGGGTATCTAGGCAGCGCGCGCTGCCTAGTTACCCGCTGTGTACCTTGGAGACCAGGCTGCTCCCGCTTCCAGCAGGCTGGCAGCGGGAGCAGGACATCGTGGAAACGATATTTAAATCGTTTCCATGATGTCACTGGTCAATTGATCGCTGGTGAGTCTGTCTGTGTGACAGCTCACCAGCGATCAGCCGTCAATGTCGTCAGCGATCAGATCGCTGACGACATTGACGCGTGTGACACCCCCTTAAGAGTAAAGAGATCATTAGAAAGGCCTCTGTACTGCCCCCTCATATATTTATACATTATTATAAGATCACCCCTAAGCCTTCGTTTTTCCAAGCTAAATAACCCCAAGTTTAATAACCTGTCTTGGTGTTGCAGACCCCTTAGTCCTCTAATGACTTTTGTCGCTCTTCTCTGGACCCGCTCTAGTTCAGCTATGTCTTTCTTATACACCGGAGACCAGAATTGTACACAGTATTCTAAGTGTGGTCGCACTAGTGACTTGTATAGAGGTAAAATTATGTTCTCCTCATGAGCTTTTAATGCATCCCATTATTTTATTTGCCTTTGTAGTAGCTGCCTGACACTGGCCACTAAATGTGAGTTTGTCATCTACCCATACACCCAGGTCTTTTTCAGTGACAGTTTTGCCCAGTGTTTTACAATTAAGCACATAATTATACCTTTTGTTTCCTCTGCCCAAGTGCATGACTTTACATTTATCCCCATTAAAGCGCATTTGCCATTTAGCAGCCCAAGCTTCTAGTTTACATAAATCCTCCTGTAATATAAAATTGTCCTCGTCTGTATTGATTACCCTGCAGAGTTTAGTGTCATCTGCAAATATTGAGATTCTACTCTGTATGCCCCCTACAAGATCATTAATAAATATATTAAATAGAAGCGGGCCCAACACTGACCCCTGTGGTACCCCACTGTTAACTGTGACCCATTCTGATTGTGTTCCATTAATAACCACCCTTTGTTTCCTATCACTAAGCCAGTTCTTAACCCACTTACACATATTTTCCCCTATCCCCATTGCCCTCATTTTATGTATCAACCTTTTGTGTGGCACCGTATCAAAAGCTTTTGAAAAGTCCATATACACTACATCCACTGCATTTCCTTGGTCCAGTCCAGAACTTACCGTACTTCTTCATAGAAGCTTATCAGATTAGTTTGACAGGAACGGTCCCTCGTAAAACCATGTTGATAATGGGTCATGAGGTTATTTTTCTTCAGATACTCCAGTATAGCATCTCTTAGAAAACCCTCTAGGATTTTACCTTGAGTAGAGGTTAAGCTTACTGGCCTATAATTTCCAAGTTCAGTTTTTGTCCCCTTTTTGAATATTGGCACCACATTTGCTATACGCCAGTCCTGTGGTACAGACCCTGTTATTATGGAATCTTTAAATATTAAAAATAATGGTCTATCTATGACAGTACTTAATTCCTGCAGCACTCTGGGATGTATCCCATCCGGGCCTGGTGATTTGTCAATTTTAGTGATTTTTAGACGATGCCGTACTTCCTCTTGGGTTAAGCAGGTGACATTTAATTGAGACTTTTTGTTATCACTGATCATATTGTCTGTCATGGGATTTTCTTGTGTAAATACTGTTGAAAAAAAGTCATTTAGCATATTGGCTTTTTCCTCATCCTCATCCACCATTTCACCCAGACTATTTGTAAAGGGGCCAACACCATCATTTTTTAGTTTCTTACTATTTATGTAGTTAAAAAATATTTTTGGATTCTTTTTACTTTCTCTGGCAATAAGTCTCTCTGTTTCAATCTTTGCTGCCTTGATTTGCTTTTTACAAATGTTATTTAATTTTCTGTATTTATTTAATGCTTCATCACTACCTACTTGCTTTAATTCCCTAAATGCTTTCTTTTTGTCACATATTGCACTTCTTACCGCTTTATTTAGCCATAGTGGTTTCCTCCTATTTCTAGCATGCTTATTCCCATAGGGTATATATTGTGCACAGGTCCTATTCAGGATGCTAATAAACATCTCCCATTTGTGTTGTGTACTTTTATGTCTCAGGACATCGTCCCAGTTCATTGCACTAAGATCATCTCTCAACCGTTGGAAATTTGCCTTCCTGAAGTTTAGTGTCCTTGTGGCCCCTCTACTACACGTCTTAGTAAAGGATACTTGAAAGCTTATTAAGTTATGATCACTGTTACCCAAGTGACCTCCAACCCGTATATTTGATATGCGGTCTGGCCTGTTGGTTAATATTAGGTCCAGCAGTGCCCCCCTTCTTGTTGGGTCCTGAACCAGTTGTGAAAGGTAATTGTCTCTCATAGTTTTCAAAAACTTATTACCTTTGCTGGAACTGCAGGTTTCTGATCCCCAATGTATTTCAGGGTAGTTGAAGTCCCCCATAATAATGACTTCTCCCTGAGTCGCTGCTTCATCTATTTGCTTTATGAGGATATTCTCCTCCACTTCCATTATTGTTGGAGACTTATAACAAACCCCTATCAGTAATTTATTATTTTTTCCCCCTTTATTATTTTTTCCCCCTCCCCTTATCTCCACTTCTGACAGTGCATTAAAAAGAATTGTGAATGTTTTGCCTTGTATTTAAAAAAAAAAAAATACAAGGCAAAACATTCACAATTCTTTTTAATGCACTGTCAGAAGTGGAGTGAGTGACATCTTGTGTAAGTTTTTTTTTAATGGTTTCCTTTCTGATTTCATTAATAAAGTATATGTGAAAGTTGATTATAATCACTTGCATTACATTACTATTGAATCAAAATTTAAATGACGGTTATGCTGTAAGTCCTAAACAACCCCTTTAATGTGGTTTCATAAAATATTTTGCAAAATGTGACATTCGTCGCCTACACCATACTTAAATTCTTCTTGTGTTTTACCTGTTACATTCTAATGACAAACAAATATATTTGTTGTAAGCCTTAGAGGGGGTGTCAAGTCAGAATATACCGAAAAACTATCTGTAGGATAGGTCATCAGTATCAGATCGGTGGCAGACTGACCTCCACACCTCCACTGATAGGCCAAAAGTAAACACATAAAAAAGATATGCAACTCCATATAATACAATGTTTTATGGGTCATATATTTGGCGAGCAGCATCTGTCCTCAATATAGCACATAGATTGAGAACAATGTATTCTTTTAAAAAGAGGTTGTCTGTTATAAATATAGACCTTATATAAAGGGGTCCCCCTCTCTGGAAATCCGTGTTTCATCTACGGTTCTGACAGATTAAGCTTGTTCATTGCAATGGCCATCATGTAATGCTACATATAGCCTGATGACTACAGATGAGTGGTGAGGTTAATAAGGCTGAATTTGTGGACAATTGTGGAATCTGGGTAGACTTGTTCTCCCCCCGCATGTTGATTAAATGTATGGGACACATGTAAAGTTCTAAATCATTTAAAGACTCACAAATTGACCCCTCTCCCCCTTGATTATGTATTAATGTCCCTCATCCTGCTATATATGGTCCTCCTCCTGGAATATGGCCCTCATAATGGTATATATGTACCCCATCCTGGTTTATATGGTCATCCTCCATCTGCCACCATAGTCGTCCAATTATTATAATGCATCCCCATATTTCTCCATATATTACAATATATCCCCATAGTCCTCTATGTATTATAATGCATCCCATAGTCCTCCATTCATAAGGTAGCCCCCATAGTCATTCAATTATTATAATGAACCCCTATTATCCTCCACATAATTTAATGCAGCCTCACATCCCTCCATATATCATAATGCCCCCTCATAGCCCTCCTTATAGCATAATGCAGCATCATAGCCCTCCTTATAGCATAATGCAGCCTCATATCCTCTAAATATAGTATAATACAGCCTCATATTCTCTCCATATAGTATTATGCAGCCTCATAGCCTCACCATATAGTATAATACAGCCTCATAGCCCTCCATATAGCATAATACAGCCTCATAGCTATCCATATAGTGCAGTCTCAAAACTTTCCATATAGTGCAGCCTCATATCTTTTCACATAGTGCAGCCTCAAAACTCCATATAGTGCAGCCTTATATATACAGCCTCATATCTCTCCATATAGTGCAGTATTATATATGCAGCCTCATGTCTCCATATAGTCCAGTATTATATATGCAGCCTTATAACTCCCATATAGTGCAGTATTATATATGCAGCCTTATATTTTCCATATAGTACAGAATTATAGATGCAGCCTTATAGCTCCCATATAGTGCAGTAGTATATATGCAGCCTTATAGGTCTCCATATAGTGCAGTATTATATATGCAGCATTATAGCTCCCAAATAGTGCAGTATTATATATGCAGCCTTATATATGACCCCGCTAATCCTTTGGCCATATAGCACTCACGTATTAAAAAACAAACAAACTGTACTTACCTCTCCTGGTTCTCTCGCTGCTCCAGCGGTCTCCTCTTGCAGAAACTGAGGATTGACCCAGGAGGAGAAAGAGGTGCCGCCGGCCTGCGTTTCACTGTGCACTGCATAAAGCTGGAAGTAGGAGGAGGCGGCACAGTGGATTGCAAGCCAGGAAGTCGGCAGGTTAGAGGAGGCGAGGGGCGGCAGCAGTAAGTAAGAGGCTTCCCTCCCCTCCTCTCCCTGATACACAGGCCCTCTAACAGCTTGTGCTGCCACGCTGTTACATGGATGTGCGTCATCGGGGACGCACTTCGGTGTCATGCGGGCGCCCGGCGCTGTGATCAGCTCCTCCAAGTGGCGGCGCGGGTCGGGCCCATTATAGGTCCTGGCCCCGTCGCAGCTACGACCGCGGTCATTATGCCACTGGCCACATGTATATATTCAGTATTTGGTGAGGTTTTACCTCAGTATTTATTAGCCATAACCAGGATTGGAGCAATCAGAAGAAAAGTATCATAGAAACACAGTCACCACTTCTGTATTTATTACCCACTTCTGGATTTGGCTTATTAATACTAAGGTAAAAAAAAGCTCACTAAATACAAGGGCACGTGGCCCAAAACAGTGATTTTTTTTTTTTGTGAGTCAACCCCCGCAAAAGGTGTCCCACGATTACATATAATATTCATTGTGTAGACATTTCTGATATGTTTTTGGCGCTGCATATTTTTTTTTAATGTTCGTCGATGACCAGCACTCCACTAGAGTCTATGTTGATGGTGCAGTTGGGAAGGATCAATTGACCCACAATATCAGAGAAGATAAACCCAAGCACACATTCAGGTTTTTTTGCTGAAGGTGATTTATTTCATAAGTCGGTGAAAAAAAGGTGACCGGCAGGACAGATAACGTTTCGGCCTAAGCATAGGCCTTGATCACATAGTCACTGAGGATAAAATAAAATGTACAGTAAGGAGTCTGTATTGTGAAACACGTGCATAAGATTATATACAAAGGATTATATACAAATTTACAATAGCATCATGTCTGACATGTTGTTACATTGCATTGACAGAAATGGCCTTCATTGTGGTCTCTTGAATATCAGACAGATTGTCAAGAAGAGAATGTAGGAGACGAGAGGGGTGAATATGGGTTATCGGGGATTGAATAGCTGCCTTATTTACCTGCTGAAGTTATTAGGAGATCACAGAACCGGGGAGTTCGTGTAGGTAAGGATTAGTGATATCTGTGCTTTTATGGCCCAAAATGGAACCTTCAAAAGATAGAGGGTTAAATGAATAGGATTCCAAATACTCATACATTGATATTGTTTAGATATGGTTTTATACCTGCGCTTAGGTATATGGATGTGAACCTGTATGGCATCCGTGGTTGAATAGGATATAATCAATATCCAAAATGGGAATGCTGAAGCAGCACCGGGTTCCGATTATGATGAACAGGTCATCCAATACCAGGTTCAGATAATACCTATAGATGAAGTCCATTATCAAAGGTTCTAGGAATCCTATGGGCTTAGTAGGATAGGGTTTAAAAACTACAGAATTACCTTACAAGGATCCTATCCCCTTTTAGTGAAATCCTTTTTCAAGTCTGAGTTTTTTTAGGGGTCCAAGTAGATGGTAAGATAGTACTTCACCACTGTTGTGGATAGATATAAGTAAGTTACAGATGTAAGGGTATATGGTATACTTATCTTAGGGTTGTCTGGAAGTAGGTTGCTCACATTGGTGTCAGTGGGTGCCAGCACGTCCAGTGCCTTGGCAAGGAATGGCCTCTATTCCCAGCCGCCGCCGCATTATGTGCGGTCGGCTGGTCATGTGACCGGAAATGACGTCGTCGGGCGCGCATGCGCAGTAGCGCGCGTCGGCGTGGAAGTTTGTTTATGTTTTGCAGGTTGGTATAGTAACCCCCTGCCAATAGAGAAGCGCGGCTGGTGCGCACGCGCAGGGCAGCGCTTCCCAGTGCGGGAGATGACATGTTACTAAGCAGAGTGACATGTGTGCGCTCGGTCCTAGCGCACTATGCTCATAGACAATGTGCTAGACAGTGTTGTTTAAGTTTACCTCCATACTATATGAACCTAATAAGGATATTAAAGACTGCACATATTGTTGGGAGCCTGTAATGGGTACATCATGTGTATACAAGACAGTGAGAAAGTATGGTTGAAGTGTCTATTATGAGAAAACATGTGATACATGTGCATAGGATATAGGCAAAGATCATGTATCAATACATTCTTGTCATATTGTAATATCTGTAATGGTCAAAGCTTATAGTATCACATACTTTGTATCACAACATATTGTCACTTGTAGGTTTCTGTCAATGCAATGTAACAACATGTCAGACATGATGCTATTGTAAATTTGTATATAATCCTTTGTATATAATCTTATGCACGTGTTTCACAATACAGACTCCTTACTGTACATTTTATTTTATCCTCAGTGACTATGTGATCAAGGCCTATGCTTAGGCCGAAACGTTATCTGTCCTGCCGGTCACCTTTTTTTCACCGACTTATGAAATAAATCACCTTCAGCAAAAAAACCTGAATGTGTGCTTGGGTTTATCTTCTCGCATATTTTTTTTTAAACTGCACTAAAAACGGATCAGTCAAGACATCAGCAAGAAAAGTGAATGTGATTTTCAATTTGCTGTTCAGACGCTGCATTTTTGACTGCTGTGTTTGTGATGCAGAAAGCACATACAGAAAATAATGAGCGTCAATTATTGCTCCGTTGTTTTGGTGTGCTTTCTGCGCCACTAACATCCAATTACTTACCCTCCTCACGATCCAATAGTGAGTCCCGGTGATGTCTTCCTCCCTGGCATCAGCAGGACCTGTCTGTGAGTAGTCTGTACGGTACTTCCAGGACCTACAACTCTGTGAGTCAACCTGAGTCACATGGTACTAGGTCCTGTAAGTACTCATACTACTCACAGACAAGTCTTGCTGATGCCTGGGAGGAAGACATCACCGGGACTCACTATGGGATCGCGTGTGTCTGTCTGTGCCCCCAAAAATGGAGCAAACAAGCAGCACAAACGGATGATGCGTTTGTGATGTTTTATGCAATAGAGGATCAGTTTTTGGTGCAGAAACTGCACCAAAAATGGATAAACAAAAAACTGAGCACAAGCACTCTGTCTGAACTTAGCCTAATGCCCATCTGCATTTCTCCTGGGCGAGAAAGGATATACAGATGTGAGAGTATCCTAAGGAGGACAAACTGTCTGTGTTACATTCGTGCACATTACAGTCATGGCCAAACGTTTTGAGAATGACACCAAAATGATATTTTCACATGATCTGCTGCCCTCTGGTTTTTATTTGTGTTTGTCTGATATTTATCACATACAGAAATATAATTGCAATCATATTATGAGTACCGAAAGGTTATATTGACAGTTAGAATGAGTTAATGCAGCAAGTCAATATTTCCAGTGTTGACCCTTCTTCTTCAGGACCTCTGCAATTCTCCCTGGCATGCTCTCAATCAAGTTCTGGGCCAACTCCTGACTGATAGCAGTTCATTCTTGCATAATCAATGCTTGCATTTTGCCAGAATTTGTTGGTTTTTGTTTGTCCACACGTCTCTTGATGATTGACCACAAGTTCTTAATGGGATTAAGATCTGGGGAGTTTCCAGGCCATGGACCCAAAATCTCTAGTTTTTGTTCCCTGAGCCATTTAGTTATCACCTTTGCTTTATGGCAAGGTGCTTCATCATGCTGGAAAAGGCATTGTTGGGCACCAAACTGCTCTTGAACGGTTGGGAGAAGTTGCTCTTGGAGGACATTCTGGTACCATTCTTTATTCATGGCTGTGTTTTTAGGCAAGACTGTGAGTGAGCTGATTCCCTTAGCTGAGAAGCAACCTCACACATGAATGGTTTCAGGATGCTTTACAGTTGGCATGAGACAAGACTGGTGGTAGCGCTCACCTCTTCTTCTCCGAATAAGCTGTTTTCCAGATGTCCCAAACAATCGAAAAGGGGATTCATCAGAGAAAATCACTTTACCCCAGTCCTCAGCAGTCCACTCCCTGTACCTTTTGCAGAATATCAGTCAGTCCCTGATGTTTTTTCTGGAGAGAAGTGGCTTCTTTGCTGCCCTCCTTGAAACCAGGCCTTGCTCAAAGAGTCTCCACCTCACAGTGCGCGCAGAAGCACTCACACCAGCCTGCTGCCATTCCTGAGCAAGCTCGGCACTGCTGGTAGTCCGATCCCGCAGCTGAAACAGTTTTAAGAAACGGGCCTGGCGCTTGCTGGTCTTTCTTGGGTGCCCTGGAGCCTTTTTGACAACAATCGAAGCTCTCTCCTTGAAGTTCTTGATGATGCGATAGATTGTTGACTGAGGTGCAATCTTTCTAGCTGCGATACTCTTCCTTGTTAGGCCATTTTTGTGCAGTGCAATGATGGCTGCACGTCTTTCTTTAGAGATAACCATGGTTAACTGAAGAGAAACAATGATACCAAGCACCAGCCTCCTTTTAAAGTGTCCAGTGGTGTCATTGTTACTTAATCATGACTGATTGATCGCCAGGCCTGTCCTCATCAACACCCACACCTGTGTTAATGGAACAATCACTAAAACGATGTTAGCTGCTCCTTTTAAGGCAGGACTGCAATGATGTTGAAATGTGTTTTGGGGTTAAACTTAATCTTCTAAGCAAATATTGACTTTGCAAGTAATTGCTGTTAATCCGATCACTCTTCATGACATTCTGGCGTATATGGAAATTGCCATTAGAAAAACTGAAGCAGTAGACTTTGTAAAAATTAATATTTGCTTAATTCTCAAATCTTTTGGCCATGACTGTACAAACGCAGCACAAATAAGGGGACACACACAGACACTTTCTCACCCTCCCGTTCCACGGTGATATCCCCTTTCCGGGCACCGGCAGGAGTTTTGTGTATCGTACTTCCAGGACCTTACACTATGTGACAGGTGGAGTCACATGGGGCACAGGTCCTGTAAGTCACCTCATGCAGCTTCTGCTGGTGCACAGAAGGAAGAAATCAATGGGTCTCTCCGTGGTGACTGAGTATTAGAGCGTTTTTGCTCTGGAAATCACAGTAAAAAAGCATCACAAATGGACTGTGTGAACACCAATCTGTTTGTGATGCTTTTTTGGGGGAGATAGAATGGAGTCTATAGGGAAACGCAGCCCAAAAACGCATGTTAATTCACAGGGACTTCTATAAACGCAGGCAATTTCTGCAGCACAAACGCGCAAGTGGGCACAGCTTATTGTAAGTCAAGTAGACTTTGATGATAAAGCTGGGGTTGACTGCTGCAGAATGCAGCAAAGAAATACAGCACTCACAGTGGGCACATAGCCGTACACAGAAGAGCGTTGAATTGTTTTGAATCCAATTGAAAATGTTTAAAAAGAGATGAAATTATTGGAAAAAGAAACCAGGAAAGAACGACAGAAAATGTTAAAGGAAAAGTAGTACAAACTACCAGCAGACACATTCCAGTTCAGTAGCTCACAGGTGGTTACCAAAAAAAGTCAATATTTAGAAGCTGCTAGTGTTGCCAAAGTTTGTGTTGCCACATATCAGGGAAGTGAGCTTTTAATCCTAGTATTAAAACATGTTAATGATACTCAAGGTTGGTGCACATTAAATTATGTCTGAAGATATTGGCTTCTGTTACAATAAATAATAATCAATGAGATGTTGGCCACAATTGTCAATACAGCTATTAACAAAATGTAATTCTGGCACTTGTAGATATATGTGTCTATCTATCTGGCCTGTTTCACATCTAAGAGTGGTGTGCGTTTTGCTAAATTTGCGTTTTTACCGCTAAAAACGCATAAAAAACGCTAGCGTTTTTGCCCCCATTGATATCAATGGGACCGCATGTAAATACGCATGTAAGAACGCATGCAAAACGCATGTGTGTTTTCAAAAACACAAAATGTATGTGTTTTTGCCAACGCTGCCCAAAACGCTAGCGTTTTTTAGCCGTTTTTAGCGGTAAAAACGCCTAAAACCCAAATTTAGCAAAACGCACACCAACCTTAGATGTGAAACCACCCTCTATCTATTTATCTATCTATCTATCTAGAAAAAAAGAAGTCAGGCAGCACTCAAATTATAGTAGAAAAAAGGCTTTAATGAGCCTGTAAAAGTGGCACAACGTTTCGATGCAGGGAATGCACCTTTCTCAAGTCTGCCCACTGAGAAGTGGGGGGTGTGGACAAGGAGGATAGGGATATCAGCGTAGGACTCATCATACCTGAAGTCACTTTGTCGCAGTTGATGAGCAAGCAGACATTGGCCAATGTGTGTACCAAGAACTTCAGAAATAAAAAGATTAGATTTTTGAGTTTTTTGAAAAAAACGTAGTTTTTTAAACTTTTTCCTCATATACATATAGCTTATAGCATTTGTGCATCATTGGTAGTAGCTGTGTGCTGCAAGAATTTTTTTCAAATTATTTGACCCTGCTTCTTTGCTAGCACTAGTTCACACTAGTCTGTGAGTGCTGTGCAGTTTTTTTCTTGTTATTTATAAATAAATATATATAAATAAGTCTCCCTCCCCATCGCCCTGTAGAATGTAAGCCCGCAAGGGTAGGGTCCTCTCTCCCCTCTGCATCAGTCTGTCACTTTGTTCATTATATTTGTAACTTGTCTGTATGCAACCCTTTCTCATGTACAGCGACATGGAATGAATGGTGGTCTATAAATAAATAAATAAATAAATAATAATAATAATAATAATAATAATAAATAGATAAAAAAATACACATTAGTCTAGCTGTGGCTATAAAAGTTCCAATATATCAAAATATAAAATAAATTAGTCCGATTAGTAAATATTATAATGAGAAAAAAATCAAAACACCAAAATTGCGGTTTTTAGGCACAGAAATAACAGTAAAAAAAAACAAACATTGTATATGCCTCCAAAAATACCAGTAAGGCCCGTTTCAGACTGGCGTTTTTGAAAAAATGCGGCAGATCCGGTCAAAAAACTGCATCTGCCGCATTTTCCGCATAATGGTTGCACTTGTGGCAGTTGCGGCAAGCCCCATGTATTGTCTATGGGGCTTGTGGTAAGTGTGTGGCAGACGCGGCAAGTGCGTTTTTTTTCGCAGCTGCTACTGCCAAGACTGCACTTGCTGCGTCTGCTGCACACTTACCACAAGCCCCATAGACAATGCATGGGGCTTGCCGCAACTGCCGCAAGTGCAACCGTTATGCGGAAAATGCGGCAGATGCATTTTTTTGACCGGATCTACCGCATTTTTTCAAAAACGCCATTGTGAAAGCACCCTAAGGGTACCTTTACACGCTTTCATGATTTCACTGCAACCAGTAAGTTGCTAGTGAAATTCCTAGAAAAGTTGCCGTGTGTAAAGGTACCTTCATGGTACCTTCACAGGCCGCAATATTGGCTGGCGATATGAGGCGATCAAACGTGTGCGTGCACGTTTTTCATGGTCACTTCAAATTGCCGATTGTGGCATTAAACGCTGCAATCTCGCCCTGAGAGAAAGGCGATGTGTCGCCCCGGAAATCGCCTCACCCACAGCGGACAAACCAAGCATTGAAGTCAATGGATCCGCAGTGTCCTCCGCATGACATTGAAATCTCTCCCGGTGGCCACCGGGAGATCAGCTAGAGCCTCCACTGATCTCCTGCCGGTGTCGGCACGGGAGATTTGAAGATACAGCTGATCTGACAGCTGTTTAAATCTCCCGCACCAACTCCAAATAGGTTAGGTCGGCGCGGGAGATTTGAAGCATTGATCAGCTGTTTCATATCTCCTGCACCGATATCACCCTATTCGGTGTCAGCGCGGGAGATTTAAACAGGTGTCAGATCAGCTGTATCTTCAAATCTCCCACGCTGACACCGGCGGGAGATTAGCTGTGGCCGGGGGAGATCTATGTCCCTGATCTCCTCCTCCCGGCCGCCCCTGAGACAGCTGATTGGCTGGTTGGGATACATACTAATGTGAACGCATGCGGAGATTCTCCGCTGCGTTCACATCAGTATGGGCTGCGTTGCACTGCGTTTGCGTCTGCATGCCATACGCATGCAGACACAAACGCAAGTGTGAAGGCATCCTTAAAGTTAATTTTTCACCAGATTCACATTATATACTGTGGAAGTTAATGTCAGAGCCCCAAAGTGAAGAGCTAATGGGTCCAATTGTTTGCACTCTCCTCCACCCAACCTGACTGACAGTTTGTAGTGAGCAAGTGTGATATCTCAGAAACAGCAGAGGAGGAACACTGAGGAACTGTCAGTCAGGTTCGGTGGGTGTAGATTGAGTTTATCATAGTAAGTACACCATCCCCATCAGGTCTAATGGGTCTATTTAAATGTATATACTTTAGAGTGTAAAATATTTGATTAGACAAATAGACACATTTAAATTCTTCCTTTTCTTAGACTAAATGGGAGAATTATAGCAGTTGTGTAGCATTTATCAACAGTCATCAACTAGATGTAGTGAGGATAGCAGACATTGCAGCAATGGCAATAATGTTGAAGTGCTAACAGTCAATATTTGCACCTCTGTCCTCTTCATCATAAGCACATTTCAGAAAAATAGAAAAAGCTTACAAAATACACCAGCTAATACGTATTGCCTTATTTACCGTATTATATGCTGGGCTGCCTTAAGGTAGAAATTAACAGGGATTTACCCAGCAAGGTCAAGTTTCCGTATATTTTAAGGACACTACGCTTTAATTATTACCATAATATGCGTTATACAGTTACTCTTACCACCTGTGAAAACAGTTACCAACCATGGAGCATGTACATCACTTCTGTTCTGAGCATTGTGTAATGTACAAAGAACTAATCAGACATTTCCCAGTGAAGACTGAAAGTCACGTCACAAAAAAGATAAATTAAGAAAAATGTATCTATAAGTGACATGTAGCAATTGTATGACCCCTGATACTTTGATGATTTTAGAAAATCAGCTATCAGGAGAACAGAGACTATAAAGGAATAGCCATTACAATGATCTTCTTGATTATATAAGTACCAAGGGAAATACTGTTCTAATAAAAGGACATGAGCTTTAAGACATCCAACAGTAATTAGTCTATGAAGACAAACAATAGTGTCCCCTGTACCACAGATACAACGTCATAACAGTTTATACAGTGGAGGAAATCTGGCTTCAGGGTAAATCCACAACACAAATTATTCCTGCTCTTCTGACTTATGTTTGAGCACAAGAATAGTGTTTCACTGGGGCATTTAATAAGGGGTTATTCAATAAAGAAAATCTCTTTTAACCTCTGCCTGATGTAGAACGCAATATTACATTGTATATCGGGCTCACATATATGGAGTCGGCTCAGGAACTGAGCCTTTGCCATAAACAGTATACGGCTATGTGCCGCTCTGCGTTTTTGATGCGTTTTTTTGACAAATCTACATAAAAAACAAACATGAGAAAATATCACTTTCTGTGGATCCCGGCGCTCACGGGGCATCCACAGGAAGTGAATCATGACAGCATCCGGGGTCCTCTTAAGACTCCGGGTTGTCATGGAAACGCATCATGGTCCCATGATCCCATCACGGGACCTCCGATGCTGGTGGAGAATGGCACGATCCCTACCGATGTGCTTTGGATCGCAAAGAGTTAACAGCACTGATCGGATCGCAGATCAGCTGACGTGTGACGGATGATGCGAGCTCAACACATCAGCTTGTATTAAAGGGAGGGACACGGCCAATGCCGTACTATTACGCCTTTGTCCGTGAAGGGATTAGGATCTGTCTGCAGCTGTTCAATGGGATTTAGATCCAGACTCATTGCTGGTCACTTTAGAACTCTCCAGCGATTTGTCTCCATCCATTTCTAGGTGCTTCTTGAAGTATGTTTGGGATCATTGTCCTGCTGGAAGTCCTATGACCTAGGGCACAAATCCAGCTTTCTGATATTGGGCACTAGATTGCGACCTAAAATCCTTTGGTAATCTTCAAATTTCATGATGCCTTAAAACAGTCACGTCACCCAGTGCCAGAGGCAGCGAAGCAACCCCAAAACATATTTGAGCCTCCACCGTATTTGACTGTAGATACTATATTCTTTTCTTTATTGGCCTCTTAACATTTTTGATAAACAGTAGAATGATGTCCTTTAAAAAAAACCTCCATCTTGGTCTCATCTGTCTACAAGACGCTTTCCCTGAAGGATTTTGGTTTATTCATGTACATTGTGGCAAATTACCAATACAGTCTAGCTTTTTAATGTCTCTGTGTCAGGATTGCGGTCTTCCTGGTTCTCCTGCCATAACATTTTAGCATTTCATTTCATTCAAAAGTCGACGGATAGTTCGCTCTGCTCCCTTAGGCTGGCTTCACACCACTGCAAGGTCCGGTCCAGGGCTGTCCGGTGTAAACCAGACAGCCCCAGACCGGTTTTTGGCCCCATAGTAGTCATAGTAGAGACCTGCCATCCGGTTTCATCTCTGCGGTGGAATCCGGGAGAATTCGGATTATTCTCACTGGACACAAAAATGTTGCTTGCAACGCTTTTGCGTCCGGGGAGAAAAATCACCCCAAAAAGCCCGATCCCGGATTTGCCCGGATTGTCCCGGATCCGGGGCAATCCGGTTCTCCCTATCATGGAAGCGTATGGGGCCGGATTGCTCCAGTCTGGACGAATCTGGGAACTGGATACCGGCGGCTGCATGCCGCTGTTGTTTCAGGACCGCGGCTAGCTCCATGCTAACCGCGATCTTGAAAAATCAGCAGCTGCGGCTGCAATTACAGCCATCCGACTGCACATAGGACCAGAGGGCACATTAGTCCTCTGGTTCTGTGTGCTGATCCAGTCAGCGGCTGTCAGGCTCATGCCTGACAGCCCCGGACCGGACCTTGCCGTGGTGTGAAGCCAGCCTCAGCCTCCAGGATAGCTTCAATTTCTTTGGAACTTGATTGGGGCTGCTAATCCACAATACGGAATTTCCTGCGTTGTAACCTTTCATCAAATTTCTCTACCGTCCACATCCAGGTAAATTAGCTACAGTGCTATGGTTTGTAAATTTCATGATTATGTTCCCCAATGTTTAAAGAGGAACATCACAATCTCTGGAGATGAACTTCAAACCTTGAGATTGTTGATATTATTCATCAGTTTAGGTTCTCATATCCTCAGAAATTTGTCTTCTGTTCTTTCTGTTCTAACATACTTAGTGTGGCACACATACACTCCCTGACAGACGTTATGTCGCTTATCCATGTTATTTAAATAAAAGCTTATAACCTGACATTAAATTAATCCATTGGTTGTATAAATTACTCTTTTTAAAGCTGAAACCCTACCAAATGTGGTCTAGGTTAAGAAAATAAATTGGCATCAATGCTGAAATATTAATCATTTAATGAACACAGAATGGTCAGATTTTGGCAAGACAAAGGTTTTGTCGCCCACAGAAAGTAATGTGATTTTGAAACAAAAAATTAACTTAAAGGGAACCTGTCACCTCCAAAAAGCCACCTAACCTATAAAAACATGTCCCTGCATCATCCTATGACCATTCTCACAATCCTATTGTCTGCTAAATGCTTGCTGTAAAAGTACTAAAAAACATTTTTATACAGTTAGAGCCAGAAATATTTGGACAGTGACACAAGTTTTGTTATTTTAGCTGTTTACAAAAACATGTTCAGAAATACAATTATATATATAATATGGGCTGAAAGTGCACACTCCCAGCTGCAATATGAGAGTTTCCACATCCAAATCGGAGAAAGGGTTTAGGAATTATAGCTCTGTAATGCATAGCCTCCTCTTTTTCAAGGGACCAAAAGTAATTGGACAATGGACTCTAAGGGCTGCAATTAACTCTGAAGGCGTCTCCCTCGTTAACCTGTAATCAATGAAGTAGTTAAAAGGTCAGGGGTGGATTCCAGGTGTGTGGTTTTGCATTTGGAAGCTGTTGCTGTGACCAGACAACATGCGGTCAAAGGAACTCTCAATTGAGGTGAAGCAGAACATCCTGAGGCTGAAAAAAAAAGAAAAAATCCATCAGAGAGATAGCAGACATGCTTGGAATTGCAAAATCAACAGTTGGGTACATTCTGAGAAAAAAGGAATTGACTGGTGAGCTTGGGAACTGTAAAAGGCCTGGGCGTCCACGGATGACAACAGTGGTGGATGATCGCCGCATACTTTATTTGGTGAAGAAGAACCCGTTCACAACATCAACTGAAGTCCAGAACACTCTCAGTGAAGTAGGTGTATCTGTCTCTAAGTCAACAGTAAAGAGAAGACTCCATGACGGTAAATACAAAGGGTTCACATCTAGATGCAAACCATTCATCAATTCCAAAAATAGACAGGCCAGAGTTAAATTTGCTGAAAAACACCTCAAGAAGCCAGCTCAGTTCTGGAAAAGTATTCTATGGACAGATGAGACAAAGATCAACCTGTACCAGAATGATGGGAAGAAAAAAGTTTGGAGAAGAAAGGGAACGGCACATGATCCAAGGCACACCACATCCTCTGTAAAACATGGTGGAGGCAACGTGATGGCATGGGCATGCATGGCTTTCAATGGCACTGGGTCACTTGTGTTTATTGATGACATAACAGCAGACAAGAGTAGCCGGATGAATTCTGAAGTGTACCGGGATATACTTTCAGCCCAGATTCAGCCAAATGCTGCAAAGTTGATTGGACGGCGCTTCATAGTACAGATGGACAATGACCCCAAGCATACAGCCAAAGCTACCCAGGAGTTCATGAGTGCAAAAAAGTGGAACATTCTGCAATGGCCAAGTCAATCACCAGATCTTAACCCAATTGAGCATGCATTTCACTTGCTCAAATCCAGACTTAAGACGGAAAGACCCACAAACAAGCAAGACCTGAAGGCTGCGGCTGTAAAGGCCTGGCAAAGCATTAAGAAGGAGGAAACCCAGCGTTTGGTGATGTCCATGGATTCCAGACTTAAGGCAGTGATTGCCTCCAAAGGATTCGCAACAAAATATTGAAAATAAAAATATTTTGTTTGGGTTATGTTTATTTGTCCAATTACTTTTGACCTCCTAAAATGTGGAGTGTTTGTAAAGAAATGTGTACAATTCCTACATTTTCTATCAGATATTTTTGTTCAACCCTTCAAATTAAACGTTACAATCTGCACTTGAATTCTGTTGTAGAGGTTTCATTTCAAATCCAATGTGGTGGCATGCAGAGCCCAACGCGCGAAAATTGTGTCACTGTCCAAATATTTCTGGCCCTAACTGTACTTACACATTATCCATTATAATGAGTAGGGACCATACTCCTTAGCCCTCAGGGTGTGTTGCTTTGCTGCCTCTCGTCAGAAGACCACGCCCTAATGGGCGAGATCTTGTATTTATATTCCAGGCAGGCCCTGCCTGCTTTGCATGTCGCTGTCTGGGCATGTAATGATGCCAATCGTGTTATTTCCGGTTTCGGTGACGTCAGTGCGGTGCTTGAAGCTGGACGAGCAGCGTGGGTGTACTGACGTCACCCAAACCGGAAATGACGCAATTTGCATCATTACATGCCCAGACAAGCTGAGGCTAAGGAATATGGTCCCTACTCATTATAATGGATAATGAGTAAGTATAAAAACGTTTTTAGTACTTTTACAGCCAGCATTTAGCAGACAAAAGGATTGTGAGAATGGTCATAGGATGATGCAGGGACATGTTTTTATATGTTAGGTGGCTTTTTGGAGGTGACAGGTTCCCTTTAAAATACAAATATATGTTACATAACATTGGTGAATGAAGTTGTGGTGCTATTAGAGTCATATTTAATATTTTGTGTAACTTCCATGAGCTTGAAGGACTGCATCCATGCGGTTCAACAATGATTCATACAATTTATTAATGAAGTAATCAGGAATAGCAAAGAATGTAGTCCTACATGCCTCCCAGAGTTCATCTAGATTCTTTGGTTTTGTCTTCTAAGCTTCCTCTTTCATCCTACCCCAAACATGCTCAATGATGTTCATGTCTGGTGACTGGACTGGTCAGTCTTTGAGCACCTTAATCTTTTTTTGCCTTTTTTGTTGTAGAGATGGATGTATGAGATGGAGCACCATCCTGCTGCAGAATTTGACCCCTTTTATGATTTGGAATATAAGAGGTAGTTAATACTTCTTGATATTTTAGGCTATTGATATTGCCTTCCACCCTTCAAATGTTTCGCACACCCCCATACTGAATGTAACCCCAGACCATGATCTTTCCACCACCATTTAACTGTTTTCCGGGTGTATTTTGGATCCTTACGGGCTCCAGTAGGTCTCCTGCAGTATTTGTGGCGGCTGTGGTGTAATTCTACTGAAGATTCATCAGAGAAATCCACTTTCTGCTACTGTTACAGCATCCATCTGTTTAGCAGGCTCTGGGGACTTTGCAAATGCCAAGCGGTTTTTTTATTTGACTTTTGTTTAGTGCTGGCTTCTGGGCATTGATTCGACCATGGAGACCATTTCGAGACAGAATCCTACAAACTGTTCTAGTTGACACAGGAACTTGAGGTGACCAGGCCTGTTGGAGCTCTGCTGCAGTGGATGAGTGGTTTGCTTTGGATTTTCTAACCAACAAACATTCCTCCTGAGCAGTTATCTTGCAGAGTCTTCCGGACCTGGGCTTGTCAAACACATCTCCAGTATCTTCAAATCTTTTTTTAATTCTTTGTACTTGATGCTGAGACACATTAAAGGTGCCAGCCACCTCTGCAGTGGATCTGGTCTTCAGCCTCTTGATAGTCAAGGCTTTGGTTGCAGGGTGGATTGTTTGCATGTTGTCAGAGCTTAAGTTGCAGTTCAAGTGAAGGTCTGGGGTGCTGGGTTTATTTTTAGACTCACCCACTAATAACCGATCATTTACTGAGCACGGGTGAGGATGTAAACTAGAATTGGATGCATTATATGACCAGGCGACAAAACTTTTGTCTTGCTAAAATCTAACCATTCTGTGTTCATTAACTCCTTGCCGACACAGACGTTGTGCAACTGGTAAGGGAGCTTTGATGTGACCTCCGGCGCGGAGCTCTCATCAAAGCACTGACATCTCAGCTGATCTCATCAGCTGAGTTGTTGGAGTAACAGCGCCGATCGGATCTGGGATCCGATCGGCACTGTTAACCCCTTGGATCACGCCGTCAATCTCTGACAGCGGGATCCAAGGCGGGCCGTGGCTGAGAACGCGCTCATGTGACAGCCCGTGGTCCTGGCTAGACCCCGGATGCTGTCAGAGCACAGTTTCCTGTTGTGGTTGGCAGGCGTTGCCAAACACAACAGGTCCGCGATTCTGAGAGATACAGATGAGCTGCAGCTCATCTTTATCTCCCAGAAGCGATCGGACTGTGCAGCAAGGTGCCTCTTAAAGGGGCAGTGTAAAAATAAGAATTAATAAAAAAATCAAGTTTTTAAAAACCTGTAAAAAAAAATAAATATAAAAGTTCAAATCACCCCCCTTTCCCCCCAATCACAATAAAAGTATTAAAAAATGTTAAAAAATACATGTTTGGTATCGCCGCGTTCAGAATCGCCCGATCTATCACCGTATTAAATCCGTTAATGAGAGCCGTAAACTCCGTAACGGGTAACATGGTCCAAACGCCAAAATTCAGTTTTTTTGGTCCCCGCAACATTGCTATAAAATGCAATATCGGGCGATCAAAACTGCGGATCCCCCCAAAAATGGTATCATTAGAAACGTTAGCTCAAGATGCAAAAAATAAGCCATCACACAGCCACAGATCCTGAAAAATGAGAACGCTACGGGTTACAGAACATGGCGCAAAAAGTCCGTTTTTGTTTTTTTGCCACTTCTGAATTTTTTTTCACCACCTAGATCCCAATAAAGGTATACATGTTAGGTGTCTACGAACTCGTACGACCCGAGGCATCACCCGTCATGTCGGTTTTACCATATAGTGAACATGGCGACTAAAATACCAAAAAACAAACGTGTTATTGCACTTTTTTTGCAATTTCACTGCATTTAGAATTTTTTTGCAATTTCCCTGTACACTATATGGTAAAAAAAAATTATTGCATATGAAATTACATCTCGTCCCGCAAAAAACAAGCTGTCCTATGTCTATATTGACGGAAAAATAAAAAAGTTATGGCTCTTGGAAGCAGTGGAGCAAAAAACGAAAATGAAAAATGAAAAATTCCCCGGTCATGAAGGGGTTAAATGATCAATATTTCAGCATTGAGGCCAATTTATTTTCTTAACCTAAACCAAATTTCGGAGGGTTTCAGCTTTCAAAAGAGTAATTTATACAACCAATGGATGAATTTAACGTCAGGTTATAAGCTTTTATTTACGTAACATGGATAAGTGACATAACTTCTGTCAGGGAGTGTAGATACACAAAGCAAAGATTGAGTACATTTTTCCCTTTTTTATATGTTTTTAGGTGAGTTTGAACGAGCATTACATGCTTTAAACAAAGTTATTTACTGACAACTTTGGAAACGTACCAACAATTTTGTCCACCCATTTTTGGAGATTTGTGTGAAATACTGTCCATTTTGCCTGTTTTTCTGTGTTTTTTTGTAGCATGGCCCAGGTAACTACAGAGAAAACCCAGCTGATCAGTCCTTATCATACATACTTAAAGTATCTGCTGATTTTTTGGCTTCTTTTCTTTGGTTTTATTTACATAATAGGCAATAAATACTAGATTGGTGGGGACCCCATTATCTATCTACTTAATATGCAATAACTACTAGATTGGTGGGGACCCCATCAACTATCTACATAATAGATAATAACTGGTAAATTGGTGGGGACCCATCACCTATCTACATAGGTAATAACTGGTAAATTGGTAGGGACCCCATCATCTATCTACATAGTTGGAAATAACTGCTTTTTGGTGGGAACCCCATCATTTATCTACTTTATACATAATAACAACTAGATTAGTGGTGACCCCAACTAACTTCAAGAACAGGTGTCCCACGTCCCCTATTCATGTGAAGTAGTGGTCACTGAAACATGATGCCCTCTCCATTTAAGGTCTGTGAGACAGAGAGGTACCATGTGCAGCAGTGTTTGACTATCTACAGCATTTTTTAAGACTTTGAATAAACCTGTTCTAAGCAAAACTCCTAATTGGTCAAGTTAACAAGTTAAAACCTTTCAATTACCTAACAATATTTACATTTTTTTACATAAAACTTTAAAACAAAAATTATATGCCTATGCATGAGGTGTCTGGGCAGTGCTCCCTTACCTGCTACATAGACTTTAGTATGTATGTTTAATCACACATGGAATCTTCATGATAGTAAAGAAATCTTATGGTAAATAACGTCAGTTTGTGCTGTGTGAGTGGCGAGTGATAAGCTTTTAGATATCACTCTTATCTGTATGCCTCTATCTCCCTTTTTCTATGGTGAATGCGACCCTTTGTTTTTTATGGTCAGTTAATCATTGTGAGTGGAGATTACACCTGGAGTTATTAAGTGAGCAGTAAAGCATTTAGATGGAACTTCACTGTTACATGGCACAATAACCTAACTACACTGTGTGTAGATTATTAGGCAAATGAGTATTTTGATCACATGATACTTTTTATACATGTTGTCCACTCCAAGCTGTATAGGCTTGAGAGCCAACTACCATATAGTAAATCAGATGATGTGCATCTCTGTAATGAGCAGGGGTGTGGTGTAATGACATCAACACCCTAATAAGGTGTGCTTAATTATTAGGCAAGTGCCTTTCCTTAGGCAAAATGGGTCAGAAGAGAGATTTGACAGGCTCTGAAAAGTCCAAAATGTGAGATGTCTTGCAGAGGGATACAGCAGTCTTGAAAATGGCAAACTTTTGAAGCGTGATCACCGAACAATCAAGCGTTTTATGGCAAGTAGCCAATAGGGTCACAAGAAGCGTGTCGGGCAAAAAAGGCACAAAATAACTGCCCATGAATTGAGCAAAATCAAGCGTGAAGCTGCCAAGATGCCATTTGCCACCAGTTTTGCCATATTTCAGAGCTGCAACGTTACTGGAGTATCAAAAAGCACAAGGTGTGCTATACTCAGGGACATGGCCAAGGTAAGAAAGGTTGAAAAATGACCACCTTTGAACAAGAAACATAAGATACAATGTTAAGACTGGGCCAAGATATATCTTAAGACTGATTTTTCAGAGGTTTTATGGACTGATGAAATGAGAGTGACTCTTGATGAGCCAGATGGATGGGCCTGAGGCTGGATCAGTGAAGGGCAGAGAGCTCCACTCCGACTCAGACGCCAGCAAAGTGGAGGTGGGGAACTGGTATGGGCTGCTACCATCAAAGATGAACTTGTGGGACCTTTTCAGGTTGAGGATGGAGTGAAGTTCAACTCCTGGATGTACTGCCAGTTTCTGGAAGACAACTTCTTCAAGAAGTGGTACAGGAAGAAGTCAGTATCGTTCAAGAAAAACATGATTTTCATGCAGGGCAATACATCGTCAGCTCCACCAAGCCTCTAATCTTCTTCACCCTCATCCACACTTTATGGACCAGATCGCAAGTCAGGTATGACCTGGCCCAATCCTTCCAAAAAGCCCTGTCTCTAGGCCCATTACCTAGGGCTCTTTTTAAGATGGAGTTCCAGAACCTCCTGAATGGTCCCCTTCGCTGCCCTC
This sequence comes from Allobates femoralis, assembly GCA_033576535.1. NCBI lineage: Eukaryota > Metazoa > Chordata > Amphibia > Anura > Aromobatidae > Allobates > Allobates femoralis. The sequence continues at coordinate 528,867,229 of JARQOC010000003.1, read as the reverse complement.
TGTGCCCACCCTCTAATATACTGGGACTGTGCCGCCAGGAAATATACCCATGGATTTGGTAGGGCGAGACCCCCTCCTCTTTCAGCCTTTGGAGAGCCTCCAGTTTGATCCTAGGCTGCCCTCCACCCAAACCAGGTCTCTGAATATTGCATTTATACATTGGAACACCGGTTGAGGAATCCACACAGGAGAGTTATGCAGAACATACAACAATTTGGGCATTAGCACCATTTTGAGTAGATTGGTACAGCCTACCACCGAGAGGCACATTTTGCTCCATGTAGACGCTTTATCTTTTAATTTTCCCAGTATCAGATATACGTTCAATTACAGGTATTCCTTTACAGGTAATGTTATTTCAATTCCAAGATATTTAAATTCTCGCCCAATTTGAGTTGTGTACACTCCACCTGTTGAACATCTGAACTATTCAGGGTATCTATTTCCGTAATATGAGATTCATCCCAGTTAATTTGTAACCCAGATAACATGCCAAATCTACTAATAATAGCTTCTTTAAGAAAAAATGAGCGGCACTCACCATGTTGATATCTTCTGTCTTTTATTTGCCAAAGTGTAGGCACGACATGGCTGCTGTAGGGGAGGGAGTGTGGAGGAGTGACGACGGACCGTTTCGCGGTGCTGTACCGCTTCTTCCAGTCAACTCTCGGCGTCTGTCGTCACTCTCCTCCTGAAATAGGGAGGGAGCTGAACGACCCTGCCTATAATGTGAGATTAGTACTCAAACATACAGGTGTTGCTTAAAACACAGAATAAATACAAATACAAATGAAAAATGTGGCTTATAACACATCTAGTGCACAAACTATAATTATAAACCATAAAAATATGCAAAGTTCTTACATTAATCTAAATATACAAGACTCTAAGGCATCGCTCTGAATCCTAGATCAAGAGACAATGGTGCGTAATGTCAAAAGCAGCCATGTCGTGCCTACACTTTGGCAAATAAAAGACAGAAGATATCAACATGGTGAGTGCCGCTCATTTTTTCTTAAAGAATTTGTTCATACTTTATTAAGCGTGCACCGCTATTCTGGACCCTCAACACTGGTACCTGTTTATGTATGAGGTCACACACAGGCATATAGGGTGAAAGCTGCAGTGCCCAGTAATTTTTCTGCTATTTGAGGACTACTAATAATAGCTATTGCACCATGTAATGATATCTGAGGGTCTTGTAAGAATATTAGAACGTCATCGGCGTACAACGCAATCTTTTCTTCCACCCCACCATACCGGAATCCCTTCACCACCTCTGACCTTATCAGCGCAGTAGCCAACGGCTGCCAAGGCAAGCAGCAGCGGGAGAGGGGGCAGCCTTGCCTGGTTCCTCTTTTCATATCAAATGTATCTGACCGTTCCCCATTTACCCTCAATCTGGCCACCGGGTGTGTATATAATAGTTTCAGCCATGCCATAAAGACCGGACCAATTCCCATCAATTGGAGAACACGCCAGAGATAGCACCACTCCACACTATCAAATTCTTTCCGTGTGTCCAATGAGACCACTACTCTGTGTCCAGCATTATCAGCGACCATTTGCGTATTAAGGAACAGTGGTCTCAAGTTAATGGCCATCGATCTGTCCGGCATAAATACTGACTGATCCGGGTGTATAACACCAGACACCACCCGGCTCAGCCGGTTAGACAATACTTTAGCTGGAATTTTAATATCAGCCGGTAGTAGGGAAATGGGTGTATACGACTCTGGCTGTGTCCAGTCCTTATCTGCCTTGGGCAAAACCACCACCGTAGCCTCCCGCATTGATGCCGGTAATTCTCCCATCTCCAGGGCCGCTAAAAACACATCTTTCAATTTTGGCAACAGTACCTCTCCAAGATGTTCATAAAAGTCTGTTGGTAGGCCATCTGCTCCTGGAGCTTTATTATTTGCCATTGACGCCAAAGCTTCCTCCATCTCCTCCACCGTCAGGGGGCCCTCCAGACTATTCCTCTTCACTCAGCCTAGGCATCTGGGTTCCCCTTAAAAATTGGTCTATATCATCTCTTGTGTTCCCTAATTTGGAACTATAAAAGTCACTGTAGAAATCCCTGAACACTTTCAAGATGTCTCGCGTTTCAGTGACTAGGGTGCCAGTTGGATCCAAGAGGCCATAAACATATCCCGGTTCTCTCTGTGCTGCCGCTATAGTAGACAACAGGTGACCAACTTTTTCACCCTCTTCATAAAAGGCGAGTTTTTGGAATTCCCTCTTCTTTTCCCCGTTAGCCAGAAATATTTTATCCACCCCATTTTGGGCTGTCCTCATGTTCTGTTGCGCCTCTACAGTGGGGTTAAGCACCAACTCTTCCTCTGCCCTCCTCAGCGCAGCCATTGCCTCTCTACTCCACTCAGCTCTGACTTTTACATCTGGAGATGTCTCGAATCAGTAAACCCCTAGCATAAGCTTTCATGGTGTCCCATACAGTTCTTATGGCTGCACTCCCCACGTTGTTCTGGAAGAATTCCTCTACCTCTCCTGCTATCTTCTGAATAGCCACCGTTTCCAGCCTTTACCGGGTGAACCTTCCACTCTTTCCTTCCACCGTCACCATACATATCTACTCGCAATTCCACCAATAAGGGGCTATGATCAGATAGCATCCTAGGCAAATATTCAATATGAGCGATGTTTTTGGTCAACCATCCCATTTCCCAATGCTAAGTCTATTCTAGACATAGAACCATGCGTCGAGGAGTAGCATGAGTATGTCTTCACTCCCACGTGTCTTACTCTCCATAAATCTATCAGGCCCACCTCATACTTAGCAAAGGGTTTCTCCCCCTCTCCGTCAGTCCTTCCTGGTTGTCTACTAGTTTTGTCCCAATTTTTATTCCTTATATTGTTAACATCTCCTATCAACAATACAGGAGTCCCCGTCCAATGCCTCGTAAACACTATAATCTCCTGCAGTTTCGTCCCAGTAAATGGCGGTGGGAAATATACAGCCACCACACAATATAATTTTACCATAAAGTCTGCAGACTAGAAAAACATATTACCCTATTTTAACCTCAACCTCCTCAAATGGAGTCCCAGCATGCACCATAATGGAATCCCCCTTGCATATGCAGAGTAAGTGGAGTGGTATGTTTTTTGAACCCATTTCCTCGCCAAGAGCCCAATTTTGTCATTTGTCAGGTGTGTTTCCATAAGGCAGATAATGGAAGGCCCGTGGGCTATAATATTCTGGAGAACTGTAGCCCTTCTCTTACGGTCCGCCAAACCACGTATGTTCCAGCTCAACACCTTGACCATACCCGCCATTGTATGTCAGATTCAACATCAGTGCATATGACCATATCATACAGTGTTCCCCATGCGGGACCCCTACTATCCTGACGTTATTACGTCGCGACCTGTTCTCCAGGTCATCATTTTTGGCAATGACATCTGCTGTTTGTCTTGCTTTTTCTGAGCAGCTTGTAAAGATAGTATAGTGTCCTTAGCCATACTCACTCTTTCCTCCACCTCTCCTGTACGGATGTCAGCTTTTTGCATGGCAGCCTTTGTGTTAGTAATTTCTACTTGCACCCTGTAACTTGCTTTGTTAACTTTGTAAGTGCCTGTTTGCAATATGAAACCACAGTGAACAAGTCCTTCAGAGTGGGTTCCCCACAGCAGGCTCAGCAGCAGATTCCTCCCTTTCCTCCTGCACATCATCTCCAGAGCCATCAGCTTCACAATCCACCACCCCCACAGTGTTCTCCTGATCCTCCATGTCATTTTCTGCCCCAGCCTCCCACTCTGAGAGTCCAGCTCTGCACTCACCCACCTCCACCCTTGCAAATCTTTCAAGGCGTGCAGCAGCCGACACCCTCCTGGAGCACGCCGCATTTTCTCTGGCCGCCTCCTCCTGAGCCTCAGCGCCATCTTTGCCCCTGCCTCCTCTGCTAGGGCCCAGGTCTCGTTGCCTGGTGCGGGTCATTGCTGCCTCCTTGATCGCCAGAAACACTCACCAGGGCAGTAGGAGAATTCCCCACAGGATCCGGTGGTACTTTAAGGGTTTGGCGGTGCACCGACTCGGTGCACACAGCGACGGTTGGCGAGAGAGCTCTGGTCACACGTCTGCCTACATCCCTGGTTAGGCCACGCCCCCTGCCGAATGCGTTAATTTATCATTGGAGTCTATGATAAACACATCTGTTAATGCATGCTACATAAATGTACACACATTTCATGTGAACGTGAGGGAAAAAACACATCCTTTTAATGCATCTGTTTGGCGGATAGCACAACACGAGTGTGACCCTACTGTGACACTTCCTTAACGCTGTCAATACAATCCTATGGGTGACGGACCCCCGAGCGCAGTCAAACACCAGCATCTAAGTGCCGGAGTTTGAAATCTCGCGCTATTTCCAAGCACATCACATGACGCGGAATATCGCGTCATGTGATGTGCTTGGAAAGAGCGCAAGGTTTTAAACTGCAGCACTTAAATGCGTTTGACTGGCTCTATAGTCTAGGCCTCTGCCACAAGACAAAACTTGAGAAATGCTGGAAGTTATATATTGCTGGAGGATAAAGCTGATTCTTAAACCCCAGCATAGCATCAAGTAAAGCGTTTTATAGACAATAATTTATTAATCATCTCCAGAAGAAGGAAAGGCAGATTTGACAATGTGGAGGTCAGTTTTTTTGGGAACTCATTGTGCAGTGAAAGTGACACAATATCCCTATTCTATTAGTTATATTGATTCGGCCGCATTCACATATCTGTGTGACATGGTCAATGATGCATGGACTGGCCGCAGGTCTCCTGACCCAAACTCAACAGCTACATAAGCATATATGAGACCCATGGTCCTGTCTGTGCATTATGGTCCGTACTCTTACCGCAGTACACAGATGTGTGAATCCGGCCTTATGACAAAATCAAATTAAGGCTAGTTTCACACAAGCGTTCCGTTCAGATCAGGATGCAAACGGGAGCATCTGCATGTGGCTGTGCATCTGAAACTTATGCCACCACAGCAGACAGATGTCTGATCTGTTCTGGGGGAGGAGGGGAGAAGAAGGAGGGAGGGCACTTTGAGCATACTCACTGTGGTACAACATATCCGATTGAATGGATCCACTCATTTCCAGATCCAGACACCATTGCAATACATTATGTTTCTGGCCACATTGGGACACATCCAGATGCATCAGGATTTTAGATGAACTCCAAATCTCAACTTCTTGCGTCAGGGGAGGACGTAAAAAATACTGATGTGGTAGGATCAAGCGTAATCCTGATGCCACAGCATGTACCTGCGGCCCCATTTTAAGAATAACTACTCATGCCTGATCAGGAGGCTTCAGGATTTGGATGAATTACAACGCAAGACAAAAAAAAAGCAAGTGTGAAACCAAATTATATAGCTTGTTACATAAAAGTTTAAAAAAATGATTATGTCGTTTGTAATTGGCAGTGTTGGGTTACATTTTTGTGAGTAAGCATTTGATTGTTACCATTTTTAAGTAAATATGACTTGTGTACAATTTCTTTTAAGAGGTAAGTACAAAAAAAATAATTTAATATTTTTATCTATCTCATATGATTCAAATCAAGTTTTGACTGGGTTTTTCTCCCTCCCAATTGAGGTCTGTCTTGTAGTTAACCCCTTCCCGACCCTTGACGTTACACAAACGTCATGGGTTTCGGTGCCTTCCCGACCCAAGACGTTGATCGGGGTCCTGCAGCACTGGTGACCAGGACCGGTGAAATGTCACCGATGCTGCGGGAACATGAGGACCTATATTTTATCCCAGGGGGTGGCTTCCACCCCCCTCATGGCTAAAATCGCTCTGATTGGCAGTTGAAAGTGAAGCTGCCAATCAGAGCGATTCACCTCCCCAGATCTGATTGGAGCTAGCATCCATGTGACGCTAGCTCTCCAATCAGTTGTGGAGATGCGGGTGCGCTTCCCCTCCTCAGCTCCTTCCTACTCCGGTGCTCATCACTTTTGCTCCCCAGGCCTTTCCCTCCACCCACCTCCAGTCCCCGTGTCCCCCTCACCTCTCCCCCGGCGTGCTGCACCCGCTGGTCAGCGTCGTCTGCTTGCTGTGGCGTCCCTCCTCCTCTCCCGGGCTCTTCCTCCTCACCTGAGGATTGTGAGTAAGGTGAGTATGAATGAATGGATGGGTGCATGACCTCATGACCCTAGTTATTCTTGCATGACCCCAGAGACCTGCATGAACCCAGAGACTACAACAAGTGGATACTTAATCCCTTGTTGTAGTCTCTGGGGTCACAGTCATGATGCACGGTATGGCAGATCATTGCCATACAGTGCACCATGACTCTGATCCCAGAGACTACAATAAGGGATCAAGTATCCACTTGTTGTAGTCTCTGGGGTCAGAGTCATGGTGCACAGTACGGCAGATCATTGCCATACAGTGCACCATCAGTGTAACCCCAGAGACTGTAGGAAGAGGACACTTGATCCCTTGCTGCAGTCTCTACATGTAGTAGAGGCAATTGAGCGTTGTGGGACCATCGTTGTGGACTATGTCAGACGGTATGGAGTAATAAAGATGGAGTCTCAATTTGTGTATGTGTTTTTTTTTTTTAATAAAAATATTTTTCTCTGTGTGGTGTATTTTATTTACTATTGACTAGAGATTCCTAACGGCTGGGTCTAACATTGGCCCGAAATTATGAATCTTGGGCTTAGTGCCAGCTGCCAATAAAAAAGCTGGAATTAACCCCTTTGTTACCCAGTTTGCCACCGGCACCAGGGCAACTGGAAAAGTTTGGGTACATCGCCAGAAAATGGCGCTTTAATGAATGCGCCATTTTCTGGGGCAGCTATGGGCTGCAATTCACCGCATGGGGGGCCCAGAATGCTTGGATCTCTCCATGCTGAGGATTCCAGCCCCCAGCTGCCTAGTTGTACCTGGCTGGACCAAAAATATGGCAGAGCCCGACATCATTTTTTTTTCTCAAATTAGGTCTATAAATATAAAAAAAAATGGGCTTCACTGTGTTTTTGGTTGCCAGCCAGGTACAACGAGGCAGCTGGGGGTGAGTGGCAGTCCGTAGCTGCCAAGTTGTACCTGGCTGGACAAAAAATATGGCGAAGCCCATGTCATTTTTTTTTTCAATTATTTCTACAAATAAAACAACATGGAACTTTGCCGTATTTTTGGTTGCTAGCCAGGTACAACTTGACAGTTGGGGGTTGGAATCCTCAGCATGGAGAGACCCAAACACCAATGCTGGTGGCACACAGGGGCTCTCCATACGCGACATTGTGTCCGCTAACAATTTCAATGGAAAATTAGCTCCAATTGTTAGTAGACACCATGTCGTGTGTGCCTAATCATTGGAGCTCCCCCACAAGTGACCCTATTTTGGGAACTAGAACCCCCAAGGAACTTAGCTAGATGCATAGTGAGCACTTTGAATCCCCAGGTGCTTCACAATTGATCCGTAAAAATAAATAAAGAAAATGATTGTGAAAAAAAAGTGCTTTTTAATTTTTACTGATCAATTTGTGAAGTCCTTAAGGGTTCAAAGTGCTCACTATGCATCTAGATAGGTTCCTTGGAAGGTCTAGTTTCCAAAATTGTGTCACTTATGGGGGAGCTCCAATGTTTAGGCACACAGGGGCTCTCCATACGCAACATTGTGTCCGCTAACAATTGGAGCTAATTTTCCATTCAAAAAGTCAAATGGCGCTACTTCCCTTCCTAGCCCTGCCATGCGCCCAAACAGTTTTTTATGACCACATATGAGGTATTGGTGTACTCAGGAGAAATTGCCCAACTAATTTTAGGATCCATTTTATCCTGTTGCCCATGTGAAAATGAAAAAATTGACGCTAAAACGTTTTTGTTGGAAAAATTAAAATGTCTATTTTTTCCTTCCACGTTGCTTAGTTCCTATAAAGCACCTGAAGGGTTAATAATCTTCTTGAATGTGGTTTTGAATAGCTTGATGGGTGCAGTTTTTGGAATGGTGTCACTTTTGGGTGTTTCCTGTCATGTACACCCCTCAAAGGGACTTCAAATGTGATGTGGTCACTAAAAAAATGGTTTTGTAAATTTTGCTGGAAAAATTAGAAATTGCTGATGAACTTTGAACCCTTCCAACTTCCTAACAATAAATTTTTTTTTCCAAAATTGTGCTGATGTAAAGTGGACATGTGAGACATGTTGTTTATTAACTATTTTGTGTCACATAACTCTCCTATTTAACAGAATAAAAATTCAAAATTTGGAAATTGCTAAATTTTCAACATTTTTGCCAATTTTTTTCATAAATAAACACAAAAATTATCAACCTAAATTTACCACTAACATGAAGCTCAATATGTCACAAAAAAACAGTCTCAGAATCGCAAAGATCCGTTGAAGCGTGCCAGAGTCATTACCTCATAAAGGGACACTGGTCAGAATTGCAAAAAATGGCAAGGTCTTTAGGGTCAAAATAGGCTGGGTGGTGAGGGGGTTAAAGGAGTTTGCCCAGAAATAAAATTAATTTTAAACTTGATTTTAGTAGATCTTGAAATAATAATGTTCTACAATTGGATATGTTCAAAAAAATGTTCATATAATAATATAAAGTAAACCCGAACTCAAAAATGATAAACGTAGAATATTTAATAGCAATCAAAAAATAACAATATAGATGATTTTTCAGTCACATACAGTTGACCTTCATCAGAATGAAACTGATTGCTGTTGGTAACTAGGAATACCAGAAGGAAGCGCAGTGGAGAGGTGACAACCACATGGAAGGTGTGCCTGCAATTGTTTTTATTATTACTATTAAATATTTCACATTTATCATATTTGAGTGCTGGGTTTACTTAATTTTATTTTATGGACTGGACCCCTACCTGAGCACCACTTCTCAATTTTTAATGGAGTGACGTGTATATTTTTCTACGAAACAAACGTTCCTGTGCTAAGTTAATTTTATTTATGTGTCCCTGCTATGTACTGTGTAATGGATGTGTCTGCCCATACAGCGACATAGTCTGATCATATCACATCTCCTGTGCTGAGATAATCTTATATATGTGTCCCTGCTATGTACTGTGTAATGACCGTGTCTGACCATACAGGGACATGGTCTGATCATATCATATCTCCTGTGCTGAGATAATCTTAGACTAGGGTCTGACTTGAGACATGACTCAGCCTGCTGGATCCGTGAAAAACGTAGAAATTCTCTGGCCGAGCGCATAGCATTAACAGCATGTAACGCTATGCGCCGCCTGTGTATGCTTCTCTATGGCAAACTGCAGCTTCAAAATTGAACTCTTTGGATGCCATAATATACATCATGTTTGCAGACCAAAAGGTACTCCATATCACTGTAAAACACCATACCAACAGTGAAGTTTGGTGGTGGGACCATCAGGGTGTGGGCCGTTTTTAGCATGTGGCACTGGAAATGTCATACAGTTGAAGGAGGGATGAATGGACAAATGTTTTGAGATATTCTTGATAAAAGTCTGAGTTGGGAGATAACTCCGAAACATGTTGGACTAATAAAGAAGAATCCTGTTTAATCCAGACATTCCCGTGTGGCTGGTTTTTATCTCCATTAATTGAAGTGGCAGCGTGGACCCACGGTACTTTGTCCTACAAGCTGATTGAACCACGGTGATCTGTGGAAGTATGGTCCTGCAGCAAACCACTCACAGATGAGCGATCATTACCAGTTGTGGGTTTTCACAACTACATCAGGTGAGCAGCTCCCTTTTTACACATATTTCAGCCTTATAAAAGAAGGTATTACCCTATGTGCGCATTCTTGAATTGCTTTTTGATTCGTCCCTGTCATAAGGTATATATTGGAGAGACTACACAGGAATTGAGAAAAAGAACACAACATCATATTTCTACAATCAACTTGGCATTACCCATTAGGAGAAAGGTTTCAAATTGACCTCAGTTGCCTCAAACTTCTTGACTACACACCATGGGAGCCCAAGGGGGTTGCAAATAGTAGGGCTCGATCGGATCAGACTTACTATCCAGGGTGGTGATGTCAATAAGATGTTACTTAAATCAGAAACTAAATGGATATATCTTCTCAATTCCATGTCACCTATTGGATTAAATGAAGAATTTCTGTTCACAGGATTCCTTGGATTGAATTCTGTTTGATATGCACAGAAGGAGGCAGTCTACCTGCGACAACTATAAATCTTCTCATGACGACAGAACCAGATTTGTTGGACTCCTCACCTCGGAATCCTGGGATAAATATAGCCATGGATCATGATATTCAAGGAAGATAATTTGATATGTACCCTTGGAAATGTACTACATTTGGACTTATCTTGCTGGTCTCTTTGAATAGGACTTACTAACAAATACTAACAAAAGGGACTTCTTCAGTATATTGTATATACTATACATTCTTAATATAGAAAGAAAGAAAGAAAGGGCTTAATTGTTAAATCTCCAGATTTGCCGTTGGTATTCTCCAGGTCGCACTAAAAATCCCCTTTTTCATTCGGGCATTGGTGTCAATTGATTCTCTACCATATACGGTATATCTTTAGAGCAATTTGTATTCTAAATAATTCAGAACACATATATTGAAATTAAATTACATCAATTATAGATAAGTTTGGCACATGTCTCATACGTCTCATACGTATCTTTTTTTAATATCCAACACAGTGTCTAGGGACTTTTATATATTAACAACTAAGAGATATATAACCACAATTACCCTGACTAATATGGTGACTCCCACTTGGGTTAGTATTCTAGATGATTCAGCGACTGTTATACATAATCTCGGTCTTATAACATGTCGCATAGGGACATACTCGCATCACCTACTCTGTTCAGCAATGGGAATTGTGCCTGATATTGAAGTGCACTTCCCGAACTTTAGTATATCATCGCAATCCCATGGCTATATACCACCCAGTACTATCTTAGAGACAAACTAAGATGACCCTGCTGGGTAGTCTCCTATTTCATCTGGTGCCACTTCTCTATACAAAGTTGGTTACCGTAATATACTTATATTTAAATTTTATATTTTACATATATGTGCCTATTGATCACCTCTGATCCCCGCAATCACTGTATGGGAACAGCCATGTATTTGATTGGGTGCAATGCTATAGTGGTTTAATTGCACTTTTGCACTCTTTGTGGGAATTACCAACCATTGTATTACAAACAATGGAGATTAGATATAAACAATAGAGCTTCCTTTATCAGTTGGAACTTGATCGATTCTTTTGTTATAATGCTCATATCACATAGACAAACTATGCATGCGTGTCCCTATTAGAATCTTATCATCTGTGCTTGTGATCTAAATACTAATCAGATCCTTATGTGCCTCATCATTCCACTCTATTTGGGCACATTCACATTTCATCCTGGGATGCGGGAAATTTGTTTATACTGTTACTGGGGAAGCGCGTCATGTGACTATAACGCACTTCCAGTTTTCATCGTTGTATATTGGATACCTGGCAACGCGGTCACGTTACTGTGACGCGTTTCCGGTTGACACCCACCACCAGCTGAACATGGTGACGAGCGCTGCACTTCTCATTTATACCACGACCAGAGACACATGCAGTCACCCATGACGAAGCTGCCTGTTGGGCAGCGATACGTGTTGGGCTCTGTGGGGCCCCTCCACTACTTACCTGGGGACAATTGAGGCTTATGGGTGACTATGGACCTTGATACCAATACCTATATTGCTTGATATCTGTATGATCCATAGTGTGCCTAACCAATCAGTACACATATTACTCTCTCATCTGGCTGGGTATTGCTACTGATCACTATAAGTGATTTTACTATATAGAATATACACTTACCAGTACCTAAGCCCAAGTGGGAGAATGTAATATATATCCTATGCCATATACCTATTTGGGAATGTGCATTTTGTTTGGGCAAAAGGCCATTTAAGGGTTTGAGCAACCTGTTCAGTAACTAAAGATAGCTTTGTTATACTACAATTTTGGGTTACGACTTATAAAGCAATCATGCTGTAACCGGCAAACGCCTGACTAATTATCTGTATTATACCATCTCGACCAATAACACAATTATTCTATATAGCTGACCTTGTCATTATTATTATTATTGCGGACACAACATTTCCCCTGTTGTTGGGGTCCTTTACTGCACCGTATTTTATACCATAAACCAAAAGCTACATTTAAGGTGTCCTGGGGGGGATATTTACTCCTATACGAAATTTAATGGATCTTGATATTTGCTTGTCCTGACTATAATATTCTGGGCAGTGATACATTATAACAGCTAATAAGTGTATATTGATCTATCTATATACAGTTATTATGGGTCTTTTTCATATTGCATATTGCTTTGTAGCTCTATTCTAGCCAAGCTACTATTGGGTGTCCACAGCAACAGTCACTTTGGATGGTACCTCATCAATAATTTGGCTAATAAAAAGCCACTATATGATCTTATTTGATCTTTGTGATTTATAAAACCTGGTGTAGATAGCATATACTCACACAATTGGTTTTGCAGCCTAATATACCCTGTATATTGTTGAGAGCCTTGTTCACACAGGCTATATTGTTACACTATTATCTCTTGAACGGTTGTTCTCATAAATTACACGTTGTCCTCTTTCTTACTGCATATTTGTGCTTATGATAATATATGTGGTGAGCCCCTTATTTTGTTCATCTTGTGAATTTTAATTGTTAAATTGTATGTCTGCATATGTGTTGAATAAACTATTTTGTATATTTTCAAATCACTCTGGTGTGCTCCTCTTATACGCCATGTATTTTTCTGGCTATACCAGCCCCTTCATCCGACTCCGGTCGAACCTGGATTTGGGTGGTTCTCTTTCTCTGTCCGTGCCCCTAGGGCTCTCTCTTCCTCTCTCACTGACTCAGATTCTCCCGACCCAGGACGAGCTCCTCACCGCTCCAGTCCCTGGGCCAACTGTCTACCTTCTTTCTCTACCACCCACCCTCCTCACTTCCTCCTCCCCCCGTCCTAAGACTGAGCCCTCCTACTAGTGGGTCCGCCCACAGTCTCCAGGCCTGAGATTTAGGGGTGTGTTGGGTGCTTGGTGGGTGTCTCAGACATACAAACCCGTTTCCCTGAGAACAGGGATACCACACCCATGGAGTGGGTGTAGTACCCCTGGTGGCGACCAGACCGCAGGGGTGCCACATTCCCTCCTTGAACGTTACATGACAAAAATAAACTATATGTATATATATATATATATATATATATATATATATGTATATATATAAAACATGGCGTAAACAAAGAAGTGCAAAAGTTCTACCGTCCTCCATGTTTTACTGCGTCCGTTTTGTCCCTTACCGGGTCATGCATTGTTCAAACAAGGCGCCATTTCCTGGGCTAGAAGGCACAAATACAGTAATCCAACCATCCAATAGTGTCCTTCCACATTGCCTGTTGTCTTCACTGGACAGCTATATACAACCTTAACTATCTTTTCTAATATAACAGGTACCTAATCAGTCACATTATCTACTATGAACACCCTATAGGCCCCTTTACACGCCACCACTAAAAGGTAGCAACTGCCTGGCATTGGGGATATTTATGCCTGTTGCCATGAAATTGCTACGAAATGGCGGCGTGTAAATAGGGAAATTCCTTCCTGTGGAAGGAATTTCCCTATTTACATGACCGCCATTTCATAGCAATTTCATGGCAACAGGCATAAATATCCCAATGCCAGGCAGTTGCTACCTTTCAGTGGTGGCGTGTAAAGGTACCTTATCACTTATACACTATCTGCAGCATTTAAACATACATTTTACCCGGTAATTTCACTTAGCTTGAACTCTGACTTTTCTATGCAAATATATACATTTCTAGCATTATCTCTTTACTTCTGATTCTAAAGCTTTTTTCCTTTCCATGGAGGACTTTCTTTTACAGGAAGTGCTTGTTACAGTCCTCCAGTAGCGATTGCCCACATTTTTCCATGTACAAATCCCTCCTGATAGGGAGCTTTCCTTTCACCTGGATTCTCTCCCTTGGTCTGGCGTTCTGTGCAACCGGTTCAACTTCTGCTGATGGTGGTGTCACTGCACGTTACGCCACCCATGATGTTCGGCTATTGATGGCCGAAGCTGTGTTACGGCACCTCTGGTGATGATGAAATCGCAGCTAAGATGGTATCGTTCCCCACGTGTGGAGCAGCTCCCCAGGGCAACCACTAAAGTCTATGGTGGTGGTAGGCCATTGGATATTCTGGCAGGAGAGGCGGATTGGGGTATTACTGAGGCAGGTGTCTTGTGACCTCCGCGGCTACTTGGTGCGGAAAAAAACAGTCTCACACAGCTTCTGAGTTCTGTACCCAGTTTACTCAATGATCAGTTAAGTAGTGCCGCCGGGTGCTACTCTCTGCCAAGCCTCAATCCAGACAGTCCTCAAATAACCGGGATAGCTCGTCCAAGACACCTCTTTGTGTTCCTTTCTCTGTCTAGTTGCTCTCCTAGCGCTGACTATCCACCTTTCTTACCTGCGCCTCCGCACACAGTGCCCCAATTCAGCAGCCACGAGTCTTGGCAGGCGACAGGTACCTGGTCCCCTGACCCCAGTACGGCTACCTTCTCGGCGGATGTGTCGGGTTTTTGCCACAGCTCCAATAGATCTCGTGGCCTCCGGTTCCATGGTTGGAGCGTTAAAACTCCTTTCCACATCAGGGCCGGTCCCTGGTTTTCAACCAACCCCTCTGTCCGACTCCTGTCGAACCTGGATTCAGGCACACGGGTGGTTCTCTCTCTCTCTACCCATGCCCCTAGGGCTCTCTCTTCCTCACTCGCTGACTCAGATTTTCCCGACCCATGATGATCTCCTCACTGCTTCAGTCCCTGGGCAAACTCTCTCCCTTCCTTCTCTACCGCCCACCCTCTCCCCATCCTAAGACTGAGCCCTCCCACTAGTGGGTCCGCCCACTGTCCCCAGGCCTGGGTTCTAGGGGTGTGTTTGGTGCTTGGTGGGTGTCTCAGACTTACCATCCTGTTTCCCTGAGA
Organism: Allobates femoralis; assembly: GCA_033576535.1. Lineage (NCBI taxonomy): Eukaryota > Metazoa > Chordata > Amphibia > Anura > Aromobatidae > Allobates > Allobates femoralis. The sequence continues at coordinate 528,852,197 of JARQOC010000003.1, read as the reverse complement.
ACAGGGATACCACACCCATGGAGTGGGTGCAGTACCCCTTGTGACGACCAGGCCGCAGGGGCGCCACATGTTCAATTCTTTTTCCCTGTGTCATTTCTCATTATTACACATCACTAAATTTATGGACATTGATGGTTTGACTTATTTTCTTGTATGGATTTGATGGGTTGGTATTGACATCTGGTGAGAATTTCATGTCATAGCACCTTTAGAAATGTATTTACTTAGGAAATTGGTGACAAGTTCAACACTTATTATATTTCACCTGCTATATATACCGTACTGTATATTATTCAGGTTTCTTCACATGCTGTAGATAATTAAACATAATTTTCACCTTATTGAGTTGTTAATAAAAGCTTTCATATGGAATGTTATCAGAATAATTTAACAGATTATATATAAGAAATAAAACTCTTTTTTGCAAAAGTCAGTTAAGACATATTTGGGGCCCATTGTCTACATCTCCATGTAAGGGTATGTGCACACGATTAGGAATAGCAGCGTTTTGGACGCAGCGTATTACCGCTGCATTGTACATTGCATAGCCCACCGTGCTTCTCCCCACCGCAGTGTTATTTCAGCTGCAGTGCAGGTTGCCTCTGCATCTCTGCAGCATGTTAATTTAATGCTGTGAGTTCGGAAGTAATCTCTAGCGGGTGAGTGCAGGGAAAAGCTGCACTGCACCAAACGCAAATCGTGGGTACAGGGCGACTGCGCTCTCCCTGCGTTCACCCACTGTTTTCCTCAGGTCTAGAGGCACAGCGTCCAAGACATAGTGCCTTCGAATTCTGTGCTTACAGCCTAAGGCCTTATTCAGACGTCAGTGCTTTTTACATTTGCAAACAAATGCCATCAATGTATTGGATTGTGTGTCATCAGTGTTTGGTCTGTGTTTCCTCAGTGTTCTTCATGTATGGATAAATAAATGAATTACAAAACGTCTATAATTTACAATATTAGGTGACCACATTCAGTTGTCCATGTTGTATGTACATGTTATATCACCGTTTTTCACAAATACAAAACGTACCCATTATTGTCTACGCTATGTCTATGCTGTCCGTGCATTTTTTTGAGACCATGTGTCTGTCCAACACTTATGGAGCTATGGCTATGTTCACACACAATTTGCGTTTTTTTAAGCACTCTTAAAAGCACTTGCGTTTTTTTAAGAGTGCTAAAAAATGTCCCTTGTGTGTCTGAAAGGATTTGCCACGTTTTTGGACTTAGTCATTTTTTCACCAAAAACGCAGGCAAAAACGCAAGCGTTAACGCAGGGTGCATAAATGTGCCTTTTAAAAACGCATGTGTTTCCCATAGGGCCCCCATGTTAAAAAAACGCATGTGCGTTTTTTCAAAAACGCATGCGTTTTTTTAACATGGGCCCCTATGGGAAACGCATGCGTTTTTGAATGGCACTAAAAGGTACTAATGTACCATGCGTTTTTGCATGCAATTCCCATAGGGCCCCATGTTAAAAAAACGCACATGCGCTTTTTTACAGCACCCAAAAACGCTGCATGCAGCGTTTTTTGGACTAGGGGTAAAAAACGCAAATGGAGCTGAAAAACGCAGCTACACTCAAATGTACCCTGCGTTAACGCACCTGCGTTTTTTTTAACAGCCCAAAAACGCAGAGATGGTCAAAAAAACGCATGTGTGTGAACATGGCCTTTATCTGGTATCAGGTGTGATTTTCATATTGCCATGTTACATGTTACACGGCACGACATTGGAACGATGTCTGCAACGATATCAGGTGCACGTGGTCGTTGCAGATATCGTTGGTGAGATGTCACACGTCTAGATATCGTGGACAACTCACCAAAGATATTGTGAGCAAGTGTCGTTCACAAACCCCGCGAATGATCCCTGCTCAATGCTGTGAATGGGCGGAGTCGTCCACAACATCGTTATCGCGGTGTCCCACATAACAATACAGCAGGTTGATGGAGTTGATATCGTCAGGTTTTACAACATGTTGGTAAACCTGTCAATTCCGATCCAACGATTTATCGTAGCAACTTGCCAGAGTCACAAGCAACGAGGTCGCAATGACATCGCTGGTACGCCTCCAAACCCGTGATGGGAATCAGCAATGTCGTTAATGATGTTGTGCCGTGTAAAGGGGCCTTAAGTTGCCACGGGTGAGTTTGAACGAGCTCCGTATGCTTGAAAAAAAGTTGTTTACCCACAATTTTGGAAAGATGCCAACAATTTTGTCCATTTTGGACGTTTTACATGACATTATGTCCAATTTGCCTTTTCTTCCTTTTTGTATGAAAATAAACATGTATGAGAAAACATCATGTAATAGCAATAATTTTATGGGAGAAATACTTCATTTTAAGGATCAATTTCAATGGTGCCAAAATTTCTGGGTATGACTGTTAAGGGCCCGTTACACGCTTCAATGTCTCAGTGATCCAACCAACCAGCCGACCTGGTCGAGCTCGCTGGGACATCGTTTAGTGATCACTGCTGAGGTGTCACATGTACAGAGCCCGTTACACGCTTCAATGTCTCAGTGATCCAACCAACCATCCGACCTGGTCGAGCTCGCTGGGACATCGTTTAGTGATCACTGCTGAGGTGTCACATGTACAGATATATTGAACAACGCAGCAACGATTCCGCGACAAGTGAACGATACTTGCGGTCGTTTGGTCGCCTACGTGCTTCAGTTCTAAAGTAGGCAAAGTCGTAAATGAGATCGTTGGAAAGGTGTCACACACAACGATGCTGTAGGTTGAACAAATGACAGATTTATGGACATGTTCATATACCTACGATCAACGATCTAACGACTTATTGTTGGTCGTATCTACGTATCACACGTAACAACGCTGCTGCACCGCCCCAAAAGCTGTGATGTACCAACAATATTGTTAACGATATCGTAGCATGTAACCGGCTATTAACTGAAGACCAGGGCACCTCCAGTAATAGAAGTATAATATTGGATTATCTCACGTGTATTCTCATTTAAGCATCATTTTTTTCAAATCAGCAACTTCATTAAGTACAGTTCGCAGAGTCTACAGTCAGTCATTAAGGATGTATCTAGATGGAGTTTTATTTATTAATGTATTACATACATTCTATACTGAATATGTCGGATTAGGTCACAGTTCTTCAGTTCAACTGAATGGTAGCGTTTCACTGTTTATACATTGGTCATCACTGTTCTATATATTTATCTATGTACTAGATGGGGCCTGGACTCTATCGTATTCTAGAATGTGTGAGAATATATTTTAGTTCAACTATATTATTAATGTTTTAGGTTAGGTTATTAAATGAAAAAGAACAATAGGCGCATGGGGTGCTTTGAGATATGCGTGACCATGTTAGTTAGTGGGGGTAGCGGTGTAGCCTATGCAAGGAGATCTTGGACCCTCCATCTGTGGGTCTTACTCCCAAACCCCTGCTACAATTCTAATATAGTCCATGGCCACGTCTCTTCCTACAGTAGTGACCGTGGCTTCAGCGCATGTTCAGGTGTACAAAGATGGCAGCCGCATCAGTTACTGCGCATGAGCATGAAAAGATGTTTTTTTTTTACAATCTGGCCAATCAGGAGATACCTGGGCCTGCCTGTGCTGTGGCCAGTGTCCTCTAGGTGGTGCTATTTCGGGGAAAAACTTACGGACAGTCAGACTAAGGTTTTTTATGGAAGTAGATACAATCAACAGTGGTGGCCACTGAAAGAAAATTGTGACACTCACCATTGAAGATCCAGCCCATATAAACATTTTATTCAGTTAGTTAGTATACATGCACTGCATAAGGATGATTTTATTGGACAAATTGATTTGGGATTTCACAGGAAAGCAGCAGAGATACAGATATAGAATATGCATTCATTTACATGAAACATGTTCAATGTATTGATTTGTTCTTAGTATACTTTCTTTATGCTCATTATTAACAGGAGAACAACAGGAGTTTATATGCAAAGATAACAAAGTTTATTTAAATTTCATAAAAGATTTTCCAATATATAAACAACAGTAAAATCAGGGACGATACATTTAGTGCACACATTGATACATAAAAGCGAGCCCAGTATATAACAGAGTTCCGAACAAGGATTGAGGGCACACAATGGTTTTTAGTACAGTGACTGAAATAGAGGGGGAGACAATCGTTGTCTGAAACCAGTTCTAATTGATTAACATTATTTCATCATATGTATACAATTCGAAGACATATAAGTTAGTCTATGGTTTCAGAACTCCATATGTATATCCCCTCATGGAAACGTTAGTTACAACTCCATTGTGAGCATGAATTTTTGGTTCAGTACTCATCCTTACATATTCTCCTTACAACATCAAGAGTAACTACCTGGGTATCTAAAACGTAAAGAGCAGTCATCTAAGAGAATCCCTCATTAGGTTTGTATAAAGGTAGATTATTACCCATGTCTCTCAATATTGCAGGAGGATCCAGGCTCAGGACAAACAAGGACAAAGGACAGTCATTCCAACACGTGTTTCGCTAACACCAGTCTTATTGCTTCCTCAGGGAAAGGATACAGCTAAACCCGGTGGTCGCGGCCCTTTATAACCGCTAATTACCCCTAACTGGCTATCACCTGTGCACCTCTCCTCCGGTATAGTGGCGTCTGCGCGCCGGGAGGCCGCTGCGCCGGAAGCCGTCCCCGCGCACCGGAAGTGCGTGATGTAATGATGTGCGCGGCGTCAGGTAGTTACCATGGCACCGCGCGCATGCGCACTCATGGTCGCGAGTCAGGCCGCCCGCACGAGCGACTCACGGCGTGCATGCGCACACCGGAGAAGAGGGGGAAGCTGTAAGTCAGATTGAACAACAGAGAGGGAGCCGGTCACGGACACTTTGATAGTGTCTCCCATGGATATCATATATAGCAACATTATAGTTAGTGTAAGAGATAATATCCTAATACAAAGTCCATAGGAGTCCACTTGAATCTTCCGGTAACCTCTTATAAAAGTTCTTATTTGATGAAGCCAGGACAGGCAAACGGGTCAAAAAAGGGCCATTATATTCCACAGATCTAAAAAGGGGCAGAAAAGTATTTTCTTAATACACAGAACACAGACAAAGACACTAAAGGTCAGGTAAAACTGGATTTTGGAGATAGGAACTGGACATAGTTATAAAAATGGAGCGTAGCTGATAATTTCATTCAGGCCCTTGGGCACTAGGGTGTCCAAAGTGGAGATCCACTTTGACTCACACCTAGCCAGCATACCCTTCAGGTCTTCCCCTCTAATCCCTGCATGTATCGCATCAATGCCCCTAACCTGTAGGCTACTTGCATCACAGTTATGATGGATTTTAAAGTGCCTCGGCAGAGTTTTGAGTAGAGTGATATCCTCGGAATTTCCGGCTGCCTCAATCCCTCGCACGTGCTCTCTCACTCTTACGCGCAATTCGCGTGATGTTAATCCCACGTAAATACGTGGGCAGCTGCATGTTGCAAAATAAACTACATAAGTAGTACTACAGGAGATGTAATGTCTTATTTTATATGTTTTTCTATTGTCACTTGAGTGAAAGAACCCCGTGCGAAGAATATTGGGGCAGGCAGAGCAATCACCACATGGATAGCAGCCGAGGCGTTGGGTTCGCTGTCCGAATGGCAGTTGTCTCTGCGGGATGTAGTGGCTGTCGACAAGAAGATCCTTAAGATTTCTTGCCCGCCGCGCAGTCATCAAAGGCACATCTGGGAGTGTTTCAGCAAGAACAGGGTCTGTCTTTAAGATGGACCAATGTTTGATGAAAATATCCTTCATCAGACCCCATTCTTGATTGAATGTGCCAATGAAGCGTATCTGTTCGCCGGCCTCATTAGTTGACCTGCCTCAATATTGTAATAAATTTTGTCGTTCGATGTTTTTAGCTCTATGATAGCTTTTTTTCAGACAGCGCCTGCTGTATCCTCTTTCTAAAAAGCGATTCCGCAGGTCACAAGCTTGTTTCTCAAAACTCTCATCTGATGAGCAAATGCGTTCGCATCCTGAGATACTGGCCGGTCGGGTTGGCATGGATGGTTGACCTGGTGTGCGCTGAAGAAGCATGCAGAAGTGCATTTCGTAGACGTCTGTTTACGAAATACATCTGTCTGCGTCATCCTACATGAATCTAAACTGATCTTAATGTCTAAAAATTCGATCTCCGCGGGGCTATACTTCAACGTTAATTTAATATTCATGTTGTTGTTGTTTAATTCACCCACGAAGGTATCAAGCTGCCCCGCTGTGCCCTGCCACAAAATCAGGATGTCGTCGATATATCTGTACCAGCACTGCAGATGGGCGTCAGCCCGCACGCCTCCGCCGCCAAATACCAACCTCTCCCAGAAGCCCAGGAAGAGGTTGGCGTACGAAGGCGCGCAGGCCGCGCCCATCGCAGTGCCACGTACCTGCAAGTAAAATTGGTCTTTAAAGACGAAAAAATTACGTGACAGGGCAAAGCGGAGCAGCTCTAGAACCAGGTCTCCCATCCTACCACCCCGGCCGCCAGCATCCAGGAAAAAACGAACCGCCCTTAAGCCATCTTCATGGCCTATCGAGGTATAAAGGCTTTCGACATCGAGTGTCGCGAAAAGCGTGTCCTGATCCACAAAGATGCCGTCAACACGTCGCAGGACGTCCGTCGTGTCTTTTACGTATGATGGAAGAATTTCCACTAGAGGTTTTAGATAGTGATCTATAAATCGGCAGATCGGCTCACATAAATTACCGATGCCAGACACGATCGGACGTCCCGGAGGGTTGACGGCATCCTTGTGGATTTTAGGGAGGATGTAGAAGGTGGATATACGTGCACTTTTTACAATCAGTCCATCTCTCATTTTTTTGTCAATGATACCTTGATCGCAGGCTCTGTTCAAAATTTGAACTAGCTCTACGGAAAAATTAGATAGGGGGTTATAAGCAAGTTTTTGATAAGTGTCCTTATCCCTCAATTGCCTATAGACTTCACGTTCATATTTAGTTTTTGGCCAAATTACTATGTTCCCACCCTTGTCCGCCTGTTTGATAACCACATCGTCCCCGCGCACCGGAAGTGCGTGATGTAATGATGCGCGCGGCGTCAGGTAGTTACCATGGCACCGCGCGCATGCGCACTCATGGTCGCGAGTCAGGCCGCCCGCACGAGCGACTCACGGCGCGCAGGCGCACACCGGAGAAGAGGGGGAGGAACTCTGGATAACGAGACCACTTCAGAAACATGTGAGTTTCCAAAATCCCTCTTGCCTAGATCTAAACGTTTCCCACCCTTGTCCGTCTGTCCAGCAGTGGATATTTTCACGAGACTGGTCTCGGAAGATCTTAAACATATATCAACACGGAGACATCATGATAACCTGACTCACAAACATCGCTCAGCTCTGCAGGAATTGCGGGAGATGGACGATGTGGTTATCAAACAGGCGGACAAGGGTGGGAACATAGTAATTTGGCTAAAAACTAAATATGAACGTGAAGTCTATAGGCAATTGAGGGATAAGGACACTTATCAAAAACTTGCTTATAACCCCCTATCTAATTTTTCCGTAGAGCTAGTTCAAATTTTGAACAGAGCCTGCGATCAAGGTATCATTGACAAAAAAATGAGAGATGGACTGATTGTAAAAAGTGCACGTATATCCACCTTCTACATCCTCCCTAAAATCCACAAGGATGCCGTCAACCCTCCGGGACGTCCGATCGTGTCTGGCATCGGTAATTTATGTGAGCCGATCTGCCGATTTATAGATCACTATCTAAAACCTCTAGTGGAAATTCTTCCATCATACGTAAAAGACACGACGGACGTCCTGCGACGTGTTGACGGCATCTTTGTGGATCAGGACACGCTTTTCGAGACACTCGATGTCGAAAGCCTTTATACCTCGATAGGCCATGAAGATGGCTTAAGGGCGGTTCGTTTTTTCCTGGATGCTGGCGGCCGGGGTGGTAGGATGGGAGACCTGGTTCTAGAGCTGCTCCGCTTTGCCCTGTCACGTAATTTTTTCGTCTTTAAAGACCAATTTTACTTGCAGGTACGTGGCACTGCGATGGGCGCGGCCTGCGCGCCTTCGTACGCCAACCTCTTCCTGGGCTTCTGGGAGAGGTTGGTATTTGGCGGCGGAGGCGTGCTGGCTGACGCCCATCTGCAGTGCTGGTACAGATATATCGACGACATCCTGATTTTGTGGCAGGGCACAGCGGGGCAGCTTGATACCTTCGTGGGTGAATTAAACAACAACAACATGAATATTAAATTAACGTTGAAGTATAGCCCCGCGGAGATCGAATTTTTAGACATTAAGATCAGTTTAGATTCATGTAGGATGACGCAGACAGATGTATTTCGTAAACAGACGTCTACGAATGCACTTCTGCATGCTTCTTCAGCGCACACCAGGTCAACCATCCATGCCATCCCGACCGGCCAGTATCTCAGGATGCGACGCATTTGCTCATCAGATGAGAGTTTTGAGAAACAAGCTTGTGACCTGCGGAATCGCTTTTTAGAAAGAGGATACAGCAGGCGCTGTCTGAAAAAAAGCTATCATAGAGCTAAAAACATCGAACGACAAAATTTATTACAATATCGAGGCAGGTCAACTAATGAGGCCGGCGAACAGATACGCTTCATTGGCACATTCAATCAAGAATGGGGTCTGATGAAGGATATTTTCATCAAACATTGGTCCATCTTAAAGACAGACCCTGTTCTTGCTGAAACACTCCCAGATGTGCCTTTGATGACTGCGCGGCGGGCAAGAAATCTTAAGGATCTTCTTGTCGACAGCCACTACATCCCGCAGAGACAACTGCCATTCGGACAGCGAACCCAACGCCTCGGCTGCTATCCATGTGGCGATTGCTCTGCCTGCCCCAATATTCTTCGCACGGGGTTCTTTCACTCAAGTGACAATAGAAAAACATATAAAATAAGACATTACATCTCCTGTAGTACTACTTATGTAGTTTATTTTGCAACATGCAGCTGCCCACGTATTTACGTGGGATTAACATCACGCGAATTGCGCGTAAGAGTGAGAGAGCACGTGCGAGGGATTGAGGCAGCCGGAAATTCCGAGGATAACACTCTACTCAAAACTCTGCCGAGGCACTTTAAAATCCATCATAACTGTGATGCAAGTAGCCTACAGGTTAGGGGCATTGATGCGATACATGCAGGGATTAGAGGGGGAGATCTGAAGGGTATGCTGGCTAGGTGTGAGTCAAAGTGGATCTCCACTTTGGACACCCTAGTGCCCAAGGGCCTGAATGAAATTATCAGCTACGCTCCATTTTTATAACTATGTCCAGTTCCTATCTCCAAAATCCAGTTTTACCTGACCTTTAGTGTCTTTGTCTGTGTTCTGTGTATTAAGAAAATACTTTTCTGCCCCTTTTTAGATCTGTGGAATATAATGGCCCTTTTTTGACCCGTTTGCCTGTCCTGGCTTCATCAAATAAGAACTTTTATAAGAGGTTACCGGAAGATTCAAGTGGACTCCTATGGACTTTGTATTAGGATATTATCTCTTACACTAACTATAATGTTGCTATATATGATATCCATGGGAGACACTATCAAAGTGTCCGTGACCGGCTCCCTCTCTGTTGTTCAATCTGACTTACAGCTTCCCCCTCTTCTCCGGTGTGCGCCTGCGCGCCGTGAGTCGCTCGTGCGGGCGGCCTGACTCGCGACCATGAGTGCGCATGCGCGCAGTGCCATGGTAACTACCTGACGCCGCGCGCATCATTACATCACGCACTTCCGGTGCGCGGGGACGGCTTCCGGCGCAGCGGCCTCCCGGCGCGCGGACGCCACTATACCGGAGGAGAGGTGCACAGGTGATAGCCAGTTAGGGGTAATTAGCGGTTATAAAGGCCGCGACCACCGGTTTAGCTGTATCCTTTCCCTGAGGAAGCAATAAGACTGGTGTTAGCGAAACACGTGTTGGAATGACTGTCCTTTGTTCTTGTTTGTCCTGAGCCTGGATCCTCCTGCAATATTGAGAGACATGGGTAATAATCTACCTTTATACAAACCTAATGAGGGATTCTCTTAGATGACTGCTCTTTACGTTTTAGATACCCAGGTAGTTACTCTTGATGTTGTAAGGAGAATATGTAAGGATGAGTACTGAACCAAAAATTCATGCTCACAATGGAGTTGTAACTAACGTTTCCATGAGGGGATATACATATGGAGTTCTGAAACCATAGACTAACTTATATGTCTTCGAATTGTATACATACTATTATATAATCACGAATGCAGCGAGTGCCCCTTTTGAGACCGCACTCGCTGCGAGTCAGCGTGGTCATGTGGATACGAACGAAGCATTGGCCGCGCAGCGCCATTGCGAGTCACTCTAAGGCGACTCGCTATCCCGCGCAGCGGGCATGGCGAGTCGCCTTAGCAGCGCGAAGCATTGGCCGCGAAGCGGCCATTGCGAGTCAGAGACTCGCTCTGCTAGAATCCCGATGCATTGTGCATCGGCACCCAGCTAGTGATGAAATAATGTTAATCAATTAGAACTGTTTCAGACAACGACTGTCTCCCCCTCTATTTCAGTCACTGTACTAAAAACCATTGTGTGCCCTCAATCCTTGTTCGGAACTCTGTTATATACTGGGCTCGCTTTTATGTATCAATGTGTGCACTAAATGTATCGTCCCTGATTTTACTGTTGTTTATATATTGGAAAATCTTTTATGAAATTTAAATAAACTTTGTTATCTTTGCATATAAACTCCTGTTGTTCTCCTGTTAATAATAAATGGCCTGGAGGTGCACTATAATTGTATGAGCCGAAAATAAGATGTGGTCATTGAACTACATGTATATACTATTTCTTTATGCTCAGTTCACTTCTTATTAAATGAGTATTTTTACACATGTTTAATAGGATCTTATATTTTTCCTTTTTCAGGAATTGGACTTGGGGTATTGGTTCGTGAATATGGAAAACTTTCCAACTTGGACAAAATTTACTTTGCATTCCCTGGAGAGATTCTGATGCGAATGCTAAAGCTCATCATTTTGCCATTGATTGTATCCAGCATGATCACAGGTACGTCGTATATAATGTTTTTGTGTGATGTAATCTAGTCAATCTTTCTCTACTGATTAACTAGCTGAATGTTTATGCTTATTTAATGGGAAGAGGTGAATATATATACTGCTGGCATTAGGCATTAGTTATCATTACTCATTGGGGATGGCCAAAGTTAGATTTTATTCTAGGACCCTGTATTTGCACCCAAAAGTGTGAATTTCTGAGTAGTTGCAATATGATACATTACATTTCTGTAAAGGAGCAAATTAAAGTATAACCATTTACATTTTAATTTAATAATAATGTAGAGCAAGTGATTATAATAAACTTTCAAATATGCTTGATAAATGAAATCTGGAAGAAAACCTGTCAAAAACCTTCCAGAAGATGTCCCCACTAGGCTGTTTCTAAACCTGACATATGCTTGTTGTCAGGGAAATCTTATCGCACTCGTCTGATTCATGTGTTCATGTTAGCGAGGCCTGAGACTGTATTCCAAAACCAAGGATGAAAGTGTGTTGAATTCATATAACTGTGTTTTGTTATTCTATGTACTTAGGTGTTGCTGCTCTGGATTCCAGTGTATCTGGCAAAATTGGTCTGCGTGCAATTGTGTATTATTTCTGCACTACAGTCATAGCTGTTATTCTTGGTAAGTTTCTACATTTAAGTGGATTGTACATTGTAGTTTTCTCAGTTAGGCTTTTAGGAACATAGGGAGCTTTTTATCACCTAAATAACATTATGGAGTTATGGGGTTTTCCATTACCTACATGGACTTTCATTTTCCACCATGGAAATGGTGAATGTGGTTTTTTTTAGACTTTTCAAAAGCTTTTGATACGGTGCCACACAAAAGGTTGATACATAAAATGAGGGCAATGGGGATAGGGGAAAATATGTGTAAGTGGGTTAAGAACTGGCTTAGTGATAGGAAACAAAGGGTAGTTATTAATGGAACACACTCAGAATGGGTCACAGTTAACAGTGGGGTACCACAGGGGTCAGTGTTGGGCCCGCTTCTATATAATATATTTATTAATGACCTTGTAGGGGGCATACGGAGTAGAATCTCAATATTTGCAGATGACACTAAACTCTGCAGGGTAATCAATACAGAGGAGGACAATTTTATATTACAGGAGGATTTATGTAAACTAGAAGCTTGGGCTGCTAAATGGCAAATGCGCTTTAATGGGGATAAATGTAAAGTCATGCACTTGGGCAGAGGAAACAAAAGGTATAATTATGTGCTTAATTGTAAAACACTGGGCAAAACTGTCACTGAAAAAGACCTGGGTGTATGGGTAGATGACAAACTCACATTTAGTGGACAGTGTCAGGCAGATGCTGCAAAGGCAAATAAAATAATGGGATGCATTAAAAGAGGCATAGATGCTCATGAGGAGAACATAATTTTACCTCTATACAAGTCACTAGTGCGACCACACTTAGAATACTGTGTACAATTCTGGTCTCCGGTGTATAAGAAAGACATAGCTGAACTAGAGCGGGTCCAGAGAAGAGCGACAAAAGTCATTAGAGGACTAAGGATTCTGCAATACCAAGACAGGTTATTAAACTTGGGGTTATTTAGCTTGGAAAAACGAAGGCTTAGGGGTGATTTATAATAATGTATAAATATATGAGGGGACAGTACAGAGACCTTTCTAATGATCTCTTTACTCTTAGGCCTGAGACTGGGACAAGGGGTCATCCTCTACGTCTGGAGGAAAAAAGATTTAATCATAATCACAGACGTGGATTCTTTACTGTAAGAGCAGTGAGACTATGGAACTCTCTGCCACATGATGTTGTAATGAGTGAGTCACTACTAACATTTAAGAAGGGCCTGGATGCCTTTCTTGAAAACTATAATATTACCAGTTATACATACTAGATTCTTTGATAGGGCGTTGATCCAGGGAATTAGTCTGATTGCCGTATCTGGAGTCAGGAAGGAATTTTTTCCCCCAATGTGGAGCTTAGTGTTGCCACATGGTTTTTTTTTGCCTTCCTCTGGATCAACATGTTAGGCTATGGGTTGAACTAGATGGACTTAAAGTCTTCCTTCAACCTTAAAAACTATGTTACTATGTTACTATATCTATTGAACCCTTTTCAAGCCAGTGCTCATTCTACCGGTTACTCTTTGTTTTTGTCTATAATCTCAGTTCTTCAACCTACAGATTCCGTTTTGTTACTCCCATACCATAGAAATAAGCATTAATGCAAGTACAATGAAAAAATGGCATTGTGTATATGTAAAGGGAGGACTGATTCTCCCTCTTTATGTGTATATGATGTCAAATAACCAATAATAGAAGCAAAGACAGCCTTCTGAGTAAAAGAAATGATACAAGCTAGAAAAACTGCAGAAGCCGTCACTTGTCCTAATCAGACATCCACGAAAAACAATGCTGTATTATTGCAATAAGTATTATTGGGAATTCCTATTTTTGGAAAGGGGTAGACTATTATTAATTTTAACAGATCTGGAAAACCCTTGTAACACCTTAACTTTTAATGCTATATCCAGCCACCAAATTCAGATCATTGTCCTGATTTTCATGTTATTCCAGATAAGATATCATATTTGTGGAAACTAAGGTTTCGCACTGATGTTCGGGACAGTTGAATGTGTGTCTACTACTCCAAAATGTTTAGGTCATACAATAAAGTGCATTTAAAAAAGCCATGTATTAATTATCCCTCACAGGAGACTACTGTACCTGCTGCTTTGTACAATGGTGTGAAATGTACAGCTGTGGAACACTATATATTGCAGGACAAATACACACTGAGCTGGGTGAGTTAGGAGGTCATTACAATAATGCAGAAATCAACTAATCAACTTTTATTGTTCAACTCCAGGAATTGTTTTGGTTGTGAGCATCAAACCTGGAGTATCTCAGAGTGCCGAGGATATTGACAGGACTGGGAGTACACCAGAAGTCACCACTGTTGATGCATTGCTTGACCTGTTGAGGTAGGTCTTACGAAAGGTTGCATTTACTTTCTTTATTCGTTTCCCATAATATATCATTCACTTCTTAATAGCATTTAAAGGGAACCTGTCACCTTGGTTTACCCCCTATCCTACCACTACATGTAACTTCCTAGCTGATCCCTAACCATCCCTGTCTCACCTAAGGCTGCCCTGTAAAGAGTAAGAAAAAGACTTAAATATAGTTACGTGTTGTCTGAAGCCGTAGTCTGCGATGGGAGGGTTCCCGGGCTCCATTGTCCCCTCCTGGCTTACTCTCAGCATGACCTGGTGGGCATCATTATTCCTTCTTGTGTCCGTCCTCTATTTGAAATTCTGGCCTCTTCTGATGATGATGCGCCGAGCCGGAACGTCATCTCCATCCCAGTGCATTGTGGGGGCTGATTACGTGGTACGGGCCGGCATGCGCCAGAGCTGATCCGTACCACGTGATTAGCCCCCACAATGCACTGGGCTGGATACGACGTTTCAGCTCAGCTCATGAGCATAGGCGGGAATTTCAAATAGAGCACGGACACACGAAGGAGTAATGACGCCCAGCAGGGCATGCTGAGAGCAAGCCAGGAGGGGACAATAGAGTCCCGGAGCCCGCCCACCGCAGACTATGGCTACAGACTACACGTAACTATAAAAGACTTTTTCTTACTCTTTATAGGGCACTCTTAGGTGAGACAGGGATGCTTAGGGATCAGCTAGGAAGGTACAGGGACAGGTAGTGTAAGATAGGGGGGTAAATTGAAGTGACAGGTTCCCTTTAATCATAATGCTTATTTTTGGCTGCTTACTAGGTGCTGTTGTAGCCAAATGGAAAAAATATATGTGTATATTGGGGACCTCACATTGCTGTTTTTATACTCTAAGGCCCCTTTCACATCAGCGGTAGTTTGAAAATGCAGCAGTTGCGGTAAAAAAAACGCATCTGCCGCATTTACCGCATTACGGCCGCACTTGTGGCACACTTGCGGTAAACCCCATGCATTGTCTATGGGGCTTGCGGTAAGTGTGCGGCAGGTGCGGTTCCGGTAGTTGCGGTGGTTGCGGCCGCAACTACCGGAACTGCACTTGCCGCACACTTACCGCAAGCCCCATAGACAATGCATGGGGTTTACCGCAAGGGTGCCACAAGTGCGGCCGTTATGCGGTAAATCCGGCAGATGCGTTTTTTCTTTCATGCACATTCTTGTTTTTTTTTCTTGACTGAATTGAAAAACTGCAGCATTTTTAAAATCTGCAGCATGTCAATTCTTTCAGCAGTTTTGCAATTTTCTTAATTAGCCACGAGGTTAGCTGCAGTTCTGAAATCTCAGCCGGGAGCTCTCCATAGCGCTGAACTTCAGCACACGGCGTCCAGGAGCCGTATCCGATTTTCTGTCAGATCCAGCGAAATCCGGCGCCCATAGACTCCCATCTTAATGGGTGCGGGGTCCGGGAGGATCCGGTTTTGATTAACTTTTTCCCCGGACACAAAAATGCTGCAAGCTCTGATTTTGTGTCGGGGCAAAAAACAATTGCAGCCTGATGCTGCCGGACAGGGAGAAAACCGGATGACAAATCACTGCCAACCGGCTCTATCCAGAACCATAGGCTACATTATGTCCAAAATTGGGTCCGGGGCTGTCATGTTCACATCGGACAGCCCCAAACTCGGAAAAAACGTGATGTGAAGCCAGCCTTAGATGTACTGTAGACAAAGCACATGTAATCCACACCTGAAAAATGGCTAAAAAAAAATAAAAACTGCTGGAAAACAGTCATTTTGTATACCTCATTTTAAGGGTATGTGCACACTGGGCGGGTTTTCGGCGGTTTACCTGTGTAAACCGCCGTTTTGCATACATTAGTTTTATTTAAATTTATGTTAATCCAAACCGGCGTTTGGATTAACATTGAAACTAATGTAACCCGCCCAAGGCTGTGCACATACCGGCGGTTACCCAGCGTCATCCGTTGCTAACCCGCAGGTTTCCCAGCGGGTTAGCAAAGAATGACCATGTTCTAAAAACCGGCCGGTTCTGCAGCGGCTGCAAGCAGAATCATGTGCTGCTTCCAGCCGCTGCAGAATCTCCGCCGAGAACCCGCTGGGCAGCCGCCGGATACCGCCCGCACATATCCGCCAGGAAGCCGGTGGACGGCGCCGGAGCTTCCTGGCGGGTCCCGCCCAGCCGCCGACGACCAACCCGCCGGTAAGTGTGAACTTACCCTTACTGTTAAGGAAGCAGGTTTTGGCTGCAGAAAGAAAAACACTGCATTTGAGCATAGCATCACCTGTATGTTCCATGTCACTGTTCTGTGGACTTACTTTAAATCCACTGATTGGAGAGAGAAAATAGCTGGAGCTGAAAATAAATTTGGAGAACCAAGGGTGACAGAATTTAATGTTATTTTATAATGACAATGTGTTACACTACTGGGCAAAAGAAGTAAAAGAAAAATGATTACTAACAAAATGTTTGTTATGTATGTTCAGGGCCAGAGTTTAATATTCATATACATATGGCCACTTTTATCAGTTCTGTTATTTTAACATTAAGACTGGAAACACACTGTCCGAATGACATGCGAGTTACTCGCACGACTCTCTGATCATTCTCCCGGGATGGCCTCCCCCATTGGACAGCAGCAGTGGAGCTACATAGAAAAACATACCACTGACAGTATCCCTTCCAAAGAGGCAGGGGTTGTGCCGGGTGAATGATCCGAGACTCCTGAGAGTAACTCGCATGTCACTCGGACAGTGTGTTCCCAGCCTAACATTACACATAGTGTGAGAGATAGTAGAATCCAGTAATAAATGCCACCCAAATTATCCAAGGTTACAGATGGCTAAGGAAGATAATTATGGTGTAACTCTTGAGGGGCAAAGTACAGAGTAACTTTTATTGAGTAACATGTATTAAAGAGAATGTGTCATGAAAAAATGACCTGTTGTTTATTAAATCAGGCTATTGTTTTAAAGAGGACCTGTCACCAAACCAGGCATAGTGATCTAATTACAGCACTGGATGCAGCATGTCTGCAGCATGCAGACAAGGGGTCCCCCAGCACTTGAGCAGCCCTTTACCCCAAGATAATACACTTAGAAAACTTACATGTTCCAGCCATTAAGGAGGTGGCTAGGGGCAGGAGCCGAAGGGCAGATTCACACCTCCTGCATGTTTAATCTGCCCTCAGGGGGCGGGGCCAAACGGCAAGTTCTGGAAAAAACAAACCTCTGTTTAAATGCTGCTAAAGAGGGAGAGAATGATTGGCAGCGGTGGGCAGATTACACAGGCAGGGGGTGTGAATCTGCCCTTGGCTCCTGCCCCTAGCCACCTCCTTTCCGGCTGCAGGATGTAAGTTTTCTAAGTGTATTATCTCGGGGTACAGGGCTGCTCAAGTGCTGGGGGACCCCTTGCCTGGATGCTGCAGACATGCTGCATCCAGTGCTGTAATAGATCACCATGCCTGGTTTGGTGACAGGTCCTCTTTAAGCGTGTTTTTGAAAAAATTGTTGTCAATAATTTTTTTTCAATATCACAATTTTTATTAAAAATAAAAATGAGAAATCTTGCAATTTTCACAAAAGCCACTTTGACTTTTGTAGACACTAAATTCTTATTGGTTCAAGAAATAACACAGTTACATTAGCAGCAATAATTTTGTGTTTTGTATTGAACCATCTAATGAGTGTGTGAAGCAAAGGTCATTTTGAAGGGAGGGTGAGCAGCATGAGCTGTGACATCACCTATTATTGTTGATAGGGGGATCCTCGGTAATCAGTTGTGTACAGAGGTATTACCTGTCATTGTAATCTTGATAAAGATCGTGATATGAAAAAAAAATGCCAAAAATGAATAGTACATATACTTAAAGGCCTCGTTAGCTATTAAAGGGAACCTGTCAGCTACTTTTTACCCCCAAATCTATCGCTACCGTACCACTCCCTGCAGCTTCCTAGTACATCACTAAGCATCCCTGCCTGACCTAATGCTGTACTGTAATTACTGAGAAAGATAATTTTATAACTTACAAGTTTCTATGGTAAATAGGATGGTGACATCAGAAGTGCAGAGACTTTGGACATTTTCTCATGGTTTACGCCCCCGTGGTTATCACACCGCGATGGGCGTGATAATCTAGTTTCCAAGCGCGGTCCAGCATTTGAAATCTGTGGGTGGCTCCTTCTTCGTAAAACGCTCCGTCCACATCATTTCCAGTCCTGCGCAGTGTGGGGGTGTATTGGGTGTGCTGGCCAGCTCCAAAGCACGCGCAGTGCACATTCAGAAGCCGGTGAGTACACCCAATGCTAACCCACAATGCACAGGACCGGAAATGACGCGTCATACCAAAAATATGCAGCCCACAGATTTCAAACACGGGACCGTTCTTGGAAATTAGGTTAGCACGCCCACTGGGACATGATAACCACAGAGCAAGGGGGAACATGGAGCCTGAGAGAATGCCCAGAGTGACTACACTCCAAAAACACCATGCTAATTAACATACGAGAATGTAAGTTATAACATTATTGTTCTCAGTAATTACAGCACAGTATTAGGTCAGACAGGGAGGATTAGGGATGTACTAGGAAGCTGCAGGGACAGGTAGTGATAGCTGGGGGGGGGGGCATAAACTAGCTTACATGTTCCCTTGAAAGTTTTATATCAGACACCTACCTCTACTTGTGTGTATATTAAAACACTTTGTACTTACATTCACATCTAACTGACACCCATACTCTAATTCAGCTGACATTTATTTCAACAGCTGCCATATGCATATGAATGCTTTGTGGAGCGTATATTTGTTTTTAAAGAGACACTGCCAGACACCTCAGACGTGGCCTATCTCCGAGAAAAAACAAATGACAAATGGATCGGGCTTTTAATTTATAAATATCTGATCTTTCTTTCTCCATCATAGCTATGTAATTGTTGGTATAACTTCTGAGACTACCAATGATCCATAAAATGTTGGGAATACATGGATTACTGTCCTGTAAAGGGCCAAAATCCAAGGTTTTGAGCTTTGAAGATGGATTCTGAGAGTTTCCGTTTAGTATCTATTACAATCTAATTCAATTCAATTGACCCTAAGATATGCCTCCTCTTGATTTCAAAGGAAAATCCACATTGATTTTCATACAGTGAATTACTTTTTCCAGTAAGATATTGAAGACCATGCTGCCATGGAAGAAAAAGCAGTGATACTTTGATGTGGGTTCCTTGTGGAATCCGCACCAAATGTGACACTGAAACCACGTGGCTGTAAAAATATATTAGTAGAAAAAACGCTTGAAATAACACATTGAAACTGCAACATGACATTGTCAGAACTAAAAAACTTCATCACAAAATGGATGGATTTCTGGAGTTGATTACTCTTGAAAACCATGTTGTAAACATACCCTCACACTGATAATGTGTTTAGATCCTGTTACTGCAGAATCAGCAGAAACAGTCGATTTTTATAATACGCCTTTTCTTAGTATCAAGTATGAATAGTAAACTAATTTACATGAATAATAAAGCTGTATAATAATTTAATAAGACAAGACTTTTCTTGTTATTATAGGCAATGTCCAACTTAAATTACCTTTCCTAGGAAAACGGGTACATTGTGCCATAAATTCGGTGTACTCATTTATCATATCTCCAGAATTGTCATATCTCTACAATCAAGAGATATGACTCAGCAATCTTAGAGATAACAGTTGGTGAATAACAGAGAAAGCTGTTGTGACTAAAAGTCTGATTACATTAGCCAACCAACGGCACAAAATAATCAGCGACTTGTTTGCCGTTTTGGGGTTATTTGAAAGCTGTTCACATAGGTAAACCACGCTTATCTGAGTGATCAGTGTTTGTAAGTTGCCACAGTTCTCGGGACCACAGGCAGTGGCTGGCTGGCCCAGGGGGCAGGGGGGCAAATGCCCCCCAGGCCAGTGTTCAAGCATCTGTCATGTTGGTCTGGGAGGCTTCTCTGCCCATGAAGCTTACTGCTCATGGACCACTACTGTGTGATTGCCCCCCAGCCAGCCGCTGACCACAGGTAATCTTTTCTCTGGATTTTGTGCTGCCGAGAATGATAATCTTTTGTGCAACCTGTTTGCACTGCATGGTTATGAAAAACAAGTGATCCTATGAAGTATACTCTTTCACAATAATTGTGCAGACTAAATGCCCATTAAGCATAAACTCCAAAAAACAAAGTGTTACAATGAATTAGTGGTGAAAGAATGTCTCATCAAAAAGTGAGCTATTGCTTGAATCCGGTTATTATGTTGAAGGGAATTTGTCAGCAGGTTTTTGCTATATAATCTGAAAACAGAATGCTGTAAGGATTAACAGAGACTTCAGACATGTGTCTCTTATCACAAAGTGTGTTGTTGTTTACTTGCTATGTTTGTTTTAGCACCAGTAGCTTATCATTGCTCTGAATTCGCAGTGAGTGAGCCCAGGTCCGGCACACCTCTCTCTTTGATAAGCAGATCACTATCTGTAGGCTTTTTACATTGAGAGCCTGGTGAGTGGCATCTTTCTCAGCTCTGCTGAATTGCTAAATCTAAAAACTTAGATTGTGCACCCAGTAATCTAAGTAAGTGTCATTGGGACTGTGGGGAACTGGAAAACAGGGGTGCCTGATCTGCTCCTAAAGCTAGGGAGCCTTGAACTTTGTCTAACTCAGGGGTACTCCTGATGGTGGAGAGACCAGAGTCTGCACCCTCACCCTGCTTTGTAAAGCCCTGAGCTGATTCCCATTCACCCCCAGAGCTGGGAAGTGAAGGAACCCACTGACAAAGACAGACTGAACCAAAACACAAGCTCACAGCACTCACACACAGGGAGAATACAATAAATAATAAAGGAGAAAACAAGAACAAGCTGGAGTTATTTATACAATAAGAAAGTATTAACCAAACACTTAACAAGCAGGTACTGATACCAGATTACTGGAACAACAAGATCTGACCTGGTATGCTGGAGCAAAACAGAATCTATAGTCGACATCAGAGACCAGATCCCACCATCTTAAAAAGGCAGGTAGCAACTGTGATTGGTCTGCCAGAACATGTGATCTAAGAGGTAACCAGGAGTCATACAGAGATTAACTCCTACTAGCACTGAGAACACAGCTGGTCAATGCCCAAGCCAGCCTGTGGAACTCAGAGCCAAGAGAAAAACTGCAGTGAGAAGTGTCAGAATCTGAAGTGTGAACAGTGGCAGTTGCCCCCATGACACTCTGCAAAACGCCGTGTGACAGTAGTACTTTGTTGGATTCAGGTTCTTTTTGCCTATATGATGCTGCTCTCAGATGAAGTCGCAAAAAACAGCTGGCAAGTTCCTTTTAAATGTATTTTTTATATTGTTATTATTTAAGTTGCCATATTAAAGAAATCAGAAATCTTTCAATTTGCTGAAAGTCCACTAAGCCTAAAACAAGACTCATACTTGTACTGTTCAGCAGGTACATGTACACAAGCATGTATGTTTCTGACTCATCCATGTCTATAGGAGAGTTTTCTGGGCATGATCTCTCCTGGACAAAAGTCATTGCGAGGAGGGAAGTTGTGACCATCACTTATTGTGAATGATAGTTCCTCAGTTATTATATTTAGTTTTTTTTTTATTTGTCATTATAATCCTGTCTGTAATAACAATGACCGCTGAAAGTTATCTGTGCAGACAGGAACTATTAGGCTATTGTGAAAACTACAGAATTTATTTATTTTTAGATTATGAAATTTAATTGAAAAAAAAACGCATTATTATAAGAAAAAGAAGACCACATTTAACAATGCATAATTTCTGATGAAACACTTCTTGTTAACAGTGGCGCTGTAACATATAATCAATAGTTCAAGCATATAAAATAGGTTATGCTAATTATTGTGTAGGTGGAACTAAATTCAGTAGCATATGTGGAGACAAAATATCCAGTAATCAAAGAGATTCCAAGATCCTATCCCAAAACATAGCAGGTGTAATAATATTAACATTAACAAATCCCTCCAATTATAAATGTGACAAGCCAGCCAGGGCTGTGGGGTGCTCAGAACCGGGCCGGACAGTTCTTTGGGAAGGTCATGAGGCCTTAGCCGTGTCATAAAATGGGGGATTATTTATTTGGGATTGAGTCGTGATGCCACCCATGGTATTCGCCAAGGGATGGCTGACGCTGTGGTTGAGCACTTCTGGGGCAGTTGGTTACGCAGAAAAGATGGTACAGCTCCCCACGGGTGGACTGGGGCCCCAGGGTGGCTAGTACAGTTTATGAAGGGGTAGTGAACATTGGAGTACAGGACTGAGAGCGTGCAAAATGACTGGATGACACAGGGATGGTGGGAATGGTCACTGGGCAGGCCTGAGGGTGCAGGAAATAATCTGAGGACACAGCAGGGTGCAGTCTTCACACTTTATTTACAGTTCTCCAGGTTGCAATAGCCAGCCGGGTGTTGTGTCCTCCGGGTCGGTGATCCAGCCAACTCCCGGGTAGATTGGGTGCACTTTAGCGGGACCCCCTTCTCATGTACCTTTCCGAGTCGTCTTTCTGCGCTGGCTCTCGCCCTCCTGCACTGTGCCTCACACAGAGTGTCCCAAGCCAGCATCCTCGTGCCCTGTTGGGTGACGTCCTCTCCGTCCCCTGGCCCTATGCAGCCACCTTTTCATCGACTGTGTGCAGCTGTGGCTCCTGCATGTACAACTACAGTGGCCTCAAGTTGCTAGCTGAGGCTTAAAATCTCTCCGCTAGTCTGGGGCCGGACCTCTCTGCAAACCGGTCCCTCCACCTGATTCCAGTCGGCGTGGATTCAGGCGCCACAGGTGGGTTCCCCACCTCCCCTACCCCTGGGACCCCTTCTCTCTCCCCTCTGCTCCCTCCGACTCTCCACTGCCCTGGGACATGACTTTCTGTGGCTCCAGTCCCCAGGACATCTGTCCTGTTCTCTCTCTCACTTTGTTCTCGCGTTTCCACCCATCCCCTCTGCCTACTCCCCCCTCCAGCCTGAGATGAGCCCTCCCTCAATAGGGTCCATCCAGATCCCCTGGCCTGGAGTGGGGTGGTGTTGAATGTGGGTGTGTGGGCACCAGGTAGTGCACCCTCCTTTCCCAGGTGTGGGGTACCACACCTCTGGCTGAGATGCAGTACCTCTGTGGTGACTGGACCCTCAGGAGCGCCACAAATTTAGTATAGTTCTCCTGATCAGCCATGTCTCTCACCTCATGTGCAGGGAATTGCAGCAGCTCAGGTGTCCATGGTTATGACCATTCATGACAGTTAGTTAGTTGCTCACGATCATAACCATGATACCTGAGCTCTTGTAATTCCCTGCACATGAGGTGAGAGACATGGCTAATCAGGAGATCTATACTACATTTATAAATGAAGGGATTTATTGATATTATTATTATTATTATTATTATTATTGCACTTACAACATATTGGGATAGGATCTTAGATATGGGAATAACCCTATAAACCTTTGGATTGGAGGTAGCACTTGTTATAGTCAACCAGGAAAAAAACATATTTATTGTTTGGAATTTCTTTTGTCCAGATTCTGTAAAATAGTATTATTTTCTGCAAATAAGGCCTCATTCAGACATTCTCGAATTTAGTCAGTAAACAATGTCAGGTGACATGCTAATTCAAAAGAGCTATTAATATTGTTATTATTGACAGATGTAGACTGAGTTGTTGATCGCGGGAGTAATTCTAGCATATTGTTTGTATTTGGGACACCATTTTTAGATAGACCTATGTCCTTTTTCACCCTTCTAAGCTACAATACTAGGACAAGTGTAGACATATCCATGTTGTTTGTCTATTAATAAGTCATTATTATCTTTGTGACTCTCTCTTTTAATTGAACATTCATTTATCCTTTAGAAATATGTTCCCAGAAAATCTTGTCCAGGCATGCTTCCAGCAGGTAAGACAATGCCCTGCATTCACTGCCTATTGGTGCTGTATAGTCATTTGTTTTTGGCAATATAGTGTATGTTACTATTTTAGAAGATTTTGTTTATACCATGTTATGTTGGCAAGCGTAATGTTTGGACAAAAAACGTCATAATTTAACCTTTGGGGTTATGCTGAGCTGTCGGATAATGTTTTAATCTATCATTGTTAATAATTCTAGAATGGTTATACTTGTAGATTAAAAATATTGATGAACACCTAACCCAATGACTTTGAAAATCCATATATATTTAACTCCTGACATTACGGCCCTGGTGTCTTGTGTTTGAGCCACTTTCCAAATCTGTCTTGTGTCTTGTAGTACTTGTTTCTGTTTTTTTTTCACTAAATCAGTACAAATACATTTTCCATTATTTTGGTGCACACTCAAAAATCGTCTATATTTTTTGTCTTTCATTTTTTTTTGTAAAAGTGTGCAAGTTTCTCAAAAAATTGCATATAGAAAATCACTCCAGGGGGCGACTGCTGTACATTTACAAAATGTTTTGTGACTTTTTGGAAGGTCGCAAATAAAGAATTAGGCAAAAATATGTAGAAACCCTAAAATCCCACATTAGAGAAACTCATTTAAAATTTACTTTAAAAAGATACAAATTAAATGAAGAATTAAAAGCAAATAAAAAACGCCTCGAAAAACCCAAAAGTAAAATGAGAAGGCACAAATGCAATAACAAATTGGGTCCAAATTGTGCAAACATTAGAAGTAAAACTATATTGAGATTAGAGGTGAGCAAATTGATTTTATAAGTAATCAAATTCATTGCAAATTTATCCCAAATTCTGGATTATAGTGAATCTGAATTATTCCAGATCTGGTTCATAGGAATTAAGAAAAAGTGCTAAAATAAATGGTAAAAAAAATGACATTATACTAACTACTAGTCAAAAGCCCTCCACTTAAACCTTTACACCACTGCAGCTCTTCAGTCCTTTATTAGGAATCCCCTTCACTTCTTGCAATAAGGCTGGCTTCACACTTGCAGATGCATCTGCAGCGTTTTGCAGATGCATCTGCAAGTATCAGCATGCAGACCACGGCCGTGGTGTGAATGCTCTCATTGATTCCTATATGTGAGCCGTAAGCAGGCGTATGCCTGCTTACAGATCACACTCTCCCGCCCGCACTATGGACGCGAGATGTTGCGTCCAAGGTGCGGGGCGGGAGTGTGTGATCTGTCAGCAGGCATACGCCTGCTTACGGCTCACATATAGGAATCAATGAGAGCATTCAGACCGCGGTGCGCCCTATTATAAACATAGGGGCCGCGGTCTGCATGCTGATACTTGCAGATGCATCTGCAAAACGCTGCAGATGCATCTGCAAGTGTGAAGGCAGCCTAACAGATTGTCTTCCCTCATATGACTGCATGGTCCTCATTGCTGGAAAATCTGTCATAATACCAGGGTGCTGTCATGGAGGCAGTGTAAGAAGTCATATGAGGGTCTGAGACCTATAAGTATTTACTGTTTGTTTATTTTTCACCCCTTTCCTCCTTGTTTCTTGTCTTTGGAAATTTTTGGTTCAGTCGTCAATTGTAAAGACAACCCCTTTTATTAAAAATACTTCAATGAAATAAAACGCAAGTGGGAAATCCCACAGCAAAGACTTTGAAGACTGACTTTGACATGTTTTCAATTATTAATGTCATCTTTATAATCCTTATACATGGCATATAAGCAAATATCTGTTGAATCAAATTCTAAATGATAACAAACATAAATTCTGAGAGGGCTCCAATCAATTAATATAAGTTTTTATAACCGTCAATATGTCTCACATAGTCATCCGAAATGTGAGTAACAGATATACTGTACTCTGCATAAATGAGAACACTCCAATGGATTTATCAGAAAACCTTTACCGTATTTTTCAGACTATAAGACACACTTTTTTCCTAAAAAGTTTGGGGGAAAGTGGGGGGTGCATCTTATAGTCCAAATATACGGACTGTGGGGCTGAGCTGGGGGGAGCAGCAGCTCTGGAGCGGGCTGGGAGGAGGCTGCGTGGGGCTGCTGAGTTAGTGGGAGGTCAAATAAATTAGACGAAGTGTACACCCCCCATCACTGTATATGGCCCCCCTGCTGCCGCACACAAGAAAATAACAAATAATGTAACTCACCCTCCGGCGCTCAACTCCATCTCTCTCTGCTTGCAGCACTCGCGTTCTGAGCACTTCTTCATCCCCGAGGCCGCTGATCATGTGATCGGGGCGCACTGTGATGATGTCACTCTGCTGTGCTCATCACATGATCGGATGCCAGGAGGACGCAGGAGGAGTCTGAACGCAAGTACTGCAAGCAGTGAGAGACGGACGGAAGCGCCGGAGGGTAAGTTACATTGTACATGGGGGGCCATATCCAGGATGGGGACATATTCAGAATGAGAGGGTCATGTACTGCGATGGGGGGGCCATATCCAGGATGGGGGGTAATGCACCCAGATGGTGGGGGTGATATACCAGCATTGGGTTGCTATATCCAAGGATAGGGGGCCATATTCAGGATGGTAGGGCTATGTTCCAGGATGGGGAGCCATATCCAGGATGGGGTGCCATGTCCAGGATGGGGATTCATATCCAGGATTCAAGGCAGTATACCAGAATGGGTGAACATATCCAGGATGAGGTGCTATACCCAGGATGGGAGGCTATATCCCAGGATGGGGAGCCATATCCAGGATGGGGGGATATATCCGGGATGGGGAGCCATATCCAGGATGTGGGGCTGTATACCAGGATGGAGGACCATGTTCAGGATGGGGGCTGTATACAAGGTTGGGGGTCTGTATCCCAGGATGGGGAGCCATTTCCGGGATGGGGCCCATATCCAGTTTAGGGGTCTGTTTACCAGTATGGGAGGCCATATCCAGGAACGTAGGGCTATATACCAGGGTGATAGGCTATATCCCAGGATGGGGGGCTGTATCCCAGGATGGGGAGCCATATCCAGGTTGGGGGATGCTGTATACCAGAATGATGGGTCATATTCTGGATGGGGGGCTATATCACAGGATGAAGGATTATATACCTGGATTGGGGGCCATATCTAGGATGGGGAATATATACCAGGATGAGAGAGCCATATATTACCTGGAGGGGGCCCAGGATGGGGACATTACCCTCATAAGTGTCAGCAGCACATCCCCCTATAACAGTGCATTATAACCACATTTTATGCTTAATTTTTTTTCCTCTATTTTCCTCCTCAAAAATCTGTGTGCGTCTTATAGTCCAAGTGGGTCTTATAGTCCGAAAAACACAGTAGTTTCCTTTCATAATACCCATTTTCTTTACCACAAAATAATCCCACAAATGTGGGTAATTAATTCCAAGCATAATTTGTTATTTTGCATACGCAAATAAGTAATTTCCTTATCAAATTCACTCAACACAATGTTGCAAAAAACGATTACACCACAATTAAAGTCTTAGGCTGTGTTCACACGCTGCTTTTTTGCTGCATTTTTCTGCAGCCAAAACCTGGTCACTTGCCAGTAAAAAAATCTACAGATCTAATGCCAAAACTCAGGGTTGCTGCCTCTTTGTTGCTACTTTTCTTATTAAATTTTTGCTACTTTTTTTTTTTCTTGCTGCGTTTTATGGCTACTTTCCATAAGCAACGCAGCCAAACACAGGCAACTGCAGGTATGTTAAACACAGGAACAAGGTACGCATGCGTTTACCTGCGTGCCAAACGTAAATGTGAAACCGGCCTAAGAATCCCAAAGTCAGGTATTGTTTACTTTAACACATGTCACTAATTTAATTAAACTGTGTTTGTATCAAGACTTTATGGTTAATACTTTGAAAAATTAAAAAAAATAAATGGGTTTCACATAGGGATGAGCGAGTAGTGAAATATTCAGACTCACTATACGCGTAATTAGTAGGTCTTAATACTCGGGTATTCGTTGCGAGTAGCGAGTCCAATGCAAGTCAATGGGAAATGCGAGTACTTGTCTGCTAGACCCTACAAAGTGGTCTGGGGTCTTAGGGAAAGGCTAAAAAGGGTGCATGATTGTTTAACCCCTTAAGGACCGAGTCACTTTGCAGCTTAATGACCAGACCATTTTTTGTAATTCTGACCACTCTCCCTTTATGAGGTAATATCTCTGGAACGCTTCATTGGATCCTAGCGATTCTGAGATTGTTTTTTCGTGACATATTGGGCTTCATGTTAGTATTAAATTTAGGTCGATAATTTTTGCGTTTATTTGTGAAAAAATAAAAAATTTGGCAAAAATTTAGAAAATTTAGCAATTTTCAAATTTTTAATTTTTATTCTGCTAAACCAGAGAGTTATGTGCCACAAAATAGTTAATAAATAACATTTCCCACATGTCTACTTCACATCAGCACAATTTTGGAAGATAAAAAAAAATTTGGTAGGACGTTATAAGGGTTCAAAGTTCATCAGCAATTATTCATTTTTCCAGCAAAATTTACAAAACCAATTTTTTAGTGACCACATCACATTTGAAGTCCCTTTGAGGGGTGTACATGACAGAAAACACCCAAAAGTGACACCATTCCAAGAACTGCACCCCTCAAGCTACTCAAAACTATATTCAAGAAGATTATTAACCCTTCAGGTGCTTCACAGGAACTAAAATAAAGTTGAAGGAAAAAATGGACATTTTAATTTTTGTAACAAAAATGTTCTTTTAGCCTCAATTGTTTCATTTTCACATGGGCAACAGGATAAAATGCATCCTAAAATTTGTTGGGCAATTTCTCCTGAGTACACCGATACCTCATATGTGGTCATAAACCACTGTTTGGGCGCACGGCAGGGCTCAAAAGGGAGGGAGCACAATTTGAATTTTAGAGCCAATTTTCCATTCAAAAAGTGAAATGGCGCTCCTTCACTTCTGAGCCCTGCCGTGCGCCCAAACAGTGGTTTATGACCACATATAAGGTATCGGTGTACTCAGGAGAAATTGCCCAACAAATTTTGGGATGTATTTGATCCCTTTGCCCATGTGAAACTGAAAAAATGTAGGCAAAAATAATTTTTTTGTGAAAAAAAGTGTTTTTTAATTTTTATGGATTAATTTGTGAAGCATCTGGGGGTTCAAAGTGCTCACTATGCATCTAGATACCTTCCTTAGGGGGTCTAGTTTCCAAAATGGGGTCATTTGTGGGGGAGCTCCAATGTGGAGACACACGGGGACCCTTCATACGCGACATGGTGTCCGCTAACAATTTGAATGGAAAATGAGCTCAAATTGTTAGCGGACACCATGTCGCGTTTGGAGGGTCCCTGTGTATCTCCACATTGGAGCTCCCCCACAAGTGACCCCATTTTGGAATCTAGACCCCCGAAGGAACGTAACTAGATGCATAGTGAGCACTTTGAACCCCCATATGCTTCAGAAATTCATCCGTAAAAATGAAAAAGCACTTTTTTTTCCACTAAAAAATTATTTTTTCATTATTACGGATCAATTTGTGAAGCATCTGGGGGTTGAAAGTGCTCACTATGTACCTAGATATGTTCCTTTGGGGGTCTAGTTTCCAAAATGGGGTCACTTGTCGGGGAGCTCCAATGTGGAGACACACAGGGACCCTCCAAACGCGACATGGTGTCCGCTAACAATTTGAGCTCATTTTCCATTCAAATTGTTAGCGGACACCATGTCGCGTTTGGAGGGTCCCCGTGTGTCTCCACATTGGAGCTCCCCCACAAGTGACCCCATTTTGGAAACTACACCCCCAAAGGAACATATCTAGATGCATAGTGAGCACTTTCTACCCCCAGGTGCTTCACAAATTGATCTGTAAAGATGAAAAAAGAAAATTTGTGTGGAAAAAAAAAGTGCTTTTTCATTTTTATTGATGAATTTGTGAAGCATCTGGGGGTTCAAAGTGCTCACTATGCATCTAGATATGTTCCTTAGGGGGTCTAGTTTCCGAAATGGGGTCACTTGTGGGGGAGTTCCAATGTGGAGTCACACCAGGGCCCTCCAAACGCGACATGGTGTCCGCTAACAATTTGAATGGAAAATGAGCTCAAATTGTTAGCGGACACCATGTCGCGTTTGGAGGGTCCCTGTGGGTCTCCACATTGGAGCTCCCACACATGTGACCCCATTTTGGAAACTAGACCCCCAAAGGAACATACCTAGATGCATAGTGAGCACTTTGAACCCCCAGATGCTTCACAAATTGATCCATAATAATGAAAACAGAAATTTTTTGTGGAAAAAAAAGTGCTTTTTCATTTTTACTGATGAATTTCTGAAGCATATGGGGGTTCAAAGTGCTCACTATGCATCTAGATATGTTCGTTCGGGGGTCTAGTTTCCACAATGGGGTCACTTGTGGGGGAGCTCCAATGTGGAGGCACACGGGGACCCTCCATACGCGATATGGTGTCCGCTAACAATTTGAGCTAATTTTCCATTCAAATTGTTAGCGGACACCATGTCGCGTTTGGAGGGTCCCTGTGGGTCTCCACATTGCAGCTACCCCACAAGTGACCCCATTTTGGAAACTAGACCCCCAAAGGAACGTATCTAGATGCATAGTGAGCACTTTGAACCCCCAGGTGCTGTACAAATTGATCCGTAAAAATTAAAAAAGAAACTTTTTGTGGAAAAAAAAGTGCTTTTTCATTTTTATGGATGAATTTGTGAAGCATCTGGGGGTTCAAAGTGCTCACTATGCATCTAGATACGTTCCTTAGGGGGTCTAGTTTCCAAAATGGGGTCACTTGTGGGGGAGCTCCAATGTGGAGACATACCGGGACCCTCCAAACGCGACATGGTGTCCGCTAATATTTTGAATGGAAAATGAGCTCAATTTGTTAGCGGACACCATGTCGCGTTTGAAGGGTCCCCGTGTGTCTCCACATTGGAGCTCCCCCACAAGTGACCCCATTTTGGAAACTAGACCCCCAAAGAAACGTATCTTGATGCATAGTGAGCACTTTGAACCCCCAGATGCTTCAGAAATTCATCTGTAAAAATGAAAAAGCACTTTTTTTCCACAAATAATTTCTTTTTTCATTATTACGGATCAATTTGTGAAGTATCTGGGGGTTCAAAGTGCTCACTATGCATCTAGATATAATCGTTTGGGGGTCTAGTTTCCAAAATGGGGTCACTTGTGGGGGAGCTCCAATGTGGAGACACACAGGGGCTCTCCATACGCAACATGGTGTCCACTAACAATTGGAATTGTTAGCGGACACCTTGTAGGATATGAAGAGCCCCTATGTGCCTAAACATTGGAGCTCCCCCACAAGTGACCCCATTTTGGAAACTAGACCACCCAAGGAACGTATCTAGATGCATAGTGAGCACTTTGAACCCCCAGGTGCTTCACAAATTGATCCGTAAAAATGAAAAAAGAAACTTTTTGTGGAAAAAAAAAGTGCTTTTTCATTTTTATGGATGAATTTGTGAAGCATCTGGGGGTTGAAAGTGATCACTATGCATCTAGATACGTTCCTTCGGGGGTCTAGTTTCCAAAATGGGGTCACTTGTGGGGGAGCTCCAATGTTCAGGCACACAGGGAGGGGCTCTCCATACCCGACATGGTTTCCGCTAACAATTGGAGCTAATTTTCTATTGAAATTGTTAGTGGACACCATGTCGCATATGGAGAACCCGTGTGCCACCAGCACAAGGGCAACTGGTAGAGTTGGGGTACAGCACCAGAAAATGCCGCCTTTAATAAATGGGCTATTTTCTTGGGTGGCTGTAGTTTGAAATTTGCAGCGTGGGGGACCCACAACATTTGAGTCTCTCCACGCTGAGGATTCCAGTCAGCCAGCTACCAAGTTGTTCCTGGCTGGCTACAAATACAGTGAAGGCTTTTTTTTTATTTCTAGAACTAATTGTAGAACAAAAAAATGATGTGGGGCTCCGCCATATTTTTGGTCCAGCCAGGTACAACTTGGCAGCTACAGACTGCCAGCAACCCCCAGCTGCCTCGTTGTACCTGGCTGCAACCAAAACTACAGCGAAGCCCATTTTTTTTTTATTTCTAGAACTAATTCTAGGGAAAAAAATGACGTAGGGCTCCGCCATATTTTTGGCCCAGCCAGGTACAACTAGGCAGCTGGGGGCTGGAATCCTCAGCATGGAAAGGCCCAATCGTTCTGGGCCCCCCATGCTGCGAATTGCAGCCCGCAGCCGCCCCAGAAAATGGCGCATTCATTGAAGCGCCATTTTCTGGTGCTGTACCCATGCTCTTCCAGTTGCCCTGGTGCCGGTGGCAAACTGGGTAATAAAGGGGTTAATGCCAGCTTTTTATTGGCAGCTGGCACTAAGCCCGAGATTCATAATATAGGGCCAATGTTAGACCCGCCATTAGGAATCTCTGGTAAATAGTCAGAAAATACACACATAGAAAAATCTTTTTATTTGAAAAAAAAACACAAAAAAATTCGGACTCCATCTTTATTATAAAGATCCGACGTAGTCCACAACGAAGGTCCCACGACGCTCGATCGCCTCCGACGTAGTCCACAACGAAGGTCCCACGACGTTCGATCGCCTCTGCTCAATCCAGAGACTGCAGCAAGGGATCAAGTGTCCTCTTCCTACAGTCTCAGGGGTCAGAGTTATGGTGCACTGTATGACAATGATCAGTTATACAGTGCACCATGACTATGATCCCAGAGACTATAACAAGAGGACACTTGATCCCTTGTTGCACCCATCCATCCACCTATGCACCCATCATCCACGCACGCACATCCACATACGCACATCCACGTACGCACATCCACGTACGCACATCCACGTGCTGACATCCACGCACGCACATCCACGCATGCACACATCCACGCACGCATGCTGACATCCAAGCACATCCACACAGACATCCACGTACATCCACATCCACGTACGCACACATCCACGTACGTACACATCCACGCACACATCCACGTACGCACATCCACGTACGCACATCCACGTACGCACATCCACGCACGCACATCCAAGCACGCACCCATCCATCCACCCACCCAACCATCCATCCACCCATCCATCCATCCATCCACCCATCCATTCATTCATTCATTCATTCATACTTACCCTCCGATGGATGAGGAGGAGAAGCCCCTGAGAAGAGGAGGGGCCACACCGGAGACTGCAGAGGAGGAGCGGAGGCCGAGGAGCCCGTGCAGCCCGCCGGAAAAGGTGAGCAGGGTTTGGGGGGGGGGGGGCAGGGGGTTGGATGGGGTAGCAGCTGGGGGGGGGGGGTGAGTACGAGCAGGGGGAGGGGGCCCTGCACCTGGACCGGCGGGCGCATGAGCCCGCCAGCAGAAAAAGCAGAAGCAGCCTGGAGGAGAGAAGGAGTAGGGC
Organism: Allobates femoralis; assembly: GCA_033576535.1. Taxonomy (NCBI): domain Eukaryota; kingdom Metazoa; phylum Chordata; class Amphibia; order Anura; family Aromobatidae; genus Allobates; species Allobates femoralis. The sequence goes on along the minus strand of JARQOC010000003.1, from coordinate 528,818,849 downwards.
GGGTGGACGGCGGGACGGGGTGCAGGCCGGACACAGGGGGGGGAGCGGACACAGGGGGGCTGGACACAGGGGGGGCTGGACACAGGGGGGGGCGGGACAGGACATGGAGGAAGCGGAGCTGGATGGAGCGGGGGCTGGAGCTGGTGATGGCTGGCGGGTGTGCCGGGTGTGCAGCCCGCCGGCAGATAAATGTGATCCGGGGGGGGGGCATGTGTCCTGGAGTGGGAGGGGGGTGAGTAGGGGGAGGGCCGATCGGCCCCTCTAGATCTGATTGGAGAGCTCCAATCAGACCTGGAGGGGTAAATCTGTCTGAATCGCTCCGATCGGCAGTTTCAGTTTTACACTGCAGATCGGAGGGGTCCTGGGCAGGGGGGGTTAACAGGGGTGCCCACACCTCTGCCCCTGACCCTCAGCTGTCACTGACAGCTTTTAGAATTGAACTGTCACTGTTCGTTTAGAAGCAGTGACAGTTCAAAGCCATGACGAGTATACTCGTCATGATGCGGGAACTGACATCTTTTCATGACGAGTATACTCGTCATTGGTCGTAAAGAGGTTAAAAGCCGGCGGTAGTGATGGGCGAACCCGAACTGTAAAGTTTGGGGTGCGTACCGAACACTAGTGTTCAGGCACAGATCCCGAACACAGACTTTCCTGGGAAGTCCGTGTTACAGTTCGGGTTTGGGTTCGGGGGAGCTGTAAAATAAAGAAAATATTTATTAAGCAGCTTTATACTTACTGTGTTCCACCGCCTCGCTGTGACTACGTCCGGTGCTGCTCATTAACTTCCTAGATATTCACTGCAGAGAGGCCCAACAGCCAATCTCAGACGCTGTCACAGAGAATGGGTTTGCACCCAGAGATATGCAGCAGAGTTGAAGACGTTACCTGTGGATTATGTTGTAGGGAGGACTTTTTGTTAATTAAAGATGGGAAACAGGGTTGTCTTGTGTTTTATTTCTAAATGTTTGTTTCGGTGTTGTGATTTTTTAGTGCTTACCATAAATTCATAGGGGGTGGGTGTAATATTGGCCTGACACTATGAATTTCGGGCTTAGTGCCAGCTGCCAATGCAAAGCTGGTATTATCGCTTTTATTACCTAGTGTGCCACCTCCACCAGGGCCACTAGAAACGTCAGGGTACAGCGCCAGAAAATGGCACTGATGAAATTACATTTTCTAGGGCAGATGCGGGCTGCAATTTACAGGGGGGGGGGGAGTGAGACGGGAAACCCAGAAAGCTTGGGTCACCCGGTTCTGAGGATTCAAGCCACCCCAGCTGGCTAGTTGTACCTGTCTTGAAACCAAAAATAAGGTGAAGCCCCCCTGTCATTTTTTTAAATTATTTCATGAAATAATTAAAGAAATGGCTTTCCTATATTTTTGGTTTCCAGCCAGGTAAAAGCAGGCAGATGGGGGTAGGGGACAGCCCATACCTTCCTGCTGTACCTGGCTGGCATACAAAATATGGTGAAGCCCCACATCATTTTTTTAAAATTATTTTAAGTAATTATTTTAAGTAATCATTTTATAAAAAGGGCTTGTCTGTGTTGCAGTTTTGGTGCTTTTTTGGGCCAGGAGATTCAGATGAACACATTGAACACAATGCACCAAAAAAATCATGAAATCCACCGCAAACATTATGTCGCGGTTTTGGTGCTTTTTTTGGCCAGCCAGATGCACACAATGCATGCAGTTTTGTGCCAAAAGAGCATGAAATCCATGGCAAAAACCGCATCATGGTTTTGGTGCGCCAATTCTCTGTGACAGCATTTGTGATTGGCTGTTGAGTCCCTCTGCAGTGAATATCCAGGAAGTTAATAAATGGCCCCAGAAGTTCCAGTGGGTGGATCCCAGATAATATAATGCTGTTTAATAACTATCTTCTTTATTTACAGCCTCCTAGCACCCATCCCATAACTTTACAGTAAGAGTTCAGGGTTCGGAATTAGGTTCGATGCCACTTTCATCCCCGAAACCGAACTTTAAAAAAAGTCCTGGCGAGTTCGCTGAACCCGAACATCGGCGGCTTTGCCCAGCACTAGCCAGCAGTAAAAGCCGTCAGCTTTTAAACAATCACTCAGCTGATGTATGTTCCCTGCCCGGTCCTTCGCTTCCCGTCTTGTTCCCTGCTCCGTCCTCCACTCCCACGCTCATTCCTCCGCTCCCCCGCCCAGTCCTCCGCTCCCGCCCTGTTCTCGCCTCCCCTCCTTCTGCGAAGCAAGCCTGCCGGCTTTTTTAAAAAGACCACCAGCTATTTCAAACGATCAGCTGATCGTTTGAAATAGCCGGCAGGAAAGCGGAGGAGCAGGAGGGGGTGATGTCACACAGGAGCATGAAGAATCCTTCATGTTGCCGCGTGACATGTACTTTCGCTTTATCAGGGTATGTGCGGCAGCTTCTGGCTCCTGTACCTTCACTACTAAAGCGAAATCAAAAGTGAACAGTAAAAAGAAAAAAAAACAGCATACTCACCACTCTGCAGACACATCCGTTTGGCTCCAGGACCTGCCGGTAATCAGCTGATGCTTTCACCTGCCAGCTTCAGCTGATCATTTAAGCCGGCCGGTAAAACAATCAGCTGATGCCGGCGGCCAGCTTTTTTCCACCCGGCTTTTAAACAATCAGCTGATGTGTCAGCTGATTGTTTTACCGGCCTGTTTTAACACTGGCTTCAGCTGATTCAGGTCTTTGAGCCTGATGTTGGATCCGGATTGGACGTCGTGGGACCCTCAACTACGTCGGAGGGGGAATTCTTTTCTTTAATAAAGATGGAGTCACTAATTGTGTTGTGTTTTATTTCTAATAAAAAAAAATTCTCTGTGTTATAATTTTTATCTGATTACTAGAAATTTATGGTGGACATGTCTAATATTGGCCTGGCCCCATGAATTTCGGGCTTAGGGCCAGATGATAATACACAGCTGGCCCTAACCTTATTAGTACCCAGCAAGCCACCTGGCACCAGGGCCACTGGAAGAGTTGGGTACAGCGCCAATCATCTAATCAGCTAATCATTTGAAATAGTCGGTGGTCTTTTTGAAAAAGCCTGGCTTGCTTCGCAGAAGGTGGGGGGTGAGAACAGGGTGGGAGCAAAGGACCGGACGGAAGGGGAGGACTGGGCAGAGGAAAGGAGAGCCGGGCAGGGGAGTGAAGGACCGGGCGGGGGAGTGAAGGACCAGGCGGGGAACAGGGTAGGGAGTGAAGGACTGGGTGGAGAACTGGGCGGGGAGCATTCATCAGCTGAGTGATTGTTTAAAAGCCGGCACCCATTGCACCTATTTCAGCCTTTTCCTGAGATCTCCAGACCGCTTGTAGGGCTCTAGCATGATAATTTTGGCATTTCCCATTGACCTACATTGTACTCGCCGAGTACAGAAGTAAAACTCGTGAGTACCGAGTATCCCGAATACCGATACTATTCTGCCAGTAGCGAATAGTAATGAGTATACTCGCTCATCCCTAGTATCACATCTTCCTGAACTTACATTTTTTTCATCAAAAATACTACACAAACTGATAGAAGCATCTTTGCTGCATATTTGCACCTACTCATTGCTTTCTATATGTGAAAAAAAACTCTGAAATAATTGACATACAGCACTTTTCAAAAATGCAGCAGTTTTCCAATTCACTCAGGAAAAAAAGCTTTGTGTGCATGAGATTTCTGAAAGCTCATAGCTTTTGTTGGTAATGTAAAAAGCAGCTTTAATTTGCATAATATCATGCAGCAAAATTGCAATGTGTGAACATAGTCTTAAAGCAAAGCTAAAGTTTAGACTACAAAATTCTAATTAAAGGGAAGCTGTCAGCAGCTTTTTTATATGTAAACTGCTAGAGGCATTTTTGTTGCAGTTTTGATAGAATCCTTGTTTTGTCTGATGTATATGTATCTGAGATAAGACTTATAGGTTGTGTATAACCCCACCCACATCCCTGCTTGACAGATTCCTGTGTATACTGCTAAACGGGGGAGGGGTGGGTTATGGATAAAAGCAAATGGCCTTACTTAGTATAAATGTCCCACACCTTAAAAAACAATGGCTGTGATACATCTATTCCTTTAGCTGTTAAAAAGTCCATATTGTAGAAACAGCAGATGAAATAATTTTCTTAATAATATTTAAAAATTTTATATTTTATGACTATACATTTAAATGCTTAACATTTTCATAACATTATAATCACCACTGTGAAAAAAAACATCCAGACTGTAATGTGGGCTATAACAATCATCCAAGCTGCAGGAAGACTCTCAATGCAGGTTGTCCTTGTGCACACAAATGCTATAGTGGAGTGAACAGAAAGGCAGGCTTGAGAAAGGGAGATGTCTCCCGAAACATGTCTGCTGGTGTGCTTCCCTGACCGCTGTTTAGTGTCTCTGCCTGTCTGTTCACTTCACTGTTCACTCATCATGTGCGCATTGACAACCCGCATTGAGATTCTTCCTGCAGCTTGGATTCTTGTTGAAGCCCGCATTGTAGCCTGTATTTTTTTTTCACAATAATAATTACAGTGCTATGAACATTTTAAGTATTTTAATGTATGCTGATGAAATATAAAATTCATAAAAATTATTAAGAAAGTGAACTGATGTTCTATTTTCCATAATGTGTGGGGAGGTTGCACAGATTACTTTGTTTTTCCCGCACGAGATATGTAGTCAAGCAGAGATAATATAATGCTAAAAACACTGATTGTATTGAAACTACAACGCAAAGCCTAATTAGTGACACATATCTGGAATCAGGCTCTCTGTGCCTACATAATATTGCTCTTAGATTATATAGAAAAAACCTGCTGACAGATTCCCTTTAACATGAATTTAACCACAGGTGAGTTTAATCATTTAATAGGTGTACAGTAGTCAGTTGACTATAGAAGAGCGTTACTTAAGAAAATCCCTTGATATTTCATGCTGGCAGCAATGGCACCGCAGTGAAGAGAAATGTCACAAGACCTAAGAATATAATTTATATACACAAGAAGATCACAGCTTTACTGATCAGTCAGATTGCTGTAGCTAAAGTGATACACAAATTTAACAAAGAGGGAACTGCAACCATCTTGCATAGACGTCCAGGCTGTTAATGGATGTTTACACCTAAATAGAAGAATCTGCTGTAGAGAAGAATTGAACAAAATTGATATAAAAGTTGACTGTAGT